>CM059346.1:2838200-3438200 GCA_030324255.1 Phytophthora capsici
GCCGTAAGAACTTGTTCCATCTCGTCGTCTGTGGCAGCCAAGAAGAAGATTGAAGGTTTGTTTCGACATCTACAACCACATTCACTTGTCCAGTCAACGGAGAAACTATTGGCAGCATTGCGGATTGTGCCTAAACTGTTTGTCAATGGGGAGGAATTGCTATCAAACGCTCCTCCACCCGCTACAGTAGCGGTGGCAGCAGAGATGGGAAGTAGACGGTCGATTTCTACAGTGTGGCGCTTCGAACCAGAAACAGGGAGGTTCTGCTACGGTTTGAGTCTCCAGTTCACTCCAAATGATCCAGAACTGACACTGCCATCGTTAAGAGATGTTCAAGTTCTACTAACGTCCTCAATCATGGACATGCCTCGTTGTCTACCACTTTCTGGTGGCAGAACACTAACCAGTATGTCTTGGAAGTTGATCGTGGAAACGGATCGTCACGTTGGGTTGGCACTGTATGAGCTCCCACTCGGAGATTGGTCTGCGAGTTCTCTCGTTGTGTTAGTGTGGACTGAAACCCTCGAAGTTGCTCGGTTCTACCTTCAATTGCACACAACAGAGCTGATGTTTTCCGCCCCGCCCCGACCTCTACAAGTCCGAAGAGATGATGACTTGGATCGTGCACACGGTCTGCATTCATACACTACAGCGATAAGTCTACGGTCACTAAGCGAACTTTTCTGGGAGCGAGAAATGTACCACGTTGAATTTCCAACACCGGTAAAAGGAGCGAGAACAGTCAGTGCTCAACTCCTGAACAATGTTCACGGTGTCTCCATCGCTGCTCGAGATCGAGTGCTCAATTCCGAGAATGAACCAACTTTTAAGCTGGAAACGGAAGCTGTCAAATACGAAATGGATAACTGTTTCGTGGTAGATTTCACTCTCTGGGATGCTGAGTGTAATCCAGTGTGGGGGTTCACTCGATTGTTGGAATTAAAAGCAGCTTCAACGCAACAGGAAGACGACGATGACTTCGATATGTCTGTGAGTTCACTTGGTGGGACAACAAAGAAGCTCCAAATACGATTCCAGGATGCAGATCGTGGAAATGAACTCGTCATCAAGTTAACAAAACTGTCACAATCGAAGAATTACAAGATGTGGGTAAGTCGGATTGAGCTGGTGCTAAGTCTCGAGTTTATCAACGCCACCTTCGAGACGAAATACTAGCGAAATGACCCTAGCTGTCGAATATAACGCGAGTTTTAGTTTTCTACATTGTCACACTCTGTGGCTCCATGTCCGAGTCCGGTGTATGACCGGAAAGAGCTCCAGTCGGGCACTGGAGCTCCAGCGCTTGCCGAAACACGAGGATGGCATCGTCGTGGTCACCGCGCAGATGCAACAGCTTGCCCAGGAGTGATAGCGCTCCGATAGACGCTGGTTCCAACTCCAGTGCACGACGTACAGCTTCTTCAGCAGCGGCACTATCTTCGCCAGCGCCGTCCAGAGCTTTAGCCAAATGTAGCCACACAGCAGCATTGGTACTATCGAGCTCCACGCTTCGCTGCAACTCCACTACGGCCCCTGCGAAGTCTCCTTTGCTAAGCAGTGTCTCGCCTAATTCGTGGTGAGTGGCTGCTACATCCAGTGGAGGTCCCAGATCCTCCAGAAGATCCGCAGTACTGCTCATCCTTCTACCAGAGTTTAGAAATGCCAAAGTGGCTGCGATTTCTGCCTCTTCGTCGTCATCTTCCTCCTCTGGTGGACTGGAGAACCCGCTGTTCCTGTACCGGTTAGCTAGAGCATCCAGTTCACTTTTTTCACGCTCAGCCCGAGTGATTTCCTCCTCACTGCGTCGCATGGCCTCGCCCAGCTCGCGTTTTGCTTCCATCAACTGCTGCATCCGTTGCTCCAGCTCCTGCTCATCGCTCGAGCACCCTGAGTCAACCTCGGACAATCTCTGAACATGAAGGGACCTGTCAAGTGCCGAAGAGTGAGGTCTCCGTTTCTGTCTGCTTTTTCGCCTGTTAAGCTCCGTTTCGAACGATTGTCCCTGTTGCTCCCGTAATTGACGCTGGCGCTCCAGTACTGTCGGTTGTGCCGGTGCAACAGACAGAAACATGGAGCCCATACTGGGCTGAATCGACTCCACCGCTTCGGCAGCTGCTGTACTCCAATTCCACGGAGGTGAGACCGGGGCGAAGCCATTCCTACTGGCCTCGCTGTTGTTGTCGTAGTCATAAGCCCAGTCATTGACCCCCTGGCGCTGTGTCGGCTCACTAAAGACCGACTTGCTACGTCGTCGATAACGCGCGCGCATATCCATTGAGTTGTTGGAGTAGTTGGTACTGGAGTCCCCATTGTCAATATACGGATACGCTCCTCCCGTACGAGTAACGAGCTCCAAAGCTCGTACATTAAGCTGTTTCTGTAGATCATCAAAGCAGCACGCACAAACCCTTTGGGGCTGGAAGAGTCCGAGGTGTTTCAAAGGTACTCGATGTCTCGAGTGTCGTCCACACACTGAAGCTCCACAACTGCGGCAATGATGTCTCTGTCGGAAGTAGCCGAACTTGGCAGCACAAAGTCGGCATCTCGAAGCTAAAGCCCACCTCGGAGGAGGTGCGTGGTTCGTCATCATCCCTGCAATTGTCTCCTCCTGCGTCATCGATCTCGACGTGCTAAACCTCTCAGAGAGCGTATTTTCACCTCGATCTTCACTCGGCTCTTCCGGTTTCGTCTCGGGCCATTGAGTCGTCGGTAAGATCGTAGTAGACGGTGCACCTGTCCTGGCATGAGCTTCCAGTACCCTTAATAAGGACAGCACAGCACTTGACGCCACCGGCCTCTGTTTAGCCAGCATCAGCGGCGTTTTACCGTCTGGGGTACGTACCCCAATAGCCTTGGGGTACACGTGCAATAGAGCCTGAATCGCGTCCAGAGCGAGTCTCTTCCTCACTGCCAAGTGCAGTGGTAATAAACCTGCTAAATTCCGAGTAGCAGCCGCGGCCGGATGCGCTCGAGCCACAGTAAGTACGACACGTGGAGGAGCTTTAGCATCACAACAGACCCAATGTAACGCTGTCATCCCGAAGGCATCAGCTGCTCTTGCTAGATGAGGACGCAGAGCTAAAGCCACTAAGAGACGCGGAAAGTCTCCGCTCTCTGCGAGTTTTACAGCAGCCAAAGGCGCGGCCAATTGGTCCTCAGGGGTGAGCGTGGGCTCTACACGGTGGTCGGCAGGTACCTGCTGCTGGCGCTGGAGCCGCACGGGCTCCATGGTTTATACCTGGTTACTAGGGGCGAAGCGCGCAAATCTCGTAATGGGACACTTTTAAATCAGCGAGCAGTAGTATTTTAGTACTTCAAGACGGTTCAAGATCGCATGGTGGAATCATGTTTGAGAGGTGGGTAGCAATAGTTGTGAATGGACTTTGCAAGATGCCATTTCATGATTGTATTAAGTTATGAAGGGTTTGTGGATCAAAATAGCTGCGTTTCATGAAGTGCTAATTTGGATGCAGGTGTGAGACTGATAATTGGGATCGTTTTGAGTCGCTAACTTCTCCGCTACTGTGTAAACTGCATTGTTGAGCTGTGTACACTCGGCTGTGATCATTTTGTTAGGACAAAAGTTCTCTCCATGAGGTTAATGAAAAGTAAAAAGTTGTTTGCAGGCTGCAGCCAATTTGTTTGGCTAGCCGCTAGCCTAGCGGTCTACGTTTGCCCCGCGAAGCTTCCTGGCGAGTTCTCGGGAGGGTAAATTTCGTTTTTCTGGAGTGTCGACACAGATTCCAGCGGACCAGCTTCGATTTTTGGAAAGTTGGCATTGGGGTCCCCTTGCGGTTGCAACTTGCAATGCAGCAAGGCTTGCTGGCTTACGCAGGAAGAGTAAAAGGCCGTAAGTGAAGCGTTCGAGGTTGTTTAGCTACCGAAATTCATCAAAACAAACTTTATAAGTTTGGATCTCTTAAAGATTACCGTTCAACACTTCGAAACTGGGGAAGGTTGCAGTCGTAAATGTAGTAGCCCACCTACTCAGTGAGCAGGACTCCTACTGTAGTAAAGAATGCAAGACGGGGCTTAAGTTTTGAAACCCCATTATCTGGCGAACCAAGCTGAAATTTTTTAGAGTACTCCATGCCCTGCAGTGAGACTATCTGACTTGGCAAACAGTGAGTTACAGCTCAGTCCGTAAATTAACGAGTTCCTCGCACTTGGCCTACAACTATGCATTTTGTGGTATCATTGAGTACTCTCCTCGTGTTGACTTGCACCTTCTTGGTGAATACTATCGAGTCAACTGCTGCTGTTACCCAAACAACGTGCAAGGCCCTTTGCGGGCATGAAAAGCAGGATGCAGGCTACATCAAAATCCCGAACCGAGTTGACACTCACTACTTCTATTGGTACTTCGAGTCGCGTAACAAGCCAAGCAGCGATCCGTTGCTAGTGTGGCTGCCTGGAGGCCCAGGAATTGGCGGAACCTATGGGCTTCTGGCGGAAAATGGCCCCTGCACTGTTAACAGCGATTTATCCACCGAGATCAACGCGTTTTCGTGGACCGCAGAAGCGAATATGGTCTGGGTCGACATACCTGCCAATGCTGGGTTCTCGTACTCCAGTGTCGCGGAAGATGATGAATTTAACGACGAACGTGTATCTGAGAGCGTGTTTAATTTCCTCCAAGGCTTTTTGATCAAGCACAAGGAGCTTCAAGGGCGACAAGTATTCATCGTCGGTGAGAGTTATGGAGGACATATCGTGCCTTCAGTAGCCCACTACATTTGGAAGAAGCAATCACCTCTTCTCCCCGACTCAATTCCGATAAAAGTGCGTGGTATCGCGCTCGGCAATCCCCTCACCGATCCAGTGGAAACGCTCAGTCATTTTGTTGACATGGCTGAAAACCGATACAATATTACGCTCGTGAACGAGACCCAATTGGCGACGATGCGAGCAGCAGCCCCAGTGTGCCGTGATTTAATGGCCAAGTGTCAAACAAACACTTCAGTTTGTGAGGAGGCAGGCTCATACTGCATCAGCACGCAATGGGTACCCATGTTGGCATCCCACCGGAATCCGTACGATATCCGGCAAGAGTGTAACACTTCAGACACCAACATGAGCGCGTGTATCCCCAGAGTTCCCCCTGTCAAGGCATACCTTGATTTACCTCAAGTGCGCGAATATCTCGGGGTTCACCCAAGCCGTCGTGAATGGATTTTACTCAACGCTACTATCAACGGCGCGTTCTTTGGGTCTCCAAGCTATCCTGCGCTTCAGTCTGTGGCTGATAAAGTCTCGGAGCTTCTGAATGCAGGGCTACGCGTTCTCATGTATGTTGGCGATGCAGATCTACTGTGCAACGTCTACGCCAGTGAGGCGACTGCGAACAAACTCAAGTGGTTCGGAGCTGCAGGGTTCAACGCTGCAGAATCTCGTTCATACTCGACCTCTTCGGGGATTAAGAATGCTGGCAGTGTGCGATCATTTTCCTCACTGACACTCGTAGATATTTACAACGCAGGCCACATGGCTCCAGGGGATCAACCTCAAGTTACTCTCGACATGATCACCAAGTTCATCCGAAATGAACCCCTGTAAGGGTTAATGTTTCTGGTGGTTATCTTTGAGTCTTCGAAAATTAATACTTCATAACTGCATTCGTTTAAGTTCGATTTCGCTTCAACCACCGCATGCCAACGAAGCACTTGGGCATTCTGGAAATTTCTCCTGCTGGACGACGCAGTTCCGCCGTCTACAGTCGACGTGGCAAGCCGTCGCTGCATGATCTCTTTCCATCTGTTTATAAAGCCTCATTTCTCAATTTACCACGTAAAGCAAAGAACTCAATTGGACCCTAAATGGTGCACAATTCCACGCGGCTGCGGCTGCTTCTAGCGCTTCTTTTCTTGGCTTTTGGCTGCATTCACGCCATGGACCCAAGCAAAGATTACTACAAGGTGCTGGGGGTGACCAAGAAGTTCTCCGACCGTGAATTAAAGAAGGCATACCGTCAACTGGCGCTGAAATATCATCCGGATAAGGCGGAGAACGCTGAAGAGAAAGAGGAAGCGAAGGAGAAGTTCGTTGAGGTATCAGAAGCCTATGAAGTGCTGTCTGATCCGGATAAACGTAAAGAATACGACGACGCTCGTATGTTTGGAGGAGGAACTAGTGGAAATGGATTCCCTGGCGGATTCGGTGGACAAGGAGGCAAACGACGGACATCGGATGAGAATATGGCTTCGTTTACGAAAATGTTCGAGAATATCTTCGGGCATGGATTTGGAGGAGCAGGGGCTGGTGCAGGTGGCTTTGGGGGAGGATTTGGAGGAGGATTCCCTGGAGGAGCAGGGTTCGGAGGAGGCAGGGGAATGCCCAATGAGTTCCAGTTTGAAGGAATGGATGGGTTCGGACACGCTGGAAGACCTGGAGGACGTGGGCAACCACAGCCAAGACAACCCACGACGTTGTATGGAGAAGATTCTCCAGTAAAAACGCTGTCAAAGAAGAAATTCCCTGGCAAAAACGCGAACAACGAGTGGCTTGTGCAGTTTTACGAGATGGATGCACCTAGTGCTGAATTCCGCGGCAAATATGAGAACGTAGCCCGCGATCTAAATGGAAAAGTGCGTGTTGGGGCGGTGAACTGCGATAAATACGCAAAGCTGTGTCGTGCCAATGATATTAAGAAATTCCCAACGTTTGCGTACATCTGGGAAGGACAGCTTCACAAGTACGAGGGCGAAGTGGACGAGTACGAGGTGTACAACTTTGCTATTGAGAAACACATTGCACGTCTTCAACGAATGCGCAATTCGGGTGAGATTGAAAAGCTGCATGCGGGTAACGAAGCGAAGCTGTGCAATGTTGGTAAGCACGCCACGTCGTCAGCGTCGTCTTTGTGCGCTGTGTTTGTTCTATCGGGTGACAAGAAGCAGCGTGAACAGGAGATGAAGGTAGCGAAGGAGGTTGCAGCCAAGTTCCGTCACTCGAAGGGACTGAACATTGCGTACGTGGATTGGAAGACGCAGCAGCACCCAGTGCGAAAGTTGGTGGAGGCAGCCGTCGGACACAGTCACAGACAGCAGCAGTCTGGTCTGCTCGTCATTCGCACTAAACGTGGTAAAACTCGTGTTGGGATGCATCCACTGGAATCCGAATTCACTACCGATGCACTTTCGGCTACGATGGAGCGTGCTGTGGGCGGTGATCTCTCGTTAACAAATGTCCATGGCTCGGTGCATTTCCGTTAAGTGCGATGTACTACTTGAAGTACTTGCCTATCGGGACGTAAGCGTTGGTTTATTTCACTTTATAGAGTTTTTGTTGGTCCGCGATGTTTTATTTAAATGTGGAAAGCATCTATCGGTTTGCCTCTGATCTACGTGCCAAAGTGGGAGGGCAGCCATACATAGTCCGACAATGCCCTGTGAATTCGTGCATGTGGGCTGCCAAGCTCCTTCGTAGTGTGAGATTTAACCCGCTTTCGTAGAGCAATTGAATACACTCGTTCCGCTTTAAGTTGAGGAAGAAGTTTGTTCCGTTTCTAAATTGTACACCAAGCACACCGTGAGGCACTACTCGATCATTGATCGACGATCAAATACATGTATCTGCGATACAACGCGAAATTTAAGCACCATGAAAACCAATGTGGATCTCGCACAAATAATCCATCCATCTAAACGAGTCATTTAAAAGTCCTGACTTGATATTCTTTCCTCGCCTAACGACGTTAGTGATAAATCATGAGAAAGAAAAGCCTGAATAAAGAGCTCGTTGTTGCTCATGTAAGCAGTAGCGACATTTCACTGACGTCCCATTCATTTTACTCGTTTCCACTCACGCATCACCAGTATACATATATCAGCCTGATATTATCAGGCACTTTACACACATTGTTCTGTACATGTACAACTGCCGTCGAGACATCTTTCTTTTTACTATTAATACATGTGTACGTAGAAAATTATAAACTGATTTCATACAGATGATCCACTAATCTTCATGCCGTATTTACGTGTACATGAGCTAAGAAATCTCGTAAATTATGGCAGCGATATCGTATTTTGGACAAAGACTTTGTCAAACTCTGACAAAATCAGAGAGAAGGTCTCTGAGAGGCGGCCTCAAGAAGACTTCAAGGCTTTGCAGCAGTATATGCCAGTTGCTTGGAACTAACGTCATCGGTGCTAAAACTGCTTTAACCATTTTAATAATACAGTATTTTTAGAAAGCAATCTGTCAAAACGAAATTCAGTCGCACGTTTTGATACAAAATAAAACCACAGTAAAATCATATTTTATGTTTATAAGTAAATAAACATCTGCATGTTAGTTTGTATGACCATTCCACACACAACGTATCTGTCCAGAGTGATGATGCGGATATCGAGGTCTATAGGTTGCGTGATAAGCCTTAGACTCACGTAACTTTGACTCTGAGGTTACGTCAGGGTGATGTCCATTCATCAAATTAATCCTTGTTGTTCACGTCACTCAGTCACGGTGACGAGAGCGTTACCGATGAAAGACAGTATGGAGTCTGTAGCTGCCGACGATGTCAAGCTGGAGGTTGAATCCGTTCAAAAAGCTTCTGCTGCCTGCGACTCAGGAGACAAAACCGAGCGGAAACGTGAACGACACCGCGTAAAGATGGTGAACTTTCGAGCGAGGAAGAAACAGAGAGACAAGGACTTGCGACGCGAATGGCGGCGACTTGAGCGGGAAATGAAGCTACTGGGAGAGGATTTACGCCGAAGGGGGCACTTTGACCTCGAGACCAAAGCGACAACCAACGACAATAAAAAAGAGGCTATCCATCTATTGACCGTGTTGAAAGACGCATTGGTGGAGCAGAACGCAGCACTTCAAAAGGACATCCAACGCCATCATTTATTCGGGAAAGCGATTATTAATGCGGCCGCGATTCTCAGCGAAGGCAACGACAATGTACAGCGGAGAAAGGACTCAAAGACAGGCTGGCGTGTATATTTTCCCTTCGGTGAGCCGTCATTCCACTATCATCCAATTACAAGGAGTCAATTCCAAGCGGCCATCGATTCGTGCTACATCGGGTTATTGGAGCAGCCACTACAAGTTGCAGGTCAATGCTTTAACTGGAATGTGCAACACACGATTGTCACCAAAGACCAGTCGTATTCGACACACGCTCGCTTCACGAAGAGTCTTCAATGCTCGCTGGATGCTGCCGTCACGACAGTTGGAAACGATATTAACAGGGACGTGTGGCCAGTGATCATGAACTTCGGTGGTCGCTGTCGCACTCAGGTGTTGCAGCAGTTTGATGCCAATTCGCGTGTGCTGGTGTGCAATGTATTCGGAGCTGTCAATCTACGCTATATCTGCTTAATGCAGCGGTCACAGATTGAAAATGGCGGAAAACAAGTCGTCACGTTTGTCGCGACCATTTTTGACTCCAAAGAAAACAAACGGAGTCGCTCAGCCGAAACAGATCAAGACAAGCTGGAGTGGGTAACGAAAGGCACGTCTACATTAACCCTCACGGAGTTAGATCATGGGTGCATCGATGTCGTGTGTCATCACTGGGGATGTTATCAAGGATCTTTGCATGCCCAACACATGATCGTAGGGTGGACACAGGGCATTGTGCAGTGGGAACAGAGGCTGATGTCTACAGGACCACTTCCAATATACTACGTATAGTACTACCAGTACTGTCCTTCTGGTTCATTTTACTGCTAGTGAAGCTCCAAAGGAAAGTGGAAAGCTCAGTTATTCAAGCCTTTGGTCACGTCGCGTTGAAAAATCTCCTTTAGTCTCTTTCATAGAACACGTGTGGCAGACACGCTTTGGCGCAGTATAGAGAACTCGTATCACGTGAGTTGAGTCAGGGATTTGACGTTTACCGCGACCACTTTTTGACTCAAAAGAAGGCGACAATGGACCCTCGGTGAACGATGTCGTCTGTCTTCGGGGTTGTCAAGGGCACGACACAAGATCGTGGGATGGTGGAAACAGAGGCTAATGCCATTAGCCTCTGTTTAACCTAATGGGTTAGCACTGTAAAGGCTAAACATGCACTTCTGTCCTACCTGGAAGACTAGAAAACTCACATGTACACCGTAATAAAAAGAAAAGAGCGAGATTGTGGTAACTACATGGACGTAATACAGCACCGCAACCGATCACTGTTTTCATCCCAGCAGCTAATTCGACTTGTGGTTCAGTCATTCTTGAATTTACCTCCGTCCGATCAAGTCCAGTAGCAATGGTGAAGTACCTTGTCCAGGCTATCGCAGCAGTGTTGCTACTCGCAAGCAGCACCAGTGCTCACACTCAACTCGATTTCGACAAACTGGTCAAAACCTTTTTGACTCCCAGTGTGACTACGACCAGAGTTCCTTCAACTGATCCCAGACCCGTCCACCCTCTTGTGGCTGGCATCGAATTTGGCGGCACCGGTAATAACGCATATGATTACAACGATGCAGTTGAGCCTGGAGAAATCGTGAGGGGCGTCACGATCCGTGCCGGCAAGCGCGTCGATGGACTTGGAATCATTCACCAAGACTTGAGGGGGAACCCCGTGACGCTTGAAAACGGCGCACGTGATGGTGGTGGAGAACCGCAGACACTTAATCTTGGTCCAGGAGAGTACTTTACGACCATCGAGGCCCACACAGGCGAAAAGGACGGCCGGAAGGGGATCTCTTTCATCAAGTTAACCACCAATATGAACAACTCCATCTCGGGTGGAACTCCCACAAACGACATCGGAACGGAGACTGCCAAACCAGGTTACCAAATTGGTGGCTTCTCCGGGAAATCAGGGGATGAAATTGACTCAGTTGCTGCCGTTTGGGCGTCGATTAAACCTTAGAGTCTAAGGCCAACAAGCCTCGAGTCTTTAGGTTGTTTCAACATAGGATAATGCGACGGCTTCATTTAGCAACAGCTCAGAGATGTCGAGGCGTGCAGTTGTACAAGTGATGACTTGGGTTCCGTAATAGCTGACGCAGGTTTACTGTCCTTCTTCTCAGCCGTTTTCGTCTTCTTTATCCGCGACTTACTCTTCGACCCCTTCGATCTGGTCCCTATTGTGCACTGTTCATCACTCTTCTGGGAGGAAATCCGCTTATTGCGCTTGTCAATACCGTCGGAGGTGCTTCCATTTGCACGTACCGCATACGCAACGATACTCCGTGCCCAATCAGCATCACTCGTTCCAGCCCACACGTGTCTGCCACACGCGTCTTTAATGAATAGGTCAGCTCCGAACCAAGCGAGAGTATTCAGCAATCCTTTGTGTCCATACTTCACAGCCAAATGCGCTAACGTTTCTTTCGTGTGCCACGTCGGCGTGTTGAGATCCACAAAGTTATCGGCCTCCAGAAGAATCTGCGTGATATCTTCGTACCCGGCGATAGCAGCACAGTGGACAGCCATTGTACCGGGTAAAGACTTTCGACTAAGGTTATTCTGCATCGATGGCCGACAGCGAACTGAGGGCTGCAAAAGAAGCGCTCCCATTTGAATCATCCACTCCACCAGATCAGCGTCATGTGCTGGTCCTGCAGCAGCTTGATGGAGTAAAGTACAGAGATCATGTTCTACCTGATCATTGGAGACAGACGCGATGGTCATTCCCAGTAACTGGGGATCTTTCTTGATCTCTGACAGGAGATACCGTCGATCGCTTCCAAGAAGTGGTCCATTGCTCCCTTGCAGCAACTTCCACAACTGACAGAAAACTTCCTCCCGTGTCTCGCTGTTCTCTGTCATCTCAAACGACATAGATCCATACTCTTGACTGACCCAATCAGGTTGAGCTGGAAACATGAAGTAGCTCAGTTCACCGGTTTCAAACTTGTTCCCTATCACGGCAGCAGCTTTCTTGCAGAAACTCGTCGTATCAATGGGATTCTCGTCATGCGGTTGAGGGATGTCGAGAAGCTGGAGCAAAAGCATGATAACTCCATCTTCCAGCTCTCGCTGCTGCTGGTTCTCACAGGGTAGTTTAAGGTCTGACCCTTTCTGCTTGAACTCATCCAGCAGCTCAGCGTACACGTCCACGAGATCGTCATTCAGTTTGAGCAGATCACGCGACAGTACACGAGTCTCAAACAGCTCACGGGAGCAAATATCCACTGCGTCGGACAAAATTCCACTCCATGAAGCACTTTCCAGCACCGATTTATCCTGGTTCACTATCAACTTGTACGTTTTGGACAAGTCACCAAGATGGAATTGCTTTCGCTTCCTGAAATTTCCACTGTCTGCTGGCAAAGCTTCCCCACGACACACTGCATCGACTGAGGTAGTTCTCAAATCTACACTCAGTAGAAGAGTCCGGTAGTATGCACCACGTACTGCTGCGGCTCTCGACGGTGTAAAGATCATTTCCTTGTAAGTCTCCAGTAAATCGTCCAGAAACGGAATACGTTCCAGATAGTTTTCCTGTACCAGAGCGTTGTAGAGATGACCGAAGGATCGAAACCGCGACGTCACCAACAACACTTCGCTCGACAGATGCAAGTACTTCAAGTGATGGTCCAACATCGTAAGACCTGCTTGTAGCGGATTCACCCGCGCTAAATACCTTCTTCTTTCAGACCGCTTGATCTCGCCAGCACAGAGCTGAAGGAACTCGTTCGTTTCTCTGTGAGCCATTCGTACTGCTCCTCTCTCCACTGTAGCCTCAATATTCTTCATCAACTTGTTCAAGTGAATAAATGTCAGACTTATATTGCGACCGAGGCCTCGATCACCTTGCAACGCAGAGACGGATTTCATCCAGCAAATGCACGCAAACACCGTCGGAACTTGAACTTGTCGAGTGGTGAAATAGTCCTCCATTAGGATCATGAACGAGTCCGCTGGTGATGACGAATCGTATCCAGAACCAGTAGCAATTCTCTTTTCCACGATGGTTTTATGGAGAAGCGGCAACTGTTGCAGCAGGAAAACTTTGTTCGTACTGGGAGAAGGAAGCAGGACGTACTCTGGAGTCCGGTCTTCGCCATAAGCTTCACCGAAACATCGAGGCGGAAAGTTGATACTTTTGGTAGGATCAACGGGGACAGCAGTGAGGAAACTGTCCAATGTCGTTCCCACGCCCACGAAATCCAACAGAAACATACCAGGAACGTACGGGGCCACGCCGTTGCCGTTGACTAAAGAGTCCTGAAGACCAGCCAAATACTTGGCATGAATTGATGCCATTCGCTTTCCGAAGTTCTCTGGATCCGCATCTTTCACAACGTTGTACATATCTTGTCCGGTTACCAGCGACGGATACTTGAGCTGTAGCTGAGCTGTCAGTGCACAAGCCGCACCCATAGCCAACTTTGCCACTACTGTCGCCTCAACTAACGTCCGATTCTCCATCTTCACATCGACGTATACTTGGTATACACCTTGCATTAAATCGTCCAGTTCCATGAAAAACGACAAGACTTCCACCCTCATTTCGTCGACGAACGCCTCGTGAAAGAGACGCTCTCTATCCGTTTTTACCTTGTTGAAGACTGGAGATTCCACGACGATGTCTTCATCTGGGCAAAAGTCCTCCTCGCTTTGTAAAACTTGGTAATAATTCTCAGATTTAATCTCCACCGTCTCCGGTTGAGCTTTCACCTTCTTCAATGTCTGATACCAGCTCCGAAGCAGCTCTAGAAAATGTCTGTGACCTATTTGGCCCTCGTCGTCTTCCGGGAAGAAATTGGCAACGTCTTCTCGTAATGTGATGGCGTGGTGACAAGCTGCCAAAGCCTTGGGTAGTTCCTGCAGTAGTTTGGATGTGACAATGGCCGAATCTGCTGCAATCTCTTGGACTACTTCATTCAACGTCTCTAGATGAACTTGTTGGTCGCTTTGAGCTCGAACTCGCAGTAGCCAATCCAGGAAGAAAGCGGTAGAACGCTTGTAACGAGCATATTTACCCACAGGAAACGACGGCATGGCTAGAACTTGGCTAATTGTTGAATGAGCAGTGGTAACGTACCGTCACATGATTAGAATTGTTGAATTGGTTATGTGCACTTTTTCGCCAAATCAACAATTGGGTTTACGTCTACCACACCACATTCAGTTTTCTAGTTGTCCAAAAAGAGTGTTTTCCCTCAAATGACAACTACGAGGTAGGGGGATATCACCCAGCCAAAAGAGGCTTCAAGCCAGCGACACCCCCAAGTAGAAGCAGCGGCGCTGTCCGCCCCCTCTTCCCGTCCACTCCATGCAGACTACCACAGCGAAATCTGCGGCCCGTAAGGGAAACAACGCCAGCAACGGCCCCAAGAGCTCCAATGGCAAGAAGAAGAAGACCAAAAATGGACCCAATAATGGGAAGGAAGCGGGTCCCGCTGGCCCGCGGCCTGTAGCTCCTCCTCCAGTTTCTGGGCCGTGGGGAAACCCCAAACCCGCGGCAAGTAGTGCGCCTCCCCCTGGATTCGCCCCCAGTCCAGCGAAATCTACCTCTGGTTTTAGTGGTAAGGTTTGATTCTACTCTCGTTCTACTTTTTTTTATTAATTGATTTTTTCTTATTTTTTTACAGATGGTTATCAGAGACTATTACGACACCGTGCACTGTTCGCCTTCCGGTTCTTAGTGGGGAAAGCTGTGGAGCTCCAACTTGTGTCGGACGAGAGATATGCTGGCATTTTGGACTGTGTGGACCCGGACGACTTCTCCGTTGTGCTGAAAAGTGCCAAACGTCTGAGTAGTACCGCCGATGCGAAGCCTTTTGAAGACGGTAGTACGGTGATCTTTAGGCGTCAGCAGCTCGCTCATCTTGTGGCAGATGGTACTGTCAACTACGCAGAAGGAGTCTTTGCTTCCAGTGCTGCTGCTTCCGGTGGATTCCGTACAGACACGGAAATCAGCGGACAGAAGGGAGAACACTTGTACGGTCGTGAACTGGAAGCTGCCAACTCGTGGTTGGACCCGGCGTTGGATACGGGGGCGTTGGAGGAGGCCCCGAACGGCAGGCGTCACAGTAAGAACCAGGGCTGGAACCAGTTCGAAGCGAACGAGAAGCTCTTCGGTGTCGTGTCGAGCTACGACGAGAATATTTATACGACCAAGCTGGACAAATCCAAGATCTCTACAGAGCAGTCGCGCGCGGCTGAGAAACTAGCACAGGAAATCGAGCGCCAGTCCGCTGCTGGAAACTTCCACTTGCAGGAAGAGCGCGGACAAACTGCACGTGGTGGAAAGCACGTAAACGACTTGGATGAGGAGGCTCGTTACAGCTCCGTGGATCGCAGAGCCACGCCGTCTAGCGGCAACGCATACGTTCCCCCAGCCATGAGGAGTGCACAGCGTCAATCCAGTGATGACAAGTCACAGGCTAAGGCGACGAAGACTGCTCCTCCTCCTGCTTCAGAACCGACACCTCCTGCCACTCCAGCAAGTGTCGCGGTCCCACAGACTGCACCCGCTGCGCCTAAGCCTCTGTCCTTCAGCGAAGCGGTCACCGGTCGATCTGCTGCGCCTGCGGCCTCACCCAAGGAGTCTCCAGTTGAGAAGAAAGAAGGCTCTGCATCCCCGAAGAAAGAAGCGGCGCTTGCGCAGGTAAATGGCAAGGACGCCAAGCCTGCTGCTAAGTCGAAGGGAAGTCCGAAGAAGGAGTCAACAAGTGTAAAGGAGAAGAAGGCAGAAGACAAGACCGAGGGCAAGTCTACGTCGAAGTCGACAGCAACTACAACTACGACCACCTCAACCACAGCTAAGCAGTCGAAGGAGGAGACACCGAAAGCAACTCCAAAAAAGGGATTGAACCCGAATGCCAAGGAATTCAAGCTCAGTGCTTCTGCAGCCGAATTCACTCCGAGCTTCGCGGCGCCTCCGGCAGTAAAAGAGCACGTGTCGTCGCCCTACCGTGGCGGCTCGCCAGGTCACATGCCTTACGCACACCCTGGCATGGGCTACCCTCCACCAATGCAGGAAGAATGGATGTATGGCGATGGTATGGGTGGAGAAGACGGTGGTGATATGGGTATGCCCCCTTACGGCTATGGAGTTCCCATGGGTCCGAACGGAATGCCCATGATGTATCCTCCTATGATGCCTCAGCAGAACATGCGCATGATGGGCGGTCAACGTGGTGGTTACGGCGGCTATCAGCAGCAGGCATACAACCCGCGGGGTTACTACTCGCCACCGAACGGAGGATATCCGCCGTATGCAGGTGGCCCGGGCATGCCTGGCGTAGGTTCTCAGCCCCCTCTTCCCCCGACGCCTAGTGGCGACGAGATCCCTGACGACATTTACGTTGATAATGCGCCAGCTCCTCCCGTTCCTGAGACGGCACCAGAAGTTGAGGCTGCTTCATCGAGCTCGAAGCAGCATTCGTCGGCTTCCAAGAAAAAGTAGACGAGTTGTTAGTAAGGCTGTACGTATGGGGCGTCGCCGCAAAGCACGAAATCAAGGAAGAGGACGATGGAGAGAGGATCTTGGTGTATTTGGCTGGAAACTGGTGCTGATCCACTGTCGTCGCGTTTGTCTGTACAGGTCTAATGGATTACAGAGGGAGTTACAGGGAACTATTTTGCCAGGATTAGGAGACTTCTCGTGAGCCATTATTGAGAAGATTGACGAGCGATGTTTCCTCCTATTCACAAATCGACGAACGGGTTAGCAACCGAGTGGCGAGGTAGTGGGAAGCAGCTCTCTCCTAAACGCAATGGGCACCCTGAAAACCAACTTAGTGGTGCTTTACCTGTCGGAGCGTCTTCATTGCCCGGACTGGAATGGATAACAGAGCGCATGCAGTCACTTGAGCGTGAGAACGAACGCTTTCGTGAAGAATTGCAGCATCTTCGGCATTTTTCTTCTAACAATCAACAGCAGCACGAAAACGACAAGGTATGGTGGAATCCCTGACGGCTTCAACAGAGACCTAACTGGTGCTCTTTAGCTCTCTGTTGCAGCAGTTGCTGAGGATCTTCAGCGACTCGCACATTCATTCAACAGTAAACTCCAGGCAGACGCGAACCACCAGAAACGTGAGCAGCAGAAAGCAGCATTGCTGTTCGCGGAGGTGGCGCGCATTGGACACCGTGTCGAGGGATTTGAAAGCGAATTGAGAGGCGTTGCCGATGAAACCCAACGCAAGTTTGAGGCCCAGGATCAACATGCTCATTTCATGGCAACCGTCAACGCGAAGCAGCATCAGCCTGGATCACCAACTCGTAGCGCAGACCTTCAGAGACAGTTGAGGGACACGCAGGAGGCGATGATTCAACTTCGTAGCGAATTGGATGCAGATCGCAATGCGAGATGGAAACATGACGCTGCTGTGGATGCCAAACTGGACTTGCAACTCGAAAGATTGACCGCGAAAGTGACTGCTGATAAACGGGATTTGGTGCGAGCACTTGATGAACAGCGGCAGCTTGTAACAGGTACTGATTTCCAACGCGTGACGTCGCTCATGAGAGAGTTCTCACGAGTAAATGACCACCTGCTAGCGCTGGAACGATGGATACACACCGAATTTGGTCAGATCAAGCGAGTCTTTCAGGCTCTGGCAGGAGATGTTGATAGCCGTTTCCAATGCGTGCTAGTAGAGCTTACCAATGGTCTTAAGATGTGGCATACAGCACTCGCTCGACATGAGGAAGAGCTGGGACTAAGAGTTCACGATCTGGAGGAAGCTACCCGAGCTGTAACCATTGTGGTGCAGCGAAAGTTACGTACATTGGAGGAAGTTGTTCCTCTGGAGGTTCAGGCTCGACAGAAGAATGATGACAAGCTCCGGAAACGCGTGGAAGGTGTTGTGAAGTCGCTGAGCCATGCGATTGAAACGTGTCGGGGAGAGTACTTGCCTCAATACTCGACACTTGTGCAGCATGTGCAGCAACTAGAACTCCAGAGTAACTCAACAGATGAGGCTGCGCTTGAAGAACGTGTAAGTCACCTGGAACTCGCACAACGCACTGCTTCAGATGAAGTTAGTATGCAGCACAATGCGATGAGGGAGACAATCCAAGCGTTCATGGAAGACTCGGATGCAATGCTGGTCAGGTTAGCCACTGCGGTGGAGCTAGAGCGCACGAAGGGGATCCAACTTGTATCAGCACGAGCATCTGCACCACAAGAGGAGTTAGTATCGGAGACTAAGCGCATTCGAGAAGAGCTGAACGCTTTACAAACCCGGACAACGTTGCATGAGCAGGAGTGCAATCAGTCTCGACGAATTGTGCCTGTAACTGCACCTTCAGTAGCACCTGTCGCTGTAACAACACAGATGAGATTGGAGTCTGAACAAATTAAAGAAGAGCTGAAGGTGCTGCAGGATTGGGTAGCAATCCACGCACAGGAGTGTTGTCGGCATCCACAAGCAGTACCTCCGGTAGTATCTCCGTTACCAATGCATTTCAAAGCACCAGACGCCACCAATACGGAGACTAAAAAGATCAAGGAAGAGGTTGGAGCTCTACACACTTGGACGGCAATGCACGCTCAGGAGTGCCGTCAGTTCTTCGACTTCCTGAACTGGTCATTGGATGATGCTCGCCGTGAAAGTGCTGTGATACAGTGCTTGGACGACGTCATTAATCAGATAGTGGAGACGCACACATGCGGACACCTAAATGCACTAAAGAAGGACGTCAATTTGGCATTGAAGCAAAACGGACCTGCACCAGTTATCGAAACCAAACGAGGCCGATCAAACCGGAGGCAATTTTCATTGCACTTGCCAGATCAAGGATACATCCAAGACACACCAAGTCCAGTACGTGAGAATGAATCAGACAGGTTGGACTTATCGACGACGTACTATGCTTCAAGTGATGGAGAACTCGAAAACCACGAGGTACAAATTGACCAGTTTGGAGAAGACGTTCATGATAAAGCGGCCTGGAATACTGTTAGCTCTGCTGCAACTGAAAACGAGGCCTACGTACAAGATTATGCAGCAATGAACAAACCTCAGTTGAAATTGAGGAACTCGTTGCAAAATGGAAACGATTCTGCGGTAACGACACCTGGCAACACTACGTACCACACACATGATGTTGAGAGTGAAGAGGAGTACAGCATGGACATGGCGCACGAAGAGGAGGCCAAGACAGAGCAACGTGCCATAGCACACCCTAGTCCAATTGGTCGTTCTCGAAAGGAAGCTGCACTTACCACGGAGCTAGGCACCCAGCAGCGTTCAGCAGTTCCAGTAGCTCAAGTGCGTGAACCCTTTAACGAAGAAGAACCAATGACGCTGGATCTGTAACATTTCCTTCCTGGCCGGTTCACAACACAGTCTTATAACATAAGCTCATCTTAATGTGTACCCTACTGAATCTGACCTGATGTGGTTCGTCGAATAGTGTTAACGCCCGCTTTGGATTGCTCCGAGCATGTCACCATTTCTGACCCCCGTCCTGTAGCTTGGAACTGGTCCTGTGGAGGGGTAATAGCGACGTACCAGCCCCACTGCGGGCTCTCTGTCTGTGATGTGTCACCCTCCGAGTCACTCGTCGCCACTCCTCCATCTAATTGTTGCATTGTCACACTCTTCGCAAGCGCTCGATGCTGCTGGAAAGCGTCCTGGTAGCTCTCAGCCACATCGTCCCGAGTCTCGTCATCACTGTCGCTTTCTTCCAGCCGTCGGCCTCGTCGATGGGTCGGTGTATCGTCTTCAAACACTTGGGTGAGGCTGCCGCCGTGCTCGTCGCACCAGCTCACAGCCGCAGATAATTTCCCGTCACTGGCTCCAGAGCCTTTACGTACTAAAGAGGGAGAACCTTTGCTTCTACGGCTGGAAAGAGGCCTCTTATGCTTAGAAGAAGCGATAGAGGGTTGTGGCTCTTCACTTTGATGGACTTCTGCCTCAAGTTCCAGCGCGTTAAGGTACGTGATGACGGACACGGCAGTGGCGGCGGCTGCGGCCAGTACTGGGTGGTCTTTAAACCATTGGACCCCGCTGGAGAGCTCCTTGGCTGTAGGGAAGAAGGAGGCGGCCGTAGCCTGCTGCATAGCAGGAGTGATGGTCAGTGGAAGAGAGGAGATTGAAGAGTGACCACTGGTTTAACTCCGAAAGGGCGGAAACAGTGTTCTTGTAGAGGGAGAACAGTTGTGCAATAGTGAAAACAGCAGTTCGTGTAAAGAGTGAACCCCACTTCAACTTCGGGGATGGAATGTGTGACGTCACTTGTTGCTTTTTTCAGCCGAGATGATGCTAGCAAATTGCTGGCGCCAAGAGAGGTCAGGATGGCTGGAGCGTGACATGGTTTAACCCATTGAGGCAATCACAAAGTGGTCAGTTTGTTCTTTTGCGTAGGTTTAGAGTATGTCGTTGATAAGAAACAGATGGCCCATGTATCATTTTCTAAAGGTATCCTCTCCAACAGCATTCGTGAAACCTTTATAGTTGCATACTTCACTCCCGCCTCCAGAGAGAATAAAAAGCGCCAAAAAGCGACCAACCCCCCTCTGCTCTACCTCGACTCTACCTGTAGGCCCCCTCCCCCTCCCATTCTCTCTCCCTCTTACTGACCCCCCTTCTCTAGGACTGATCTACAAGCCATGGCTGACTGTGAAGAGGAGCCTGATTGCTGCCCACTATGTATGGAAGAGCTGGACATCACGGACCAGACGTTCAACGCATGTCCGTGCGGCTACCAGGTCTGTCTCTGGTGCTGGCACCAGATTAAGAACGAGTACAACGGCCTCTGTCCAGCCTGTCGTCAGCCTTACGCTGAACTCTCCAAGCAGAAAAACCCTCTGGACCGAGAAGAGTACGTCGTTCTACCTTGTTCTACCTTATTCGACTTACTTAACGGTATTCTACTTAGTGTGGTACGTCGTACCAAGCAGCGCAAACAGAAGGAGAAGATCGAACGCCGTTCAGCAGCTCAGGCCAGACACTCAACGGCCAATAGGAAGAGTCTGCAGAACGTGCGGGTGATGCAGCGCAACTTGGTTTACGTCATTGGACTACCCCAGAGATTCGCGGATGAAGACGCTCTACGCTCTCACGAGTGCTTCGGCCAGTACGGAAAGATCGTCAAGGCGGTTGTGAACAAGTCGCATCTGAACACGGACAGGGCCAACGCCACGGCTAGTGCGTACATCACGTTCGCCAATAAGGAGGACGCGCTGTGCTGCATTGTGGCAATAGATGGGTTCTACTTGGATGGTAGTATGCTACGGTAAGAGGTAGAATCATTCTACGGTATATGTACTGCTAAGGCTGACAGACATGTTTTTTTTTTTTGCTGACAGGGCATCATTCGGAACGACCAAGTACTGTAATTTCTTCTTGAGGAATATGCAGTGCAACAACCCGGACTGTTTGTACTTGCACGAGCTGGGCGACGAGGACGATAGCTTCACGAAGGAGGAGATGCAGTCCGGTAGGAGTCTGGGCGTTCCTGAGTGCTGAAAGACGTTGTGGCTGACGTATTGTGCTGTAGCTTTGCATTCCGGAAAAGCGGCGTTCAGAGATATGTCGATGGCAAATGGTCAGATTCAGGAGCGAGAAGGATCAGAGTTTCCACCGCCGCATAGACCTAATCCACCCACCAGAACTGCCTCGGCAGCAAATGTTAGAGCACCATCTCCGGCAAGAGGGGCGTCATTGGTCAGATCACACAGCGAGGACGCATATGCAGACACACAACGGCATGCACAGAGTGCAGCAGCGATATCTAAGCTCAGACAGGCCGCAGGTGACAGCAGCAATAGTTCAGGGTCTTCGTCACCGGATCAGACCGACAGAGCAGCACACAACTCAGAGTATCCCCCGCTGGCGAGAGGGCATTCGTATAGCAATATTGTAGCGGGCGGACACAGCAACAGTTATACAGCGCCAGCGCCGGTTCCTGTTCCTGTACCCGATCCAGCTCCAGTTGACCCTGTACCAAGTAAGAAACCAGAATTACGCGTAGATACATCTCGGGAAGAAGACAAAGTACAAGCCGTGGATACAGTGGTGGGTCCATTGGAAGCGCTGAAATTGGCAACAGGATCGTCGACAGAGCAGCCAGCCTGGGCACAGCCGTTTCCGACCCAAACAGTATCCCAGAGCGAGAGAGAAGAACAGGAGGCAGCTGTTGATTCTAGTAGCAGTGCAGCAGGAGTTTACAGTCCGTTTGGACTCGGCTTTGAAGGTGGAATTCGTCGTGCCAACAGCGCTAAAGAGCTCACGTCGAAGTTACCGGTATCCAGTGACATGTGGGGAACCTCAACCACGATAGACAGCAAGCTCGAACCGTTCCCGTCAGTCGCCCCTGCGATGCCTGCATCGACCAGTTCATCATCGTCTTTTGCGTCAATTGATGCGATCTTCAGCCAGAGAAATGACTCTTCCGAAGCGCTGGCAGGTTTGCTCGGGGTCCAATTGGCCCCCAACCCGCTGACACACGGTGCTGCACCGCCCAAGGACGCACGTTCCTCTCGTTTCTCTTTCGCGAACCCTGCTGATGGTGTACAGCCGATGACTGCGCGGTACGAGCTGCTAGATGGAACGACGGTGAATAACAGGAACTCATTTGGCGGGTTTGAAGCTCCAGGAGCTACAAAGGCCCCTCCAGCACCGGCAGGATTCCCTTCGATGGACCGATCCGGATTTCCACCTCTGGGAAGTTCTCAACAACAGTTGCCGCCGCCTCATCCTTCCAGGAACTCGTTCGGTGGCGATTTCCGTTCGAACGAACTGCCCCTTGGAGGTAGTAGCGCTCTTGGCGGCGAGTCGGGAGGTCTTGCATTCCTGCAGCAAATGCTGCCGAACGTGAACATCAGCTTTGGAGGCGACTACCCCAGTCTTTCCGGCGCGGGGTCGAGCGGACTTGGAGCCGATTCGACTTCTCGCAGCGCCAGCGCTGGTCGTGGTCGTAGCCCAGGTCGCCGTTTGTTTGAGCGCAGTCAGAGCGCTGGGGAAGGTTTGGTGTCACCTGATACTTGGGACGGGGGAAGTCTGAGCTCTCTTGGCTTTGATGGACAGTCGAGCGCTAGACGAGCATCGAGTGGCTCGTCATTTTATGATCCGGCCCTGGTATCCCAGCCATCAAGTGGATTCTCTAGCAACTTCTACGGTTTTAACTCCTCAAACTCGATGACCTCCAACGATAGCGATAGCGACCGGCTTCGTATGCGCAATGATTTCGGTGGCGACGCGTACCGCCGCTCGGGCTCGTTGGTCAACAACAGCTAGACTATGAAACGATTCCCACACAGAAGCGATTATCTTTCGAGTGAATTATTGATCACGATATGGAGAAACACACACACAGTCTGAAGGTGAATGAAGGACGCAATTTACGATGAAGAAGTAGCGAGTCCCGCACTAGAAGACAAGCGAAGAAGACCGAGAAAAAAAAAGGAGGGGGGGTGCCAATACTCTGAAGAAAGCGGTCGCTGTGCTGAAAGTATTGAGGTGTCACACAACCAACACACACATGGCAAGTCTCTGAGCTGTAGTGGTATTTCCCTGCAGATTTTGCCTCTCATCTTGATATGCTAACGCTAAACGCGATTCGCTTTTGCCCCTTGAAAAGTCTGTGCTTTGTTTGCTTTGACTGCAATAGGTAGCGACGTTTCAAGGAGAGGAAGCAGTTCACAATGATCCAAGCGAACGATCAAGACCTGGACAGCGCTATTGGAAAGGATCCTGACCATGATCCTCCAAAAACCACCAGGGAGTTTGTAGCCCCGTGGATACTGTGGAATTTCCCGGACATCACAAGCGAAACAGCTCTACAGTATCAAGCAGAGCAAACGCCTTCACCTAGACAATGTGAGGAGTGCTGTGCATTGGATGCTGCCTTCGACTGTGAGGACTGCGCCCTTGCGCTCTGTTTCAAGTGCACGGATGCCATTCACATTGTACGTTGTATTCACTAGGCTTCAATTCTACTTTCTAACTTTTCTCTTTGTAGATCCCGACCCTTTCGACACACAGAATTAATCTGAATTGCTCCTACATCGCTTCCCAACTGGAACCTCCAGCTCCAGAATGTTCTCAAGTACCTGCACGCGTTGCAACTACGAGGAAGGACGAGTCTCTCGTGTCATTACCAGCTGGAACTCACGTATTTTTTCGATCTCCTGATTGTTCTCGTTGGTCTCGCGAACTGCTTCACGGCACTTTAACAAGTCGAGAACCCGCGACGACTTCAAGTGGAGGCGTCTTCTACCAGCGTGTGCTCTGGCTGCGAGGAGTAGAAGCTTTACCCAACGGATTCTATCGAGCAGCACTGGCACTTCCCGGTTGGGACTGCAGCAGCGATACTGAAGGCGACGTTGGCGAGACCTTTTGGCCTCATGACATCGGAGTATTCCCAACACACCTCGGAGCTTTTCATGCTGTAATTACAGCGGAGCAGATCGCTCGTAGTAAATTTCGAAGGGAATTACAAGGTGGACGGATCCACCGTTGGCGTCAAGAACAACAAGAGCAAGAAAGTTTCCCGTCTTCTGAGATTCTGGAGGACATTGTCGCTGAGACTGCTGCTACTCTGGGAAATGAGTTTAACGTGAGACTTACGCGTCAAGATGATGTGGTCTTTTACCAGCAACTCGCTCAAGGCACGTGGAATTACCACAACTGGATGAAATCTATCGGTCGCGTGGGTATTTTACGGGAAGAAGATGCTGTACCGTTTGAATTTGGCGTAGCTAACCGGAATTCAATGCTGGAGGAAGATCCTTTCAATGACGAGTGGGAGAAACCAGTGCCTACGCCTTGGGCTCCTGCCACTCGTGTCCGTTACTTCATGGTAGCGCAGCAGGATTTAGTTTACCCGGAACGTGTCTGCCGTCAACATCTCCGTGTGATTCTGGACCAACTGATGTTTGTATACGCTGGCTTTGCCTGGAAGCTCTGGAGTGAATTCGTGGATCTACACCGTGAACGAGAAGAGAAACAGAGGCAACAAGAGGCTGTTTGTCTTCTGCAAGCTTGGGCTCGACGGATTTCCGAACGAAAACGTCAAAAAGAGCGTCAACTTCTCTTAACTATGGCAATAGGGTCTTCTCTAGATGCATTGGAACTCTATCGGCGTCAACAGCTTGAAGCACGGAAGCTATATGCCTTCCTTACGAAGCAAATGGATGACAAAAAGCGTCGATATCTGAGAATTTGGCGTGAAAACGTCGGCCCTAGCGATCCTCCACCACCTCCAGCTACAGCCTGGCATCCAAGTCACGGAATGAAGACGATGCTACCGAAACTACCGCGTGTGGGGGCTCGACGACGCACAGCTCAAGATAAAACAGTGGCAGTTGGTACTCAAGTGATCATCGAAGACATGGCTACATACAAACTGTTCAAAGCGAACCACGCAGGTCCAGCGGATACTTCGTACTGGGTCATTCGAGCGCGAGTTCTAGCTGGGTCGTGCCCAATTGGACCAGCTTTTCGTGAAGCAAGACGCCTAGTGTCGCGTACGGACTTCGCTACAAGTGTTCTTCTGCAGCAAATAAGTGTTTTTGTGTGTCTAATGGAACCGGAAGAGCTTCAAGCGCTGGAGACAGCGGAAGGTTTCAGTATGGACAGGGAATGGAGCTATGAGCGTCAAGTACGTGACAAGTATCAGGCTTTATGTAGAGAACTGAAAGGTGCCGAGACGATCAGTAAACGGCATGTGGAGCTCGCCAAGCAGACACTACTCGAGTTCGATACGGAAGCTGCGAACATCTCTGCTGCGTCGATGGGAAGCTCTGGAAACAAGCGCAGAGCGTCATTGACACTGCAGCAAAAGCAAGATGAAGACACTGCAGAGGAAGCAAAAACCAACGCAGCACGTGAAGCACTGGAGCAGAAGCTTCAACTGGCTGAACAACAGGTTGCCAAGGCCACACAAGAACTAACTCGACTGGGAATGATGCAGATTGAGTTCTTGTATTTTCCAATTGAGCACGACGGGGTTCCAGACAGCGAAGAGATGATACAATTCCTCCAAGAGCTCGAGTCCAGACTTCGCTCCGGCTACAACATGTACATTTTCAGTCGCTTTGGCCATGGACGTACGGGGTTAATGTCTGCTTTGCTGCTCGGTCGAGTGTACGGAATAACAGCATCGGAGGCTTTGGAGCGAGCTCAGAGAGTACACGACTGCCAACGTCCTGGAGCTCCGCGAGGGTTGAGCTTCTGTTCACCAACTACAGCCCTGCAATTGGCGTTTGTACGACGAGCGCTGGCACTCTCAATGGACCCGATCTACGTGCCGTTGGTGCTTGAAAACACGGAGGAAAAGTTCCGTTCTACTCGAGTACAGCAGCGTGGATTGTTGGCTGAGCCGTATTTGAAAGACGAAGGATTCATGATAAGCGCCGCTGGTGACGCTAAGACTCGGGAACAGGAAGCTGTGGAGCAGAAACGACTTGAACGGATTGCACGACGTGAAAGTATAGCAGCAGCGTTACAACGCGAGCGACAGAAACAGAAGAAGGAGTATGAGATGATGGAGAATGAGGACGGATCTCAAGCTGTTCGTGAAGTGTGGACAAGGATTTGTAACCAGATCGAGGACGGAAGTGGATCATAAATGGCTTATAGTTATGCAAAGGCTCGCGATCTACGGCTAGACCTTGTGTGGGGTTACATGACGCTGCACTTGGCTCCGCATGCTGGCTCCAGGTTCTCCACCTCGGCTTCGGCCTTGAGTTTGGCCACGTCCTCCTCCTTCATGATCTTGGGAGATGCTGGAACGTTAGAAGGGGGCGAAGACGAGTTGGCATTCGGCTTGGGAGACGCTACTGCCTTGGGAGACATCACCACAGGAGCAGGAGCAGGGCCGTTGATTGCCGGGATGGGAGGGAAGGTCGAAGCATCAGCGAGAACCGTCTTGGGTTCACCCGAAGCCTGTGCAGGCGCGAGTGGAGGTGTGCTCGAGGTCTCAGCTTTCGCTTCAGGTTTCGTTTCAACCTTGAGCTCAGGCTTAACAGACTCAACCTTTACCGGCTCAGATTTGGAAGGTTCAATCGTGGCTGTCTCCGTCTTGACAGGCTCCTTGCTGTCTGTCTTCAGCTCCTTCTTACTGTCTGTTTTAGCAGGGGAAGCTGCAGTCTTGACAGGCGATGAAGCTGGAGCCGCTGCAGTCTTGACAGGTGAAGCTGGAGCTGCGTCAGTCTTCCCCTTTGGAGACTTCGCTGCCTTTTTGGCATCCTTCGGCTTCGTCTCGGTCGCTGGAGTAGACGATTCGTTCGAAGAAGCTGGTGGACTGTTGGTTGAAGCTGTCGCCTCCGTCTTAGAACCATCCACACTCTTCGTTGGTAGTCGTGCAGCTACAGCAGCGGCATTCACAGGAGCGCCCATGCCGGTCATGGAGCCTGCACGAGGACTCGCAGGGTTGGATCCGAAGCCCGCGATGCTGCTGGAACGACTCAAGGCGTCCGCGTCCGAGTCGCTACTGTCAATACGATCGGCACGCCCCAGTTCGTCCAATTTAGCAGGACTGAGCGCGTCCATACTGGAGCGACGGGCCTGTGGATTCTTGATGTACTTGATCGTCTCGGTCTTAGCCTTGCCGTCGCTGTCAAGTGCCCGCTTGAAACTGAAGGTGAGAGCTGATCCTTTGGCTCCACACGTGACGATCCCACCGGGTGTATCGCTCTTGGGCTTGACGACATGGGTCAACAATTGGTTGAGAGTCTTACGAACTCGATTCGAGTCCACGACGCGAAGGTTCAGACCGTCTTCGCCATAGTGGAGGCCTGTGGTGTTGGTAATGCCTTCCTTCTCCACTTGGATGTACATTTCTCCCTTGGTAGCCGAAAGCTGCAGACTGATACCTTCACGATGGCCCGAGACTTTGTTGTTGAGTGTGTACGTGCTCCCATCTTTTCCATCGGACGTACGAAGCACGAATGGGGTCTGGTAGGTCAATGGAGTGCCGATCGCTTGTTGCTTTTCACCACGAATTGGTGCACTAAAGAATGTCAACAAGTTAGCAATGAGGAAAGTAACAAAACATAGAGATTTAGAACGTACATGATAAACTCTGCCTCGACGAAACGGTCCTTAGCTTCGTCCTTCACTGGAGGCACTACCAGTAGCTGCGTTTGGGTCTTGCCAGGCATATCAAAGAAGCCCAGACTCGACGCAGAGGTCGTCTCCACGAACGACGACTTGGTTTGAACCGTGACGACATCGCCGAATCGAATGGGTTCGGTACTCATTTGAAGGAGATGAAGACCTTGCAGAACGCTGGAAAGTTTGGGAATGAGAAGCAAGGGGGTAACACCCAGGCCGTTGACGGAGCGGAGGTTATTGTTGGGCAACTATCAATAGGAGAAATGCCTTCTTCATGATAGCGAGAATAGCCCCGTCATAGTCTCAACAAGAAGGTTGTCGTTGAAAAGCCAATTACACTAGACGTACGTATGAATATCATTTTCTCTTTTTCATCTTATGCCACTCGCAAAGCTAAAACTAAAAGTGGCGAGTTCACTAGCAGGATGGTGCATTGCATCTCTTCTTCAGCGTCGCATCCTCTTGCCAGCTGGCTCGCTCTTGCTCTTCTTCCCTCTCCTCTTCTTCTCGTACACAACACACACCGACACGGCTCTCTCGCTCGCATCGTCTTCCTTATCCAGACTCGCTGTAAATGGGGGGGGGGTTCCATCGAAGCTGCGTCAGCCGAGACAACCACGCTCGGCATATTTTAACATGCTGATCTTGCTATTCCCTCGACCTGGCAGCTTTTCCCCACTCCTGCTCTTGACTTCGTCGTTGGCGTCTAACAATCTCAGCCTCTTCTTTACTTGTCGATTAGTTCAAGTGCTCGTTGCCGGGCATGTACGTGAAACCGTCAAAGTGAGCCTGCGCACGATGCGTAGCTCCTAGTTCCTGGGTCACGGGCGAATCACGGGCCATTTCGCGCGTGAAGATGTTGGCAACGTTGCCGGTATCAGCCTCGCTGTTCACCACAGGCTTGAAAGGCGGTTCCACTTCACGCTTCAGCAGCTTGTCAAAGTCGATGCTAGCAAAGAACGGGTGGTCCATAATCTCCTGCACGCCCGACGGGCCTGAGCCTAACCGCTTGGCAGGGTCTCGGCGTAGAAGGCCGGTAAGCAGATCCTTGGCGTCCTCCGAAAAGGCCTGGGTGAAGACCACGTCACGGTGCAAAATGTTGTGGAACATGCGCTTCCGGTTTCGGTCAAAGAACGGTGTCTGGCCGGTCATCATTTCATACAGCAAGGTACCGAAACCCCACCAGTCCACAGCCTTACCGTACGGCAGACCCTTCAGCAGCTCAGGGGCAATGTACTCGGCTGTACCACAGAAAGTCTTGGCACCGTCGGGCACGTCCACATTCTCCTTCGAGAGACCGAAATCCGTGAGGGCAATGAATCCCTTGTCGTCCATCAAAATATTCTCGAGCTTCAGATCACGGTAGGCAATGTTGAGCTCGTGAAGGTGGGACATCGACATGAGCAACTGCGCCGCGTAGAAGCGAGCACGTTTCTCCGAGAACTTGCGCGACTTACGCAAGTGGAAGAACAGTGAACCGCCGTTGTAGTAGTCCATGACGAGGTACAGCTTGTCCTCGTTCTGGAATGCGTACCGGAGACGCACGACGAACGGGTGGTCAATGTCACGAAGAATACGACGTTCCGACTTTGTGTGCTCCACCTGGTTCTTAGCGAACACCGACGCCTTCTTCAGCACCTTCATGGCGTAAATGGCGTTCGGGTTGGCTCCTCCATCCGGCACCTTCTTGCGCACCAGCATCACCTTACCGAACGCACCCTTACCGATAACCTTGAGCAGATCAAAGTCCTCCACACTGAGCTTTGTGTTCTGCGGGGGCTGCGCGTTCGACTCGGATCGGCCCTGGTTCGACATCTGCGTGTCCGAGCGGTTGCGGGCCTGGGACATATCGGTGGACGAGTTCGTCGTCGACACGGCGTCGCTGGCGGTGCGGTTGAAACGCGGGTAGCTCGGAGGCGGCTGGTTCTGGGTCTGGTTCGCACGCGGTCCTTCCGTGGCACACTCCGTACAGACACGTTGAGCCGTACTGGATCCCGGCAAGAAAAGGCGGTCGCGCGAGCAGGCATTACACACCGCACGGTGACACATGCGGCAGTGGTGACGCCGGTCGAACAGCGTGAAGTGGAACAAACACAAGTTGCAGTGCTTCTCGCTGTTGCCCATCTTGGAGTTGTTGGCTTCGCGTCTGGCGGATTCCTGGCGTTGCAGTTGAGGACCGCTTGGACCAACACCGTTGCTGATGACGGCTGGAGCCGAAGCAGGAGGCTCAGGTACCGGTTTCTCACCAGCTACGTACGTCGTAGCATCGCGCGTGTCCAGGAAGCGGAACAACGCGTCTTGGATCTTGTTGATGCAGAAGGCGGTCACGTAGTAGTGGTTCGCGTGAGCACGTGGTGGTCTGCCAGCCGACAAACACGTACAACCAGTACGGTGAGGAGCATCGCCATCAAGTTTCGTCTGGAACAACTGATCATTGCTCTCCCAGTACATTGTACGGTGGGCCAGGATCGACTTGACAGACTGTGAGTCGCCGTCTTCAATACGATGACTAGATTCGATGAGTGCGATAGCTCCATTGCGACGCATGAGCTGGTCACCACGAGACTGCAGCAGGTACTTGATAAGCACTCCTCCGTACGAATAACCCAGGAAGTACACGCGTCGAGCGGCAGATCTGGCGACGTACGAGTCCCAAAGCGAGTCCATGTGCTCTTCAGGGCTGGAGGAGCCCGGAATTTGCAACCGCTGCTTGCCGTCCCGCATGACGATGACGTTCTTGTTCGGGTTGGCCACAATGATACCGTAGCCTTCATCAATTGCCTTGCGGAAGTATTCGAGCATGCTTCCACTCTTGACACCAGCATGTAGCACCAGTCCTCGACTCCAAAGACCAGGGTACAGTCCTCGACTGACAGCTACAAACACCAGCAGCTTCTTGCACGACTCATAGTTACGAGATACGAAGACATTCGCCTTGACCGGGGCCTCAGGAGTGCTGTTAGCTGGGATGTAGACCTCCCGGAAGCCCAACTCCTTGCGCATCGAGTCCTGCACGTACTTGACGACCGTGTTAATGATCTCATCCTGGTGTACCGCTAAGTCCGAGTCGTCCAGCCCCTTCCCAGTCGCCTTGAGGTGGATCATCCCTTCTGCATCCATAGCGTACAGAGGGTGGGAGAAGGGAAGAGCAGCTCCACGGTTAGCAGACGGAGCTGCTGCTCGTTGTCCAGAGTTCTGGTAGTCTGCACTAGCAGGGGCAGGAGGCATCGTGCCATTGGACTGCCACGACTGCTGCGACTGGTAGTCCGAACCGTTGCTGTAGGTGCGTCCAGGAGCGGACGGAGGGGCTCTGGGGACGCCTCCTGGAGCTCCATTGGGGTAGTATTTGTTCCCCCCGGCCGGTTCTTTGCCTTTGTTCTTCTTCCGTCCCCATCGAGGGAACCGAAACGACATATTGGAGCTGCAATGACAAGATTTCCACCGTTAACAGAGGAGAAAAACTCCTTCAACGCGTGGCTTTAAGACGCACCTTACAACAAGAGGAGACGGACGTTGTGTGTGTTTTTTCTCGTGTGAAAGCCGCGAAGACTCTGCTGGAAGCCTCTGCCGAACGTGAACCAGATGTCGAAGGAGCGTAAGGGCCTTCCTTCCTTCCTCGCCCAGCAGCGCAACAATCCGAACTGGACGTCCGTCTAGTGAGGCTTTGGAGGCTTTTTGCTACTCCCCCTCGCGTCGTCGTTCTGAGCGCGCCCCTACCCGCGACTCAACCAAGTGATTTCATTGGTCAAGAGGCTGGCGACGTGACGACAGACGCTGACGCCTGCATTCCCTGATGAAAAACCTCACCGCGAAATGGGTACAAGTACCATTTTTTGGTGCCTTTTTAGAAACAATAGCGACTTCATTGCTTGTTGTCATGTACAGCCATATTTGTACTAGTTACACGTGTCAAACTGTATTAACAGCACTCTTGTGCTCGGAGTTGGTGGGTAAGAGAAATTCCGTTTTTTTATTTGCGTGCTGAATAAGAATACTGTACACCGTATCAATTACAACGGCTCTGGCTCAGTTCTGACAAGGAATGCCTAAGCAGCTTCATCATTTGTTTCAAAATGGATACACGTTGACGAGGACTGAAGCCATGGAGGACGTACTGTATGCTGACTTCGGACTCTAATGTATTTTGCTAGTAAGTGCAATAGTAAGTAATTTGGCTAGTCTAAGAATGTCCTCATCCCTGGATAATCTTACTTACTCGAGGGGCAGACGTTGTCATCTAATGATCTCAAGATATCGACTATTAAATATCTACCAATATACTTTGAAGTATGTGTTGGTGAAGAAACAGCATTGTTGCTCATCAAGGCGATGCTATACGGAATCGAATGCGAGTACTTTTAGCAATTGGGACAAGCGACCACATACTCTAAATAGTATCATGACCTCGCCATGCATATATGTTACTCCCGACGTGCCGACTCAAGACGAAGAGATCCTTCCTTACCCAGGGCGAAAGCATCCCCGACGCCAGACATAGGACTCGACTCACTTCAAATGAGTCACTTGGCTTCAGTATGACTGCTTTTGTTGAAACGACGATCTAGAACTGGGCACCGCGCCCGTTTATACCGCTAGTGCCCATATTGCTTGCCTGTCCAGGAAGAGACCGCTACAGTGGCAGTGCCAGCAAGCAATGTGGCATCCTGTGCTCCGCGCCATGTGGACGCCCAGTTGCGGCCAACGACAGACTCTGCCTACGGTATTAGCTGTTGTAGCAAAGGCGAACAAGCTCGTAAAAAGCGCAGCCATGACAGGCGATAATAATTATGGGCACACCTGGCTCTTCTCCGAGCCCGAAATAAAACCTCGCACGTCGTGAGGTCGTGTGGATACGGAATGTCGCGCGAAGCAACAATACATTCGGTCGACATGATCGCGTCGGATGAGTGTAGCCATCGTGTCACGCATTGCCTGAATCAGGATGGCCAAACACTTTTACATGGCTGCTACGTGTATTTCTTTCGCGGACTGTAGCGCTGGATCTGACCACAGTGTTTCTTGATGTACCTTAAGTCTTTTTAAGTTAAGACTAAGGCTTAGTCACTTTGGACCTGATTTTGATGTTCTACGCGTAGATTGCGGCGACGCTCAGTTGCGTGCTGTGGATTGCTACATGTGCTGGACTTCAGTGAATGGGGTCATGATAACGACGCAAAGCTTTTGCTGCACATAAAGGACAGGAAGTGGGCTGCTGTATGCAATCACTGACTCACGTGTATTCACTTTAGTTTATCATTCCGCGTGGCGCTTCCTTTGACGCCCACTGCCTCACCCCAGAGCCCTTCGATCGTGCTCTGAGCCTTTATCTTGGCGTTCACTATGGTACCGACGGCACTTCCACGGCATTATCTTTTTATCGGTTGGGTATGGATCGTCAATTATGGATAATGTTGGTCACTTACTTCTCGGACAGCACGCACAACAGCTGCGGTACCACCTCAATGCGGAAGGGACCAGGGCCTGCGAACACCTCGCCGTCCACATTCAGCACGTCCTCCACGATCGGCTCGATCACTATGGCCTTGACCTTGTGGTAACCAACCAGCTCCGACTTGAGGAACGTGTTGCTCAGATAACGCACGGCGATTTCAGCCGTCTGCATGATGTTGCCCTTGCGGGAGTAAATCAGGTCAAAGTTGCCGTCCGACGGGTGCGCGTACTTGGTCTCGAAGTACACGTTCGATCCACCGGCTGAAGTCAGCTCCGACTGAAAGCTCTGCCACTGACCGGCGTACTTCTCCTCACTCGCAGGGTGGAAAATTGCCTCAGCGTCGCCCTTCCACTGCTTGGCAGTCGGGTCCGAGTCGTCGTAGATACTGCAGCGCTCCACGTGATGCTGGTCTTCTGCAGTATCGTCCATGATCTCATAGTATGTGCGTAGGACCTGCTCGCCTGTCTCAGGGTCCACTGGAACGTTGTCCGACAGAACGTAGCTGATCTTGGCCTCGTGTTTGTGTGGAGCTAAAAGACCGCGTTTGACCTTGAGGTAAAAGTAGCGGTGGACACCAAGCCATCGCGTAGCTTCGGACTCCACTGCAATGTCCGAGCCGATGCCGTAGCTGACACCTGTGCAGGCAAATTCGAGACGGGTGCTGCCATCCTCGTTGCTGGCCTGGCACGTCATCACGTCAAGCGGTCGAATTTTGCGCTTGATGATGCAGTACACTGAAGACGCGTGCGTCGGGGTGCCCACACCCTTGCCAAAGGCGTTGTCCGTACCGGCACAAATCAGCGAAACAGGGGTCGTGGCAACCAGCGTGCGCCAGACGCTCTCCTCGCGAGAAAACACGCCGTTCATGAACTCGTTCACGGTGCCATCTCCACCGACGAACACAATGGCTTCATACTTCTTCTCTAAGTCGAACGCCGCGCCAATGTCGCGCGCATGTCCGCTGTACTGCGTCTCCTCCACATCACACTCGATGTTAGCTAGCTCCAGCAGCGGTCTCCAGTGTTCCCAGATCTTGCGTCCGCGACGGTGACCCGAGTGCGGGTTCACCACCACCTTGATACGGCGTGTCACGTTCTCCGGCACACGAGCCAGCCATTTGATAAACTGTTGCAGAGAAGTCACCAGTTTAGCAGCCGTGGCCTCGTCACCGAAGCGCAGAGTTACAGTGCGATACCTGCGCATCAGACGACGGTGCTCTTTGCCTCTACCGGGCAGCATGAAGTGCAGGTCCACACTGGTCTTGCTTCCAGGAGTGAATGCCGCAGCCAGTAGATCGTCCTTGGCGATCTGGAACTCTTTGGTCTTCTTGCGGAAGAGCGACACGCGCTGGCAATTCACGCCGTCGCGGTCCACTTCCACCTTCATTTTACGCCAAATGGAGCCGACCTGCATCTCCATCTCCGCCGTCATAAGGCACTGCTCGGGGAACTCTCGAAGCCTGTGTGAGTACATTTCACGCACAATCTCGCGCGCTGACGCTGCGGTGGAGAAGCGGAAGCGCACTTGACGTTTTTCTATCGCCTCCAAAGCGGCGTCGCGTTGTGGGCAGCCAGCCCAGCTCTTGGAGCGCGTAAGGCGGAGGCTCGTGGGCGTCTCACCAGCCTCACTACTGCTGTCTTCCAGCTCCGTCGTTAGGTCTTTCTTGGGCACAAGTCCTGTCGTCGGTACGGCCACAGTAGTGGCGCGTCGGAAGTGGGTCTTGGCCTGGCGGCTGGCTGCGTCCTGCAGGACACGCTCACGGACCTCGCGGATGCGGTCGCGGTCTTCGCCTGTAAGGGCCTCGCTGTCGCTGCTGGCGGTCGTGCTCGACAGTCGCTTGGTCTGGACGGGAGCGAGGTCATCGCTGTCGCTGTCGTCCTCTGCAGGCTCGGTGAACAGTTGATTCTCGTCCTCGATGGTCTTCACAGGCCCGATATGCCCGGTCGCTTCCTCCCGGTCGCGCGTGGAGAGCACCGCCATGGGTTCTGAAGGTTTATGTTCTTATAAGGAGAGTTACAGTGTCAGCACTCTCTTCTTGCTGGGTAAATGTGCGAATGAACGAAGGTTGCGGTCGGAAAATGTGATGGCGCTCCAAGCAGCTGAACGTATGGAGAGATATGATGTTCAGAAGGTTTCTACAAACAGCAAATGCACGCAGAGTGCAGAGGCTGTTGTAGTCTGTAACACAGGTGAATGAATACCTGCGAAAAAGTGAATACGAAAAGGTGAAGACTGACATCATCACGTGCGTGGACAGGACGACAAGACCCATTTGGAAGACCCATTTGTACATGTATCGGCAGAGGTTGTTTTGCACGAAGAGCGCTATGGTCTTAAGACTCTTGGTGATCCTCTGTACATGTTGCATTCGCCAATTGCGCAAGGGCAATGAAGGGTAAAATGCCGTCTAGTGTTGTTGTCCAGCGCTCTGGCCCTTCCGGTATCGCCATTTATAAGGATTCGTTTCAGATGGGCGCTGGAAGCCGGCCAGCGCTACTAACAGCAAGTGCACGATCGAATCCCGATTCGGAACCGCAGATCATACAGGTGGTAGTATTGTCGCGACTTAAATACAAGCAGCAACATTTACGACCAAGTGGGCCTTTAAGCTCGCGGCTTCTGCGCAGCTAACGCCGTTGATCACTTTTGTAATCTATGTACGCTGGCCAGTGGGCGTTTTGGAGGTTACTGGCCTCTTGGAGCGATGGTTTCACAGGATGCTACACACCTGTAACTCCTTGATGGCGCGACACAACTCAGCAACGCAGATCAGTGGATCAGTTTTCGCACTTCAGAACAGAACGAGCACATTCCTGCGTCGACGCGAATTTGGCTTGTATGCTGATGCACTGCATCAAACTAAAATGCAGAACTGACTTGTCTTCAACCCAAAAAGATTATACTTTGCTGTCCGTCATCAGATCTTCAGCGGAACATCCATGCATTCCGCCCGACGCCCATTTCAACGGTAGTTTAGACCCATTTATTATTTCGCAAGACCCATTTCCTCGTTCCGCCCTGTCTGCGATGACATGGATTACGTGCGCCGATTGCGCCAGGGAAAATGCGACGTAAGAAAGTTGTGGTGACCACTGGCCGCTGCAACTTCCGCCGCTGCCATGTCGCCTTGATCTCATCGGCGTTGCTGCCCCAGATGGATGCTGTAGTTTGCAAGCCTAAATTGCGAGCTTCGCGCACCGCAGACTGCTTGGACAGAGGCTCACACGTGGATTTTTGCTGTTTGCAGAGAGTTGTAGCGTCCGCTCGAGGTTCTGGCTCTGGCAGTCACTGGCCCGCCTCAAGACTCTTGAGTCAAGAGGACGGTCACAGAAATTTACAATGAACGTCAGCCAGTCAGCTCAGCTGAGTTGTCCCTTGAAGTCAAGGCAAGCGTTGACCACCGCTCATGTCTTCGACGTGAAGATCGCAGGCTGCGCAGTAAACGCCATTTCCCACGGTCGTTTACGGCGATTACGAGCCGAAAATCCTGTTCAAATGCTGTTGCACAGTACAACAGCATGATCGTCTTCAGATCAGTACCTCGTAAGAAGTCTAGGCCTATTGCCTATTGAATCAATAATTGATGCCCACACCTCCAGGCTTAGCTTGTCTTAAGTATCTACACGGGCATGTAGATGCTGACTCACATGGATACACCAGCCCATTCAGGCCTTGCTTGCCTTGAATCTCAGTGCAGCGTTAAAACTCATGTTACAGGGCGAACTACCGTCTAAAGTGGCGTAGCTGCATCTATTAGTTGTGAGGACAAACCCCGACGATGTTGTCACCCACGGTAGTCTACCGTATCAGCAGATCCCGCCATCCTCCTGACGGCATCGGAAGCCCTGGACAATTTCCACATCATGTAGCGCGCGCCGCTCGGGTGGAGGGAACAACCACGATGCTCGCATGCCGTCTGTTCCGCAGATAACACTTAGATGCCGTTCCAGTCTTGACGCCGACTTGTCTCCGCCGCGGCGCGCTGCAAGTTGATCGGCGATCAGCGTAAACAGCGGATCCTGATAGATATTGTACAGCTCCATGGTCAGCATGAGCGAACAAAAGATGCCGAACACGGCCGCTGCTGCCAGGATCCAACCACCTAACTTTCCCGGGAATTGGTCGTTCTGCAGTCCGCACGTGTATTTACCACGCGTGCACATGGCGTACTGCATTAGCACCATCAGCGCCGCCTGCACGCTAGTGGCCGTCACGTACAGCAGCAGCAACAGGAAGGCCTTCTGATTGCCAATCCCCACGCAATTGTTCACCCACGGACTAGCACCGTCATAGCAACTATCAGCTTAATGTAAAACAGCGTAAATTATCAAGTCACCGTACCAGTGATGGTCCTGCAGAACAATGCACCGTTCACAAGTGTGGCAGTGCGTCGCCCTGTAGAAAAGCACATTAGTCCAGAGACAGCTGCAACACTAGCATCAACATAGACAGCTACAGTACCTAGTAGGGCGGTAGATCTCGCACTCGTCGCAGTAAATGAGCAGTGAGCCGTCATCCTCGCACTCCTCGTACTCATTCAGCGGCATCTCTTCCTCGATCTCTTCCACGTCTTCCTCATCAGTTCCCTCCTGGTCCTCAGCTTCTAGCGGAGACAGTCCCTTGAGTTTGAACGGTACTGTGCCTGGGTTGGTCGTAAGCACCACAGTATGGCACCAGAGACACATACCGAAGAGTCCCGTGAACCAAATGCCCTCGGTCATCCCCATGGGGGACAGCAGCCCCACCCACTGGGAAATGGACGAAAGTACAGCGATCAGCAGCCCAAAGACCAAGACCCATGCGAACAGTGCGATGACGATGCCAGCAGGGTCCCATACGAACCACAGAGGTCGCTGGCGCTCGAGCATGCGGCCTCTTCGGCTTCGTCTCGACGGCATGGAGATTTGCAATGAAACCGAAGAGTCTTTTTGGAATGATACACTCTTTTAGGAACGATGTGTACAGTGATGTAAAGCTGAACCAGACGTCTCGGACCGAGACTCTCGGTTAGCTCTTCATCGTTGAAGAGGAATTACGTCCGTTGAAGATCGTACGAGAGGCTTATAGTGCTCTAAAAGAGTCTCGATATCAAATTGCTATTGTGGACGCTGCCTACACTTCACTGCATTCTACACAGTCGGATACGGTTACTTGGCACACTGTAGTGCTGCTAGCTTGGGTAGTACAGTACCGCTTTCCTCCAAAACAGACGTAGTGTGCACCGTGGTTCCAAGCTTGCACGCATCGTGATGTTCGCCTGGTTTGAAGGAATTGAGAGAGCCCAAGTCTTTCTGCCGGCTTTTGGCTGCAGGTTTTATCTGTGCACCTTCAACGACAAACACAACAAAACAAATGGGAGACTTTCTAACTTCGAGATTTTATACAAACTCATCTCCCAACTCACCTCTTGGAATGACAACTTTTAACTTAATATCTGAATCCCCTTCAAATCCTATTCTGTACTGTCGTTCCATTTACCAACCTCCAGCATCGAATAAACTTACACGAGGCAACGACGCGCATACAACTCGATCGCCACGACGCCCCGCAGCGACAGCGGCAGGCACTCTCCATCGCTCTCGTCTCCATCCACCCAAGCGTCCACCCAAATAAGCCTTAACCGCTTGACTAAGTGCATGACGAACCCTTTGAACTAGTCGCCAACGGTTTTTTCGACGTTTTTTTCGACTGTCACATGGCCTCGATGTCCATGTCGTCGGGTGTTTGGCTCAAGAGCTGCTCGTCAATGTCCATGTCGCTGTCGCCCGACTCCATGTCGTTAAGTATGGACTCGCTGCCTGCAGAGCTCCGTGGGGATCCAATCGTAATGATGAACGTTGCGCCGCCCACCAACCCGTTCGTTCAGGGAGAACGGAGGGAGTACGGGTTCTACGGACTGGAGCAGGATGGAGCGTTACGACCTGGTGGGCAAGTGACTTTATTAACGAGGAGAACAATGGGGCTATTACTTAATTATGCAGGCATTGGAGCTCTGTACGGTGGCATCAACAGTCTCATCGTGCCGATTTTTAGCAGTTATCTACAGCTACAACAGTATCAAGTGCGAGGAGCGTCTTCTGTATTGAATATGGTGTGGAATTTCAAGGCTTTCGGAGGGCTTTTGACAGATAGTTTGAGGATATGCGGCTACAGGAGGAAACCGTACTTAATTTTCGGCTGGCTGCTCTGTTTCGCGACGTTATTGTATCTGGGAGCGTCCGACATGCCGATCGCAGGGAATACCGACGCGGCGTGGAGGTATGTGCTGTTTATGACGCTCGGGACGATCGGATATTTTGTGGCGAATGTCGCGGCGGATGCGATTGTGGTGGAAATTGCCCAGAGGGAGCCACTGCCGACAAGAGGACACACTCAAGTGTCCATCTACGCTGCGAGAATGACTGGGGCGGTCATTATGGACTTATTTGTAGCAGGAACACTGAATGGACCATCGTATGGAGGCAGCTTCTCCTGGTCGTTGGACTTAAACCAGGTGCTATTGGTGTTAGCAGGCTGCTCTGTAATTCCGCTACTGGGCTCCATCTGGTTCCTACACGAAGATCCGACAGCTCAAACTGTCCCAGTGTTCGCCTTCTCCAACGCCGTCTCGTGCCCCGTAATTCCACGACATCATCAGCCAGATACAGCGCCTCTCGACCCGCCACTGGGCTTTGGAGAGCGCTGTCAACTCATTTGGAGATTGATTCAAAGCCGAGCGATGTGGCAACTTCTCATGTTTGAACTGGTGGCGAGTTTCTGCTTGACGTTCGACTCGAATGCTGTTCCGGCGATCGAGGCGAACTGGGTGAGTATGGACTCGTGGCCGAAGACGATCGCGCTTGCTGTATGGAGCTTGGCATTCATCGGAGGTTTGTTCATGACTCGACACCTTTTCTTGCGTGGATCCTGGGTGCATCTCTACTGTCTTGCCACTTTCTGGGTCATTGGAGTCGACGTCGTGACTGTGGCGTGCACAGTGTTCGACGTGGTACGAACCCGGAGCTTCTGGCTGTACATGCAAGTGCTAGCAGCTCCAGCAACTGCGCTACGTTTCCTGGTCCAGTTATTTCCTATCGTTGAGATCGCTCCACGTGGAATTGAGGGCACTACGTACGGACTGGTGATCACTTTTCGGAACATGGCGATCCCACTGGGAACAACAGCGTACAAGACTATCAGCTCGTACTTTTCCGTTTCGGATGAAGACTTGCATCGGGACTCGGATTCCGTACGACTGCAGGTCGTATACACGTATCTCATTGCCTGGGCTTTCCAGTTGTTGAGTATGGCGTTCATTGGGCTACTTCCTCGACAAAAACTCGAAGTCCAACAGCTCCGCTACTATGGAGGCTACAGTACTTCGGGAGGGTGGCTCATTGTCATCGTGCTTTTCAGTGTACTGATTTACGTGACGACTATGAATGTCATGTCGTTGTTTGAAAGTACATCTTGCCTTCGGATGGCAGGTGGCTCGGGGTGTGGAAGTTAGGGTAGTACTACGTAGTAGTAAAGTTAGTAATTACTCGAAATACTATTTTTTTCATATTATAGTACAATTATATATCTTTTCAAATGCGAGTGTTATCTGTCTATTGCGTTGCGCTCAATGGTTCGAGCTTATCGAGTGCTCAATGCACGCAGCTCTTAGCTCTTCAAGGTGCGTGAGTGTCTGTAACTGTATAAAGTATTATTCGTCATCTTATTACTGTTTTTTTTGCAGGATCTCAATTGGTTTTTCTGTTACTATGCATGAGGAAGGTGCTCCATCTCGCAGGAGGACAATGCTTAAGTTGCTGGAGTGAACGCAACGTTGCGCTCTTCGTATTGCAGTTGCTGACTGTAGTTGCAGTTACGGCCTGTTCCATAGCTGTAGCAGGTGTAGCGACACTATATCATTCATCCGCATCACTAGTTATTGGGGCGAGTGTGGCAACAGCAGCCTGGTGTTTCTACATGGTGGAAATGTTGCTTGAGTTCCGGCAACATAAGCGGCCATGCCAGCTTATTACGCTGGTTCTAGTGCTTTCTGCTGTGGAGGAGTTGGCTCTAGAAAGACCCAGGCCACAATCCGATCTACTGGTGAGATTGGTGCATTGGAAGGCGATGAATGCGATGGTTGTGGCTGTTTTTGCAGTGTTTAGACTGCTAAGTAGGACTGGAAATGATGTTTACGAGGTTGTCAAGGCCCAAGACACCAAAGAGAGTCCGTTAGACCGTGCTGGATGGGTCTCTCAACTATCGTACAATTGGATCTCTCCGTTCATTAAATTGGGCAAGCAGCGTCGACTGGAAATGGAGGATGTTCCGGATCTCCCAAGGCGCGACACAACGTCAGTCGCTGCTGCATTGTTCGAGAAGGAGCTACAACGTGAATTCCAGACCTATCAACCTTCGGATCGCTCCTTTCTTCGAGTAGTACGACGCTTGTACGGCTGGGAAGTGCTGCTTTTCGCTGTGTGGTCGACAGTGAACAAAGCCATTGGACTAGCGAGTCCCTTGCTGCTAAAACTCTTCTTGAACTGGGCAGATTCGTCCAACCCATCACTGTCTGAAGGGTATTACCTCGCAGCAGCTATGGTCGGCCGCTCAATTCTTTCAGCTGTGTCCGGAACGCAGTATAATCTCGCCTGGAAGAGGTTTGACCTGCGTGTACGTGCTGGTCTGGTATCTGCGATCTACTCACGGACTCTGGAGCTGTCAGGAAGAGAAAAACGAGATGCTGGAGGGATCGGGCGGATCACTAACCTGCTCTCTGTAGATGTTGGCCGAATCGTTGGTATGCCCAGCACTCTGTTCGATATGGTGCTGATCCCGGCAGAGATCGCAGTCGCTCTCGTGTTACTGAGCCAGGCTGTCTCGGTGGCTTTCGTCGCTGGAGTCGCAGTTTTAGCTGTTATGTTGCCTCTTCAAACGGTTTTAGGCCGTAAAATCCAGAGTGTTACTGCGGATATGATGCACTTCCGTGACGAACGTGTGGGTCTTACTGCGGAAAGTCTCAAGGCTATTCGCACTCTGAAATTACTGGGTTGGGTGGTGTCTCGATTGAAGGCGATGAGTCAAAGCCGTTCGTTGGAGATGGGGAGACTGCAAGTGCGTAAATACTTGGACGCTTTCTGTGTGTTCTTCTGGGCGTCCACACCGGTTATCGTGCAGGTCTCAGTCTTTGCCACTGCAGTTTTCTCTGGGCGAGACATCTCAGCTGCTGATGCCTTCACGGCGATAGCACTGCTCGATCGCTTGATCTTCCCGATGAACTACTTCCCGTGGATTATCAATGGATTTCTGGAGGCAAAAGTATCAGCTTTACGTATCCGCGGGTTCCTCTTTGATAAGGAAAATGGAAACTCATTTTCAGAAGAATGTGACGAAAAGGAAGGCAACATTTGTTTTCGTGACTGTGAATTTACCTGGGGATCGAGGACAAATCAAGACAGCGAAAATGATGGATCCAGTGCAGAAACACCTCTACTAGTGGAGGATTCCTTACGCCTTAATCCGTTTGTGCTGCGTATTAAGGAACTGGATCTGCGCCCTGGAACGTTCGTGGTCTGCGGCCCAGTAGGTGCTGGCAAATCGTCGCTTTTACTAGCGCTACTGGGCGAGATTCCACGGCGATCGAGTTCAACTGCTTCCTACAAGCGACGCAAAGGTTCAAGTTGTTCCTACGCTCCTCAAAGCCCTTGGCTGTTTCGTGGAACTGTTGAAGAAAACATTACACTGTCTACTGGAGGACATGGAAAGGATCCTGTTGACCGCTCTCGGTATGAGCAGGTGCTTCGAGCTTGTGAGCTGAATGTGGATCTTCGCAGCATGAAGAAACCTTACAATGTGGGCGAGAACGGCAGTAACTTCAGTGGTGGTCAACGCGCCAGAATCAATCTCGCTCGCGCTCTCTATCAACAAGCGAACCTGTATTTGCTTGACGATCCACTGAGCGGTTTGGACGTCACAACAGCCAGCAAAGTGGTGACGAATTGCTTCATGTCAAGCGCTAGCATGTTCCCAGATGAAGCTGCTGTCGTTATCGTGACGCACTCACTCCATCTCTTGCCTCTTTTCCCTTCAGACGCACAGATTCTCGTCATGGATGAAGGTCGCATCGTTGAACAGGGAACGTACAGTACGTTAAAGAGGAAAGACCCACCCAGTCGCTTGATGACTTTACTCAAGAGCAATTCTACTGAAGACTTAAGTGGAGATACTTCTGCTTCCGCCCCAGAAACAGAGCCAAAAGCTGATGAACCCGCTAATTCAACTACTGAATCAGACAATACTTTGACGACAGAGGAAGAAGAACATCGAGAGTCTGGAGTTGTAAGCTGGCACGTCTGGAAAGCCTACTCGTTAGATTTGGGCTGGGCTCTCTCAGTCGTTATCTTGCTCTCTGTGGCTGCTATGCAGATCTCCCGTAACGCAATGGACTGGTGGATTGCTGTGTATACGAACAAGAAGCACTTGATCACTCCTCGAGAGTTCGCGATGGTGCTACTGTATATCGCTGGGGCGAACATTTTCGCTGTCTTTTCTCGCTCCTTTCTCTTCGCTTACGGCGGTTTACGTGCTGCTCGATCCACGTACAAGAGACTGGTGCGTAGTGTGTTTGCAGCCCCACTGAGGTTCTTCGAGTCTACTCCTACTGGACGGGTGCTCAATAGATTGAGTGGAGATACTTACGCTGTGGATGAATCTCTCCCATTCATTCTCAATATCTTTCTGAAAGACGCAGCAGACGTCGTGGGGGCTCTTGCCATCCTTTTCTATGGGAATCGCTTGGTATTGGGGCTATTGGTGCCGCTGAGCGTCTTGTACTTCCGCTTACAGCGTGACTATCGTCCAAGTTCCCGTCACCTTAAGCGACTGGATGCAGCCACGCAATCTCCACTTTTGGCCATGTTTACTGACACTCTGGACGGGTTAACAGTCATTCGTGCTGCCCGGAAGCAGCAGCAGTATGCCAACAGCTACGGAGTGCGCTTGAATCTCAGTCAGAAAGTTTCGTTCCTCAGTTCAACCACTGGCGCTTGGTTTGGTCTACGTCTGGACATGTTGGGCGTATGTGTTACGTCTTTCGTTGCTGTCTTCGCTGTGGTTGACTTCAATGTCACGGGAGCTGTCAACCCTGGAGTCCTGGGCCTTACGCTCACGTACGCTCTTCCTATTGTGGGGAAACTCAACTCAATACTCAATAGTTTTGTCGATACTGAGCGTCAAATGATCGCAGTGGAGCGTGTCAAAGAGTACACAGACCTGGAGCCGGAGAAAGTTAAAGAGCTGACAAAAGCGACTGAATTACCGAACGGCTGGCCTACTGCAGGCCATATCTCTATTAAGGCGTTGACGGTCACATATGGGCCTTCTACTAGCATGGACCACAAAATTGATGCTGGATGGGAGTGGGTTGGGCCTCGAGAAGCAGCTCCAGCGTTGAAATACGTCACGTGTGAGGTTCCTGCAGGACAGAAGTTAGGTATCTGCGGCCGCACAGGAGCTGGAAAGTCCACACTGTTGAACGCTCTGTTCCGAGCCGTTCCGTGGGAGCGAAGTGGAAGCATTTTGATCGACAATGTGCCGTTGGATTCACTGAATCTCCAAGATCTGCGGTCGAGAGTGACGTACATTCCTCAAGATGTCGTCCTCTTCTCGGGGACAGTGCGTTCCAACCTCGATCCTAGTGGGGGGATAACTGACGAACGACTCTGGACGGTGTTACGTAAGTGTCATGGGCTTGCGAATGTTATCGCCAAGCTAGAAAATGGCCTGGATACTGTCATTCAAGGTGGAGCCGAAGAACAAGTTGCTACCTTCAGTCAGGGTCAAGCGCAGTTGCTGTGCATTGCTAGAGCACTCCTGCGACCATCGAAAGTTCTTTGTATTGACGAGGCTACTGCGTCAATCGATCAGGAGACTGAACGAGCCATTTCGGACGTAAGTGTGGTAAAACAGTGGGGGTGGATACAACACAGCAATGTACTAACTACACGTGTTTGACAGGTTATTGCGTCTGAGTTTGCGACGTCCACGGTGTTGACAGTAGCTCATCGGATTCAGACGATCATGCAATGCGACCGAGTGCTGCTGCTTGATAATGGTCGCATCGCTGAAAGTGGAGACCCCAAAGAGCTGGCGACGGACCCGCAGTCTCTGTTTTACCGTTTAGCGAACTGCTCTAAGAGCGAGACTGAACTGCCTTGACGTCTTTGTTGTAGAAACATTGCTCCTCTTAACCAACAGAAGATGCCACCTTGTTAGCCTGTTCCAGGTTTTGCTCCGTCTTGGATCGCTTTACTACAGGACTTTCAACTGGTTCCCCATCGGGTTTGTCAACGTCTTTACTTGTTGGGTCTGCCACAATAGCTTCTTGGCTTCCCACAGTCGCTTGTTGGTCTTTTGCTTCAGCGTTTAAGCTATTTTTCGGTGGATCCTTGAAGATTTTGATCTTGTAGCGAACAATTCCACGGATCAATTCGTCCACGAATTTGGGCAGCCACAAAGAGTCCTGATACTGGAAACGTTCAACAACAGAGTCAGTAAATCCCTGGACTCGTTTACTTGCTGCTCGTTTACCTTTTCGATTGCTCTCAGTAAATTTGTGTGACCACGAACGTTGGCCCAGTCAAGAGGACACATCGCTCCCTGGTAATCAACAAAGATGGTCAGCTCCAAAACATTAAGGACAGACAGGTATACATACATCATAATCTTGTACATACAGGTCCTTCACATCGGACGCACGTAGCAGCACAATGCTCGCGTTGACATGGCCAGCCCAGCATGAAAGATGGCTAAAAACGCACAGACCTTCGAGTGAGTGCACAGTAACTACTGCTCTCTCATCGACTATTGCGTACAGAGGTAAACTACCGTTCTCGTCCAAACATCTTGGACTGGCACCTGTACCCAGCAGATAGTTTATCACCTGAACGGATCCACCTTTTGCTGCCCTAGAAAGGTAATAATCACTCAGCTTTTTGAGCATTCCGTCAGATAGTTTTTGTTTACCAATGGAGAGGAGTTTGATGCAGCTAACGAACAGGAGAACGCAACATCAGAAGATATAACATAGAAGTATATCTTACGATGATATTCGTACATTCCACGGGTCCAGCTTACTGTCTGTTGGGCTTTCTCCTTCCACCTCGACTAGGTGCTTTACGCGGTTAATATCCCCCTTTATGGATGCCCAAAAAATGTCGGATAAAACACATTCGACACTTGTGCTTCCAAAATATTTATCCATCGGGGTCAGGTACTTCCGCGTCTGCAATCAGTACACCTGGGCTAGTCAGTAAAGCCAACAACTATACTTTTTGAGTGCTGATACCGTTGGAAGGATGCGAATTTGCACGGGCATCCGATCTCTCTTAATCGCTTTGGCAATGCGCAACTTCATCTGGAACTTTGCTTTCCCTCGCTCCACAAATCCGACTTTCTTCTTCGACACTTTAGCAGTTTTGGCTGTTGACGCTGCTCCTGACGCGTCGTTGGCAGCCTCAGCATTTTCCTCTTTCTTCAGCCTCTCCTCTTCCTCTTTCTCCAGTAAAGCCTGGCGCTGTGCTACTCGCTCCTTTTTCGTCTTCTGTCTCAACCAGAGCACAGAATTTAAGTAATTAGAGACCAACCTTAGCTATAAACCTTACTTTTTTCCTTGACGGAGACGATGCTCGGCCATTTTTGCCCTCTTTTTTAGTCCTGCGTGACGAATTCTCTTCAGGTGTAGACGCACTATCTGTACCCATAGGGACTGACTCCGTTAGGTTACGTTCCTCGGTCTCGTCCTCTCCTGGAGTTGTGACTTGTGTATCCTGTATCATGTTATCCTGTTCCCAATAAGTTTCCTGGTTAAACACACTCGTCGGCGACTCGGCCCCCGCATACTCGATTAAGTTCCCTTGGTTATCGTAGTAGTACCCAGTTGCCTGCTCCACTGCGAGCTGGTCCAAGTATGCCTGCTCTCCACCTTCAGTAGCGTACGCCTCTTGTTCTACTACATCAGCAGTATAATAGCTGTAGTCTTGTCCTTCAGGGCCAGCGTAGTTTGGGTCGTAGCTATACTCTTGTCCTTCAGGGTCAGTATAGTTTGGATCGTAGCTGTACTGATCGGTCCCCTCCTGTTCACCTTGTTGGTAGTAATACCCTTCATATCCATCTTGCTGGTACGAGCTGTAATAATCTCCTTCTTGTTGCTGATAGTAGTTTGCGTAGTCTGCATCGTAGTCTTCAGGATAAGCAGACATAGCCAATTGCAACGTCAGTATATGGTAAGGTAGGTTAGTGCACATACTACCCCGTTCACCTCCGTGTTCATGGCTCTCTTGCACTGCACCGTAGTCTTCTTCCATTTCCACGTCGCTTCGTTACATGGATACTTTATATGCTGACTATTGCAGTATAACGAATTAACCTCATTACGACATCATAAGGGTTTATCCAGACGCATGCTAATCACAATCGTTTCTGAGGTGGAAAATGGAGTTCTTACGCCGACTTGGGGAGCGTCACGAGGCGCTTAAGAAGAAGATCCACAGCACAAAAATCCCTCTCTCCAAGAATGGGCAGCGCGTCATGGGCCTCGTGTACTTCACGACGCCTATTATCGGCGGATATTACGTCATGAAGTGGGCGGAAAGCCGAGCAGATGCCAATTTCCAGCGCGAGGTACGAAATGATTATTTGAGTACATTTCGTGAATTGTTTGAGTATTAAATTGTACATTGTTATTTACGACAGGAAACTGAGATCCGTCAAGCGGCCGGCAGCAATGCACGATACGTGGCCCAACAGAACCAGCAACTTAAGAAAATGCTGCAGGATAAACAGCAGTAAATGGCTCTTATCCAGTCTACTGTCGGTTATTCTTGCATGCCGTTTTCTAAAAACTATTGTGCTCTTGTAAGTGAGACAGATGAGTGAAGGCAAAGTCGACGCTCTGGAAGTCAAGTTGCGGGAGATGTTCGAGGTGCGGTCGGGCTATCGTGAAGAACACAGCCAAGCAGCGCTACTTTCCAAGCACTTCCGCAACTTTGACCTTGATGGCTCCGGCGTTCTGGACTTTGATGAGTTCGCACGTGCCATGCTGTCGCTCAACTTCGTCGGTGTGCAGGCTGAGATCGAGGCTCTCTTTGATCGCTATGACGCAGACCTTGACGGTGTGCTGAGCTATGCTGAGTTCGCTCGTATTATCACAGGTTGTTCAGGTCGAGCACTACTGAATGGCAGAACACGATCCCTTCTTGAATCTGTGAGAGAAAGTATTCTCCAAGCAGGTGGTAAGAACGGCATTCGAACGCTAGGGGTGATCTTGAGGAGGATGGACGAGAATGGGAACGGTGTCATCGAGTTCGAGGTAAAATTTGAGGTTCAATTTTTAACAATATCCTGACGAAACTACGGACTTTGCAGGAATTTCGCAATGGTATCACGCATTTGGGGGTTCATGATGTCGACTCTGAGGAATTAAAGCTCACTTTCCGGTGCTTTGATCGAGATCAGAGCGGCAAGATCACTATTGACGAGCTCATGCGTGGACTAAGGGTACAGTGTTGACCCCCTAACTACTTAGTTTGTTCTAACTTATTGGTTGCTGGCCAGGGATCGATGCCCAAGTGCCGTATCCTATTAGTAAAAAAGGCCTTCGATCTGTTAGACACATCGGGAGACGGTAAAGCTACAATCGAAGAGGTCGAGCGGCTGTATGATGCCTCGCATCACCCTGAGGTCCTTGCAGGTCGCTTGAAACCCCGAGACGCGATGTTGGAAATGATGCGCGTATTCGAGCAGTCAGACTCGCGTGGAGATGGAGTCATCACTTGGCACGAGTTTCTGGAATACTACAAGGATCTCAGCGCTGGGATCGTCCACGACGGAGAGTTCGAGCTCATGATTCGCAATGCGTGGCATCTCAGTGGCGGTGTTGGATGGAGTGCAAACTCCACGTGTCGTCGAGTGTTAGCCACGTTTCGAGACGGATCACAGAGAGTGCTCGAGGTAGAGAACGATATCGGAATAAACGCTACGGACACTCGACGTATGCTGGAAAAGCTCGCTGCGCAAGGATACCGAGACATTGTAGGCTTATCCCTCGCTCAGTAGTTAGTCATTGTCGAAAAAGATTCCTTCATTACGATCCTCACGCTTTGACCCCGCTACAAATACCCCATGAAAATGGCTACTACGATTCCAGCAACTGCTACTAAGTTGGTAGCGGGTACAGCAGGAAGTTCGTGTTCTTGGGTATGCATCATGGACAAATACAGCGTTCCAAAGACGATCGTGAAGCTGAGTGGAATCCACGGAAACGCAGCAGCTGCAGACTTTTTGGTCCATTGAATGTCACTCTCTTCCCGTTGAGCATCTAAGCATTTCTTCACGTCAGTATACCATTCCTACAACATATACAGGTTAGAGCAATTACCACTCAAGAATTCCTCATAAATGCACATACTCGAAGAAGAACCTCCTCTTGGCTTGAATCACGAAGACTGATGTAGAGCTCCTCTAGTACACGAGGGAAGCTCTGCTGGAAGCGAAGAAATTCCTCTTCACGCGCTGTCACAGCTGCCAAATGCGTCCGTAGGTAGCTCATCGCGACCTGCTTCAAATGGGAGGCATGAACCAGATCAGCGACCGCCAGAACATCCAAGCAATTGACCACCGTCACTTCGATCGAGTGTTCACACAGTCGCTTCATCCGTTCTAGGCCGTATTTGTCCGCTGCAACGAGATCTTCGAGCAGTTGATCGTTCACTTGTTCAGCTTCAGTCTCTGCTTCACTATCATCGGCTTTGGTTTTTAATTGAGGTAACACAACTTGATCGTAGTAGATGAAGCGAAGCACACGGACAATTCCAGCGTACGTGTCCTCCACCTTCACAAGTGTCATCTTCTTGTCCAGAAGCTCGCTGTCAGTGGGCAAAGCTGACCGGTTGAACGCTAACAAAGCTCGAAAGTACTCACTTCGTGCGATCAGCATGCAGCGATGAACAGGGATTCTGTGACCTTCCGCCAGTAAAACTGTGTCAGCCCACACATCATCGCTCAAAGCGAACTTCATGTCGTCATTCAGTGTACGTGGATCTTTGCTAGGATCCTCCACATCCTCCTGTGCTTCGTCTTCGCTGTTAGATTCATCTAGCATATCCTCTTCTGCAACGCCATCAAGCATTGAAGAGGGAGAAGATGCACCAAAAAGAGACGCTGGTGACGCCGAAAAGAGACGCGCACGACAAAGCTTCACAAGACCAGGGAGTTTGAAGAGTTTCGCTGCTCGTAGAACGTCACGCAGCAGGAAATACGAATTCTTGCTCACCTCCAGTGTGAAATTGTCCGTGTAGATATACTCCAGTAGTGCTCGAGCGACATCGGCTCGCAGTTGTGTAAGGAGCAGCTCCATTGGATCTGTTCCAGATACAGAGTTCCTCTCGCTGCGACGGTGCTGCTCTTCCTCGAGAATGAGTTCACGTAACACTGGACTTCGCTGAGCCAGCAACAATTTGTGCGCCTGGAGTCGCTGACCAGACACAACCAGAACGAGATCCGACTCTGTCGTAGCAGTCTCCTCTCCACTTTCGTTCGAGTTATGATACAATTTACTCATCGAGCGAGACAGGAAACTGCCGGAAGTGAAGGCAATCGCCTTTCGCCCTCCGCACACTACGTGCTCAACACTATGCGTCCCGATATCAGCTTCATTCGTGCCGTCCACACATACACGTTGTCCAGAATTTACAAGCTTCGGTAGACTTGAAAGAACAAAATGACTGGTATCTGCATCATCACCAATGCTTGTTTCAGGGTACCCATCGCCCCACATGTAGAGATCGCCGGTGTCTGAAATGGCGGCAGCGTGTTGAGTCCCAGCACTAAGTCGGCATATGCGGATATCAGGAGTGGAGAAGCAGGAGATCAACTGAGGCACCATCCACCTCAGTTGTGGCAGTTTAGGGCTGGATAAAGCGTTCGATGCATTTTTACCTTGTGAAAGAAAATGTTGATGCCGCTGGAGAACTGTTTGAGCCAGAAGTGTATTCCTTTCACTGCCCTGAAGACCGTGACCCAACACTGCAGCCCCACAACCTCCCCAAGACCACACCTGCCCGTCTATCGAAAGAGCCATACTCCAGTTTTCACCAGCAGCAACATCTCTCCACCTCGTCCCAGTCAGTTTCGTCACTATAGTAGGCGAAAATGTATCGCTGATGTTACCTCGCCCTTGTTGGCCGCTGCCTCCTCGTCCCCAGGTAACGAGTCCCCCTTCAATTGTTAAACCAACGCAATGAGCATCACCACAATCCACTTTCAGAAACAAAACGTCTTCACTGCGACCTGTGCTTGATTCTTCAGTGAATAGCGTCTCGATTCGCTTCGGATGAAGCTGAAACATCTGAAATTGCTTGCGAACGGCTCCTCCTCCATGTCGTCGAGACATTTTCACAAGAATGGGGATCGGGCCGAGTCCAAGACGGCCATCCGCCCATTTCCCCCATGAAAACGCCTGACCTTCACGTGAAATCGCCACACAAAAGCCACTACCGCATGACACCGACTGTACTGCAACCCTCGAGTTGTTGCTATCTTCTTCGACAGCTTCGCTGTGCGGTAACTCGACGCGTTTAGGAGTCGAAGCGCTCCTTAACGTCCCTGTCCCTAGTGCGACGCCTACTCCCCACGTAAACAGCGAGCCATCTTGATCCACCGCTGCAGAATGAACTCCAGTAAGTGAATCCCCACCACAAGCAATCTGCTTTATAACTACTAAGTTGTCGAAGAAAAACTCCACTAACGTTGGCTGTGTCACGTAGCTGCTCAATTCTTGTCCAATTCCTAGCGCTCCATCCAAATTGTGTCCATAAGCGAACACTAACCCCATATCATTAAGGAAAAGAGTGTGGAATCGACTGCAAGCTGCTTCTACGATTCGATTTCTGGGCAAAGTCTGAGTAAATTCAACAGTTTAGTGTAGTTAGCACCAAGGATAGCAGCAAGAACTGTACAAACCGTTGCTATGTCAAGTGTTCGAAACCTGGAAGGACCGAGCGTGTCTACATCGTCGTGTTTGCCCCACTCCGAGACCTTCAGGAGCTCAGGCAGTGGGCAAAGCAATGGAGTACTACAATTTGTTACTGGTTCATTAAGACAGTCTCTAAATTTGATGCCATTTGTGTCTTCGAGTTCAGCTTCCACGAATTGATCCGGGTCTCTTTCATCGACTCCGATGTCGTGTAGGTGCTGGAGGATTGTATCAAGTTTTCGGGTGCATTCACGCATTTCCTCCACCATCTCGGGTACATCCATCGTCTTTAGCGCAGCCGTAGTATTTTCCACGGAGGTAATCATCGCATCGCTTTTGTGGAAATCTTTCTTGAAAAGACGTGCATATCTTGGTTTTTTTTGGGGAGTGTCTTTTACCGAACAGCAATTGAACAAAACGGTGCTATTAGGGGGTCGAACCAGGCAAAAACACTGATTAGGTTTTTTACAAGTACTTGCTTAGAAAATAAACAAACCACTTCGAGAGGTGGCTTGTATTTTATCTAAGCATTAGCAATTTGCTCATCCCCTCCAGTTAGTTCTGGCCACAGAATCGAGGGGGGTTTTCTTTGCAGTTGTGGATCGTAAGTGCTATTCACGGCACGGGCGGCAGACTTACTGTCGGGAGTCGGCCGGGTTATGGGCATTAGTGGGGCCGACAGGCCCCGCTAAAGCCGATAACCGGTTTCCGAAGTCCGACATTCCGGTAAGGACGCCAGAAAAAGAAATGCCGAACCTTGATGGCGGCAGCTCGGACAACTGCAGCTCGGATGACGAGAGCTTGGACATGGAGTTAGATAACCGGCGTGCTGTAGCTGACATATTACAACAAGAGAGTGTTAAGCGTCTCATTCGACAGGCTATGCTAACCAAGAAGTTCCCACCCCAGACTCTCTGCGCAGAATTTGACCGTTCGTGCGACTTAGCTGCATCGCTGTTTGATTTTCCAGTATTTATCTGGGTTCCAGAGTGTTTAACTGCTGACCAAAAAACCTCGCTGCCCCAATTCTGGGTGCTCCTGCGTACCTCGGCTCAAAGAGTACCGACAACGCCTGTGTGGAGACATTGATTGTCGCTGCCGACTATTATACGTGAAATACCAGTGTATGGGAACTATACCACCCAGGTCCTGTTTTTCAACTGTCTGTGATGCTTACCTCAACAGTGAAGTGCATACAATGGTGCATTTCCCATTTATTTTGACCAAAAAGATGGGGGTTTCTAAAAGCGTTGCTGGAGCTTGTGCATGATGGAATGCTCTCCTCTAATGGCCTCACTCGTACGGTGGAAAATGTTCACAGAAGGCGCGAACAGCGCTACTATAAACTCTATAGTCTTTTTAGCGCACAGGTCAACTTAAATTTGCTGAGGAATCCGAATTATTTGGTGCCAACTCCACTCACTGCAGGCTGGGACTATGACCTGAGATCCTAAGATCCAAGATCCTAAGATCTAAGATCCCCAAGATCCAAGATCCAGATCCCCAAGATCCGAGATCCCAAGATCCCAGATCCCAGATCCCAGATCCCAAGATCCCGGATCCCAGATCCTCCAGATCCAGATCCGAGATCCCAAGATCCGAGATCCCAGATCCCCAAGATCCGAGATCCCAAGATCCCGGATCCCAGATCCTCCAGATCCAGATCCGAGATCCCAAGATCCAAGACCCCCAAGATCCAAGATCCAGATCCCAAGATCCGAGATCCTAAGATCCCGGATCCCAGATCCTCCAGATCCAGATCCGAGATCCTAAGATCCAAGATCCTAAGATCTAAGATCCCCAAGATCCAAGATCCAGATCCCTAAGATCCAAGATCCCCAAGATCCGGATCCAGATCCCCAAGATCCGAGATCCCGAGATCCAAGACCCCCAAGATTCAAGATCCAGATCCCAAGATCCAAGATCCTCCAGATCGAGATCCAGATCCCCAAGATCCAAGATCCAGATCCCCAAGATCCAAGATCCTCCAGATCCAGATCCGAGATTCGGGGTCCCAAGATCCCAGATCCTCCAGATCCAGATCCGAGATCCCAAGATCCCAAAGATCCAAGATCCCAGATCCTACAGATCCCAGATCCTCCAGATCCAGATCCCCAAGATCCAGGATCCCAAGATCCAAGATCCCAAGATCCAAGATCCGAGATCCTCCAGATCCAGATCCCGACTAGGATACCCAGATCCAAGATCTAGGTGAGGACACAACATGTGCTGACTATCGGTGTAAAAGGTGCAGGATCTGGATGTTGCATAGGGTGAGGATCCGAATGATAAGTCTTGGGATGGGATTGGTATAATTGTAAATCAGACTCGAATTTGCCTTGATCTACGCAAGTGCCTTAGCTACACCAGGAAACGGGAACGAATATTGGCCCTCAAAGGTGTTAGGAAGCTAAGTGTAGTTGATCTAGCGGTAAGGTATAAGACTGGATAATATATTGGCCAGCTTAGCCTACACTAGTGATCTACCGTAAGTGCATATTGGATCTAAGGGACTTTATTGCTTGGCCCGAAGATCTATCGACTCTCAACTCTCAAGACCCCCGCTATCGGACGCGGCAAGCAACGGAAAGGACAAGGAACACCCCGCCACTAGGCAAACCTACCAGCCTGGATCCAGATCCGGCTGCTAGATCTGAGCTCGACCAAGTCACTCTAGATCTAGATCTACTACCCGGTGGTAGAGTGAAGACTTCCACGCTACCCCACAACCCCACGTCTCGCCAAGACAGTCACCCTTCACGCCAAGACCTCTTCGAAGTTACCTGGAAGAGCAGATCCCGCCCACCGACGGGTACACAAGGTGAACACACTCAGCACAAGATCACGGATCATCGGAGCACCCCCTCCGTTAGTCGGTATCTGGGCGCAAGTGGTATCAGGATCTGGCCTTAATCACATTTTGGCTGATCCCGCTACACCACAGTGGCTGTGCGATTTCTACGCCGCTCGACCGCCAGCGTATCTTGATGAAGCACAAGCGGCTTCAAACGTGTTCATCGCACCGAAATGTCGAAGACATCCGTATGGCGCATCATTCATGAGTGCGGACTAACGAGAAAGGTGCTTAAGAGACGATCTATGCACATTAAAGAGCAGGACATCTTTCGCTTCGTTGAGGAGCTGGGGTTCGATCGCGTTGTGGATACGTCGATACCCGAGGCGAAGCACGATTACTGGTACGATATCGTCCAAGATACAGTAAACGCACCGCAGTAGTTAGTGCGTTAAGATCAAAGATATCAATGACCGAGCCAACTCACGTGAAGCTGTAGACAATGCGGGAGACGATACCGCTACCCCTTCTGTCAGCTCCGACCTAGTTGAATGCGATACATGCGCTCGTGGAGCCCCTTCCGGCCGTGATTCTGTATGGGCTGCTCCATCGGCCATGCTTGTGCGCTATCAGCGGAAACACTTCGCATTGGAATATTTTAATCTGTTTGGGTAGTCTGTCAATCCGGCGGCGGTTCATTCAAAGAACCGCCAAAGGGAAATTTTGAGTAGAACCCACAAAATGATTTGACTAAAACAAGAACAACAAGTACGTGCAATTGGTCCAAATTTATCAAAATATATCCAATGAGGCGCTGACCTCGATTGAGAGTGATTGTCGTTGAAGCCGATGCGATCAGAGGTGTATTTTTTAAGCCAGGTTCACACGATCACGGGGGTAGACAGATTTGTTACCGCTTGCTTCTGTAACTTATGGTTGCGTTAGACGAATTTAAAAATTTCCGCTCAAATTTACTTTTTTAAACTTTCAGAAACTCATAAATTCGTTTGGTTCGTATAAGAACGCACTAACAGTGAAATTCTTTTTAAGGACCATATCGCAACGGCTCCGACATCCCAACATTTTCCGACAGTTGGGCGATAGACAGCACAAAACCTTAAAACATAATAAACATCATCAAAAAGCATACATCTGCGTTTCGTTTAAGTTCGAAACTTTTCATTGGCTCAGAAAGCTCTGTCAGTCCTCGAAAGCGTGCTCACAGCCGCAAGGAAATGGCCTATAGAGGCCTGTAGGCCGAGAAAAACGTGTTTTTGTTATTTACCTTTATTATGGGCTAAGAGCCACGTACGCTACAGCCTGCAAATTCATAAGTGAGACCAGATCACCTGATGGGAGGCCTTTATTTGAGTTGTATTTAATTCAGTGACAATTTAGTGACATTGAATTATCTTATTAAACCACACTTAGGTTTTATAACTAGCCAATGACAGAATGGCAAACATTTATCCTCGTTTAGGTTTTTAAATTAGCCAATAAACGGCGGCCAAGTATTCCGATAAACATCATTCGTCATCATTCTTCTTTTTGAGGCTTAACGGCACGGAGCTAGTGCCCCCCCCCCCCCCCCTCCGCCACAATTTCGACGACGAAGCTCAAAGGATGAGCGCAGGGCTTGCCCTGAGGAGCGAGATCAATACCCGCCGTCGCCATTACACTACGGGATGGGGGTCTATGAAGGAAGAATGTGTTCAAGTTTTAGCGCAGGGAAGGAGAAGCCGTGCCACGGAGTGCACGTGCGGTGGAGAGATGGTGACGTGCAGCAGGGAAGAACGTAAGGCGTGGCAGTGGTGGTGAGCTGTAGAATGCGGCGCGGCAGGATAGGGAGCTGGCAAGCGTGCAGCGGAGAGACATGAAGAGCGGCAGCGGCTTTGAGCAGCGTGTCGTGGAAGAGGTGGTGAGTAGTAAAGCGCAGTGCAATGGGGCGTGCGGTGCAGCAGTGATTAAGGGCGGTGCACAGTAGCGTGGCTTGTAGAGCAGCGGCGGCGGTCGTGTGTGCAAGGGGCCGTGGGGTATGGGTCGAGCCGTGGTGTGCGGTAGGAGCCGCGTAGCAGCGAGTATTGGCGCAAATGGTAGCAGCAAAGTGCGTTTTATTGTGCATTTTTCTAACGTGTAACGAATGTATCGCTGTTTTTGAAATACAACTTAATTCGACTCTGTGAGCTGTTGTATAATATCCTTTCTCAGCATGTTGGCGTTAAAGCGCGCTGATCTCGGGGCAGTACAAATCTTCTCAATGTCGCTTAGAAGTTGCGTGTTGTCTTGCATGAATGCTTCATATGCCCGCTTGATAAAGTAGAGCATATATATTCCACAGTCATGCGAGTTCTTTTGGGTAGGCTTGGCGCAAATTCCTCGGACGACGAAATCGGGTGCGATTGTACTTACATACTTTTTCTTCAGTTTTTCATCAAAATACCCGCCCACTACTTTCTTGACTGTTTCGATCTTCGGAACACCAAGGGGGTCGACGTGAATCATGCATCTTCGCAGATTCTTGGTGGTTAGTGCTGGATTTTGAACGATTGCGGAGGTCCAATGAAATCCCATGCACACGGGAATTATCACCGGTCATACTTTTCGTACGGAAATGTTGCTGTAAGCATACAACATTTCTGGTGAGCGGCCGAGATGTTTCTCTTGTGCATTTTGAACTCCAAAAAAATATGCCCAAACAGATTCGCATCCATGACATAAGTCCTTCCATATGTAGGAAGATTAGACCTCAAGTAGTATGTGAGGACTACATCATTTAGCCAATTCTCACCCTGAATTGTTTCGACGTCATGGTCTGTAATTTTCAGACGCGTGCTGCTTTTACCAGGGACGAAACATGGCGATTGAATTTCGCGTATAATACTGGCTTGTGGTATCGCTTCATCTACAAAATCGCTTGGAACGAAGTCTTCACTCAGCTCATTATCCAGAAAAATGACTTGAGCTTTGGGATTTTTGGGTGAACTCGACACAGGCGGCTTGGGTGTTTCGGGTGAACTCGACACAGGCGGCTTTGGTGTTTCGGGTGAACTCGACACAGGTGGCTTTGGTGTTTCGGGTGAACTCGACACAGGTGGCTTGGTCTTTTTTGTTGGTGTTTGATTTACTGCCACCGCCTTTCTTTTTTTCTCCGCTATGAGGCCGGATATAATGTTGCTGAGATCGTGACGGTTAATGAACCGAGTTACCCAGGATCCTTGAGCTGCCGATTAATAATTTTTCAACTGCTAAAACATAAGCATGTTCTTGACACATCATTGATACATAATCTAATCTATCAAAATAAGGTAAAGCTTGTAAATAATTTTTATATTCAATAAGTTTCTCAGTACCACTATGTAGTAAACCAATATGAGAATCAGCTTTTTGCACTACTTCTCCATTTAATTCTAAAATTAAACGTAAAACACCATGAGCTGCTGGATGTTGTGGACCAAAATTTATAGAATTTTTTTAAAAAAATAGAAATTAATATTAAATTGACTAATCCATTTCTCACTGAATCCTGGGATTGTCAGGATAGCCTCGGCAATTATATCCCTTCGGTAAACTTCTTGGCCATTTTCCACCTTCTGCTTCAAGCACTTAACTATAGTAGTATCGTAAGAAAGTGTTGGTGGAGCAGCTCCGGAGCGTTTTGTGCGTTTCGCAGATGGATCAAATGTTGAGGAGAAAATGTCGTCTTTACTTTCCATCCATCCATGCAATGTCGTGCGCTGAATGCCCAGTTGCCGGGACCCCTCCGAGGCATCCCAACCCTTCTCCTCGCAATGCAGCAGTACTTCGATCTTGACAGCGTCTGAGTGATTTCCACCGCCCGTCATCTCGTCAAATTCCGAAATGCCGTATTTCGGGCCAACTCGACAGATGGCATTTTTTTAATTGGTTCAAATAAAACATTGGTTTTTTACATGGCACGTTTTAATTGGCTAAATACCGTAGTATCAAATCAGTGGTCGAGTGGTGTTCAATCATTCACCATTTTGAGCGCCGTCGAAAGCATTGCGTCCACAAATGCTAAGCGTTTAGGGATCGTAGTCATCAGCTATTTCGGCCTAACGCGACAAGCTGTATTGGCCTAACCCGACAAGGTGGGTTTCGACCTAACTCGACAAGCTGTATTTCGGCCTAACTCGACAACGTGAGTTTCGTATTGGCACTGGGTAATTGCGCTACTACTGCTTATACATTATCTACTACTGATAGTATATCCTGACTATCGACAGGTGCAGGATCCTTGATGCTTCCGAAGGCTAAAAGGCGCTTGTACGCAGAGATACGTTCGTTCAAGGCATCAGTCTTATGTAGAGGGCGCATCGCACGGAGGACGCTGCTGGCTCCTTTTGCATTGATGCCTCGCTCCTTTAGGAATGCTAGCAATGCTTCTTCTCCTCGGCGTCCAGTCTCGAGGACATGATCTCTGTAATTCTCAGTCATGGTATCGAGTTGGAAGCCTCCGTCCAAAAACAGCTTCATGAAGGCAACAACATGCCGAGATTCCGATTTCTTCTGGCGGTCGGCGGAGTCCCAGACGCGAGGCACCCGTGTGTACCACTCAAACCACGCGACGGCAAGGTGTTTTTTTTTTCTTTTTTTTTCTGCGTTTGGGCTTGGGACCTTGCTCTAATGCTACCGCGGTTTGTGTATCTTCGGTGCTTCTTTTGTTGTTTGTAGGCTTCGTCTGGGCTGCCTCGAGAATTGTTAAGCGCGCAGCTAGTGCTTTGTTCGACGTGACAAGTTCCTGAATTACAGCGAGAAGGTGATCCTTGCTTGGGCATACGTGTTTACCTGTATCTTGTTCTTCTTGTTCTTCTTGGTCAGGTTGAGAAGCCTCGTTGTGTAAAGCCACCGACCATTGGAGCAAGTCGGCTATTGGGATGCCTGCAGCTTCTAAGCACCCTTCCATGCGTGCAACGATAGGAGCCGTAGGCGCCAGGTCCTTTAACTGCAATAGGACCGAATCAGGTACGCTGTAAGAACGCCAAGTACCTTTGTAGTGACGTTTAGTCGTTGTTCTTTGAGACCAGAGCAGGAGCTGAACAGTAAACGCTACAAGCAACCTAGGCGCTCCTGGCTAGCATGATCGAGTGCTGCCACATCTAGGGTTGTCGGCTTCTCGTCAGCCCCCCAGCCGCTCAAGACCCTGGCGATCTTTCTGTCCTCTCGAGCTGTATTAGTGATGTAGGCGAAGGCCTTGTTCGTCTTCGTCATATCACAGGCACCGCGATCAAAAATCCACTGTGCAGCAAGATGATCGTCTCCATTCGCGTGCTGCGCTCCTCCACGCCGGAATGAATGTCAAGGCAGAGGTGGTGCCCGCAGGCTCGGCGACACGTTTCAACAGCCGATTCACGTACGCCTGTACGCCATCTTCGCCTCTCTTCGTATCTCTGGAGCGCGTTGTGGATTCAGTTGGAGAGGCAGGTGGACGAGGAGGTGACCGATGTGCAGTGCCAACGGGGATGCTAGGAGAAGACGTCGGAACAACACTGACTGACAGCGCGGTTGGTTCGGCATCCAGCAACGTTTGAAGCGGCACCCCCGTATCCAGCGGCACGTCTTCTTCGGAGACAAGATCAGGTAGCAGGTCCAGCAGCGCCACGCTTGGTGCTTCCTGCGTCGCCAAGGCAACCGCCATAGCATGCAGCGGGCAAGTCAAGAAATCTTTCTTGTCCGGAATCAGGGTAAGCCCTTGCTCCTCCGACGTTTTGACGCGAAGAAGGCGAAGGTAAAAGGTTCCGTCCGCTGAAACGGACACGTGTTGCTTCTGTATGTAGGCTAGGACCGATGAGCGGCCAAAACAGTGCCACATCAAGCAAGCTAGTGCTGCATCTTGGTAGTCGGCATGTACACGAGCCGTGCTGTATACATAACGGATAAGTGACCGTAAATCCTCCTTAGTACAAGGAGGAGCCTTATTAATCAAGCCACCCTTTTCTCGTTTCAAGCAATGCTTGTCCAATGTCTTGCCTTGCTTAAGCAAGATCAATTCAGTAGGTACACGTAGATGAGGGTACTGATCGTAAAGCCACAGTTTTACATTTCTATGATAAGTAGTCGCAGTATTTCGCGCAAGCTTACCTTTCTTACCGTCAGCTGTGGCGAGATAGAAGCCAAAGCGATCCATGGTCGCTGCCAATCGCTTGCCAGATGTATCCAAAAGGATACTAGCTTGAACAAAGTCCATGCTAATATTCTCCTCATCTAACATTCGCTTAAAGGCGGCTATGCGGTGGTGCGAGCCTTCTGGATATTCGTAGGCACGAACGCAGTTAGGCTCATTACGTGTCGCGTGCTTATTGAGATGTTTTTGGCAAACAAAGAGTTGCGTGCTACGTGCAGCCTACTGTAGGATAATGCCTAGTTGTACAAACCGCCAGGATATTTCAAAACTATTTGTTAATCTTAAAAAATGTATCTACATATTCGTATTTGACCAGTGATTCCGACAAATATTTGTCGGAATGTGTCGGAACGCAAACACCTAACCCTAATAAATTCTATATGCTCATATTCAATAATTAAAGAATGTCATTGGCTAATATTTGCAAAATATTAGCCACGGTCATATATACTGTCGGAAAGACGTGGATATTCATCCATACCAGCGACAAGGATTGCAAACCTGACGATGAAGATTTCGATGTCGACGTTCAGATCCTAGAACGCGGTAAGTTGTGCAAGTTGACTTTCAGTTAATGCTACATATCATAACTATGTGAACATGTATATACGACGTACTAAAAGGTCTGAAGAATATTGAACAGAAGGAAGAAAAGGTATCTGACGAGGAAATCAAAATGGTTGAAGAGACCAAAAAGGTTGAAGAAAAAAATGAGGGTGAGTTCGTTGGATCTGTTGTCAGTGGTAACGATATACTTCCTCCATTCAAAAATGGTTGAGACATTTGCACCAAAAGAAACGCAGATTTGTCAAAATCGCACGAGTGTTCTCGCTGATTGGCTCAATCCGTAGAGGGCGATTAGAGATTTGCAGCCAAACAAATTTAAAAAAAATTATTTTTGTCAGGTGCGCGCTACCTCGATAACTTCATTTTACATTTACCCGTCGAGCCGTTAGTTCTAAAGTTTTTGTGCCACAGAGATGCGGGAACACAATTTCACTGATCAGGAACGTCGGGCAGCCGTTCAGGACATCCTGCTTGTATTTAGGGACGGCAAGGTGACACATGGAATGTATGGGAGGCTAGCACGCAAATACGAGTGTCACAGGCACACGGTTGAGTGAATTTGGGCACGCTGCTGCGGAAATGTAGCGTACCGTGTTGCTGACGGAGCCCCCGAGAGCAGGATCAAGCAGAAGTCTGGCCGTAACCCGTTGGATCGAGCTGAGCTGGCAGCAAAAATTTGTGCGGTTCCCGTGGCTGACCGCCGGCGAATCGAACGTACTGCTGCTGCCGTCGGCGTCTCGACAGGACTACTGCACCTGCTACTCAAAGAAGGCCACATGACGCGTCGTACGACCCGTATAAAGCCCCAGTTAACCGACATCCAGAAACTTGCGCGCATGCGATGGATACTGACCTTTATCGACGAGCATACCTTCGAGTTCAAGGGTATGTATACCATGGTGCATATGGACGAGAAGTGGTTCGACGCTGACGTCGACGAGCGACCTTATTTGCTCCTTCCCGATGAAGACCCACCCGCAAGACACCGCCAAAGCAAGCGGTTCGTACCCAAAACAATGTTCTTGGCAGCTGTCGCACTCCCTCGGTAAGACCCCTCTTTTTTATTATAAACTACTGAACCAACTGACATGATATTAAATGGGTATTCTTGCTTGTAGGTACGACTTTCATAGGAAGACAATGTTCGACGGCAAGATTGGCATCTGGCCGCTGGTGGAGCATACGCTCGCGAGGGCAAAACGCCGTTGTCACTTAGCTTGAGAAGTTCATCAATGATGACATTGCGCTCATTATCTGTTAGATTAGGCTTGGACATGTTTTGGAGTGGAGGTTGGCAGAATTGCGATGTGGCTTCAGATTGCACTTGGTACATGCGGAGCACAACTTGAAATGGTGAAAGCTACATACGTCCGTTGGAGGTGAAACTGGTGGCTATCGAAAGAGGAAATTCGAAGCTTTTGGTTAAGCCAATTTGACACTGTAAACACGTAGTTTAGGCAATGTTATTGATCAAAATATCTGAAACCTGCAATCATTATCAACCAGAGGAAAATGAAATAATTGTTATGCATGTTTGCAGGTAGCAACACAAAAAAAACTAAAGATACAAAACGTTCACGTGCCTCCGAGGATAATGCAGCTTCCGCATCATCTATTGTTGAGTGTCGGACAAGAAGAGAGTATTGTCAGTAGTGAGGGCGGCCGTTATGGATACACACCACGAAAACGCAGTAGCAACCATCTTGCTGAGCTTGCGTCCATGTCGGAGCACGGCAAGACGATTGAAAACGTTGTTGCCCCCTTTCCAAAACTGACAATCAAGACGTGAGGTGAATTCAATACTTTATTTGCGTCCTACACGAAAGCAAACAACTATCACTTTCGGGTTCGCTGTTTCGAGTCGGCTGAAACGGATAACCGATATGTATTATGTTATTTATGTTGTGTAATTTATCGGATAGTTGTCTGACCTATATTTGCAGGAGTCACACAGACGAGATACCTTTAACTTAACGCTGACACCATAGGGTTTTCCGGCGCACTCACGGCGTTTCCCAACATTCTCGATATACTGGGCAGCGCACACCCAAACCACGGTTGTGTGCTTATTTGGCACGGTTCACGTCTACCGTGATGCATATGGATGACGGATTCTTTCGAATTGTCGTCAGAAATGAGGTGGGTTGCAGTATATAATTTCGTTTTTAATTAATAACGGGGGTAAAATTGTGGTGAGGGGGTAGAGCTTTTATAGGACGCCCTCTCCATTCCGGCCCATCACTTAGTATTAAAAAACTGGCATGGGAGTGGAGCTTTTAGAGGAAATTTCAGGGGTAGAGCTTTTAAGGAATTCGGTAGTTACATGGGAGTGTGTGATTCTGCAAGAATGTAGTTGTCGTCGGCAAACCGTTCTAAGAAAGCAAGGCGTGAGCCCCCGCCGGCGTGGTAAGTATTGCGCTGGAAAGACTTATTGGCGTGCTCTAACACGATGCTGTGCTATGCTAACAGATTATGTCTGAAGCGTCCTTCGTGTTGACGTTGTCGGCTGCGGCGTAGGTGACGGAGGCCGCAGCTGTGTAGCTCACGACATATGTGGGCAGCACCTTAAAGTGGACGACACTATCGTCTTCAGACCAGAGGTGGTATGCGTTGATGAAGGAGACATTAATGAGAATCTCGATTATGTTGTGAAGGCATACGTGATCAGAGGTGGCTCACAAGCTTGACATGTTGGCTTTCTCCCGCGTCGCTTACTTCGCAAGCGCGCAGTGTACAACAACAAGATGGCTACAGTTGTGGAAGACCTAATGACATCCGAAAACTCTCAAAAACGACGACAATCAGAGCGCAGCATTGTGCGTTGTCTTTTACTTTCCGACGTCGAGGAGCATTTCAGAGCGTGAATCTAAGCAAGCAGTCGTCTATCTCGTCGATTTCGTAGCTGCCTTCCTCCTCGCTGTCTTGATCGACCGCTCGTGTCTCTGCTGTAGATACGGCTTGGGGTTCGACTCCATAGCCTATCGATCTGAACGTGTTCGTTATAGTGTCCGCAGAAATCTCTTCCCACGCTGTAACAATCCACGACACTACGTCTTTCCGATTTGGGACAGGAAGGTTCGCATCAATTGGTAAGTCTGCAATCTGATCTACAACCCAGTCATTGTATTAGGATCGCAGTTTGACCTTAAGTGGCTTAGTAATGCCCACTTCACAAGGCTGCAGCGCGCAAGTGTACCCACCAGGTATAGTATCTAAGTCAGTGCCACAATCGTTCACCCCTTGGACATACGAGGCTTGAGATGGCATTTAATTTCATCAAGCATCAGCATTGACGACGGAAGTGCCGCCGCGTAAGATTTCCATACCGTATCAAGCCAAATCCTACAGCCACGCTCGTCCATTCATCCCTATTCTTGGCAGCATACAAATACTACCTCCGGTAGAAGTTTATCCAGACCTTTTTCAATTATCACTCCTGGATTACCTTTAAATACGAGAAATAGTGGTGGTTTTGTTCCATCCTGCGCCGCTGCCACACATGCGGTTAACCGGCGCGAGTTTGATCAACTTCCACGAATCGACACGGTTGGAGCATTTTTCTCATTTACTGTCATCTCCGGCATCACCTCAAAGAATACCGCAGTTTCATCCATGTTGACACGTAAAGCCGGTGGCGTTCCTTCCAGTGCCCCCCCCTGGTTTAAATCTCTCATTGATTGCATCCACAAAAATTCGTTCACATTTGACGTCGGTCATGAGAGTCGCGAAACGCCCCCGCTCTCTTGTCACTTTTAGTCACATACCAGAAGAAAGTCTTGTCGCAACACCTCTCAAAAAGGGGGTGACAGATTTCCGCAAGCGTGTGGACGAGCAATGCTGCCCAACAATACGGATGATTTGATGCGCCACAGCCATTTAATGCTGAAGTAGTACCGCGAATGTTTTGTCGATCCGCGTTTTGTGTCCCACAAGCATTTTTACTTAATTCCAATTCAATTCCACGCGGTTTGTGGTAGTATTACCAAGTTGGACCACATATCTCGGCACAAGTGCCAGCTTTAAAAATTGTTATGCTTTTGTTGTGGTCACAATACCGCTTCAACGCCTCGTATCGCGAATCGTACTCAGTCTCCGTATTGCTATGAACATACAAGTAAATTAAATTGTTATCTATATAAAATCAGTAGTAGACGTACCTTTGCAACAGTCAAGACATCAGCATAATGAGGTTATCTCGTTGAGATACCGTCAACCGAAAACTAGGTCTCCGCATCATATATTATTGCGTGAAACTGGCACAGCAAAAATTATGCGTCCGGAAATGTATCTTTGAGTACACGCCATTCCACAAAATCCTTGTCGATCACAACTGACTCTCCACCCTGCTCCTTAAAATATTTTAGGATCGTTGAAATGGTCACGGCCTGTTCTTCCAGGCAAATGAAGTAGAAAAACTGGAAACCCTCTACCAGAAGCAGTAGTGGTCACAAGACTGCCTGTGCACACAAAAGGATGATTCTTGATAGAAACTGAAACAGTTCCTGAGTTGCCCTACGATTGTTGCTACAGGGTTGCCAAAAGGTCCCTGTAAAACAACGTACCCAAGTGATAGCCTAGATTATTGGTGCCGTGTGTGAAATCTATCGCAAGTGTCTCGCCCCATAACTCAAATATTCGCTTCTGTAGCTTCGTTTGAATTGGATGACAAGTACATCACTCCCATCTAGCTTGTTCAACGCGTGAGGCATGTTTTCATGCGATCCTCCGCTGAATCGCGCCCGCCAATATTGTGCAAGAGGTTGCGAGTTTGTTGAGGGGTGATTCTACATCCTGTAAGCCAGAAAAATAAATTGAATTGATATTATGCAAGGAAATAGACCTTACAATAATATGTTACAATTATGGATTCTTACCAATACAGTCGTCCAGGAAATTCGAAATTTGATTGGAAGACGTTCGGGCATCCGCATGGGTCTTCATGACCAACCAGATGCATGAACACAAATGCAACTGTGAGAGCTTTCCAAGGAATTCGGTACTCGTTTTGAAGCTTCTTCGTATTTGAAAAGTACAATGATTCCGATTGACGAGCAAGATCTTGAAGATGCGGATCTTTGCTGGCCGTGCGCTAGGATCTCACAGAAAGAGCTTCGAGATGCCGATGCAAGACTGTCAAGGACAAGCTGCGAATTATTATTGACGCCGAGCGGAGCACTGTCAAGGGTACTGCACGACGTTACAAGGTGCAGCCATCCCAGATCAGACAATGGCGGAAGAAGCGAGTAGCGTTAGAAGCGGCAGTAAGAAGGAACCCACGCGAACCTCGGTCGACCTCGAGACGCCCGTCAGCTTGAGCTTGAACTTGAACTGCCAGGCTGGATTAGACAGCATAGACGCCAGGAGATTGCAGTGAGCACGAACCAGATAATCGCCAAAGCGATGTCGATGGACTCAAACTTTCGGAAGAGCAAGTGGTCTGCCATGTGGAAATGGGTCTACCCGTTCCTCGAGCGTCACCAATTAAGTATACGTCGCAAAACCCACGTAGGTCAGAAGCTTAGCGGTCATTTGCAGCATGTAAGGCGCCCGTCTAGTATTTCGGGATGGAAAGTTTAATGTTACAATGAAACACACAAATGTGACAGCGTAAAGTGGACGTGCTCATGCCTATTTTACTCGAGGCATAATCTGACTTGCCGGCATCTAATGATGTTGGCCTACACAGAACATATACTGGAGACGCTTCCCGGCTCTGCAGTTAAAGAGTGATGGAGTATGACGTCCGGGCTGGATGTACAAGAGGAGTTAGCCTCCGCGGCAGCCTGCTTGAGCCAATTGTGCAAATGTCCGAGCTAAAGTCGCCGAAAGGGTTGCCCTATCAACACGAGAAGGAGGGTTCTTCTCCAGTCAAAAAGGTGGTGTACGTTCGGCTTCGTTGCAATGAACGCGCAAAACATGTTAGCCTGTCGTCGGCTGAGAATTATACTTACGCTAAGGCTATGATGGAACCTCTCCTCGAGCATTTGTCGAGCATGTCAAGTTCCACGTTTTATCAAGAACGAAGTGCGTGGAACGGCACAATCGACGAGGGGCTGAACGGTGGGACGACTAAGGTAAAGACTGCCCATGACACTGAACATGCTACTGACTGGGAGAATGAGAGTGACGTATCCACTGGGATTGCTCCTACCGGAGCAATTTCGAAAATTTACATCAAATAGACTGCGGACTCAATTTGTTACAAGGTCCAGTTTAGTATTTGTTGGCTTCGAAAACATTGTGGGGGATCTCTGTCGAGGCTGGTTGAACGACAGTGCACTTGATTTTTGTCTGGAAGCTATTGGGGGGCTTCCAAAAACCTCCTATGATCTGCACCAAGCACAAACATAGGAGTGGTTTAGTCCACCGTATGGTACAAATATAGTTCACGCATAGTCCATCTATGGCTACCAAAAATCGAACATGTTTGACTAAATGCCAGTCAAGAAATATTCAGTCTCGCATAAGTATGAAAGTTTCCAGCGTCGTATTTCTCCTACAATCCAAGCAATAACTTATGAGCTCCGACTTGGTGTAGTTTTTTTTTCCTTGGACATACTCCATCGCCTAAATATACAAACAATTTGTTAGATAAAGAATATGTGAACAAGAAAGGAGTATTTCGTACCTGACGACTTGGGAACTCTAACCAGCTTTTGAAATTTCCGCTTCAGACTATCTCCATCTCTTTCAGTCCACCCAGAAGGATGTTTGTGTTAAACTGAGAAGCAACATTCTGCCACTGCTCAGCACCCAATGGAAGAAGTTCTTCTACCACGTCTAGAAGTCCTGTATTTAATAGAATAGTCAGCTTGTACTGAATACAACCACGCTGAAAGAGATGGTTTCTTACTCATGAGCTCCGACTTGGTGTTGTTTTTTTCCTTGGTCTTTCCCTTTGGAGTCATTTGTTCCTTGCTCCTCCCGCTGTCTTTGCCGAAAAACGCCGAGTAAACAGAGCTGCTAGTAGTTCGACGCGACAAGTTTAACTCCTAAGAACTGGAGGTCCACCCCTTTAAATTTGATACCTTGGTCTGAACCAAGTGCTGTGGTTGGTGAGACGTCTTTTCTGTCTGACCACGTTTGGCCTAAGTTTAGTACATGCATAGTCCACCGTATGGGCGAGGTTTGGTGCTTTGCCTTGGAAGAATTTTGGAAGCCCCCATTGACGATTTAAACGGGGATTCGCTGTTGCTTTCAACCCTAGTGGGAGGTATTGGCTGGCCTAGAACACCTAAGACATTTATACAAGATACAATTGTCCATCCAGTGAATTTAAATGCAAGGCACTGGGGTCTAATTATGGCCCGTATTGACCATGACGATGCAGACAACACAATACGTGTACAACCAATGATGTCTTAACCTCTCATCGACGAAGAATATCGTGGTGAAGTTATTGAGGTATGGCAAGAAACTACAAAGAATAATGAGGAAAGCTAGCGGAAGGAAGGCCTGGTCGACTTTGTGGGGCGGCGGCATGCCGACTCTGCATTGGGATATAAAATTACGATAGAACCGGAATTGTGAATTGAGACACCCCAACAGCCTGACCACGTTAGCTACGGAGTACTGGTTGTTGCCCAAGCGTATAGCTACCTAACGGGGAGTAGGCAGCTTCAGCAGAACCAAGTATCCAAAGAAGACGTCAGTATAATGCGCCTAAAACTGCTGTGGATGATGATGTGCCATCCCACGAACGCTCGCCATCCGAGAACGAAATCAATAGGGGGAGTAATATCCAGTAGCAGTTACCGAATCAACTCTGATAAAGTAGGCAAAGCTGATAACATTTAAACACGATTTCTGGTGGTCTTGATATCTTCTTATCGTTATTCACCTAGTCATTACAAGCTACAGCAACACATAGCTACCTAACGGGGAGTAGGCAGCTTCAGCAGAACCAAGTATCCAAAGAAGACGTCAGTATAATGCGCCTAAAACTGCTGTGGATGATGATGTGCCATCCCACGAACGCTCGCCATCCGAGAACGAAATCAATAGGGGGAGTAATATCCAGTAGCAGTTACCGAATCAACTCTGATAAAGTAGGCAAAGCTGATAACATTTAAACACGATTTCTGGTGGTCTTGATATCTTCTTATCGTTATTCACCTAGTCATTACAAGCTACAGCAACACTTTTGATACCTAATTACCAATATTCAGCTTGATCACCAGGAGCTCCAGCAACATTCCAAACGATAGTGTCTCCATGCGAGATAGGGTCATGTTTTCGTTGTTAAAAGTCTATGATAAGGTGTACCCGCACCTCCTCGCTTTCTTCGATAAGGGCTTGAACCTCTAGTTGGGTAGATTCTGTTTGTGGTCAGATACAGAACGGACCTAACTTGTGAACGGGCAAATGTCACTCCATGCATGAGCACATGCTACTATTAATAAGGTAAGTGCACAATTGACTATAGTTTCAATTCATGTATAGAATGAGAATATGTGCAGGCAAAGGCATTAGCAGATTGAAGCTTCATCATGGCTAGTCAACTACAGAATAACACTTGACTTATTATGGCTTGTAGATGGTTTGATGGTACCAGCAGTATCCAATCCACCATTCCTCAACTCTTCTGGTAATTCGACAGCAACAGGCTGGTATTGGCTTTCTTTGTACACGCCGGGGCACTGCCGAGGGAGAGCCCCACATAGAAATCGTACTTAGAAATGCCGCTTAGAAATGACCGAACTTCTACCGTCACTTCAACCAACGCATCTCCCCGCTCGGCGCGCAAGGCCCCACATTTTCGCGCGCTTTTGGCGGGCCTCCAGCAGCTTTCAGACCGCCATTTTGCAAAAGCCCCACAAGAGCACAAGGGCACCCCTCCTCTCCTTCACCCGGAACTCCCCACCATGGCCACCGCCAACCCAACCACCATGCCCATTATGCTGCCCGACCCATCACCATACGCGTACCGACTCCGCGGCCTGGGGTGCAGCTTCGACGACGTCATGCGGGCGACTGCTGATGAACGTTCGTGCATCGACTTCTGCCAGGCGAAAGGCTTGCTAGCTCGGCGTATGCTGTGCGCCGAGTGCGACGGCGACATGCGCCTCTGCCCGCCCTCCGCCAACGCCTCGGAAGGCAAGGCTAAGCGCTGGCGCTGGCGCTGCTCGCGGAAAGGATGCCGGAAGGAGCGCAGCTTGCGGGCCGGCTCCTTCTTCGCGAAGATGAAGCTGACGCTGTGCCAGTGCGTCCGTCTCATGTACTTCTGGGCCTCCAGCCTTCCAGCTGGTGTGGCCATGGCGTGGGTCAGCGTAAGCGACAAGGCCGTCACGGACTGGTACTCCTTCTGCAGAGATATCTGCAGCAAGGAGATGCTCGCTTGTCCGATGCAGGTAAAGAAAACTTACTTTTATTTTGTGTTTATATATTTCTAATAACTTTTACGCTACAGGTCGGAGGACCTGGTCACATCGTCGAGATTGACGAGACCAGCCTCAAGAAGAAGAGTAAGTTCAACCGAGGCGTGCGCCATGAGGATTGCTGGTTATTTGGGGGGGGGGGGGGGTTGACCGCGCGTCGGGGCGCTGGTTTGGGGTGCTGACGTATGAGGACCGTACCAAGAAGACGCTGAGCCCGCTCATCAAGAAGCACATCAAGGCCGAGACGACCATAATTTCGGATCAATTCGCTAGCTACGTGTCGACTAACCTACTGCATACGTTGGCCAACAACCGCATGCTTAAGGGCATGCGTTACACCCATAAATGGGTGAACCACTCCAAGAACTTCGTCGACCCCACGATGGGGGCCTGCACGAACCGCATTGAGGGGACGTGGGAGGTTCGCGTGAAGCACAAGCTGAAGAAGATGCGTGGCATCGACAAGCACCTGCTGCCGTCGTACCTGGATGAGTACCTCTGGCGCTCATGGTACTTCGACGGCACCGTCTCGCCGTCTGCGTACTTCGAAGGACTGCTAGCGGGGATAAACAAGCACTACTGCCACTAAGTTGTAATACACGTTGGTTCGGTCATTTCTAAACGGCATTTCTAAGTACGATTTCTATGTGGGGCTCTCCCTCGGCAGTGCCCACGCCGGGCACGTCAACGGAGAATATCGGACAATTCACGAACATATTCAGCCGGGAGTTCGTTGATAACGCAGACAAATGTAGCCATTCAAGGGTGGGGAGCGGGAAAGCGAGCATTCAGCACACGATTAAAACGTTCTAGCGGGTTGTTGGTGCGACCAATATACTTGTTATCCATGCCTTGAAAATTCCAGACGTCCACAGTGTATCCGCCAAACAAGTACGCTCGAAATATTGCCAAAACACCTCCCACTTAGAGGTAGAGTAGATAATGTCGTGCTCCGCGCAACAGCGCCTTACTTCTTGGTTGTCCCAAGCAATACCAAACAGTTGTACATGTTCCGGTTTGGTTACCGTCAACGACGCCACGAGTCATGGCCACAATACACTCTGCCTCTGGGATTCCATAGCGTTTCATCGCGCACCAAAGAGCCTGTTTCAGGTGGAACAGGCAACCCAGGACAATTGCGTCACGAAATTGAGTTTAAACCGCATCCATTTAAGCAGATTCTAAATCACATATAACCTCGACTGGACTTAGCTGCTGATCAGTTGCCTGAACAACAAAGTGCATCATATCCCAGTATGCGTCTCTTGTGCGTGTCGTACTTAGTACATAGAACACCGGAATGAAGTGACCTGATGCGCGGTCGTGGACCATGAGCACCGCACACTGCTGATAGTTCCTTGGGACGCATACCCGTCGACAAAGAGATACGGGTACCGTCGACAAAGAGAGCGACGTTGTTGTAGCGAAGCAAATCAACCAGCACCGTATGTGCCCAACGAAGCAGTCGTGTCCGGCTGTTCACGTCGTGACGGTTGGCGGAAACGAAATGGAACCGAAAGAACGATATCGGTTCATTTACTACTAATGATAGCGGTGGAATTTGTACTGATCCACGCACGCCTCCACTGTAGTGTAGTGAACTTGCCCTGTATACACGCGATATAACTTGTGGCTCTAGTAATCCAATCATTACATTGTTGTTGTCATTACCGTAGAATAAATGGCGTAGCTCTTGCCATATCCCCGCGCCGGTCGAGCAACGTTACTAATCGCCATACAGTCTGCCAGGACCTTCATGTCTTCTTTAACATCGGACAGACCACTTGCAACTAATGCGTTCCGACAAGTGTATGGTCGCCCACTGGAGTAGCCCATTATCTCTATTCGATACTTCATAGTTCCCTTGCACCCCGGGCGGTACCTCGAACAGCGGGAAGAGATCTTCTTTGACGATGTCCGATGTACTTGTAGCCTCGATAAAGCACGTAGTGCACTCTTGGTTGCGTTCTGGAGGGCCCGCACCTGTGCCCGCCATGGCCTACTGCGAACAGAAGATACTCTAGCTACCTACGCATTCTACCTATGGTTTCTACCGTCCATTTTCAGATCCCAAACTCGATCATGATTGCTGCTATGCGGTCTATCCGTTCCAAGACCAGGTCCGTTCTGTATCTGACCACATCGAAAGGTTACCTCTAGTTGAGCCTTCATGATCATCTCCAGACCCGTACTGATTTTGCTCCAACTTCTCCTTCAATGTCGCTAGCTCCCCAAGACGTCCGCTCACTAACTGCCGCGCTAGTGATGCCTCCTTCATATAGATGTCTGCACAGGAAAAGAAAACGGAGATCATGTGAACGTAGCTCATATCACTAAATTTAGACAATTGAAGAGATATTTATCATAATGCGGTCCGCAGGTTGCTGATGACTTGTAATTTATAGTAAATTTCGTCTTGGTAAGGTTGCTTCTGGTTTGGCGAGGTTGCTGGAAGTGCTGCCTTAGAGACAATGTTGCTATATTTATTGTCGTCACATCGAAAATACTTATAGTTGCGAAAACGCCATTCTAAGACGGACGTGGAAATTTTGAACAAAATACACATTATGACTGTCAAAAATGATAAAAAGTAAATTCAAAATTTACACTCCCGACGTCGTAAGTTACGACGTTGAAAATAAGATGGACGAGATAAATAAAAATTGCATCATAAAATGGGCCATTTCGGGAAGAGAGACGGAGTGAACGAGAATCGCACGCTTTTACAATACTCGAGACCACGTAATGCAGCGTGACCCCAAGGCGTTTCGGGCGAAGTCACGAGCTGGCGCTCAAGGTCAGTATGCTACCAAGCAGGTACATGACAACGGCACGATCACGGTTGACAACAGAGCCACGACATAACAAGTCAGCATCCGCCGTATATTCCCTTTCTAACCGACCCGGTTCATGGGGGGGGGGTATGACATAAGTGTCTGCCTACGTGGATGAAGTCTGTGGCACCTAGCAACAATAAGAAGGCGAGAAGATACCAGGTTTGAAAATCTAAATACTCTACTTTTGAATATTTAAACTAGACGAAGCGCCTACCGCTCACTCACAAATAAATTCACTTTCGTTTTTTTTTTTTTCTCAAGAAGAACAAGTCAACCACAAATTCTAAAATTCTTCGCGACACCCTACTAGCCAAGGCGTGTCATTTTGATTTATCAAATCTGAAAGGTGGACCAAGGACCAGACCTTCAGACATAGGGTGTAAGCAAATCGACGAGGACGAACACGTCGACTACTACACGGGGTAAAACACCAAGGACTGGCTGCGATGGAGCATGCGCTTCAAGAGCCTCGATCAACGGAAAGGCTGGATAGTCGAGCAAGCTGCGACGCAACACCTTCTCTTCCCGGGCGGCAAGCTGGAGCGCGACGTCTAAGACAACGCGAGAAAGGCGGTCAAGAACGGCTTACCCTACACCGAGTTTTATGAGATCATTGGAAGACTGTTAGTCCTGGCGAACTACGACGAGGCAAAACCCTGTGAAGCATCATCATCAACAGTGACGACCGACCACGAGTTTCCTGAATGCAAGGGCTACGGACACGGCCGTTAGCCCAACAGACCAGCTCGTTACCAGAGACTTCTTTAAGGCTACGCACATCTGTACGACGGACACTTTGGCCGAATGCAGTTTGGCGATTATGGGCAGCCATTACCATCTAACTTCAAACCAGTACATGCAAAACTGCTCGCTATTCCGTGTTGCACAGAAGATAAGGCGAAGGTCGCGATTCAACGACTCGTGGATCAAGATGTCCTCGAACAGATCTACGGCTCGGAAATGGTTTCCCCAGCATTATTCTGGTCCCAGAAAAGGGGACGTTACGCCGGCTGCTTGATTAGAAAGTTCTTACAAGTACCTATGAAGAAGTTTGTAAAACGTACCCAAAATTCACAAGATCCTGCTGCGGGTCGCTGGGGCTAGATCCCTCACTTTGTTCGACGCCAACGTGGGCTAATACGCGCGTCGGTTCGTCCGTCAGAGTCGCCCGTATAATGCTTTTTGTGTCCCGTGGACCACGTTTCAATAGAAGAGGATATCCATGGGCATCGCTACTGCTCCTGATGAGTGTCAGGCTTGCATGGAGAAGATATTCGGAGGTTTGGCGTTTGTTGTCGTGTATTTCGACGACATCCTCGTACTGAAGCTGAGCTCCTCGTACACTTACGTGTGGTGCTCGATCGTCTGGACAAATTCCACATCACACAACGGCAAGATGATCCACATCTTGCGCGACCCCGTTGGTTTCCTTGACTTTACACAGACGGCTGAAGGGATTCAACCGCGGGTAAAGGATATTTAAGCAAGCCAGCAGATTGCAGTATCCAAAAACAGAAAATAACTCCGCCGACTCCTCGACATAATAAACTACTACAATGACATGGTCGCTAGCCCGCTCTGTGTGCTCCGCTCAGCCAATACAACTCAGGTCTCTATAAAGTGACACGGACGCGTTCAACGTGACCAAGTCTTTGCTGAGGATGTCCCCCCCCCTCCCAGATTTCGGCCACCCTTTTCATGTGTATGGTGACGCCAGTGAAAAAAAAACTTAGATGCAGCAGAACTCGCTTTTTCTGTGCGTGGGACAAATATCAAGTCAACTACACGACGACGGAGCTAGAGCACCTATCGATTGTGCCTCTACTATGTTGATAGGTCGTCCACAATGACCACAAGAACCTCATTTACCCAACCTGCGAGTGAAGTGGTGGAAGCTTCTGCTCTCTAAGTATCGTCTCACGCTACATTATAATTAATGGGCGAAAAACATCGGAGCAGACGCTTTATACTGAATGCGGTTCGAGCCCCAGCAACAGCCATCGCTAGAGGAAGAAATCTACGTAGTTGAGGAGGAACCCGAGTGTGTGATGCACGACCTGCCATCCGTAAACACCAAGGTAGCAATGGTGGAACTTTTGTCTATTCTGGTTAACCCACCTGCTACCAGACGCTGTTGAATCAACAGTGTTTCAGCTCCAATGCCAGCGTAGCTACTTCTTCACCACCCAGCTAGATTTTCCAGCCACTGGCAAACTCCTCTCGAAACGCAATGTACATATCGAGGCTGAGCCACGGTGGAACTTGGCAGGTTCTGATGGTGTAGATACCGAATCTGCCTGCTTGTCCCCAGTGGCCTTGTGGAGCATATCGACGATGTCGGGAGGTTTCTCGTAGGTTAGTAGACGATTTACTTGTTTGCGCTCGATCCTGGATCGAAGAGCGTCAGTGAGCTTTAAACTTCTTGCGGACAACCAAAAAGTGGGCTTTGTAAATTAACTACTACCTTGCCATTGCTGTCTCGTAGACGGTCTTGTTGGCACACGAAAAGCGGAAGTATGATGACGCGAAATTGCTCTAAAACTTCAAGCGTTGTATCACTAAATATACGTTTAGGGATCATCACTTATTAGAATAACCGAATGAAGCGTTTTCGATTGTTCGATGAAATTGTCACTAACCCATCGATTCTGCAGCTGTTGCATGTTCAAACTGGTGCTAATACGAATTATTTAACAATTTTGACATCAATGGGAAATCGAAGCTGTCATTCACTTCCGCATATTCCAGGTTGGCATATAGTGGCAGATCCATTAATATATATATTTGGAGCCGGTGGTGTGTCGTAGTACTAGCGAACTCTCCTGCTTCGCCAGTAACACGGGATAGTTCTAAGTGTGGTTGAAGTCGAATCGGCATTGTAGTAGTAGCGCTAGCCACAACATCGGCACCATCGCCACGAGCATACTTCTTTTCTAAATTCGACCACATGGCTCCTCTGCTTACTCATCAACAATCTCCATATTGGAAGGTCAAGCTGCCGTTAAGGGGTGAAGGATAATGTAATGGTATAACTAACAGCCACAATATCAGTAGCAATGAAAATCAAATAGATACCGTTATATCATTATACAGTGCGAAACATAATTTAACAACCAGTCGATGCGAGCGGGAGGGTTGTGCTTGTGTTTGTGGTACGATTACCGTCGTTAGTGAGATAAGCCGGACGATGAATATTGCGCAGGGAACCGAACGAAAGTCAAGCGATAGACTTTTGGGGGAAGGGGGGTCGTATACTGGTCGTGTCGGTAAAAGCGGTTGGTTGCCAAATGACAGGAAACGCAGGTCGGGAGACTTGTGAAGTTCTTTGTAGATGTAGTGAACAATGTTGTTCAGCATCGTCATCGGTTTCGCATTCATGATAACGATTTGAGTCAAAATAGAGCAGCCATGGCTGTTACCATTGGTAAATGTCACCAAAATAGATGCTGAACAAGAGAAGGATGTTAAGAATAGAACGACAACGAAGATTATCTCACTCTGTCTTCGCTCTAGAGCAACGCCAGACATCAAAAGCAACGAAGCTCCACCAGACCTCTTCTCTCAGTATCAGCCAAAAACGCAAATGGGTACACAAGTATGGCCCAACAACCCGCTCCAGATACACTGAGTAGTCCTCATTACCCAGCTGCTTCACCAAGTAGAGCTTCTCCAAAGCCGCGGAGTCGAACTGGAGACACTACCATCTATCGCAACGGTATTAAGTACACGAAAGACTGGGTGTCGATGCGCAAAATCACTTTCCGTTGCAGCGTGTACCGAAGCACAGGATGCAAGGCACTTCTGCCATTGTATTCGACTGGTGGGCGTACAGTGGCAGGATAGCATGCTTGCCTCCCTACCCAACCTGAAGTAACCCATATCATTAACGTGACTACAAGCATGAAGGAGATGGTTGGCCCGTTGTGCAAAATGGACCTGTCCAAGCCCGCCTATATCATTTGGAAAGCTGTGAAAGCTATGTTGCTACCTGAAGACGGTGTCATACGAAAGGGGTTAACGGAAGGGCAGGTAACTAGCCGTATCAACCGGATCCACCGAAAACACTACGGGTCGCATCTGTAAGGATGATTGTGGTTCCACCGCTTTCGGTTGTTGAAGGCAAACCGTTAAACTTCTTCCAATTCAATTTATCGCGGCCTAGCGCTGATTCTACAGCTAAGCAGCAACGAATTATCGGGTGGACCCACCCAGAACTACGACAACTCCTCATGTATCACGGTGTATCCATTACGAAGTGCATCCATTACTTTCAAGCAATGCATTATTATCATGGTCCACAACAGAGCAATTGAGCTGTACATGCCCGTGTACTTTGTTCTGTGCACCGAGAAAACGAAAGACTATGAGCTTCGACATCATGGAGCATATTTTTCGTGAAACATCTGAAAAACTCGAATTGGTAATATAGTGTGCGACTTCGAAATGGCACTTCTTGACGCGGTCCAAAACCAATTCGACAAATCTACCATTAAGGTGCTTGTTGCACTGGAAACAAGCAGTGCGTCGTCGAATGAAGAAGTCCCTCCACATTCCAGAAGCATCGATCAAAATTACTATGGCTAGAGATGCTCACCAACGTTGAACCGGCACTAGTAGTATGAATTGGACGAAGAGGGAAATCAGGCAGCGCTGTGAATCTAACGGGACCCCGTACCCACACCGCAAGTTAACGCCCTTTTAGGCGCACTTTCGGGCGACATGGCTGGATCACTACAAGTTTGATGAATAGAATATATCAATGTTCCAGGTAAAATAATAGCAACGACAAACAACCCCTTGGAGCGATTTCACAGAGAGCTGAATGGTTCTCTCCACACACCAACATTGTCAGCTTTGTCTCCATAGTAAAAAGGATTTCCCAGGACGTCTCAAAACTAGCTAATATTGCATCGAGGCACCGGAAACCAGGCAGCAAGGTAAACCCCAAACACCCGTTGATGCAGGGGACGCGGCAACGAAAAAAAAAACCGCGCTAAGAACCAGAATCAACATGATCTGCAAGATGAGCTCGGTCTTCCAGAACCAGTGTACCTTCTAGCCGTTGAGCGCCTCTCAGGCTCTGACAGTGAGGACGAGATGCTTACCCTGGAGGAGTTAAAGAACGATGCTAGCAGTGAGAGCGATGACAAAGATGATGTCGAGGCCATTAACTTCTCTCCTGATTTTCCGTTCGAGTACTTGGAGGAAGAACAATACCCACACGGTGACACTACGGTAAATGGTGCAAATGATGTAGCACGAGAAACAGTAGTCTAGTGCGTATTTAACACAGTAAACGCTGAACTCAACTTACTTACTCAATAAACATCACTTTTGGTCGAGTCGGCACTTTAGGTCGGGAAATTGTGCCAACCTATTTTCCCGACCCGACCCCAGAAATAATCTACGAGCCAAGCACTTCGTCATTGAATGGGACAGATTCGTGATAAGTGATCGTCCATGTCCATTATGCAATTATCCGCGCATTCTGCACAGTAATGGATCCGCTGTAGCCGCCTGGTGCCGTTCAGAGCTGGAGATATTTTTTATAGTGCCGCTCCTGACCCTATTTCCCCTGCTCTTGACTATTACTCGTGCAAATCCAAGCATCAGATGTGTCACGAAGAAACCGCTTCGTCGTGCGGCAATTCTTACTCCAAGATCATCTGCAGTGACGATAACTGCGCTAGTGGGATTTGTTGTGGAAACCGATTTATTCGCGCACACCATTCAGACACATACAACTCTGTGTTTAGGCCCTGCCACTTTCTTGACAAAAGGCATATTCATCCTTGGGTATGTCGCCGAACTCATATTAAGGGTTAAACATTTTTTAAGTTACAAAATGTGAAGAAAGTCCTGACTTCATTTTTGAGGTTGCCACACCGACGATTTTCAATGACATAATCAACATTGATGCGGCAAAGTGTGGAAACGAATTAAGATTTATCAACCATTCCTGCTCGCCGAACTAGGAATGGATCGAGTTCCGGACATGTACCTCGTGTGCTTCGAGATATTCCTGCTGATAATATAACGACGGAGAACACGCACCAAAAGCTCTGGTTCAAACGTCTGTGTGCCAAACCGAACTGCCGCGATAGAGTTTTGTAATGGTCAGCTTTAGTGTTTACTTCATTACCAATGATTTCTTTGTTTATTTTCTTGTTACAAAATATAGGGAAGTGGGTCTTGTGGTCATGAGACGTGAGCATTTGAAGGTGCATGGCGTAAGGTTGCATTACGAGATGTGGGAACGCAGCCCAAAACACAATTCTCTCTGACAACCCAGCCATAACTGTGCGATTAAGTGTGGAAACAGCCATCCACAATCGTTAGGACGCTGACCATCCCAAACTGGCGATGGTAAGACGAATTACGTGGTGTGCTTGTAAGCGGTTCCATAATTTGTCTGAAGAATTCATTTGTTATGCAACACTTTGCTTAGAATGCAATGGATTCAGAAATGGGCTAGCGTCATGTAATTACATCTCAAATGGATCGACTCACGAACTATTAACACGCAAAACACCGTTGTGCCCCACGTGCACTCAGCAACGCTCGGAAAATGCTCGCACACGTAACCAAATCTTAACAAAAAAGTCCGTGCAACAATCAATGATAACAACCGCGCTGCTGAATTTGTCGGACCTAAACATCCTCGAACAGCTAGTTATGGGCCTGAAGCAAAAACCGTTGCTGCCGGTAGCGATTTCTTGAAGCATGTTGACGACATGGAGAAGCGTACATACGAGCGTGAAGTCAAGTAGTTTTTGAGTGGAATGCTGAAAGAACTGGTTTGTTTTTCCTGCGACTTTATTCACTCTGCGACGCGCGTCAAGACAAAAAAAATTGACCCTAGCATGCGCCTTCTGGTGTCAATGAAAACTTGCGTAAAAGTCTTCAAACATTTCCCACTCAGTATTCGAGAGCTTTATGATATGTCTGGATTAAATGTTGAACAGACTGGGATAACGTTATCGAGGCCAGGAATTGTTGTACGAGATCAATAACTTGATATTCAGATGTGCACTCTGTGTCGAACATCATTACTGGACAGAAACCGAATTTGCCCTCCCATGTTCGCCATGGCTAATGGTCTCTTTATGGGATCACTGCCTAATTGTTTTCTGACAGTACTTACACAGAAAATGCTATGTTGGACCTCTCGCAACCGATGCGTTTTATCTCAGTTCGAGGAGGAAAACACCCTTCGCTGCAATCTCACGCGTATTGTTTTCGGTCAGACCCTTCCCCACCAGCCCGAATTCTCCCCCGTGATGTGGTTTCAGAAGGAATAATTGGTGTGACTATTGTTGGGGCGATGGCATCCGCTCCGAAAGCAACAACGCTGAAAAATACGATGTTCTTCTTTCGGCGCCTACAAAGCAGTTACGAGACGATATCACAATGCTACTACATGTACTTCATAGACTTGTGATTTACTCCAATAAACAAGAGCTTCCCGGGCAACGTACGGCATTAGTATAAATAAAGTTCTACACCCTTACAAATCATTCGTGTGTGTTGCAGTTCCCGATACTGTTTTATTTTCGAAGATGCCACAAATTGTGGCAGACCTTAAATAATTTCACGTGTTGTCGGTACCTATCGACACGGAAAACTTCACGAAGGTAGGCTCGAACCCACGACAGCAGAAAAAAGAGGGTCGCGTCTATGGAAGTGGCTAGGATCACCAATTTTTGTCCATAAAATCCAAATAACCTAACCGCGGTATTGTCAGTATTTCGGTATTTCAAAAGTCATATTTTTTAAAAGCCGAGCGTCCAGCGCTGCTCATTATTCTGGCACCCCCGCAAAGCAGTAGTTAGCTTCTCCCCGTTGTCTACACGGGCTACACTACGCGCTCAGACCCCCCCCCCTCCACCACCACCGCTCTATCGTGCTAGTTACACACTACTGTACCCCAGTCCATATCGCAACGATTCCGACATCCCAACAATTTCCGACAGTTGGGATGGGTACAAAATTGGACCAATCAAAAACGTCTATCCCAAACCGGTTTGAACCGGTTTGGACCTCACTCCTGATTGGTCAATGGTTTTGCAAAGAAACGAAAAAATTTCGACTTTCAACTCAAACTACAAAGGGAGTCCGTAGGCGTCAGGAAATGGGTTAAAACGGCCTCTAGGCCAACAAATTGGCAGTTTTTGATTTACATGCATATTTGAGTAGGAGCAATGTGTCCTCGAGCCAGCAAATTCGTTAATGAGACTGCACTGCTAGCAGAGGGTCTACTATTAAGGGCAAGAACATACTAAAGCGATGCTGATTGGTTGGTTATCATCCAGTTAAAATCACTGAATAAGCGACGAGGTCCGTCGCTGATTGTTTATTGGTCAGATAATGATCCAATCGGATGATGCCAATTGTCGGGGCACCAATTGTCGACAGTCTCCTACCTCCTCAGTCTCCCTTTTTTATAAGCTGGTACGCGGACCTCCTCCTCCCTTTCGTACGCGCACAGCTCGTGCTTGCTTGCCATCTGCCCCCCCCCCTCCCCTCCCCCTCCCTCTCCCCTAGCGCCATAGCTCAAGGATAGAGCGCATGGCTTCGGCCATGAGGTTGTCGGTTCAAGTCCGACTGGTGCTTTTTGATCAAGATTGAGAACGGTGGATGCTGAACTTCCGTGATGGTGCTGCTACTGGACGGTGTATTGCTGTATTGTTGATGGATAATGTGTTGGACAAGCTATGCTGCTGGCGCAGATGCGCGGGTCTCGATGGGTATACTATTGACAACGTGTGTATGCATATGCAAGATGTGTAACATGACTTACACAAGGCCAGCTACTGCTAGAATATCATGTGAGTCGATCGGTGCAGGGCCGACAATGCCTCCGATTTGTAGAAGCTGCTTGTACGCGGTGATGCGCAGTCCAGTGTCCCAGCCTTGTGAAGTGGCCGCAGCGCGCGAAGGACCCCTCCAGCTCCGTTCGCATTGATTCCATGTGACGTCAGAAAGGCCAGCACTGCCGCTTCAGCTCGGAGACCTATATCAACTACCTAGTCAAGGTAGCCGGACGCCTTCACGTCAAGCTTGAAGCCTTGGTCAAGAAACAACTTCATGAACGCCACAACATGGCGTGACTCCGTCTTCTTCTGTCTGTCGCTAGAGCTCCAGTCGGGAGGTACCGTTGTGTACCACTCGTACCAAGCCGTAGACAGGTGAGTGGCTTGCTTTTTTCTGCGCTTTGGCTTGGGCTCTATATCTGGATCTGATGTTGCTTCCCTTTGTTTGTCTGTAGGTGGTGTGACATCCGTGCTTGTACCCTTCATTAGAGCAGCCTCGACGACTGTCAGGCCAGCGGCCAACGTGCGGTTCATTGCAATAAGCTCCTCAATAACAGCGCTGTGGTAACATCCTCTGTATTTTCTTGGCTCGACTTGATGCTTGTTGCTGCGCTCAGAATTTGTCACCGGCGCGCTGTTCATGGCAGATGACCAAGCGATCATGTCGGCTCTAGATATGCCAGCATCGTCCAAGCCCTCTTCCACGCGGACAACGATCGGAGCGCAAGGTGACAGCATCTTCATTTGAGGAAAGTACTTTACCAGGTAGGAGGTAAGCTCTGCGAGAACTTTGCGGCTGACGTTGAAACGGGGGTCCCGAGCTGTTCAGCAGGTCTTGAAGGGAAGCAAGCTGTCCCTGTGTAGAGCGATCTAATGCTGATACGTTCACTACGCAGGGCACGTCGTCGACACTCCACCCGCTCAGCAGACGCGCAGCCTTACGGCCTTCCTGTGGAGTGTTGAACACGTAAGCGAAGCCCTTGTTAACCTTGCTCATATCCCAGGCACCTCTGTCGAAGATCCACTGTGGAGCAAGCTTCTCGTCTGCGTTCGCGTGCTGGGCACCTCCGCGCCGGAAGTAGTGTGAGGAGAGGGTCGCGGACGTTCCAGCAGGATTCGCGATGCGCTTGAGTAGACGATTCACGTATGCTTGGACGCCATCTTCTTCACGAGCTGACTCTGCCGATCGCTTCGGCGTAGCACCTTCACGGCTACCAAGACTGCGAGATGAACGTGCGCTCCCGACCTCATACGCGCTTGGGGCTGCTGGTGCGACGCTTAACGAGGACGGGTCTCCCCCAGTAAATCGGCGAGCGGGATACCAGAGCAGTAAACCGCATGGTCCTTCCTGCATTGCCAGCGCGACAGCCAATGTGTGGGTTGGGCAGGTCAAGAAGTCCGTTTTGTCTGGTACGAGCGTCAGCCCCTGTTCCTCAGCGGTTTTGACGCGAAGTAAGCGCACGTAGAAGACACCGTCGGCTGATACTGACACGTGTTGTTTCTCTATGTATCCCAGGTCCGAAGAGCACCCAAAGCAATGCCACATCAGACATGCAAGGGCAGCAACCCGGTAGGCGGCGTTTACTCGAGCGTTGCTGTAGACATACTGAGTTAGTGCACGTAAGTCCTCTTTAGTACAAGGAGGCGCTTTATTAACAACACCTCCTTTCTCTCTTTTCAGACAGTCCTTGTCCAGAGTTTTACTTAGCTTCAGAAGCTGTAGATCCGTAGGTACACTTAGATGAGGATAAAGATCAAACAGCCACAGCTTCACGTACCTATAATACGAAACGGCAGTATTGCGCGCAGGTTTCCCCTTCTTACCTTCATGTGTGGCCAGGTAGTCCATGATTGAGGCAAAACGCTTACCAGTAGTATCAACCGCAATACTAGCCTGCACGTACTCTAGGCCCCCTAGCTCATCTTGAAGCATACGCTAAAAAGCGCTGACGGCGGTGCTACGCGCTTTTTGCGTGTTCGCTGGCACAAACGCTGTCAAACTCATGTCTGCTTGGTCTGCTTTTTAATTGTGAGTTGTCACTACCTACCACCGATAACCACCGATATTCCTGTTTCGATGTCTATTCTAGGACAGTACCGAAACATAGGAATGTTCAAAATCTACAAACAGTATATTTTAGTATTGATACTTGTATGGAAAAATTCATATTTTGGCAGTAATTCCGACAAATATTTGTCGGAATTTGTCGGAACGATGAGCCCTACACTTAACAGTTTTAATTGGCCAAAACTGAGTTTTGCTAACATCTCATTGGACAACAATCCCATTATACCCTTATCAAAATCCTCTTTGTCGGAAAAACAACTATATTCATCCATACACGTGGCTTCCAGCTACCAGGTCGTCCCGGTCTTCGCCTATGACCCAAACGACCGGCAACGCAGTTCCTGGGGGTAGAACGACTCTCGATATCGCATTACCTACCTTCGAGGGTGAGTTTGAATCCTGGGAAGATTTTGGAGAGGCGTTTGACCGGACGAAAGAATTAGCTTATTGTCTTTTTACTTTTCGAATCGAAATATGTTCTGTAGATACCAAAAAGAGACCTTTCAGGTATATAAATTGGGGACGAGTAATTCGGTGCGTAACCGCAAACGTGAAACTAAAAAGCGTGCTGATAAACTTGGCAAAAAAACGAATTTGTTCGACGATACCCTCAAGTATTACACAAGAACGTTTATCTGTGCACATGGGTGGAACTTCAAGCCGTGCGGCAGAGGCGATCGCACAATCCACACTGTCCGTGGGATTGGTTGCAAAGCGCGATTCAATGCCGTGCTAAACCGAGACGATGGCGTCTACACTGTTCGAATCTCGAAGCGTCAGCCGATCTATAATAGCAGCGTGGTACACCTGCTATGCGGAGACACGAAGAATCGAATCACCAGGAATCAAGCGCGTTGCCAAGACAATGTAGCATCTGTTATTAATAACCGGCTTACTGAGGTATGTTCTAACTGCTAAAGTTTTGAACGCAAATAAATCTTGCGATACCTCAAAGAAGTGTGTGGCAAGCCGCTTCAACTGAAGGATGTCGAGAACGAGATGCGTCACGAGTCGTACACGTCACCTGATGACAACGTTCGAGTGTCCGAGCTATTGCAGGACCTTGGAGAGGAACCGGGGAACGCTGTAAGCATTTTTCGGGACCCTACAACAATTATCACAAGCTGTATCACCTTCTAGACAGCGCACATGAGGAGGATGGCCAGGAAGTTTCCAGAGGCTCTATGTATTGGCGCCACACATGGAACTAACATCAACAGATGCGAGATCGATGGCATCTCTCTATAGTTCATTTTTTGTGTTAAGATTACGAGTGCATAATGAATAAATCACTAAACAATGAATACTTGGTTATAAATTCACCATTTCCTGACTATTTGCTATATTGTGATGCTGACAGATACCGTCACTTCGGTTACCGATAAGTTTGAGAGTGAGTCGTTCGTGCAGCACGCTTTGATCGACGGAGAAACCAAGTTGAATATGAAGTGTTCGCTTGAAGCATTTAAGGAGAACAGCACGGCATGGCGAGATGATAAAGTGGTAATTGTGGACAAAGATTTCGCAGAACCGACGTACTAGCGGAGGAGTTGCCGGATGCTACTGTGATTCTTTGTCACTCCCACGACATCGACTACTTGCATCGGGAAACCAGCAAGAGAATCTACGGATTCACGTCATTGAAAAAAACGCATGTGAAAAAAAAAAGATTATACTTATGGTACGGACACATTACGAACGAGAATTCGACCACTACTTGCAAGGAATTAAAGCGCTTTGCAAAGATAAACCTGCTCTCTACGACTACCTGACGTCGAACTGGTTAAACTGCAAGTATTTGTGTTGTTCATTTCTGCGTGGGAGAATCCCGTACTTGGACAACAACACAAACAACCGGCTGGAAGCCAGTTGGGGTGCAGCCAAGGACATCCTTACTCGTCACATGGGCATGGATAAATGCAAAGATCACCTTCTCTTTCTATAACAAACTGAGTACGTCCAAACGCGTTGGATTTCGCTGCAACAAGCACTACGATGAGGATTTACAAGGATTGCGCCGCGCCACACCTGCAACCTAATTGAGAAGCAGTACAGGGCGAGTATGAAAGCTGATTACGAAGTTGATTCAGGAAAGGCACCATCTCGTCTTTTCACATTAACAAGTTAATACTCTTCCAGGCAATATGCGGTAAGTGAAGGTTTAACCTCCTTAATATTTATACTGATGTGACACTGTATATTGTTGTTATGCTTAGGTGAGTTTGGAGGATAGCACCTGCAGCTGCATGTTCCACCAAACACTTCGTCTTCCATGCAGACACATATTGTACTTGCGTCGCGAAGACGACTCGTTTCGGTATGCAATTCCATTTAACGCCATTCCAGAGCCATGGGCAAAAGCGAAGTGAAGACTGTATTGGAAGCGATGATCCTGGAGAAAGGGGCGAAGGCAGTTTTTCAACAGATGGTCTGAGATGTGTTGATGCTGGTGGTGGTCATCACAAGCGGGCATTGAGTCATAACGAGAAATATCGGGCGATCTTCTCGATTTGCCAGCGAATCGTTGAGTGCGTCGCAGATAAAGAGGAAAGGGGCTTTGACACGTGGAGCGAGCACTTAACCCCAGTGACCTTTTTTGGTAGGATAAATGGAAGGATCAATTTCTGACGGCCTCTCTCGGAGCAACCAGAGCAACAATTGAAAATCTTTAGGCTCACCGTGCCGCCAAGACTTCGTTTAGCAAGGTTTGGGACCTTAGCCAAACGCATGCGCATTGATGTTGCGAAGACAAACTGAAGTGTAACGATTGATCTTTGCTAAAAACTAGAGTTTTATCCTAGCTCCTAGGATAAAATGTTCCACCATTATTGCTTATTCTGCGGACTCAGTAGACAATCTTGCCGATCGCCGCAGTGTCTTGGGATTGTGTCGGTGACTCGTCGTTCAAACTGTTCAACTGATGTTTGTGATCTTTTACACAATGGGGGTGGAGCACGAATTTTCCTGGGCCTTGCTGCGGCTTGCTGACATGCATCGGGCAGCTAGGCCGATGAATGAAATTTGTCAAAGCAAGATTCATCGTTCTCCCAGCGTGACGTGTGACAAAGAGCAACCTTGCATAAGGAGCATTCCTATCTAGTCTTGTATCGTAGTAGTGTTTTCCTAACCATGATCTCGTTCACAACACAGCACGCATCGAAGTTGTTTTCCGGAAAGCAGCAACCTCTGAAAAAATGTTAGTGGCAATCTTCTAGCTCCACAACCGCACAATGAATGATGATCATACCTCATTGTGAAGCTCTCGACTGGTGTTTCGAAGCTTCCGCCTTTCGGGGTCATCGTCAAAATGATCGCGTACCCGGTACGCAAACGAATGCGGCTTCAAACGAAAGCTTCCCAGCTCATTCGCGCTTAAGACATTTGTATCAACTTCAGAAAGCGGCCGTCTTGGCGCATCGATACTGTCATCGTCATTAGCGTTTCCTCCCAAACAGCTTGCGGCATCTCGGCAGAAATCTCGAAATAATGCATTTTCACTTTTGTGGTGTTGGTAGATGCTGTAGGACTTGCACCTATCTTCGTCCATTAAGAACGCGGTTCCTTGAATTAAGCAAAGTTTACGCAGAAATAAGTACACATACAGCGCATTGATCACGTGTACAACGTACGCTGAGTAACTGGGCTGACTGGAACGCGTTGTAAATTAATGTCATCAATAACCGTAGCCAAATAGCAGCCTCCACGTTCTTCGGGTTTAGCCACTACTATTCGCCATAACGCGAGATGCTGCTTCAGCGTTGATACGTCTCCACAATGTCCTAATTTTTTTGCTGTAAATGGTGGTACGGGAGCGTCGGGTGTGTAGATCCAGTCCATGCATGCTTCTTTGATCTTCAAGAAACCAAGTTGATAATAATCCACAATATCGTCACCAATTACGACGTGAACGACACGAATCATTGCTGTTGACGACGCGTACACAATAAATCCATCTCTCACAGACCCAGAAATGATGCTGTGTAGCAGCTGAGATCGGTGCCCTTGGTCAGGAATCAACGGCTTCAAGTACCGACTATCAGTATGGGAATCCAGCTTTACAGTTGCGAGTTTACCGCATCGCACCGCAATATTTCGCTCTGTGTCGACAGTGTTGCCTCTAGTCTAGGTTTTATACTCCAGAACAGCAAAAAAATAAATCATTACTAGAGGGCCGAGTTACCAATGCGATACCATCCGGAGGCAACGCCAATAGCGCTCCTCGGGGCTGTATCATTCATCATTTTCACAAATGAATAATGGTACGTAGTTGTGGCAGTCATCAAAATAAGACTTCGTCTGAAGAACGCGAAAGTTTAAGTGTGCTTCAAGAAACCTTGGTACACGTGAGCAAATGTTTTTCTCGTTCTTAGATCCAACTTTATGTCCGTAGACGATATTGGAGCTAAGAACCAAGCGGTAAGTAGCGCCTCAGTGGTAGATTTAATCGTGTACTTTGTCGAATTTGTGTCACTTTCCCCGTTTCAAAGACGGCTGATAAGCTCACGTTTGTTTCCTGACACTGTGAGTCCTTGGTCACGACACATTTGTTGCAACCCCTTGTTTATCATTTTGCCGAGAGCCGATTCTGATGGAATTTCACTACCAGCTGAAGATCGGAATTCACCATAGATTGAATCGGCCAGAATACCTAAAATTCTCTGCACTAGTTGAACGGAAGTGTGTTGTGCCAAGTTGTGATAAACACTGCACCGATTCTTGGAGGCTTGTTCTAGCTCGTCAGAACTTTCAGAAGCCTTAGCAATTGCACGGAGAATCTGAACTGCAACAAGTCCAGTATTGCGAAATTGGCGCATGAGAAACCAGTCGGAAGTTCTCTGACGTTCCGTCAGAATAACCCCTTTACACCGGCTAATCTCCCGGATTTTCCGGAACATTTATTATATGAATTAACATAAACCGAAATATCAGTACTATATATCATGGATCAGGCCCTTTCGCGTGCCACGTAGCGCCATCAAGGAATTTCATTGGCTTTTATGGAGGTATGCTCTGTGCAAAATCGGGTCAAGAAACTGTTCATTGAGATCTCCTGGCAAAACCATTACGATGTGCAGCTGCTAGAGGTGTTTGTTCGCGGCAAAAACGACTATCATTCTTTCATTTTCCAAAATTCTTCCTCGCTATCAACGTCGTCTACTCGGCGCTTGTTGATAAAGCGAATCTTGTCTTGATACTCCGGCGGGATGGCAGTCCCGTTCTTCCAGGTCTGGTGCCAGACTTGCGAGCACGTCAGGTCGCTGCCCAGCTCGAGGCGACGGGCCTTGTTGCAGAGAGCTACACGGCCTTTTTTGGCGATAGAGCACGACTTGCAGAAGTATCCGCTCTCAAAGCTTCGGGTTCCAGCCCCCGCGAGCGCCGAACATACTTTACACAGCCACTGCCGTGTCTTGCCGCCGTTTTTCTCCCTAGTCTTTTGCAGAATGTGTGGAAGCTGGGATGCTGGTGCGGTCATGAGTTCTTGTCCGTCTTGCCCTGCAGCGAAGTCGGCTCTGGTTTGGGACAGCAGCTCTACGTGCAGGCGTCGCATGAACTCTGCGTGTGTTGGGACGCGTTTGTCACCTCGCTCCATCGCAATCTTGTGCACAATGAATGCGTTGACTAACGCGATGTCAACGAGCCCCAAGAAAATTGTTTTGTAGTATTTCTTCATCCGCAGAGACCGTTGAATGGAGTAACGCTGCAAGCGTAGCTGGTCGTGGACGTCCACGCCCCCCATGGCTTCGTGGTAGTCCACGACCAAGCGTGGACACGGTGGCATCGTGAGTGAGCCATCAGGCTCACGACGAGGGACTTGGGCTGGCTGCGTGGAGCATCCGGTAGCCAGGAAGCGAACGAGTTTTGAATCCATCCACGCTAGCGCGACAAATTCGGGTCGGTTGCGCCACTGTGCAATGCGAAACGTGCCACGCGGCATTCGTTTTGGCCGCGACTTCTGCGTGAAATCATTCTATTTGCACCATCCCAGGCGGTCTTGACGCATGGTGCCCACGTGGTAATGGCCCATGGAGAGCAACTTGTCTGACAACGGGATTGACGTGTAGTAATTGTCCGTGCACACTAAGCGCTGTGCAGGTTGATCTCGCAATACTTTCACCAGGTTCTTCACAACGGCTCTCTGCGCAACATCCTTTTCGTCCTTGTTTGCCTTCCCACAGTAAATATCTAGCCTACAACACAATATCCGTAACAATGTCAGTTCTTGTCGGGGTACAATCGGTCACATCCAGAACATATTACGGAGAAGAAGTTATAAGCAATTACCTTGAACAGTACGCTGTTTCAGCGCAGCACGTCATATAGAATTTGGTGCCCCACTTGTTGGGCTTTGCTGACATGTACTGCCGCATGGGGTTTCGTCGGTGGCGCATCGGCACCATGCCCCCATCGAATGATATCTTCGCGCCCAAGCGATAGCCACGGAAGAAGGTTTTCTGCAAGGCCTGTAGCACGGGTCGACTTTTAAAAGCTCTGTCACCACTCTCTGCTTGCCTGGAGTTGTCATTGAAGTGCAAGTACCGTGTGATATCTTGGAATCGATCACGACTAAGGAACTGTCCAAACGTCCCTCGCGATAAAGCACCTTCAACTTTGGTTATCCAGTGGCGGCTCAAACTTTCTCGCCGTGTCTCCAGCGACCGAGCAACCAGCAAGCCGATATATCTGACGAGCATGTGGGGTAGAACAGGATGCTTGCGGCGAAGCTTAGCTCTGTACTCTTCGACTGTGAGCACCAACGTTGATGGCACGGTTTGGCGACGTTTCAGCGCGCGTGCACGCGCAGCCACTGCATCTTCGTCAATGCAAGCGATACGGTAAGTGTTTGTCTCTTCCGCGATCCTTCGCCAGAGCTCCTTCGGCAAAAAGAAGTAAAACATTGCCAAGGGACTGTCAGCAAAAGCTAACGCAGCTTTCGTCGGACCGTACGGCCCATCGTATAGAGGAGCTGCATCCACCTGAAGTTCACTTGAATGATGCTCATCGTATGTCTCCCACTCCTCCAACTGCAGTTTGTCGAGCTCTGGCTTGCGTAAGGCAAACTCCACTGGGTCTTCCTCGTCGTCATCATTCAGCGGAGACGCCGTCCACTCATCATCGCTTGAGTCACTAGAATCTTTATCAACTAGTATAGTGTCTTCATCGCCCTCAGCCTCCGAATCTAGTTCCAGCAACCAGTCATCCCCACCAATATTCAAGTCATCACTGTCAAGTGGCTCAAATAGCCGGTCACGACGCAATGCGGTCAGAAAGTCGTCCGAGTCGAAGTCGTCAAGCGTAACAAAGCGTGGATCACGAGCGCGGGTTGTTTCTCGCTGGATTTCATCCGGAATATCATCTTCAGCACTCTCCACAACATCAGCTATCGCCTCCGGAACTGCGAATTGACCACTATCCGTAACATACACAGCATCACTCGGAATAGGAACTTCGCGACTTTCCGGAACACATTGGCGCTCCTCCGTGATAGCTTCGTCTGGACAATACGTAATGGCGCCAAGTTAGAATATCATAGAGCAATACCCAAACAAAAGCACATACCAGTGTGACGGCGCTTCGAAAGTCGGGCTTTGGGTGCTGCCTTTCGTTTCGGGGGTGCTGGTTCTCTCTTGCTCTTGGTCGGCGGTCTGGATGCCTTGGCCGCAGGCTTTGGGGTTCTTGTAGCAGATTTGGAAGCTGCTGGTGGGATAGAAGCAGTCGCTACGGATAGGTATGCATCTGGGCCTCGAGCAGGATCTTCAGCCGTCGCGCTTAGTGCCGTTTGCGACGGTGCCGTTGTTGGAGGTGTCGAGCGTGGTGGTGTCGGGCGCGAAGGCGTTTCGGGGGGAGGCGTCGAACTCGGGGTCGTCGAGCGCAGAGGCACTCCTGGGGGCAATCCGAGGTACTCAGGGAACCACCCTTGCTGCATGCAGTGCTTGACCAAGCTTTTCTCCCCTACAACAAAATCGATTTAGTAAACCCACAAAAAAACAATAAAAAAACACCCACCGATGAAAAAGTCGACGCCTTCAGTTCCCTTCACATTTCCGTCCGGTGGAACGTAACGCTGGTCGTTGCTAAGGCCGACGGACTTCCGGAAGCTCCATCCTTCCTTGGTCAGCTGGTACCAAATCAATTGGAACGTTTTCGGATCGACATACGGCTCTGCCATTCTTCCAGAATGTCGGTCTCTCCTCGCGCGCGAATCTTGGAATGAAAGGCTGGAAACTCCCCTCGATTCTTATATTTGTAACCCCAACCCCTTCCCGAAAATCTCATGTCTCAACCCCAACGAATGCCGCAATTGACCTGGTAAATCTTATCCCATACAAATTTCTATATGCGGATTTCCGCCCGTCCCAAAGCTGTTGCGGAGAACATTGAATATTTTCAATCCTAAAACCAAATACCGGAGAATCCGGAACGATCGGCGTAGAAGGGATAAGCACACGTCTTTCAAAACTTGCAAATTCGTTTATATGGGTGTCAGTATGTGCTTGTTGTTGTCTAGGCAACGGAATATATGACCATTTTCCAGGACCGGCCGGTTTAAGTGAAGTGTAGCATAGTACAACACTACCAAAGCGCACATCGTAGACGTGATCTTTGTAGAACTGACAGAGTTCTTCATGGTAGCCCATTTTGTAGTTTTGGCACCTTTCTTCGTCATAATTGTCTGCCTTCGCGAGAAGGTTTTGCTCCACTTCATCAATCCCGAACTCTACTTACGTCTCTTCGACGAATTTCCACGTCGTGAGGGTCGAACTATCGAGCTCGTCGTCATCTCCATGTGATAGCAATTCTTCAGTATCAGAGTCGGCCACGATAGTTGGAGCAATTTGCGCGGAATCGCTCGAGTTGAAGTGAGCGATGAAGAGTGAATGTATAAAATTTAATCCTATCACAAAAGGAGCCATAGGATAAAATCAAGCAGCCTATTTTGGGCTCAGAAATGTTTGATCCTTCCTCTTAGGATAAATTTCACTGGGGTTAACAGAGCTGGAACGTATGGCTAGAGAAAGCAACCAACCTCCCACGCTGAACAAGTCCGACAGTGAAGTTTCTCAAGGAAAAAAAGGTGATATTGGTGAAAATAGTGAACGTATTGGTGAAATTGGTGAAGCTGGCTTAGCTGGTGAAGAATCCGCCAAGAGGGTTTGTGAGATCGAAACCAAACGATCAGTCGAAGCTACCCCAGAAAGTAATGCGTCTCCGGCTTCCATTAATAGCGGGGATTTCGGCGTGCTTGTCAAACAAGTGCTGCTCAATGGCATCGGATTCAACAGCCTCAGCTAAACGGCGGTTGGCCATGGAGGGCTCGATCCAAGCCGAAAAGGAACCAAAAACAGCAAAGATCAAAGGAGGGAAAAAGGCAACTCTTGTGCGTCTGAATCCAGCTAGCCGAGCTTCTGGCAGACCCAAGCAGAAAGCAAAATTCAAAAAGGCGAAGACGGCGAAAGAAATCGAGGAAACAATGCTATTTGCGGATAACCTTGTCTCTTATGGAGATCTTACCTTGGAGACTTTCGAAGAGGCGGTCAAGACCAAATAACTCTCGGTTGCTGATATTGGTGATACAACGCGTGCCATCCGACCGATGTACGAGTCAGCAGTTTTTAAGCAACCCAAAGCTTTCTTAATCGCCGACAAGATCACGCAAGTTATAGAGACAGGTGTCCGCTTTGTTTTTCAAGGTAACCTGATGAAGGCTATTTTCATGGCTTGGTAAATTATTCACCAAGTTTTTGGTGAAGTGTTGGTGAAATTGTGGGAAAGTCACCAACATTTTGCGTCTCTACTTAGTACTAACATTGCCGCCGTCTATGTTTGATGTAGAAACTTTGGTACTCAAGTGCTTAGATTATGCTAATAACGTGATAATTCGAGAGCAACTGTTCAATGACAAGAACCCTACAGCTACAGAGCTTCGAGTGTCGATTTTAGATGTGGGGACCTTCACTATTCTGGTTATCGAGCGTATGAAGTTGTGACATGAGGTATCAAGAATGCTTCTCAAGGCCCGAAAGCTAATCAAGTTTGTAAAAAAAAAATTATCGATAGAACGCGGTGCTGAATTCAAGAAACAGCAAGAGTTTCTGAAGACGATACCGCGTGTTGACACAGTCTATCATACTGACATCCATTTTACGCAGCTCGCTAAATTTGGAGATGAAAGCGTGTTGAGTGATACATGCGTGTATCTGGCCTCGCAACGTGTTGCGGAGGAAGCAACAAAGTTATCCTGGTGCCAGCCCAAGATAGTGAGTGTTGTCGACCCCAATCTACTTATCAATGGCAGACGTGAAAAGAAGAAGTGGATTTACCGGCACTTGCGATTGCATCTTCAGCCAAATACAGACAAATCGAATTGTATACTGCCCGATTTATATCAACGTAACGTTTCCACACTGGTGTGGTATTATCTTCAACATAGAGCGCCAAACCGTATGGACACATGACCCTTTTCAAAAAGAGGATATAGTAAGAAGGGTGGAGGATATTTTCGAGAGCCGATTTCAACCGATAATGGCTACTGTGATGGAAGTTAAGAACTTCTCAGGCTGGCTACAAGATGACGGTTATAGCTGTGGAGTATTGGTCGTTCTCTAGTTTGAACAGTACATGTCTATCGCTCGAGCTACTCCGCCCGAACAGAGTATTCTCGTTCCCCGCGGCAACAAACTGCACCCCAATGATGCTTTTCAAGCACCTTTCCAACGTATTTGATCGCGTATAGGCAGATGATGCAGACATCGCTCAATAACGCATGAATATTTGTTTTGTATAAGGAGCATGAGTGGAACTAGTGCTGGTGCACAGTACTCTAGCAAGAGATCCGCAACGAGTGTGCCACGCAAATTTAAACATTTTTCTTTAACTATCGCACTGGTACCGGTAGCGGTCTTCGCCATATGACCCTCATTTTTGCCCATTCTTTAACAAAAAAACTTGGTGACTGTAGGAAGAATCTGCGTCTATACCATTGCGTCAAATCTTTCACTAAATAGGAATTTGCTGAGACTTTTGAGACGGTTTTTAGTGCCATGAAGTTACAGCGACTCTAATTTGTGTATGTTGTTATCTATGAACTGACACTAATTGCCTTTTCCAGTCATACAAGGGAGGGGTCGATACACACGACCATGTGAGTCTTCAACGGTAACTAAGCTTATCGTGTATATAAATGTTTACAATTCAAGCTGCGAGTGTGCAAGGTGTGCTCTGTTCTCAAGTGTGCAGATCAGGCTCAAGTGCGTGAAACAATATGGTAGTTGCAAGATCAAATCAGCAGCCAAGAACACCCAAATGAAGCACACAGTCTCGTACACTGTCAGATTCTGCGCTTCGATGAGGCGGATGAGCGTCGATATGAACTTCTCAAGAGTAATGAAGTCTTTCATAGACGACAGGTGGTACGCCTCCACCACGGCCACGACTCGACCGAGCTATTGCGGCTCAAAATGCCACCGATCGCGGGCGTGCCGTCCACCGACTTCATTTCCACATCCGATATTGTTGACTTCTATACCAAACCCCGAACAGCAAGTGGAAACTGTCACTACTAGGTGCGTATAAAGTGAAGTTCGACGCTACTACAATGGCCTTTGGAGCAACTACTGTTGACATCACGTTAAATAGTGTTGGTTTCTTCAGGTGTCGGAGTGACGGCCGCCCGAAAGGCATGGCTATGGCGTGCGTAGACATGTAACTTACCCCTTCAACCCGATGGTCTGTATAAGATGGGTTGGCAAATTCTAGGGAAAGGATTATCCTCTAAGTTAGAGTCTAACCTAAGCTGTATATATACCAGTGTTCGCAGATGGGGCTTTTACGGTTCTGCCGGGCTTGGCTGAAAATGGTTTTAATTCAGGGGTTTTGACAATTACGCCACGTTGTTTATTTAACGGCAGTGGCTTAAATTGTTTTAGAGGTTACCATTATTTATAAAGTCTGGTAAGCGGCGGTTTACCCGAGATGTCTTAAGTATTATTTTATTTATAATGACTTTGGAATATGTCAGCAATCACGACTATTAATAATTTATAGTCTTGATTGCTGACACATTCAAGTGTCGAAGTCGCTCGTGAATGTCTTGATTTTGTGTCCCTGAGCCAGCAGTCTCTTGATTAGCGATATTGTGTTCATGTTTGTTTGCCAGTACCCCAATAAGCTTCTCGACCAGAGCGTTCTCTTCTGGTGTATACGGATGGGTAGGATCGACAATGTTTAGTAGAGAGATTTCGAAGAGAGCTTATCTTGGTCCGAGTCCTCGTTCGTAAAACGGGAATGGACCAAGACTAGGAACGCGAAGCTAGAGGTTTCGATACAAATCTCAGTTCACTCTGAGAAAAGCCTTCGATCATTAACTAATTGAGGTAATCTTCGCCGTTCCAAAGTAGTTAACCGACACCAACCATGCCGAGTGGTGTTCCTTCACGAGCTCCTATGTTCTGCTCGAAGCATTCGCTTTTGATCTCCAGCCCACCAAGATGCCAACATCTCGTAAACCTCCAAAGGAGAGTGCCCAGTACCTTCAACGGCCACGACAACAGTGTCCTCCTCGAAATCGAGGACAAAAAGAAAGAAATTCAGCAAGCACGACGACCTAGTACTACTCCGGCAAGTTAACGCAGACCAGCCTTTTGCTAGTGTTCGAGGTAGCCTTATGGATGCGTGGACGTCTCTCGCCAACAAGGTGAAAGTCGTGGAGGGGTTTTCCAAGCAGGAGATTACTGGCAAGTCGGCACAGGCACGGTTCAATGTACTGGTGGAAAACCATCGAGAATCCGACAAAAAGTCGGCGGCAGCTTCGGGAGTCTCAGAGGATTACACAGAGTCGCAGCAGCTCCTGGATGAGATAGTGCTGGCTGTAGATGAGCATGCTAGAGAAGAGGTGCAGCGGGCTCTGGAGTTAAAGGAAAAGCTCGAGTCAGAAGGTAACGTTGGTAAGCTAATGCGGGAGGAAGCTGTATCGCGCCTGAAGAAGCGGAAGGACAGAAGTGAAGAGAGCGGGTCTGAGAAGCCGTCACCGCGCAAGGTAACCATCTACGACCTGATGCGTGAGGACAACGAAAAAGAGCGCCAAATGCGAGCTGAGCAATTTCAGCAGAAGCAAGAGTTGCAGCGAAAGCAGAAGGAAATGGAGAGTCAGGACCGGAAAGAGGAGCGAGAATTTAAGCTTCGACTTGCTCGATTAGAAAACGAACGCTACGAAAACCTGCTCAAGCTAGCTCTGCTCAAGGCGCGTGGTGGAACGGCGCTCGATGGAACTGCTGGAGAGGTCGGTGACGTGGTCGAAGATGCAGGGGTTGGATTGAGCGATGGTGTCTTGGGTCTTGAAGGTGGTGCTTGACCGAGCGCAGGAATTTCACCTTCTAGCCCAGATAATCCTGTAAGCTGGGTGGTGGCAGATCGAAGTACTGGCTGATTTGGTTGCCTCCGTAGTAGCAGTTGTGACAGTTCGTTAGGAGCATAGCAACTTTAACAAACTTACCGACTGGTGACAAGCGAACCTTTTGCTGTTTATTGTAGTTGACGTACCACCACAGAGTTTGCATACGCTTGAAATTCCATTCCACCGATTCGCGAAGATGACTCATCTCGCTGTTGAAGTCACTTTCGTCGGCACTTACATAATTTCCTTTTTATCCACTAACGATGTACTTACGAGTTCCATACACAGGGTCACCATTAAGGAACTTCCCCTCAAACGTGTCTTGGTGTTCATCAAAGTATTCTAGAAGACCACTTTCCCGTAGCATGGTGCTGTCGTGGCGGCGTCCCTCCATGGGACCCCAGAAATTGATATAAAGCCCGTCAGGCGCCGTCACGGCTTGGTAGTTCAGGCAGTTAATGCGCTTGTGCCCGCTGTACAGATGCTTCGGCAGGTTCTCACCTCTTTCACCATGACGGCGAGGTGAAGGACGACAAACCACCACCTTGGTGCCGTCGGGGAACCCAAATACGCCCTCCGTCAAAGCTCCTTTCGCCCCGACGGCTTCACAATACTCCTCTATGCCGGCGCTAACGACCGATTCCGCCATGAACAGCTTGTCCGCAAATGTGTCGTGCACGTAGCCGATCATGTGCAAGAATACACGACACAACCACGATGTACCCCTTCCAAACGTCTTCATCATGTCGTAGTAGCTCGTTGGAAACGCTAAGCGAGCTAGCATCACGCAGAGGGCAGTGTTACCGGAACAAGTGTCGCCATGTGCCGTCACTACAGTGTCAGGGATGCGCAGCAGAGACCGTAGCTGGTAGACGCCAGCCACATCGAAGGGAAACTCAACCTCGCTGTTTGCATCGGTGTAGCTAGCGAGGCCAAACGTCACAGCAAAATCGAAGGCCGCTCAACTTGGTCGGCCAGCAACATGAAGTGAAGCTTCTTCTTGCGGCTCATGTACTTGTTCTTGGCGATGTACCACTGCAGCAACGCAGTCTCCGACGACACCATACTGGTGGTGGCTGTGAAAGATTGGTTGAGAGGTCTCCAACCGGACAGGCCATTCCTAAGAAAACCAGATTCCAAAGACTGTCTTGACAACAATTCCTGGTTCGTGCTCGATGCTGCACTTTTCATGAACGTCAACCGAGACCGGACCAAGAATTGCTGGTTTCGAAATCTCTCTATTATTTGCCGAGTTCTTCCCATAGATGTCAGGCACAGCAAACGGTATCCAGGAGACGTGCGCCCAAGGCCTAGTAACAGCGCTGGTTCGCTTTTGGACTTAACTTGTTGTTCGGGTGCATTACCAGTCACGTTCATCACTATATCAGGGCATTTTTTCTTTAGTAGCGTTTCCTGTAATCCCAGCTCCGACTTCCACGATACGGTCTCGTTCATCTCTTGACCGCAGAGCGTTGGTGCTATGTTGTAAATCGGGCGGATTTCCCTGCCGAATTGGCACGTCAAACTGGTCCACCAAATCTCTGCGAGTCTTCATGACGCCTATCACCAGGATCCTTGCAAACTCATCATCATCGATTGCATGAGTAGGATCCTAAAAAAAATAATATTTATAAATTCAAACGACAACTCCAACCTTACTATCCTTAGCCTTACCCCGCAAGATAAGCGCCAAGAAGAATGAACCGCCCTGGAAGACCGTCTGTCCCTGAGCGCAACCACTTCACCGAGCTCGATGAGCTTACTCCTGCCAAAGGAGGCTGCAAAATGTGCGTGTGCAAGCACTGCGGCAGAGCGTACTCAGAGGGCACACGTAACGATCCTCCAGATCTTATTCAAGCTAGGCCACGGAACTACCCCAACCCCCTCAAAGGTTGCCGTCACTATCGTGAGGCACATGAACAGTTGGTTGGGGCAACACCACCATCTGCTTCAGTCGGTTCCAAGCTACTAGGCGAATCGCTTCCCAATGTCAGCAGTCACGAAGATGACGAACCCAGCCGCAAGCGCATTAACCTATCCCGTACGCCACCGCCATCCTCAACTGCCGGCCACAAACGCTCAAGATACTCAGAGGGCATCGGTGGTGAAGGCGACATGCAGCCGCAGGCCAACCGCGCTGCCAGGGCTCTCGAGTTGTCGAATTGCCATTAGGAATCGAGCGATGTCAGTAGGGCGATTGGATTCTTCAAGAAACCGCCACCTCGCCAATTCACAACGAAGGAGACATGGTGGATCTTGACTGCGCTTGTGGAGCTACATGCAGATAACCACTTATCTGACCGGTTTATAGATCAACCATCTATGCGCTTCTTCCTAGAGTTGTTGTGTCCTGGTGTCACGAACATTTTGCCGTCTCGTCGTGCACTTGGCGGACGACTAATTGACATCCACGCTAGACGTTGCTACAAGAAGGATGCCAGCGCTCTACGGGAGCTGCAGAATAGTGGTGGCCGTGTTAACCTCCTGACCGATGTGTGGCAAAACGTGTGAAAGGATCATTTAACGGGATGCTTATTGACGCTATTCGGAAATACGCTAACTTACGCCCTTCCAAACGCGGGAGATCGTCATGATGGCCTAGCAATTGCGGAACAGCTCGAAGACGGTTCTTATCCAAGCCCAAACGGAGGGTTGGAATGTTGGAGAAATGGTGACTGACGATCCCGTTCAGTGTAAGCGAGCACGTGATGTTCTCACGCTTCGATGACCAAAGATTGTGTTCCTCTTCTGCTTTGCGCACGACATCAACAATCTCGTCAAACAAGTATTGAAGACGTCATTTTCGCAGATTACTCGTGAGGCTTCTGCTGCTGTCAACGCGTTCAATGGATCTTCTAGCAAGTGGCTTAACGCACGGGAGTTTGTGGTGACGATGTATGGTTATCGTTTAAGTCTGTTCTTCCTCTGCGTACCCGCTGGAACTCGATGCAGGCGTGTTTTGCATCCTTACTCCGTCTGCAGTCGGCGCTTCAGATGCTGGCAAAACAGTCTCATGGAAACGATGAGTTTCCAACACTCAGAGTGTTTCTTCGGGATTACTTCTGGCAAGATTTGAAAAAAGCAGAGCGTGTCATTGCTCCACTATCTTTGGTATCGTACAAACTGCAGCGTGATCAAAACACGGTCGGGGATGTGATCAAATCGTTTGGCGCCATAAACCTAGGCTTTTAACAGGATCCACAGTACCGTGAACAGCTCGTTGCCTGTGTCGAACAGCAATGGAAGAAGTGCGAGCAGCCGCTCATCATGTTAGGCTACGTTCTCCACCCACATTTCGCTGTCGAAGCCCGAAAGCTCCCGGTAACATCTGTATCCGGCGTTGGTGTGCTTTGCAAGTTTGCGGTCTATTACTACCGTCGCATTATCAGCGAGGGGATCGAGCAGCTTCGCCGAGACATGTATCGCGGGATGAAAGGGAGTTTCACTTTTATAGCCGCTGACGAGTTCATTGAGTCTCCGTACGAATACTGGCAGTACGTGGCTGATGAACACCCCTCCACCAAGCTGCCAGATCTGTCATTGAAAGTCATCTCTCTTGCCGTAACACGGCAACGTGCGAGCGTTTATTCAGTGACTTAGGTCTTATCTATACCGCAAAGCGCAACCGGATGGAAGTGTCGAAAGTGTTAAACACAGAAATCATAGCCAAGCCTGTCCGCCAAAGAGAACAGAAGAGCCCAAACAATGATGTCTTCTAGAAGCGCATCGTGGATCCCGATGAGCGGGAAATTGTGTACGAGGACACTGGCGATCGGCGGCTGGCGACGCCGCCAATGGAGGCGTGGATGCGAGTCCAGACTCCTATTGAAGGCGATGAGAACTTGAAGGATCCCGGTGACGTATCCGACGGGGCGGAGACATTGAGACTCTGGGAGGACTTCTTTGACGAGGTATTCGAAGACACTGCAGCTGAGACGGCGCGGAAGCAGAAGTAAACGAACTCGAAGCAATTCCAGAGCCGAACAGAACATCATTTCCAAAAGAAAACCTGCATACCGTTCCTCGCCAAACAACACTCACTGGAATCCGAAGCTTAAAAGCAACACTGGCCGCAATTTTCGGATAACTTCATCCATAATTTAATTGAAAAATCCCGGCTTTCATTAGCCAATGTGACTCCTCGTCTTCAGTCGCTTGCCCAAGCTGCTCTTTCACCCCCCCCCCCCCCCCCAACTTCTTTTAAAAGTACTCGAAGAGGTTCTCAAGGAAGTGCACACGGCCTTGAACGCCATCTTCGCGGCAGCGAACCTAAGGCCAGCAAACAAATGTACAAAGATCCTCTTCATCCACCTATGAGCAACCTCAAGCCAAATGTCATTCTCGTTGATGAAGAGGACTCCAGCTCGATAGACGGTCGCAGGTGTAACATATTTAAGCGAGTAGATCACGAATCCCATCCGCATAAGGTAACCTAGCGCAACCCGATCGTTGAACACCAAACAGAGCACCTTAGTACCGGCTTTCGATCAACACGGTGTTGATGCCGCTGTCCAGCACTACACGGTTGTACGTGTGGCTCTCGTTGAAGCACTTCTCTGGGTTATGCTTGGCATGATTATGGATAGCATGGTGCCCATCCAGGTCTGCATCAACGTCATCTATCCATAGAGCTCATTAGATATCGCGGTCATTCAGGTTCAGCGTCTTCTACGCGATGCCTTCCCCACCTCGCTCAAATCCCGAGACTTTTACCCAGCTCCTGTCACGTCGTGATCTTAGAAAAGTCTGCAGTCCCTAGTAAGATGGCAGAGTTAAGTTCTTTAATGAGCTCCTGCAACTGATAGACCATGAGGATGAATGCATCGTCAAACAGCTTAACACACCAACGAAGCCTTCTTCTGAATACGGTATTTACCGTTGGAGTCAACCCAAGCCGAAACACAGGGTTTTGGTGAGTAGTAGGAAAATGGGGGTGCCAGTATGCACAACCTTGGGGGCTTTGAAGTCTACTTAAGTCCTTATCAGCACATCGTTCTCCAGATCAGGCTCCGCTCGCTTTCAAAGGCTACGTCCTTCGAGGTCCGTATTCGCTGCCCAAATGATCCAGTCGTAATGGAACAGCTTTGATTTCTCCATGAGCTAATACACTCAACGTAGCCACCAGAATTCTTGAGACAGCACTGACATTTTAAAGTACCACGAACGCGACAGTCAAGGTGCGAGCATTATCTCGCAGAAGGAGTTCAAACCAGAACGTTTACTGCATACAACTAGACGAGCTTCTCCATGAGCTAATACACTCAACATAGCCACCAGAATTCTTGAGATAATACAACGCAGGTAGGTGAAATTAATTCGGTCGATAGCCAAACTCACCGATGGCTACAGACGACGTTCCACCGGCATGTACTTAAATAACTGCTCCGCGTCCTCGTATCCTCGATAACCCTGATGTAGTGTACACACGTGCGGCATTCTTGGCGAAGCATGAGCTGCTGTAGCTGGCGACTCTGCTTCTTTTAGCTTCGAAAGCAGATGAATGATAAAAACGTACTTAGTGAATACGTCTTTAAACCTTACGGCTGAAAACACAACGTTTACACCTTTCAGCCTGCGGTATTCAACTTTCAGCCAGCCAGGCTTTTTCCCATTGGCGTAAAATTAGGGCTTATGTCATCCCTGTATATACAGCCCAGACATCGGGTTATACTTGTTTTTTGGTAAACTCGCATATTATTTTCTGCCTGCCATTGTAATAGGTCATACAAAAATGAAGTCAAGGTTCTGTGAAGTTTCTGTCCGCTGTTCAAAAAAGGGAATGTGATGGGGACACGGTCTATGTTCATTTTTCAGAAAAGATTGCTACGGTTTGTGAACACAAACATCACACCACCTATCGTGTTTTGCAGTGAGCTTTTGAGTGGTCAGCAAGCCGCTTTCATTTCAAAACTAGCTGAGTCGGAGAACAATTGGTGTTACGCAAGAGAAACGTTACGCTGAGCGGATCCATGACGGAGGGACGTCGATCTGGCGTTTTAGATGGAGCCGACTGAAAGCGAGCGGATCGACGCATAAACCTCCCCCTGCAAGCTCGAACGAGACTCGATGGAAATGTGTACAACCTGGAGGAAACCCATCCGGCATCGAGGGTAAGGACTACTTTTTGGGTGAAGATGGAGTTCTCGCACGCTACGCCGCAGATACGAGGCATAGTGGTTTTCAAAGTGCTTGTATAACTAACCAATATATTTGTTACCATCTGCTGTTCCATCGACGAGAGCGCAGAGCTCTGCAATTACGGGGAAGGTACGATACAGTTTAACATTTCCACAGACTTGTGTAAGGTATAAGGAACTATTGGATGCTGGGTATATAGTTCCTGTGTGTAGTGGCGATGGTGCTGGATTGGACAACAGTTGATGAAAGTGAACCTCCAAATGTATGCACCTCACCGCTAGCTTCCACCCCCACCACTATGTCTAACTTGACTACGCCCTCACAACATACAACCCGGGAGGGGAATACTAGCGATGGTACGCCAACCATAGTCAGACAATTGCGAATAGAGTCTAACTATAGGTTGCAGGTGACGTTGCATGTGATGAGCCCGAAGAGGATGAGTACGAGTTGGTACTACTACGCAAGCGGTCGCTTCGGCTAGGGCGTACTGCGCCAACAACCCATGGAACTTCTCGTTTTGGCTCTTCACAAGAAGAAAGTGGTGGCAAAGCCACTCTGCACGTTGGTGACAGCGGAGTTCATCACTGCGTGTCAAAATGTGTGTTTGACTGTATCTCGTATATACATCTTGCGTGGTATTACGCTATATATAATGGGCTGTATTTTATTTTTATGTGTTTTAGCTAGCAGTATCATGTCAAGTGATTTTGAAGATGAGCTCAACAAGATCGAAGAAGGAGACGGCCCTGACGACTTCGCTGGTTTTGGTTCTGGTAATTAGATTGAGGAAGGCGGTTTTCGTGGACGAAGATGACTCAGACCAAGAAAGTGGATTTGCCGCTGCTGAGACTGCGCACAACCGCGAGGAAGAAGAGGGTGATAGCGAAGAACCCCAACTCACCTAAATCCATTGCCGACTGTCACTTTGCAGATAAGTTTTTGGAGGCTGTCGGTGGGCCAGACAAGCTTTGGCTGGAACTGGCATGAGCAAGAATGACTTGGAGAAGCTACGAGAGCATAGTGTGACTGGGAAGACGGAGCCAGGCGCGATTGATGTGTAGAGGCCCTGCAAATGCCTTATCAAGCGACATGAGAGGAGAATAGCTATCCTGACCTAAGAAAACAGCCGTTTGGGCCTACACCAGATACAATGAAGTGTGGAGATTCGCCTATTCCTCTTTCTTCTACTTCATGCAAGTGGCGCTTTGGCAGTAGATTGCAGTGAGTAGTAATAACTACAAGCAGGAGCAGCTAGAATCACGTGTGGAAGCATCTGCTGAACGCCAGAAGCACATGCCGCGACCCTTGAAGACAAGACAGCGGTCCGAACGCGTGGTGATTGGTGCATGAACCTGATGCTAGTTGAAGCCTTTACTTCTTCATGTACTGTGTGTATTTATTGGGCTTTTGTTGGCTAGGACTGTACAGCCCAAGCGCGGGAAATTCGGATCCTTGGGAACGTTCGGATGAAGAAGCGATATCTGGTGAAAATTTCACTCATTTCTTGAAGCAAGATCGCTGCATGGAGATCTCTCGCAACCTCCCCTTTTCCAGCAACCGGAAGCAGCGAGTGGGAATCACGTTCAAATCGCAGATTGAATGCTATGTTCTATAGGAAGAGCGAACTTATCGTACCTCTCCATGGTGCTAGTATACCGTTATATATAAAAATAACTGTCCAAAAAGCTCTACCAGTGTGATGTTCTAGCCCTGAATCATGTCAGTTTTTTCCTGAGGGAGTGCTGGATCATTGTGTGTGGGGAATTCATGCAAGACCGGCTGTCCAACGATCTTAAACTCGTCAGAGTCATCTTCGACGTGTTGGTTCAAGGTGTGTGCTTACCCATTTCCAGTATCAAGTTCTTCGTCTTCGAAAACACGTCGGGATACTCAGCCCATAACGCTATCGTTTCCTCTCCGTCTGCCTTATCACCTGGACCGTCATCGTCACAGTCGGTTTCCTCCGAAACAGCATTTCTCTCTAGTTCTACCGGTGGAGGAGGGATTGACATTCCTACAAGTGTATCTTGTACGATTTGCGCTCATCCGGATACATAGGCATGTTTGTCTTCGAATGTGTTTGCTCGTCCTTCAATGCTCGTGCTGGGCTACAATCTGAATAACAAGTGTTGGGTTGGATACCAACCGGTTCCTTTTCGCAGAATGGATGATCCGAAGCACTCAAAAGTCGCGGTGATCCCCTGCAATCAACATTACTCTCATTGCCAGCTTAGGGAGCAAACGTTTTGGGTTCTCCTTGGTGACGTATGCCCAGTATTCCCAAGGACAGTTGTCAAACTCGCTGGGTCGAGGTTTTGTAAAGCGGTTCTCCATCCATGAAACCATATGTGTTTGATAGTCACCACTTCTTCAGTGTTAAACAGCTTCCAAAAGTAGTAGACAACCACGTTCGGCAACGTCCAGCACCTGACGTTGCAGTGGTCGGTAAACCCTTGGCATATTCTGCGTATACTTAATGTAGCGCGTACCACTCCGTTTCAAAATAGTTTGGACATTTTTCGTTGTAGCAGCACCCTGAAACTTTTTTTAATTGTATTTGGTGCGTCCTTCGCAAGAAGAGAAGGCTCAAAGCGATGCTACCGGTAACCCCGTTAAGATTTTGAAAGAAGCAAAGAGCAGTACGATAAAGTGTTTTAATGAACCGCTAAATTTGTTTGCAATTTTTGCGGCACCGGTTTGCCAAATTGACGTATTGAATTTTCACAATAAAATATGCTCTGAAATCCAATATTCACATCTTTCAAGTCTTCCACTGTTTATTAGGTATGTTAGCCAATCAGACACTTTCCATGCGCCAAAACAGTACTTTTTACCGCTTTTGATTTACAAAACACCAACACTTTCATCCAATCACAAAAAAATCATGTTACCACCCAAAATAGTAAAATCGGTCTGCCGAATTTATTATTTTAGGTACTTCGCTACCCAACCCGTAGAGTATGCTTCTCGTTGCATGGCAACGAACGTAGATCATCTCCTGCCTTGCGATGCTTGTCTTTTTTAATATTGGGGAATTGGGAAATGGCGGATTGCTGCGCACCATGGGCAAGCTTGCCGTCCTTGAATATCTGTAACAGGTATCGCACGACGTCTTTCTACTCGCGTTGGGTCAGTTCTTTTGGTCATTCGCGCTCCATTTCCAAAAGAACCGCTGCCTAGCACATAAAGTTGATCAATATAATCATCCTCTTCAGATAACTGGTGGTGCAGCATCTGCAAAGACGACTGAACTCGTAACAAGGATGCGAAACACTCTTACATGGAATTCCACCAGTGATCACAGTCCAAACGTCCTTCCATAGAATTTCGCCGTGAGTTTTTTTGTACGCAATGACCACTTAGAGGAAGATGCGCTCAAGCAGTTAACCGCTCCTGCCGCTTGACATGCCACATCACGAAAGGACGAGATTATTGATAGCATGTGCGAAGTAAAATAAGAAACAAATGTTCGGTCATCGAAGCGATAGTACTCGACGTGCACGACCCCAGTTGCCAGTACCATCGGTGACCATCGAGCACATCCCACCCGTCATCTTGAGATTTCTTCACAGCTGATTCAAGTTGTTCAGCAATGACAAGACCGTCATGACGATATTGGAGGCAAACACCCATATGTAAGGTGAACCCCAAAGAGGGATAGTTGGCACCCTAGAAGATGATCGTTTGATATATTCTGCCAAGTGCCCGATAAAAGATTGATAGAACCGCCCGTTCGCTGTTGAAAAAATCTATGAGCCGCGCCGGCCTATCTGATGCACCAATTTGCGTGAGATTGCAATCGTCCCCCCCCCCTTTACGCGAGGGTATAATATCCGGGATACAAGGGAACTCGAATGCACGAAGCACAGTCTCATTCTCTGTTCATCGGTCCTAAAAATGTTTTGCAGCGAAACATTTCAACCAGAGAGCGCTCCAGCTCGTCAACTTCAGAATGCAAAAGTGTTTCATTGGTGGAACATCATATTCCTCCAGCGGCGCACGCGTTTACCGAGGGCGAGGGAACGCTATGCTTGGGGGTGAGAAGAAACCTCAGTACTGCTTAAACAGTACTGAAATTCCTACTGCTTCTTCTATCTCACCATGAGTCCTCCCACTTATTGTCTGTGATCCCATCGCCGTTGCTATATGAGACGGAATCGATACTGTCGGTAATGGAGCCATTGGTCGAAGTAAAGATGCTTTGTATTGCATGCACTTGTCTAGGTGGTTTTTGAAATTGCGAGGTCTACCAATAATTCCGGCTGGGCGAGACGCTGTTTCGCAGTTGAAGAATGCCGATTGGCAAAATCGGCACTCGAAGTACCAAGAGTTTCCAGGAGCCTTTTCGAAATGCTTAAGCTGAACAAAGTGCGCGTTAACTTGCGCGCCAAGACGCCATGTCATGGTGAGAGGAGATCGAAGCTGGAAATACAGTGTTAACCAGATAATATTAGCCAATGGCTGTAATTTTTTAGGCCGAATACAAAGGCACAGTTCGGGCACGGCCATGGCCCTGTGGCCGCAACGCTGGGCCGAAGTTAGGTTTTGGCCTCAACCGAGGGCCAAGCGCAGGATCCGCGCACGAAAGCATGCCCCTGCAACTGGCAGTGATGCCGACGCGGCCAGTGCGTCTGGCGATGAATCCAGAATCGACGACGCCAGTCATCAACGAATGCGTTCCCGCGACGGTCCAGCAGTTTCAGGTTCTCATTTAGTTTATTTGTTTTGTAAATGTGAATACATCTTGAAGGTCACCAGCTGACTTGAGTTTCGTATGCTGACGATTTATATTTTCCTTTTACCCTCAGCGCTCTTGTTGTGCATTAAAGACACATTAACTCTACTACTGTGTATCCCGGATACATGTTATTGTCAATTCCGTTCAAATTTGCCGAAGGTGTGTGTGTTGGGGAAAGGCAGTAATCGGACAATACATCAAAACGGTTTAATGAATTGTCAATAATACATAGGAAAAAATCAGGCGATTGTTGTAAATATATTGAAATATATCCACTGTGAAACTAGGCAAATTGCCCCAAATATAATGCTGGCCTAGGGTGAGAGTGATTGTCGTTGAAGCTGATGTGATCAGATGTTTATTCTGTACGCCAGGTTTATACGGTTTGTCGAGAGTGTCTCTAAGGGCCTTTCCGAACCGGAATCGAATCGGATCGTCGCGCAAATTCCGCCCTCTCATTGGCCAACGACACGAGGCGGGATAGGGCTGTCGTTGGGTTTAGCAATTGCTTCGTGATCCGACGTCCCTACTCCGGGCGACACGGTCCGACCCGAATCGTCGGGCGTTGTTGGGCATTCTGAGCGTGAAAACGCGCTGTGAAAGGCACGATGGACAAGTTGGAGGTCACGTTGTGGTTGGTAAAGGCAACCCAGTGCGCATACAGCGCCGAGCACACCTGGTCGCCATGGCGGCAGCCATTGTCCCGCTACCGAGCACTCCCAGTGACTAAGCCCACGGAAACGGACTACACAGGCAAGGATGAAATATGCTATCGCATGACCGATTTCTGCATTAAAGAAGAAATAATTGTTAAGCAAAACTGGCGCACGACTGAGTACCACTGGCTACGAGAGAGCGCTTATCGACCAGCGGACAACAGCGTAGAAGCCACGATCATTTCGGGCGTCGAAGTTGGCAAGGAGGGATTATGCGCTAGGTTTTTAACAACCACATCCAAGACTTCAACCTTCGACGCCTAAGTACGCGTTAAATTATCTGCTTGTCGTGCACGTTAGCGATCGCATCGTATTCCAGCTCCAAAATTTGGTCTTTCACGTTTTGGTGCTTCATACGCTCCTGCACCAGCAAACCAAATCGGCTTCGTCACTGTCATTTTCATGCTATTGAATGCTCTTCGTCAAGTCGAAAATGATGCTGTTGGTGCGATCCAGTATTTCGGACAGCATGCCCAGTCGATGCGAGATCCTAGTTTTGTACAGCAACGCTTGTTCCTTCCACGCGTCTTCTTGAGCTTCGCTAGCCTCTTCCACCGCTTCGATTGCGCCGACACTATTCGCTAGCGTTTCTCTTCGACCAGCCATTGTACGCCTCCGGTGTTGGTTGGGGACGGGCTTCTTGCGTCGGCTCAACAGCACCGCGCTGACTGGCCATATATGCTGCTGTTCAAGAAGGGTTTCCTCAGGAGGCAGGCCGAATACGCGTAGAGAAGCTCGCAACAGTAGATCTGTCGCAAGGGAAACCTCAAAGGAAACTGTAGCCATGATTGTACCGAGACCTGGATTGATCGCGATCCGGTTTGGAACCGCCAAAAGCACCTCGTCAGGGCGTCGCCTAACCTCCCCTTCCCATGCTAGCCGCGACCCAATCCAATTCCCTTCGGATCAGCCCTAAGACGGACGCAGAAATTCAAATGGAACGCACAATACCACATTTTAATATTGCCAATTCCGTTCAAATTTACCCTTTCTAGCCTACTAGCCAAATCGCACATCAAACCCACAGGCAAAATGGATTAGTCAAAATAACAACTAAGCAAAAATCCGCAAAAACAAGTTTGCACCCGTCCTTCTACAGAGGCGTCTTGCCTGACTAAGGTTTGTGAGTTCAAGGGCGTCATATCAATATCTTTACGTTAATGCCAATGGTTACAATGTTGGACAGGAAGTTCATAGTCGCATCTCTATCATATTAATGGTGGAGGCAGTAACAAGCCGGCATGACCATTTCATTGCCTCTATGGGTTTTATTGCCTCGGATATTAGCATAAGAACCTTGCTCAAATTTTCCACAAATCGACAAAGGCGATTCAAAACTGGATCAACATCTACGAAAAAACCGGGACCTATCAGAGGGAAGAAACAAGTTCAACGCGAGCATTTATAAAGGGGCGTCTAAAGTGGTTATGTGAATTCTTCACTAAGCAGCTGCCAAATGAAGCGGCAAGATTAAGGACCCTAGGGCCAGCACTGACAGCTGCCCAAGAAGGCAGAAGTACTGTGTGTTGCGTGTCGGGACTCTGCCTAACGTCAGAACGAGGGACGCCACCTTCATGGTCGCCAACCTTGCGTGTTTCGCCGTACCCTTTTGTGGGTGCGAACACCGCCGCAGTAGGTGGCATCCTCATCAGATCCAAGTAGTCACCGTGCTCGCGTATCGCTGAGCACATCTCCAGATGATTCAGAGCAGCACCGCCTAGTGGAAGGCATCGTCAAAGGCACGGTTAGGATGCGCGATTCAGCAGAAGCTAAACGTTAATATGTTTTAGCATTGTGGAGGTATGCATCCGCGTTTTGTCCCGAGTTCAACTGTGTTGCGGATCGCATCATCGGTCAATGAATTCTAAGCCCGCGGTTTTCGAATTGTCAATCATTCAATAGCACGCTGAATTTGCAACAACGAATAATCCCATAAAGCAATATCGCCAAACGCCCAAACTGATTAATAAATCGTTGAAGCAACGCCAGCAGAAATGGTTGATCGTCTCGGCAGGTCCAGATTGTATTTTTGAACTCGGGTATTTCATTAAACAAAGTTACTGCTGTGTCACTTCGCTTAAAAGCACAATATCATTTGGCCGAGCGTAAAAAGGAATTGCGAGCCTCCCCCATCCCTGTCAGTACTGACTTGCCTGTGTAGCACGTCCAGATTTACCATCACTCACGGCGCCACTGTGTAGAAAAAGAGAGTTTGGATTCCGATGATTTCTTTGCTGACAGAGAGCTGAAATCGTCGAAACCGTACAAGTCGATTCGTGTTTACGCATGCAGTGGAAGGATATGTCTACTTGTGGCTGGCTGGTCGATGCAAGGGCAAGCAAATGCGCATGTCGTTCAGCGCAAAGTTTGGCACATGTGTCCATATAACTAAAAGCACTCAGGAGCTTGCATTGCTTTATCCGGGAATGCCCGATCCCGTGACGGGTTCTGTGGCTGCCTCGCGCGGACAGAGTGGTTCAAACGAGAGAAGGCGTCACGAACCCGGTGTTGTTAAGATTCATAGTACGTCTAACGAGGAAACGGCTATGCCGTTGCAGTCTACTAACGAATGAGTCTACGGCCTATAACCAAGATCAGTTGCAGTGCCGACCAGCAGCAGTATCAGCACCTACCCAAATCTATAAAATGTACCATCATTATCCCCGCTGGTCCTGCACTCTCAATCAACAATACTGCATCTATCCGTGTATCGCAGTTTCAGCGGCCATTAACAGTACAAGACATCCGTCGCGAATTTGTTGGCAATGGCCCGCCTGTAAATAGTGACAGGCTGGATTTAATACGACAACCAGTACCGAACTTCCAGCGGAAGATATCCGTCGAGAATTTATTTCTCAAACTTGCATAGAACTTTTTTTGGCCTATTGGTATCGCGTTTAGCTCAAACACAAGATATTGATCAAGTATCAGCACAATTAACGCACCCGACCAGCAACGAATCACTAGTTTGAAGCGCTCAGCAAGGAGGGAGTCCGACCATTGATGGTTCTAATGCTCTCCCCTCGACGTCGGGTGACCAATCGAATGTTCTGCGACCTAACTCAGCGACGAAGGGTTTAGGACCACAATGCTACCTGTTACTATATGTAAATATACGGCCATGATGAATTGCGTTACATTTAGCGGATAAGCTTATGCGTAAATTTATGGAGATGAATCGGCTTTCTGTGGTGATGATTATTTTACAGGTGGTGATTGGTACAGTTGCTGAAGATGATACAAACGATTTGCTCTATGGTGATGTGTTCCATTTGCCGGGTGACCAGGGGTGGTAGTAGCGCTGGTTTTTGGATATTAGTATTAGCATTACTAATACCCTAAACTTGGAATAATACGATACTTTAGTAGTAATTGTTTTTCGAATTTTCAGTTTCTATATTACTATATCGGTAATACTCAATCCCACTAAGCACGATCTGTCACGAACACCTATAATCCTATGCATCGATGCTATTTCTCTTTTTAGCCCACTCATGCTCCTTGTGTTTGGAAACTAAATGATCTTTGGCGTTGGAGGTGTTCTTCGCCTGACACATAGAGTCTTTCCATGTATAATTCTGTAGACGAAGGAGACATATGTGACGTGGCCATTCGACGTCTACCAAAATTAACATAGTCCTGCAGCAACTATGTCAGACTCAATGAGGTTATATGCAGGCTTTCCGCAAGAAAAATCTACCACAACTAGCATAACTACAGTCTTCTATTCAATTGCAAGTAGTATTGTCCGACATAGATAGACCTTTTAATATATAGCACAAAGTAAACCGGTATCTTTATTAGGACATCATTGCAACTTCTCATCTCTACCAACCATCGCTATTCCCCATTTCCCAAGCGAAGAGATGATGGACGAGATGGCGGGCGCGATGCATGCCTTGCTGTGAGCGTTCTTGCAGCAGGACGAGATCGTGCGCGAGGCACGCACTGAGTTGTTCAATGTGTTGCTACAGAATGCATGGAAAACTGCAACGCGCAGCCAGCACTACATTACGGCGCAGTGTTTGGAGAATCATATCAACACAGCCTGGATGCAGTTGTACAAGTATGGACACGATCTAAACTTTCTCAACAAGACAAGCCTGACAAGGTGATACGTACCCAGTTCTCTGTTTGTTGTTACACTTCTATCTGACCTCAATTTTGCGCAGAGCTCCATTCGCACAGTTGTTAAATCGCTTTGCTCAATTCTACCACATCCGTTCTCTTACTTCGTCCTGAGGTAGTTACGCTACCATCATCAAGTTCTGGGGCTCATCCTGTGTTTCTACGTCGGGTCGATGGAAAATAGCACGCGTTGCCTGATTTTCGGTGTGCCTCCAAGTACGCCGTCAAGAATACTACGGCGAGCAGAGAAGGCACTTGCCAAAGCTTTGGCGGATTACGCCCCTGCCCGTATCGCGTGGCCCTCACCAACTCGTCAAGCAGAGTTAGCTAGTCTGGTAGAAGAGAGGGAGCCCTTGTTGAAGCATACATTTGGCTTCATTGACGGCAAGAATTTGCGCGTAAGTAGTTTTCGATCTGATTGTATATAGAAGGTTAACCGTATTTGCTGCTACACAATAGGCCATGCAGCCGTCTAACGCTGATCTCCAGAATGCTATGTATAATGGCTGGCTACACTCAGTGTTCGTGACCGGGACGATTTGTTTTGCTGCAGACGGGTGCATTATATGGATCAAACACAATTGTCCCGGTTCCTGGAACGATTCCGACACCTCACCCGGCTTCAGGAACAAGCTACTCAACCCGAAGTACTGCCCTGATCAGCGCATGAATGTTGTCTCCGACTCAGCATTTCCATGCTCGTCCGCTATCACCGGCCGCATATTGACGCCGTTAAAGGATGGGGATCTTGAGCGCATCCTACCCTCGCTTGGCAGTTCTGCTCGCACGCTTCACAACGCGATCACTTCTGTACGTCAAGCTGCGGAGTGGGGAATGGGAAGTGTACAGAAGGTGTATTCGCGGCTCTACCCCCGCTGCCATATAATCCAGAGGTTCGTGGTGAGCGCATCAACAACCTCTTTCGGCTGGCAAACTACCGTGTGCGTACCGTGGGAGTCTCACCAATCCGTACAACGTTTAGTGGCGCCATGGAGATGCCTTCGACGCTGCAATAGCATTTTCCTCGAGTAACCAGCCACATTGTCCCTGTATCTCCGGGCCCAAAAACACATAACTCGTGGTTTAAATGGAAACGGCATTCGTGTCGCGAGTTACTCACCGCCTGGTATCTAGCTTGTCTACGTTGCTGATTCAGTGAGGTCTCCAACTCTCCCTTGCATCTCCCCCTTGCATCTCTTACGCCTTCTTGGTGAGCGCATCAATGAGGAGCAGCAGTTCTTGTGTGCGTGCACGTGATTCATCTCTGTCCCGACTAGCACGCTCCTCCATATCCAGTCTGTCTTGACGCCGACGTTCCTCGACCTCTGTTCTTTCAGCCATGTAGCGCTCCTCTCTGGCTTGCATGGCATGACGACGATGCTGCTCTTCCTCTTTACGTCGAATATCCGCTCTCTGCTCACTCTCCTAGCGCAACAGCATCATCATACCAATCATGTTACCACCCATCATCTTAGACGAGTTCTCAATATCGGAAAACCTTTCCTTGAGCGCGGTCGTCGCCTTCAGTGCACGCCTTTGCATAGCTTGCTTCCAGTTGGTCGGCATCGCGCTCTTCACGGCCGTGCTTCTGTGCGTCCGCTTCGCGAAAAGAGTACAGACTGGTACCCCCGAGGCGGTTTGACCAGTTAACCATCGTTCTATAGCGCTGGGCTTCTTGCTCGTCTCGGCTTCCAGGCTGGTAATCACGGGCAGCTGGTGGCTTCGTCGCTGATGGCGTCACCGTCGTTGCTTTGACTTTGCGTGCAGCTGTCGTTCCCGTCGTACGGGGCTGGAGAGCTGGTGACGCGGCGATAACTGGGGCTGGGCAAGCAGCGGAAGCAAAGGCCTCGAGTCTGTTGACGGTCGGTGCCTCACAAATGTCACCGACCGTCAGCGCTCCAGTTTCCGATGCACGTGAGTCACCGCCACCAATGCCAGTACCTGTAGCTGTGGCCGGTTCGCCCTCTTCACCGCACCAGTCAACCTCCAAGCCAAAGTCCGGCACCACGTACTGGCCTTCGTCTCCCAACTCACCGTCCTCGTCCGGCTTGTCGTCCATTTCAATGACATTGGCCTTGTCATCGATGGCCTGCTTCAGGAGCTTTGCGTGCTTAATGTGGGGAGGCATGTCAGGCTACCCGGTTGGTTTGCGGGTACTGTACAGCACCTTGAACTTACGTCGCAAGCTGTTGAGGTCTCGCTATACCCAACCGCGAGTGCAACTCGAGTTGTAAGCAGTAGCATGGCGGTCCAATTAATCTTTACCGAGAGGCAAGTATTCCTCCACAAGAGCCAGAAGTCGATTGATCTCGGCGGCTTTGTTGTTAGGACTTCCTACTGACTTTACCATCCGTAATGAACCAAGGATACACGTGTCAGCGAGCGTAGGTAAGTAGATCAAAGAGAAGAACATGCCAGCGTTGACAAGCTTGTGGGTCAGAACTAGGTTTTTATCTCGGGTTGCACAGTTCTCAGATAAAGAGAAAATGAAGACCTGCTGGTATGGCAAACACCAGTCACCACGCCTCCACTCCATCCACCCATTCAGCGTTGGCAAGCGCGCAAAACGTTTGCGTGATTTGAATGGCTGCGCACGAGGTTTGGGTTTGGCCAGCAAGGCTTCAGCTAGCTCAGTAGTATTTCGTTCTGTTCTGCAGTAAGATTTCGTGCATGTGCTCAGCTAGTGCTTCATTCATGTGCTTCATTAGTACTTCACTCACGCGTGTCGCTTACCTATAATATAGGAGGAACGCTCCCTCTCCCCACAGCATCTAGTTAACAAGGAGGGGCTTCTTCCCGTCCTCACGGGTGTGTGTGTGTGTGTGTGTGTGTGTGTGTGTGTGTGTGTGTGTGTGTGTGTGTGTGTGTGTGTGTGTGTGTGTGTGTGTGTGTGTGTGTGTGTGTGTGTGTGTGTGTGTGTGTGTGTGTGTGTGTGTGTGTGTGTGTGTGTGTGTGTGTGTGTGTGTGTGTGTGTGTGTGTGTGTGTGTGTGTGTGCGTGCGTATAATGCAGCACTTAGACTTGGTGAGGTGCCACAAGCCAGTATGAAAGAACCAGTAGTTCCTGGGGTGCAGGGAAACATTGTGGTGCGGGGTAGAGCCCCCAACCGACGTAGTCAGGAGTAAGTTGCCGCTGGAGCTGGGCCCAATAGTCATTCAGGACATGCATGACATCAGATACAGTTAGCGTGGTCCCTTATACCAAGCGTAGGGAAGTCACTACGCACATCACCGCTTGTGCTCCAGCTTGCGAGTATTCGACTGAGTGACCGTTTAGTGAAGCCGTCTTAACCTATACAAACATCAAGATGATTTATAAAATGGATACGCGGCACAAAGCTAGGGGTAGGCTGGTCTCGTGAGACACATCTGCGGTCGGAGAGATCTGCGTCAGCAATTACGCCTGGCATAGTTGCTGCAGATACGCCAATGACTTTGTTAGTTTTGGTAGACGTCCATTAACAAGCGTTTGAGTGAGACGGCCATGCACAATGGATCAGAATACAGCGGGTCCAGAAAGTCATCCCCCCCCCTCTTCACAGCATATACTTCAACATTAGCAAAACCGTAAATTTGTGCATTGACCACTTAGCTCCTAAGCCTCAGTACTTAGTCTCTCGGCGATTACCGTCTTTAATCTCTCAGGCATCGAGAGAACGCAACGTTTCACTACCTCATCGTCTATACCAGTCCAAATGTCCAGCAACTTTGTCTTCAGGTCATCGATCGTCGTAGCTGGGTTTTTATACAGCTCCTTCTTCATTAGATACCATAGATTTTCAATCGGGATCAGGACTCTGCGGGGGATGGCCCATAGGTATTAACTGTAGATCTTGAAGGCGTCCAGCAGTTAGCTTCGCCGTGTGGGCAGGTGCGTTGTCATGCACAAATAGTGTTTCCCCAGAAAGACCTAACAACGCCTTCGTGATCGGGATTTCCTTGTGCAATAGACGTCCCCCTTCACGGACTCGTCGCAAAAGTGCAGCCTACCGTGTGATGCGGCGGTCGTCCGCTACGCCGACGCAAGGCGACATCTCCGTGCTTCTTGAAGTACTTGATGATTGAGCGGACAGTGTCCCGATGCATCGATAAGTGCATACTAATTCTCCGAGTGCCGAGACCTTCTCTCCATTTTGACAGCACACGATCGCGAAGGTCCTGAGAGTGCTGCTTTCCCGGCATCACGGCGAAACGTGAAGTGAGTTCGAGGTTAGTATCGATTCTATAGATGGCTGGCTATCGTAGGTACTGTGTGTGGATTGGCGGAAATTAAACTTGCCAATAAAGACGCGCTAACCGAGCCCCCGTGGCAAATGCCGAGCTCGTCAATCATCAAGGCAGGACCTGGCCAGATGAAAATGAAAGATGCTCGTTGCTGATGTTGAAGTATATGTTGTGTAGAGAGGGGGGGTGCCTTTCTGAACCCGCAGTACACTCCCTTTAGCCGGACAATACAGTAACATACGGAATTGAGGACAAGTGACTAGCAGTAGTAATAACTCCAATAACATACAAAGCTAATAACTCAAAATAAAGCGGAAATCCTGCATTATATCGTGGTGTGCGTAACTCTGAATCGTTCTTAAATCGATCAGTATCATTTTGGCTCACGCCGTCTCATTTTGGATTTACTTTCTATCTTTTTTGGCAGTCGTATTGTGCCTTTTATTCGAAATTTCCACGTCTGCCTTAGTGACAATCCCGGTCAACGACTAATTTCGGTCCCATCACATTATTTGTCCACCTTGCAATCAGTTTGACGGTCAGCATAAAAAACCTAGTCGTTTACAAAGCCTTGACCAAAGTCCAACTAGCGTGAGTAGCCCGGTGACATCGACGACATGGAGCTCTCCCCCGGCCAGATCGAGCATGTTAAGGCGTTAGCATCCAAACGCATTGATGTGGTTCTGGCGCTATTTGACAGCCGTCCGCAACAGCTATTAGCAATATGCTCGAGAACGTGCACGCCGTGGTGAACGGGCCGTTGGCGTGGGACCTCGCTTGTTACCCACCAACATCCCAGCAAATACACCATTATGATCATTATAGTACTCCGGGGATTGTCAATCTTTTGCCAGAACGAAAACAATAGATGACAAAATGATAAAAGCAGCAACTATTAAGTCTCTGATTTTTTACAAATTACACGGTATTTCTCGATTTGGTCATTATTTCCGACTACTACACTACCGTGCATTCATTTAAGGAATGTTAGTCATTGACTGCCTAACTAGATCTTTATATGCGACGTTTATTTCTGTCTTGCATTTCAACGGACTGTTTGTTCTTCGGAAGGTACATGGTAGGGGCGCTTTCCTGCTATCCACCTACCTCGTGCCGAAAGTTTTGGCTCAACAATCTCTGTTTCATGATCATTTTCGTGTGCTCGTCCATTCCGTTCTTGTAGATTCTTCTACGCAAGTCCAACGCTGTTCAGTAGCTCATTCTTCTACACCTTTGTGGGACACAGTCTGTTCCTCTTGAACTACTCTGCATCAACCCAAAAAAAGGGGGAGGCAAATTGTTCATATTCTATTTGGCGGTGGATGAGGTAAACCCGCAATACCCCGTTATCGTCTTGTCTGTGGACCTTGCGCTGCTTACTACTACATCCGCACATTCTTTTATGCTACTAGCGTTTGTGCATCTCCCACGCAACGAACACTAAAACAAACTAACACTAAAGGTTGCACAGATCAAACGGAGCACTGGCTTAGAGACCATTAATTACTTTCATTATTTTTAGGAGGGGTGAGCAAAAATTGAAACTCAGAAAGTACGGTGATTATTGAAGCAATCAAATGTTACACTTAACTTTCTACGGGTGCAACACTAGATTTGCCACGACAGTGGAAACATCGATGCATCACGACTATTCAGGAGCGCCAGGATAAACTCATACTTCGAGCGGCGAGCAGGGTCAACACGGTTCATGATAGTTGATAGGCGAGTGAAGGCTTCTTCATCGAAGGGATTAAGAAGCTCTGTATGCCAAAAACGGTCATACTCCATTATTCCTGAAAAGCACATGCCCAACTTTATGTTGTCTGTGAAAGAAGGCTCAAATCGATAAACGCCCGAACCTCAATTGTTTTGAAAAGTAGATGGTTTGCTTCAGCAAAATGCGCAGTGATCGCCGTTTGAAGGATGTAAAGTGTGCTTGGTTACGTGATCGATAGTTTAAAAGTGGCAAGGCCACGAAATACGAAGATGGGAAACACTGCCTTTTATTTACAGTAGTAGCTCAACCACTACCCGTTTTAGGTGACCCGGAGCACTGCTACACAGATCAAATGTTAAACCCACGATTATAAAGGGTGGATGATACATGTAGCCCATCTGAAGATTTAAAAAAACAGAAAATGATCGAACTTGGCCATTGAGCGGGAATTTTCTGACACAGTCAGGAGCTGAAAGCTAAATAGAAAATTGACACCTTCTTCGGGATCAATTAGAACTCCATGTCGTCAACACCAGTGGAACATTGGAGAGCTTCAACCAGGTACATCTGAAGGCCGGTGATATGCTTAAATTTCAGAACCATGAGCCAAACTAACATTAATTATTAATTGTTTAAAGTACTTGAAAGTTTTCATGATGCACGGGATGTCAACAAACGAATAATCCACATTCTATGCTCATGTGTTGAGAGAAAAAACATCACGCCAGCGGTAAATTTCAGTGGTGCAATCGCTTTTACATTACTACCTCCAAGAACACTCTCGACAAGATAATGACCGTCATTCTTTTCAAGCAATAGTACGCACTGTACTGGCGTACCTTTTGAATGTCTGTCATGACAATCTAAATTTGTCGAGAGGTGCCATTATTTGCGAATGTTCTCCAGATGTACGCGATGGATTACGTCTATGTCTTCCAGTTTATTTACTTAGGGTTCGCTGCGAAGGAAGAGCTCCAACATTTTTGTGGGTAGACAACCACCGAGTTCCATTTCTCTAGGGGGGATTGAGAGGTGTTAATTCGCTCAGGGCGCTGGCGTTCTTAATGCCCCGTAGTTGAGTTACCGTTCTGTCTATTTTACCAATAGTGTCGGTGATGTCTTCACGGCGCGATTGGAATGCTTTTACCGCTAGGTTGAGTTTATGACAGCCGCACCCTGAAATTGGGATTCCCATCTTGGTAATTAGCGCCTTGCTTGTGGAGCAGTTGTCCAGAGGACTGAAGGTGTCTCGATAGTTTTTCCATAGATTAACAGAACGAACTTGAGAAGGGCGTAGCGTTCATCAGCAGTGTACTCCTTTTCGTTCAAAGGCGGAGATCTACCCAACAGTACTTCCCGGTACGTGTTTGCCTTCATGAATGTTGCAATTACCCCGGTATAGTGAGTTGAACCATCACTCCAACCGTCAAACACACGCCGTAGTACTCCGGAAAGATTTAGCTGGTCTCTGCTTCGACTAGAGCGGCAATGCGAGTGATGTAGCGGCCAAGGCGTTTCCTGCTCACCTTGTTTAACTTCTAAATACCTCTTGTTAGAGGGTTGTCCACCTCTGAAAGTGGCATGTCCAGCAGAATAACCCACTCAAGCCATCTGAAGACTCTTAACTATTTATCGGGCACGTATTTATTCCGCTGAAACCCAAGGTTGTTGGGGGCTTCCCGCTTACTGCGCTCGTTTCGCTCCATGTAACCATTTCTAATGCAGGCTCCGAGATGCTTTCGTAAGTTTGAGTAGCTCGACTTCCATAACTGCATCGGTTTAGAGGCACACTTTCGGCATACGTAACAAAACGCACCATCGACAACAGAGACGTCATAGTAGAAAAGTGCTTCTTTCGGTATGCAGTATGTCTAAAAGGAGGTAGCGCTTAGAGCCACCTTGTCTTTACGAAGGCAACAGCAGAATGGTAGAAAACCAACCCCAAAGAACGCTAGAACAGGAATGTAAAACGATCGATAACTACCGACCTTTGGCACTACAATTTAGTATATAGTATATCCGCCATTTTGACATTTAATTTAAGGGGTAATAGGAATCGTAGTTTTATAGACCGGTATGGTAGCTGCACAATAAATGTTTTTCTCGCTTTAAAGCTCATTTATTGACGGAGTAGTAGTATTTTGCGTATGGCTACTAATGTTACTAAATGTTACAGGCCCAAGGTACTGCAATACGTATTGCAATACCCTGCGCATCTGTAATACCTATTGCAATACTTGAGAGCATGATATTCATCCTCCAATAGTGCCTACATCACGGTAGGCAAACTTTACGGCGTTTCTTAGATGGTGAAACGTAATCAGAAGATAGGGCTGGTGGCATAGCATCCTTTTTCTTCATAGCTGTTGTTTTTTTTGCCTGAAGCAGTTGGAATTGTCGAGGCTTTGTCAAGACAAACCAAATTTGAAAGTGAGAATTGGGTTTATGTTTATAGAATAAAATGATTTGTCCTTCCAACTAAAAGGCCTACTACTACTATGGAGAGTACAGGAGATCAGCCAGTAAGAAAAATGGTTTTTGTAGAAATGTTTGTTGAGAGACATTTCAGTTGCCTTGCGCGACCAACTACATGAAAATAGTTTGGCGTTCTGACGGATAGTACAGTAGTGTTTGTTTGTGCAACACAGATTTTGGTAGTTAGGTTAAACAAGAAGAAGCGGGTTATTCTGTATTATCTGCCAATAAACAATAGGTTGATGCGTCGGATAATTCCTGGACCTGTACAATCGGACGCCACTAACAGGGTAGTTTGTTTGCCATTCCAATCTCCACAAATGCTAACTCTGACAGGTCACGATCGGTTGCAGCCATATTGCTGTAGTATTTGTCGAGGCGTCTACAAGCACAAGAAGACGGCATATTCGAGGGCATGACAGAGGACTACCCCGAGCTCGAAGGTTATCTTGCACCTGATGCGGACGTTGTTCACTCACCTATTTTCGAGGCGGCCGTCACTAAGCTTATTGACGGGAAAAGGGACGCTTTGACTGCTGCCAAGCGAGATGTTGTCAAGAACTTTGTTGTTCGTCGGCTTGTCGAGCAACGTTTTGCTTCGTTCCTTCATGTACGCGGAGCTTTAAAAGATATGGTCATAAAATGTCGGATCACTCCGGGTCTCACGGCCAAAATCCCTGTCGCACAATCTCCACTTCTGCGGCAACGCAGACCCTCGGGCCACGAAGGATCGCCCGTGGGAACTGCGGAAGTGGTGCATGAGACATTTCAAGCAAACTTTACCCCTGTAACCGCATCGCTAGGGCACAAAACCGTTCATGCCGTGCTGTTTGAAGTACGCTTTATTTTGTGGCATCTAAGTTCCCATCACGTGTCTATACAAATCTGTTTGTTCCTATTGTGTCTGATACAGGTTGGGAAGAAACAAATGCAAGATAATATCGCTCAATGAAATTAAAAACGGTGGGGACGATCATGACGAACAGGCAAGGTTTGTGTGAAGCGATTCTACCTAAAAAGCTGATAAACGGCGGGAGAGCTCCCAACACGACGTCCCGAGATATCGAAGAGGATTTTTTAAGTGGATTAATATCTACATGTGGTCAATGCGATGGTTTGATAAACAAGGTGCTATCTTTCTCGCCACTTGAGGTAGTCGTGCGTCCGATAGGATTGTACGGTGTAGTCCAGATGGGGAGGATATTGAGCTGATGGCTCCACGTCTAGTCAAAGACTACCAGTCATACATGGGAGGGGTCGATACCCACGACCATCTGCGTCTTCAACGATGAGTAAGTTGAACGTGGTGCGGATCGCCGCCGTTACGGGGATGATTACCGCCTTCATGATCATGGCCACCAAGATTTTTCACTGGGACTACTGGATTCCGGCTGTCGCCCTTCGTGTTCCCCGAACCGCGAGAGTTAGCTCCAGCCGAATGGCGAGTTAATTGAGTCTAACCTTGTTTCGTTTTGGCAGCTATCCGCTTTAGACCGGGTCTCAACTATTCTCCATGAGGAAACGTGACGCGGGCAGTACTGCGTTACTAAAGTCACCGCTAAGATAGTATTCGCAGTGGGCTTTAGGGCCCGCCCGTTTGACCTCTTCATCCCGCCTAGTACGGCGGCCGTACCGTGGTGCGCGATTCGTCTACATGGATGCCCAGAGATACTTTTCATCACGTCGATGGGCGTTCTCCGAGCGACCCTGCAATGCATTCGAGAGGTGGCCACTGACTGGCTTCCACGCGTGGTGGTGGATGTTTTCGCGGCTGTTTGTGCTGATGCTACGTCCTGACTCTTTCTCTCCATCTGCGAAAAACCGCACCCCGCGTTGTTTTGTTTGTTGAACAATGGCGCTCTGTCATGGCTCCGGATTCGCCGGACTACATCCGCCTCGTACCGCAAATGATTCATTTCGAGCTGGGCTCAGTCCGAACGTACCACCACCCAGCGGGGTAATATTCCACCGCACGGACAGGCGGCTAATAGCCGTCCCCGCGCGAGTTCTGACTGAGACTCTCGCTATCCACGCCAACTAGTTTCCCCGGTCCCGGAAGCCATTCCTCGACAGATTTCCTAGTGGAACGACAAGGCGATCTGACTAAAGTCTCAAACCCAACGGTGTTGTGAGTTTTGTAGCTGCAAATACGACCACAGCTGGGTCCAGCCCCCGGAGGAGGTGTCAACCTACTTCACTGACAAGTGCGGGCGTCTGGCATCTGGTCATCCCAACCTTGCGGCTTGACGCCTCGGAAACGAACACCAGGATGTAGGCACGGCTCACAACACGAATTCAGCTTCTACTTCCGTATATTCCTGGCCAACTGATATCGGATGTTAGCCGTTCCTCAATCGACCCATCGACGTCATTGCTACTTGGAGAGGACTCCATTCATACCACCTCGGGTGTGGCCTCGATCACTCCAGCGTTTGGTGGAGGGGCACGAATGCTGTGAACAAGTGTCGTCGCGGATGCCATGCTGATAATAATGGCTGAATCTCCGATGATACGCACCGGTAACCACCGGGCATACTGCCGAAGCCGCGGTAGGCCTGATAGCTGTGCACCAGCTTCCATGATATTGTTTGCCCCACCGGGAACTACGGATATAGCGGACATCAACGTGGTTTACCTGGTTTGGACAATACGCACCACGAATAAGCACTAATGTGGGACGATGCATCACTGATTCGTGACATTCGACATAGCAAAAACAACCACCGCCAAGCCGAGATTCGGTCGGCACCACAGACCTTCAACATTGCTGCAGACGCTCTTTGCAATTGGTTCATGGACCACACCCCAACTCATTATTTCACACGGTCTGCGTCAAACACCCGGTGCCCCCTGACAGAGTGATCCGATCGCCCGGGGTAGCTCAACCGTCACGACCAACGTATCCCTGATCACACCCAGTGGAAGTCTAGGTGATCGCTGGTGATGATAGATTACAAGTGTGTTCGCCACCTCATCCCTAACCACTTCCCCCAACGCCACGTTGGCGTGTGATGTTACTCGGTCAATCGTGGACAATTAGGTCGGTTACGACCCCTCCCGACGCCACGTAGGCGTACCGACTCGTCCGCATCACGGTAATGATTTTCGATCCTCCATGGACACATCGGCCCAATCCGGCACAACCCAATGCCTCGATAGCGTACCTGCATATCCGCGGCCCACCGTGGAAACTCTGGTCAGAAATGATAGTTTCCGACGCCACGTTGACGTACCCATTCATCCGCATTACGGTGATGATACTCGGACCTCCGAGGGCACCCTGGCCCATGCTGAGGAATCCCCATTTGACGACGTCGCTCACAGAGAATGTATAGTCAATGCTCGGTATTTTTCAAAAGTTCCAGGGAATCGCCACGTATTGCCTTTCTTTCCCCGCCAATCGCATTTCCGTAAACCGACGAGAAATCGACTAACGTTCCCGTATGAGGAAATTCGGTTCCTGTCCGAATTCATCCTACTACCTCAGATGGGTATTGAAGGAACCCAATAAAGCCCTTCGACCTCGGTTGTATCGGCAACACCTAACTTCCTACGAAGGTCTTGAGATCCTGTCAACCATTGCCAATCATGGTGTGGTTCCTCATTGGCTCCATCCGCAAAGTAGGATCGGAGTCCGCCCTGTTCCGCACAACTATCCCACTGCGACATATGGGGCAGACATCGTCACGCATCAGTTGCTAAAGGATGACTACGCCGGGCGTTGTATCATCAATTGTGACTGCCCTGACTTCGGAACCGGGGTTCCATTCGAGCGCGTTCGCCCTCGATCGCAAGAGGGACTTTCCTTTATTGGAAGACTGGAGAATCATCCAAGATTTACGTGGGGTCTCGGTCAACGACACCACCGACACTAGCCGGACGCCAGACGCCCGCTGGGATCAACCCTCCTGTATTGTCATACGCATCGTGGAACTACGTACTCGGTATCCGGGATGGCGCATATATGCGCTCGCAGAAGATATCGCTGATGCCTCCCATCACGTGCCGATTCACAGTCGTCACTCCTCCGCGTTCCGGGGAACATTTCCGCGAGCACATATCGGCATTGTATCAGGGATGGCCGTATTTGGGTGGACTGCGTCGCCGGGCTTCTTCGCCATCATGAGAAAGGCCGCAAGGCACTGCCAGCGCACGGGTCCGTCGTATGTTAACGGAAATCCAAAACCGTTTTGGGCATTTCAATGGGTTGACGACATCGTTATTATTGAGGTCGACATCGATGTCCGACTGCTACTAGCCGAGCGTCGGATTGCAATGCCGTGAAACTCGTGTTTGGATCGGACGGATGGCACGAAGGAAAGTTCAACACTTGGTCGGAACGAGTACATGCGGCGGGAATCGATTGGGACATCCCGGAAGGAACCGTCACAATCCCACATAGGAAAATCGACAAGACAAAGAAAACAGACTGGACCGAATCAAGGAATCGACGACAAACTCAAGAGAGCGTCTCTCAACAACGGATCTCTACGAATATACGAGAAGCGATTCCAATATTGGGAGAGCTTCTGCATCGAATTCGGATTCCTCATTTGGGTTGACAATCTCCCACGGGAGAGACAGGCCCGAATCGTCGGTCTATTTGCAGGGCTATGTGTGCTCGAAGTGCATAACAACATAAAGGAAGGCAACAAATATCAGACGTTTGACGGGGGGATGGCAGTGTCCCCTTTGCCCACAGAAGTGTGCGCAATGCACGGATCAATTACAAGACTCCGGAATTTGAGCTCATTGCTCGCGGCTATAAGCGCACCAACAGCAAGGTGGACAAGAAGCAGTCAGCCACCGCACCCCTGCTGCTCGAGGTGCATCGACAACTACAGAATAAAAAAATCCGGCTCCAGGAAAAAAAGCCGACTTGTTGCGGGGTTCAACTGTCGTCAAACTCTTCTTCCTCGACAGAAGCTCGGAGCTCTGGGGACCCATAACCAAGGACGACGATGGAGGTAATTCATACTGTGTGAATGCAGATGATGTCATACTGCGTGGCCTTTTCGACCAAAGGCTGGAGCCGGGCTTCAAGGGCTCGTCATCAGGGGAAATCGTCTACAGATCCCACAAGGGCGGTCAGACACGTCAAGGCAACGTTATTCACCACTACCGCTACGGGCTCTCAGGACTGTGTCCCGTGGAAGCCTCTGAGCTATGCCTATCCGCAAGGAAACAATGGCTAGACCAAGACAAGCAACTTTGTGCATATTTAACGTCAGTGACCCGAAAGGAAATGAAAAGCAAGACCACGGTGGCGAATGTGATTCAAAACGCTGCGACGGCAAGGGACTAACCAGTTCGAAGGATCGAGAAAAAGGCGAACCGGCCGTTCCTGACTTGGGGAAGAACCACGGCATTCGTGGTTTCAACGCAGAAGAACGCAGACGAGCACGATGCTCAGGGCTCGGAGTCCTTGCGCAAGAAGTACGGGTCAGGTCCAATTTTTTTTTCTTCTCCGCTCATGTGGACTTGTACCTGATTGGGGATTAGTATTTTTCCCAAATGGGTTGGGATTTCCACAAAACCTTGGTTTTCCCATGGGTTTATAGGGCAAGTAAGTCTACTCGAAATACAAGGTAGGAGGGACTGGCTAGTTAGGTTTCGGAACCCAAGCTTCACTAACTAATCAAGTGCGTGTCCCCATTCAACTGCCACAACAACGGAAATTTGATGTATAATGTTTCTTCAAGAAGGTTTTGCAATTCTTAAACCCCAGAAAAATATAACATTGAAATGCCAGGTTTGTAGACTCTAGATCGTATATTGCTATTTGAGAGGTACTGATTTTACAAAGCGTCACTTCACCATGCAAGTACCTCCTAGCAACACCCCACCGCTGCGTCTACGCCTCCTTGAACCTTTCGTGGGCGTTGTGTCTGGCGGTACACGGGTCATTCTGCACGGTGCGGGTTTCCGACCAGCTCCGCACTCCCTCATCGTCCGATTTCGCGTGAATTTGCTGGAGGACAGCGATAGCAACAGTGTATTGCACGTCGACACAACTGACCAGTTGAAATGGTCATCTCGTCAGCCTATCCCCAATACAGTGGACGTCACTGCCCGCTTCTTACTAGAAACTCAGATCGAATGCGTCCTCCCGAGCTTCGAACACCAAGCCAAGCGTGCCATTGCAGCCCGAACAAATCTATCAGCGTCTTCTGCATCAGTGACCAGCGCGCCGCAACTTGTTCCGTTGAGTGTGGAAGTTCTCCTTAATGGAGGTGAGCAGCGGTCCAATCTGCTGGTGTTTAAGTTGCACCAACCTCTTGAAATTCGTCGCGTGTGTCCTCAAAGTGTCCTCATGACGTCCCGCGCTGTGGTCGTCACTAGTACTTTGAATATTCTGAAACTACCTGTCCCTGTCGTGAGTAGAACGACGAGTAAAAATGGGCAGAAGCAGCAATTGGAAGTCCTCGAGGAGATGAACGTCCTGCCCGTGTTTGTTCGCATTCGACAAGCTTCGGAGAGGACAGGAGCAATCTCCGAACAGACAAGAGAAGGCAAGTGGAAACTGTCGCCGCTAGGTGTGTACGAAGTGGAGTTCGATGCTGCTACAATGGGCTTTGGAGCAGCCACTGTTGACATCACGTTAAACCGCGTGGACTTCTTCCGGTGTCGAAGTGACGCCCCGTCTGAGGGACACGGCTATCGCGTGCATCGAGATGTGAGTTTACGAGCTATGGAGCCTGCGTGCATTAGTGTTACTAGTGGGCAAGTGACTGAAGTGAGAATAATGGGAGATGGATTCGTGGATACGGGAGATATCGTGGTGGCTTTGTTCCAGAAGGAGTTGGAGACGGAAGTAGCGAGTGGGAATGAGGTCCAAATCGCAGTATTGAATGCTACGTTCTATGGGAAGTGTGAGGTGCGCTGTACAGTGCCAGCTAATTTACCGTTTGGATGCACGTCGTTTAGTGTCTCAATGAATGGGGGAAGGCAGTTCGGACAAGCGCGAGTGGTTGGTTTGCTGTATCGTGACCGAGCGTTAGAGAAAATTACTCCAGCCAGTAGCAGTCTGGCAGGGGGGACAGGAATTGAGATTCGATACTCCTGTTTGACTTTGGATGCGGCAGACGCTTTTCATCAGCTGCAGCGTCTCGATCCACCACGTCGTATACGTGTGAGGTTCCAGCCGTTTAATTATCGTGATAATGATGAAGGTGGTGATCTCGCGAAATTTGTGACCGCCAAAGCTTCGATTGAAAGCCCTGGGGTTTTACTCTGTAAGACTCCGAATTTCCTAGAAAATATTAAAGCTCTGAACGGTATGAGGACGGCTGGAGTGAGTGAATGTGGGGGAGACAATGTGCCATACATATGGAGATTTACTGTGGCCGTAGCTCTAGGTGGAGAATTATTTCACGGCGCACTACCGTTTTCCTTTTATCTCCCTCCAGTTATTAAATCACTTTCACAGCATCATGGTCCGACAACGGGAGATACGTGTGTTAAGCTCCGTATGAAACACAAGGTTCCACCTCGGCTCAAGCTGCTTGTTCGCTTCTCGACACTAGCGTTTACCAAAAGCGTGACTGTAGAAGGCCATCCAGTGGAACGACAGAACTCCAGTGGCTCTGATGAAGATCCTGAATATTTAATTGCGTGTCAAACCCCGCCATGGGCAGATGAAGTGCCGATTTTGACTACCATTCAAGTATCATACGATTCGGGGGTGACTTTCTTTCCTGCGACCGACACACCACCTGCCACAGCATTATCTCACCTGCTTGCGAAGGATCTATCGTACTTGAATTTTCTATTCTACCCTCCCCCAGTTGTGCGCTCAGTAATCCCTTTGTCTGCGGACATTTTGGGCGGAAGCTTCATACGCCTTCAAGGGGAGAACCTGGTGGACCACGGCGCTCAACCGACTGTGATTTTTGAGTCCTCCACGATGAGCCGAAAAGTGAACGCGTTCGTTGAGAAGGGAGAGCTGCGATGTTGTGCGCCGCCGTTCAACGTCGGGCTGGCACGAGTCTTCGTTTCTCTCAATGGCGACCAATACACACTCTGTGAGCTCCGCGACCCAGAGACAAATGCACCGCAAGAATTTATCTTTTACAGTTCCCCGACTGTAACAAAGATCAGCCCAGTTTGTGCTTGTGTGCGTCAATCCAGCGAGTTGAAGATATTTGGCACCAATCTTATCGAAACGGGGCGTATTAAAGTGCGTGTAAGCTTCCCCGCCAATGTCCAGGGCTCAGGGCGTCGACTTTTGTTTAAAGACGTACCAGGGACGGCTCGAGACGGTGTAATTACTGCAATGACGCCCATCTTTCCGGAAGAATACTCGAGCCAGAACGCCCTAGTGGATGTGGCTCTGAATGGAGCTGATTTCTCGGGCACCTCCGTTCCTCTCCGATACTTTTCAAAATACGCAATTACACGAATCGATCCGGCACAAGGCGCTTTTGAAGTTCCAGTGGTCCTCACAGTTTCTCTAACTCCGGTAATTGTCACGGATAAAATCCATGTGCGGGTTCGCTTGGGGGTCATGAATGAGACAACGGGTAAGGAGGATTTGGAGATAGTTCACGGACCGGTTGAAGCCAACAATTGGACCGCTTCAAGTGTGGAGTTTATGGTTCCTCCTCTCAACACTCTGGTTGACAGCTTATCAGCGTTAACGACCGCACAGCTAGACGTATCGTTTGATGGAGTATTTTTCCACTGTGTGGGGAACTTACGAGACCATTACCACGTGTACAATATGCCCCAATTGACATCTGCAACGCCTCTTTTCGGAGTTTCGGATCGCGAGACTCGGATTGTGGGCTATGGAGTACACATGAAACCTGGCGATGTCGTTAAGCTAACCTTGTTCCTGGAATCAACTACCGGAGATCAAGGGAAAGCAAGAAGTAAAGGTCGTCGTAGCACAATTAGAGCAACACCAGTACCAGTTACCACTGTCATAGCGGAGGTGAATGTCAAGCGACAGCGGTTGAGTTGGACGTGTCCGTCGTTAATCCAGCTTCGAGCCACTACCGAGCGCCAATTCGCCCCTCTTGTTGCTGCAGCTCCCGCGCTTACTAATGGAATGCCAGATCGGAAACTTCACAGCAATACACCGGGTGGGATGTTGCTTCCGGAGCGAGTTACCATGCAGATCAGTGTGGTAGACGGCCAACCGACCTCTCTACCCTTTGTTTTTCGCTTTTATCGCGCGGCTACTCTTGTGGCAATGCATCCTCGTGTTGGCTACGTCTGCAGCGGCTCCCTTGTGTCTTTTGAATTCGCGGAACGAATTGCTACTACAACTGTGGACTTCCGCTTCGGAGAGAGTATACCGATGAGTGGGCGGATTCGAGACGAACGCTTTGTTGAGTGCTTTTCGCCGGAACTTACGGCAGGAACGCACAATATCAGCATTTCCTTCAACGAGCAACACTACGAGCCAGCAGTACTGGTAGAACAGCAACCGGATGGTGAATCGCAGAGTTCCGCCGCCATGTTCCACACATACGCCTTGCCAGTGTTTGTTCTTCCTCCCGCTGGTAGAGAACGTGTATACGCGTTTGGCCCGACGTCAGGAGGAACTGTCGTCGTTATCAAAGGCCGAGGATTTGTGCTTGATACGAAGATTTATGTCCGATTTGCATCGGCTTTTAAAGATGCCTTTGATGGAGAAGCTGAAGTTATCGTGGGTGCGAAAGTGGTGGACAACGAAACGATTCGCTGTATTTCTCCGCCGTCCACGCGCCTTGGACGTGCTGCTCTCCACGTATCGTACAACTTGCAGCAGTTCAGTGACTCGACCTGTTTCTTCGAGTATCATGCTCCTACGCGTTATGTAGCGAGGGGGGCTCTATGTGGTCCTATCTCTGGGCAAACGCCATTAAATCTCTTTGTTGAAGATACAAAGGGGTTACCAAGTATCACGCAGCTTTTGCACTGTGTGGTTCGTTTCGAGAGCGAGAAATGCCAAGTTCCACGTTATTCACTGGATATTGAAGCTCAATTTGACCCGGAGACTCGGCTTCTGTCGTGTATCACACCGCCTTGGCCCTCAAATGAGCTAGTGGCGCTCAGAGTGTCTCTAGTACGTGGTGAAGCGGAGTTATTTGAGGACACACGCATTAAATTCCTATTCTACGATCCTCCCGAAGGTGTGATTAAGATTGAGCCAGCTGCTGGTCCGATTTGTGGTGGAACTGAAGTCCTAGCATGGTGTGGAAGTATCGTGGAGACAGGAGAGATCACTGTATCGATCCAATTGAGTAAAGACGAAGCAGAATTAAGTAAACCGTCGATATTGGTGAGAGGAGAAATCGTCGGAGAGGCTGTTCGTTTTGAAGCTCCGCCTGTGGATGGGCCTTGCACTGCAGTGCTGAGTATTTCTCTGAATGGAATTAACTACACATTGGCTCAAACCCCGCTGCGTTTCACGTATTATGTGGAGCCAATTCTTCGGCGAGTTAACCCTGGGTGGGCTGCTATCGAGGGAGCAAACGATGCGCTGGTGATTGAAGGAGAAAACATTCGATATTTCAACTGTCAATTGCTCGTACGTTTTAGTCTCCAGGACGAAAAAGAACCGCAAGAGAACCGAATTGTAGTTCAAGCGCAGTTTCTACAGACCTCTGGTACTGGAGATGGAGCCTTACAATGTGTCTTCCCGGCAGCCCCACCGGGTTTCTATGAGGTCGAAGTCAGTCTAAACGGCCAGCAGTTCACTCGGTCTCTTTACGTGAGTAAAACCTTCGGGAACTTGAGTGGAACGGCATGTACAGCCCTCCTTCCGTTCCGATATTTCTCTTCCCCTTTCTGCTTAGCAACAGCTACTGGTCCTGCTGCAGGGGGGTCTTCTGTTGTGCTGTTTCTCGGTGGAAAACTAATGAAGATTTTCTCAAGAGAATTCAAGTGCCAAGTGCAGTTTACTCCAATTCGAGGGGCGGAAAAGCTCGCAAGATTACCAGTCAACTCGAACGGAATTTCCCCGATAAAATTGTCTACAAATGTTGCAGAAGTCACGTGTATGTTGGGTGAAATCGACCACTTGAATTCTCGAGTTACCTGTCGAGCACCGCTCCTACGTGTCGCTTGTGTGTCGAATGTGGATATTATGCTACCTGTTGGAGCTGGAGCTTCTTCTGCATGCCAGTTATTCGGAATACGCCAAAGCGAGCGTGAGAAATACTACTCATACGAGTCACCTAGTATCACGGAGATTGCTCCTAGTTGCGGTCCAACATCCGGAGGTACTCAACTGGTCATTGAGGGAGCGAATATCCTGGATACAGCACAGATTTTTGTGCGTTTCCGGTCCAGTTTAAACGAACGTGAATTTGTGCTCGTGCCTGCACGTTACAGTCGAACGTTCCCCGGTGGATCGCCAAGTGCTTGTCCACTTATCATTTGTAACACGCCACCGGTAGAATTCGTGGAGAAACAAACGTTTAGTGGGTTCGATGCTACGGGTCAAGGCACAGCTCAATCTTCGCATCGTCGGGAAGCAATTGCAGTAGGGAAGGCAAGAACACACACGTACCAGATGCTGGCTGAGCAAAGTCTCAAAGCTCATAGAGCTTGTGCTAGTGACAGTGAAGGATCTGGACTTGGAACTCTGAAGATCACGCGTCCAAGCACTAAAGCTACCCCGCGAGGCAGTCTGGACGTTAGTGAAGGCGGAGCGACTGTTCTTGTTGACTTTACGCTGAATGCTGGCGAGCAGTTCATAGCGCACAGTGTGCGCTTCCAGTATTACCAGGATATCGACCCACGACAGGTGAAATGGTCACCAAGACACCTGCCAACACAGTGTCTAAGTGGGCGTCAAGCTACAGATTCTCGCTTGCTCACAGTTACTTTACCCAAGACCGTCCGCCTCGCAGATTCCCCTGAACGTGTGTGCTTTCGCTTTGAGAGCGTCGATTCCAACCCAATCTCAGCCATTCGACGTCGATCTTTTGTGTCACTTCAAGAGACCAATTCTCGTACGGAGCTGGCCATTCCAATACCTGCCAAGCTCCCTCGGCAGTCGACTATGCGGCGACCAAGTACGTACTTTAAGAACAGCATCTTAGCTGAAAGCGCAACGCCGCCAATGACTCCACGAACTGAGGATGGAGGTCGTCGTCCAGCACTTGGCGCTCCTGGAGTGCCCATGAATGCTCCAGCCACACCTGATCAAGGCACTTCGTCTCGTCCTGCTACAGCCGGTTCCTCGCCGTGTATTGCTGCTAAAGTCATCAGTGCGAACGAGGTTACGTGCTCTGTCCCGGAGTTCTCGAATCCAGGATCTGTTCAGGTATTCTTTTCGCCTAATGCGCAGCAGTTCGTGTGTCTCGGCGAGTTGTTGTTCCATCCAGCGATGACTATCCGAGATGACTTCCATCGTGCCACAATCCGCTTCTGCTCGAACGTTGGGGGTGGTCCTTTTGCGCTTCAAGTGTCACCATCGACAGTGTTGAGATATCTGGCCCCAGAAGATATCACGACAGTGGAAAAGAAACACGAGCAGATCCAGAATCTGGGATTAAGGAAGTGCAGCGTTGCTTTAGAGAACGCTAAAGTGACGGTACTACCGGAGTTAAAAGCACAAGAAGAGACTACAATTAATGAAGACGGTGGCGAAGAAGAAACGGATCAGGCAGCAAGTGGTGAGGACGACAAGAGTGAGAGTGAAGAAGATGACGAAGAACCATTAAATCTATGGCAGAAGCGCTCCTTCTACAGTGTTCAAGTGATTGTAGTACCAGCAAATGTCAAGATCTTGAAACGGGTAGCGGTGGTGGCTACTCGAGTGGATAACCAAAGCGAAGTGGGCAGCGTTATTCCAGATGATACGGGCTCGTGTGTCTTCGATATGTCCAACTGGAGTGAGCAGGTTCTGTTAACTGCTGCCGTTCCGTCATCCTGTGGTTATTCCTCGTACTCTTCAGTCATTGAACCATTTTCAAGATCAAACTCCGAGATGAAAACGCACTTGGTGTTGGTTCAATTGCCTACTACTCCTAAACTGGGTGTGACTTTAATTGGGCCAAGTGCAACTCACTTCAGTCTGTTGGTTATCGATGGTAGTGGCGATGAAGTCACTTCTAGTGCCATAACTCTCGCAGAACTTGAAGTGTCGGAGAGCACTCGAGCCTGTATGGCTTCAGTGGACGCCTCAGTCCTTCTGGACTCCGGATGTGACGTCTGTTACGCGTGCGTCAAGTTTGATTCTATCGACAATGAATCTCCTGGTTCTAATGATCAAGACGAGGCCAAGATACAAGCTCTTGTATTAGACAGCAGCGGGGTACAAGTGTGTCTTTGCGGCTCTCCAGTGGACTCCAATGTGTGGATAGTTGGTCGCCTCTCGCTCGACGATTCTACCCCTCTTTTTAGAACTATTGAAGCCGTGGACATCCTAGTGTCAGATTCGACCAGTTCTGGGCTAAAAGACGCGCTGACACCTCTCGCTGTATCGCCCAAGCGCTCGAGTATTGTGCGTTCTCGTGCTTATTTCGTACCAGTGACGTTTGACTTTACCAGTGCCGAGTCCAGTCGCAGTATCACCGCTTCCTCCCGTGCGAGATTGGTGCTCTCTGCGTCGGATAACTTGCAGACGTTATTAGCTCTTTCAATGTCTCCTCAGATGATGAACGGACCTACCGTGACTCTGGAATGCTCGATGCCTCGTCTTTCATTCAGCGGTACGGCAACCCTGGTGGTAAGCTGTGGTGGTGTCGTTTTTTCGAATAGTGTTCTAGTTCACTGTTACGATCCGAGGAGTTGGAAGGTCATTTCTCTGAGTCCTCCTTGTGGCCAACTTCCTGCCTTTAAAGAGCTCCAAGAGACGATCACTCTACGATTTAAAGGCCAACATTTCGTCGAGAACCGGAAGATTGTGGTGCGCGTGTCTGATAAAGAGAGGTTCTTTACAGTTCCTGGTAAAGTGGATCAAGTTCACGTGTTAAGTCTACGGATCGCGGCCGTTAAAAACTTGCGCTCACTCCTGCAACCGCTTGGAATTGTTCCCCAGGCGTCTAGTGGGTTGAATGCGAGCTCCCAGAAGAAGGAGGAGAAATATCTCAGCTCCATTGTAGGAGGAACTACCGCTGGTGGCTCAATTGTGGCAGTAAATTCGACATGGACGACGTTCACTTTCACTTTAAGAATCGAGTGCGGGGACCAAAAGCTCTACGCCTCGTGTCGAGAAGTTAGTGTTCTCGCAGCTATTTCTTCTGGCTCCGTATTGAGCTGGGAAGAGGAATTTGAGATCCGAATTGCCGCTGACAGACGAGCACCATTGCTTCTAACTGCAGATATTTCTGAACCTTCTCTTCCGAAGCCCCTCGAGCTTGCACAGGCGTGGGTCCCTCTCACTGGGATCCAGGAAGGATCTTCCGAAATTCGACGCTATACTGCTCGATTTGAAGAACATTTCAAGCGTGGAAACTATATCGGCAATGAAGCGACGGCTATAGGAACTGAAGTGGATCTACTGCTTCAATTGTCGCCGTTAATGCAGCATCCCGACTTTATCGTGGCGCAGATCCCGTCCCGAGTGCTTCACCAGCTCTCATCACAGGCGTTGGACGTGGAAGTTTCGTCTGGAGATGGTATTTTCTCCGTCCCCAACTCGTTTCTAGTGTATAAACCACCTACTGTGACGCAGACAACGCCAAGCGTCTTGCCCCGAACTGCAGGTGGAGATGTGGTTGTCACCGGTACTGGGTTTGTCGATAGTGGGCGGGTTTGCGTCCGTTTGTTCGCGTTTAAGAAGAATCGCTTCAAGAACCAGGAAGAGGAGCAGCGAGCACTGGCGCTTCTCAACCGAGTAAAGCGATTCCAACGGACGGAAAGCACCAACGACGGCTTCTTCCCGTATTTTGCACGTGATGTCGAGGGAATTTTTCTTTCCAGCTCGAGTTGTAAGTTTCGAATGCCGCCGTTCTTGACGAGTTTCAACGTTTATTACTCAGTCTCTTTCGACGGTCGGTCATTCACGGAAGCTTCCCCCGTATCGAGTGTGTTGCTGTTCAGTATTAGCACTGTGGCACCTAAAGGAGGGCCGATATCGGGCAATACGTACGCAACACTACACGGTACCAACATTGACGCCTGCCTGTCACTACGAACTGGACTGGTACCGTTAGTGCGAGTTACGTGGAAACGAGGCGCTCGAGATCTCGAGAATGTGGTGGTTCCGGGCGAGTTTTACCCACACGAAGACGCCGTGTATTTCTACTCGCCACAGAGCAAGTTTGGGCTCTACAGCATCGCAGTCAACGTCGAATTAGCGTTAAGCTCCAGTGGCGACGCAAACGCGCGCTTTGGACGAGATGAAGTCTCGTTCGTCATGTACAAGACACCTGTCATCAAGTCTGTGGCGCCTCTAACAGCTCTGGTCTCAGGACTTTCAACGACGACAATTATCGTCCAGGGCTTCGACGAAAAAGCTGTGAGCAATATGCGCTTGGCGCCTAAACTTCGGTTTAAAAGGCGAGGGCAAATGCAAGTTTCGGACGCTCAGCTGGCCTCCGAATCGCGTTTTAAGTGCATCGTCCCTCGCTTTAACGTGACAAACGCGACGGCTACAGAGCTCCCGTTAGCAGTGCTCTCAGGCTTTTCTCCTGTGCAAAGACTTCGTAATCAAGGAGCGTTAAGCCCGAGGCGTTTGAACGTGCAGCCGAAACTATGGACTCGGACCGCGGGGATTTTCGTGGCTTTACTCAATGCTCGGAACCTACGGGCGTCGAAGAAGAATGCGTGTAACCCGTTCGCAGTGATTTACGTGGGGAAGATGCAGCTGAAAAGTACACGCAAAGATGGTGCGTTCTCTCCGGTGTGGAATGAATTATTCGATTTTGAATGGCCATCCAGTAACGAAGCGACCAGTCTGGCATCAGTCCGTGTGGTGCTTGAGAACCAGTTGACTGCAGACCAGAGCGAAAGTCTTGGGCATATCCAGCTCACATTTCCCGTGAAAGACAACACTCCACAGGCTTTTTCACTGCGAGCAATCCTCCCGTTACGTCGAATCCGTGGCAAATATTATAAAGAAGCGGAGGAAATACCAGTCCAGCAAAGTTCAAAACCGAAGAAACCTGTTCCAGCGTCGAGCTTGGGGGAAATCGAGCTCGCGATCGCGTTTGTTCCTCCTGTAACTCAACCAAAGAAGCCCAAGAAGGCGTTGCGATCGTCTCTCATTTCCGTCATTTCCACTCATCCATCCAAGGTTCACGCTTCAAACCACCTAGATACTGGACAAGTGATGTTTTCGTCTAAGAAGGAGAAGCTTCTCCGTGCTTTCCGACAACGTGGCGCTCCAGTATCGCTCGTGCCAACGGAATTGGCCGTCGAACTCGCTCTCAATGGCCAGGATTTCTGGTCTGTGGCACCTTCGACGTGCTATTCCGTCCTCACCCCGATAGTGGTCGATGTTGAGCCAAAGTTCATTTGCATATCGGGGGGTTCTACCTTGTCCATCACAGGGAATAACTTTGTCAACTCTGGGTCGTTACGGGTGGCATTTGCTGTGCTGACAGATGATGGTGGTTCTCAAAAACTTGATAGTCAACACGCTGTACTGGTTGAGGCCAAGTTCCGTTCCAGTACTTGCCTAGTTTGCACCACCCCACCATTGATAGATCTCGCCTCCGACACTTCATGTGTAAACATTTACGTTTCGCTCAATGGCTCGGATTTCGACAGTATCGCACTCCCAAAGCAGTTGACAAAGATTGCGCCTGAAAGTTCTGTCCAAGTTGCAGCTACTGATGATCGGTTGGAAGACATTCACGAAATGCCACGTGATGAACCGCCTCGGAAAAGCCCCCGAAGGAATGCAGAAAATGACGGCGCGATCACTGTCGTAAGCGACCAGTACGTGGTTGACCACAACAAGCTAATCTCTATATCCCCCCCAGGGGAGAATCCAACTCGACTGGTCACTTCAAAACTTGTGAATTTCCTGTTGGTACCTCAAATTCGGGTTTTCTTGGCTCCTAAAGTCACGCGAGTACGGCCGACAGACGGCGTTTACACTTCCCACCTGACATTTGACGGCACCAATTTCACGAATACAGGGATCGCTACGGGTACGTTTGTGGAATTTTTATTGTTATACGCAATGTCTAACCATTTTTGTTAATTAGCACGTTTCACATCACAAGCAGTCGAGCCTGAAATCCGTACCGCAAAGCTTGTCGTAATCTCCAGTACACGGATGGAGTGCAGCGTTCCTGAGTTCCCGAGAGGGGTTATTGTGCGCATTTCAGTGGCAATGAATGGTCTTGAATTCGTACAATGTCCTGGTGAACTGCGCGTGTTCCAGTCCCCAAAGTTGACGGAGCTCTTTCCGAATTGGGTTTCAGCTGCTACAACTCTCGAACTGGAGCTGCGTGGCATTAACCTTACCGCTGCGATCTCTGCGACAGAGGACAACAATCGAGATCAAGAGACTGCAAGTATCCAGGTATCTTTTAGTGGAAGTCGGGGCAAGAAAGTGGTCCGTGGTGTGTGTGAAGATGGGCAGGTGCGCTGTGCAATTCCCCGAGAAATCCTGCACGTAACAGCACTTGGTCGAGAGAAAGCCAAGTCTCAATCGACTAATCCCCCCATTTTAGTTGATATCTGGCTGGGTGGGAAGCACAATGCGGTGAGTTTTCCTTGATACTACCCCAAATACTTCAAATTTTAACCTTTGTTTGTTTTGACAGTTCACTGGATCTCCGCTTCCGCTTCACGTGTATCGTGAAATCCCTACTGTTCATCTTGTATCGCCGATGGATGGTCCTGTTTACGGTGGTTTCGCAATAGTCGTTGAAGGTCGTGGCTTTATTGACACTGGGAAGATTATGGTGCGCTTTCAACTCTACACTGAGCAAGAGTCGACACCCCGAAGTGAAGATGAAAAGCAACGAGCTCCAGGACTAGGGATTTCACCTGGGAAAGAATTGACTCCGAGTGACACGCCAAGAGTTGAAACTCAAGTCCCTGCGACGGAATCGGGGCCTTCGCTTGTCGACGTAGTGGCAAAGTTCGTATCTCCTGAGCGAATCCTCGTTCCAGCTCCTTCGTTCCCGAGTGAAGGGGTGTACACTGTCTTGGTGGCGTTAAACAGCGTCGAGTTTAGTCGTGTGAGTGACGGCTCGTGGTTCCTAGCGTGGCAAAACTGGCAAAAGAGGAAGCGGCTGCTGTCTCACGCTCTTTTCTCTCGAGCAAGCGTCCCAGACGAAGCAGCATCAGCCGCTGCAATCGCAGGAGCAGCTGCTGCTTCTGCGTCTTTGCATGAAGACGACATCGAACGGCTGCGACGAAAGTCAAGCTTTATGTTGCCGAAGATCCGAAGTGCACTAGCTGCCACTCCCGACGAGACCTCCTCGGCTTCTTTCAAAGCAAGAGGTATTGGTTCCGTCTCTGAAAAGAGCGATGTTTCTGAAGACACGGAGGAAAATTTGATGAAGAATCCACGACTACTTCGATGGCGTCCTTCAGCTTCGATGGAGACGCGAGTTAGTGGACGACCGCTGTTATCACTATTGGAATACTTGTGCAGCGTTCAGGAGACGCAGCAGTTGATCTGTCTACGCTTACGTGTTGCTTTCCGGCTTACAAGAGACGGAAGTGACTCAAAGGAGTCGTCGGCTTTCCGATTCCCTCTTTTTGTGGAGGCAATTCGTCTGGTGTTCCCTAATGCGAGTATGCGTGAGCTAGAAGAACTCTGGCATGCTGCAGACCACCGACCCGACGGAACGATGACGATCAAGCAGTTGGAAAGACGTTTACTACGGAATGCAGCACCAGGTCAGCGCAGTAAGAGCCCGGAGCCTGGTCCAACTCACTACGCTCCGAAGTACAGCATCGTGACCTCGCGTGAGTCGGCAGCGATCATTTTCCCCCCTGTTGTCCAACCAGAACATATTGTGGATCCTCCGTCGACGCTCTTCATCGACTACGACGCTGCAGTACAAGCTGTTAAACCTCGGCCACCTCGACAGGTCTTTCGGAAGCGCAAGTTCAATACGTCGTGGTGCAATCCTGTTGTAGAGGAGGCTTCGAAACCAAATCCGAGACCTCCTTCAGAAATGAGCAAAAGCCGACCGAGTCCTCGTTCTACGAGTGTATTACCGTCTGAAGATACTACCAAGATAAACGCTGGTGGAGCTGAGCCCCAGACCTCAGAGCCCGGTGAACAAGCAAGTAAAGAGGACGCCATTCGAACTCCTCGGACGTTACCTCAAGCGGCTATGGACTCAAGCAACAAACGAACAACAAGTCCACCAAAAGCAAAAGCTGAAGACTCCGCTGCGTCATTGTCTCCTCCTACAAACGCTAGCTCAATGATGTCTCGTCAGGCCAATCTAAGCGGTTCGAATCCGTTCTACAACGACATCGCGCCATTATACGCGAAATTCCTGAATTCGACAGAGGTCAAGAGGTTTTTGAAGCAGTAATAGAGCTTCGAAAAGTCTACTACTGGGAGGTGAAAGGGAGCTTCTCGCCTTGACTGGTGCAGTAGTCGAGGAAGGGTCCGACCTGAATCGCACCGATATTGTCGCGATCGAAGAACATGAAGATGTGAATCACCTCCTTGTCCGTGAGAATAGCTGGTAAGCCTCGAACAGCGCTGTAGGTAGGGAGAGCGGCCCCTGCTGCTGAAAAGGCCGCGCGAAAATCGTGCAGCTCGATGTACTCGTCTTCTTGCTGCGGCTGATCTGGCTTTGTAGATCCGGGGCCATACCTCAGGGCATCAAGAAGATGCTCCGCTACCTCGGAGTCATTTTTCAACAGGTTCAGTAGTCTCTTAAGTGCTGCGCGTTGGTGAACGCTAGCACCAAGTCGCTCGTCATGCATACAACCAGGTTCTGTGGCTTCCCCATGACGCTTTGTCGAATCATTGAGTTCATTCGTGAACGTACTGGAGCGACCAAAGGCATTGTTTCCATCCGAGACTGTAGTGGGGAAGTCCAAGCCGACACCTGCAGTCACTGCGTACGAGTATCTGGTGACGGTGGTGCCTTGAAGCAGATCCAGTTTCATCTGGTCGATACTATCCGTCTCCGCCTTGGTAAGGTGCTGAATGTTTGGGTCCACCTGACGAGCTAATGAGCCATTGCATCCTCGAGGAACTCGACTCTTTACCAGCGCTGAGGAATCCACCGGCATGAACGAGCTCTTGGCCACCGTAACTCGAGCAGCAACTCTATGCTCGCGTTCTTTTTCTTCTCGCTCGCGTGCACGTTGTTCGTTGTGCAGACGTTTGGCCGTCTCAACTAGATACTGGTCACGAAGGGAGCTTCGAGGTCCAGGGCCGGGTTTCTCCGCTGCAAAGTCGGCGTACCGAGTACTAGCTTGAAGTGTTGTTTCGAAGGGTGGGGGTGTGAATTCACTTGCATGGCTATTGCAGGTTAAAGCTGCAGGCGTCTCATGCGAGAGGACACGATCGTACGTTGCTTCATACCGAGACTCCTTTCGATCTGGTCAAGGAACGAATTTGGTTAGTTTTGCCATTCAATCTGTCAAGAACCAGTCCTTACCTGGCGCGAATAGAGGTGTCGGAACTTTTCGACGGGCGAAACCTGTTCTGTCGCGGAGAGCATCTTCCTCGACCCAATTCCCCACTAGAGCGGCCTTGTTGTTCTTCTGGTTGTACGCATCAAACATGGCTATAGCTATCCTTTCCAGCCGATGTGCTATTTCTTCGAGTAGTGTGTCGTTACCACACCCTCCAAGCTAATAAAAGTCGTTCTGCGAAATGCCGTTGAAGAAAAACTTGAGCTCCGCAATTGCCTTGATAGTTGCTTCAAGGCCTCTCTCGAAAATAGGCAGTCAAAATCTGCTCCAGAGTTGTAATTCATTGAGTGTTGAGCATGTCGACGACTCGAAAGCTTCGGCTTGCTGATCCCCATGCAGAGCTGCCCATAAAGAATCACAAATACGTGAAAAACTGCACAGAGCTTTACATGGCCAGCAAAAGGATTGATAAAATTGCCAACTTCGACGCCTTCGTCAACTTGGAGGTTCTCTGGATCAATGATAACCAGGTCTGTAGTCTTGCAGCTAGAGATGTCCAAGCACTGACTGAAACTCTACCAGCTTCAGGAACTCGATGGGCTGGATTGTTGTTTCCGAATTAAGCAGCTCTATGCTCAAAACAACTCTATTCGGTACCACAAAAAATACCATGATGCTCTTCCTTGTCTTACTTACAATACACGATGCAGTTCTTTGGTTGGATCGTCGCTGCCGCATTTCAAGTTTCTTCAGGAACTCCGCCTGTATGATAACAAGCTGAAGGACTTACATGGTACATTGGAAGTGTTGAGTCGGCTGTCCCGCTTGAGAGATCTCGACTTATTCGGTAACGCCGTCGTGGAGGAAGAGAACTACCGTTTGCAAGTTATTCGAGCAATACCCTCGCTAGACGTCCTGGATCGACATGTCATCACAGATGAGGAACGTGCAAAAGCAGCGAGGTAAACTGAGATTAGATCAAAGCAGTCAGTGGTGTTACCTCACCTCGTGTTCACAGGTTGCAGCTCCATTCTGGTGAAGACGGAGACGTTCATTGCGATTCAAACCAGAGATCAAAGAAGAACACAAAGCAGAATGCTACCGTCTCAGGTGCCCCATCGCAAGCTTTATCGGGAACCGTCAAGATGCTTTTCAAGGAGGTCGCAGCGATCAAGCGAGAACAACAGGTGCGAAGCAAAACAGTTTCCACAATATATTCTTGACTGACGAATACCAGAAACAAGCCCTCGAATCAGCCGAGCGGGAGCAGCAGGAACTCACACGAACTCAGCTTCAAGCACTATCGGCCCCTTCAAAATCCAGATGGAATGCCAACACTAACAAAGCCGACGAAATTTCAGGCTTAGGAGACTGGGAAGTCACGGCACTCAAAAAAATCTTCCAGTCACTCGAACAACCGAAGAATAGGTGTGTACCAAAGTATGGAACCCACAATCTCGCTGACCATTAATGTGTACAGCGGAATCGCCCAAGAAAGTCTTGAACCAGTGTTCCGATACCTTCGTACACGAGGCTACGCTGTTTCATACAATGGATTTCGACTTGAACAGAAGACCGACTTGAATTTGAAGAATTTCGCCGGGGAATCTGGCAACATTCAATGGAAGCAATTTGTTCAGGTGGGTTCCTTGTCTGGCTTGCCATTTTAAAGTGCGTAGTTCGATATATCCAAACTTCGTGTCTTGCATCTTGAAAGCTCTTTCAGTCAAATCAGCTTCGATGCGAAATGCTGAGTCCACAGGAGCTACAGCAACAAGCGGCCGCATGCTTCGACAAATGCGCCGTCATTCAAGTACGTCTACTGCACGCTTCGGCGAAATCCTTCCATCTTAATGCTGTTGTTTCACCAGCGCCGACTGCAGACCATGCACAACAGCGATGCCAAATCCGAAGTACGTAAAATGCATTATCCAGTAAACATTGATGCTTGCTCACATCAGAATTCTCCAGCAACTTGTTAAAGACAGTCTCGAGTTATCCCAACAAGGTTATCACCTGCAAGCACTGGCTGATGGCGGTCGTCATTCATCAAGCACATCCAAATTATCCCACGTACCATGCTTAGATGACGTTGTCGAGAACTGGGCATCAAACACACAAACATCAACTCCTCGAACGAATTTCTACATGACAGCTTTTACTCGCGAGATATTGCCAGTGTCGCCAGATTGCAGCTCCAAGTTCAGCGAGTTGAAACGGGAAAGCGAAGCAGTCAGTGAGTCGATGGTAGGGAAGTACAAGCTTCGGCACAAGGTTCGTAATTTCCCGGTTCATGGTTGCTTGATCTCCAATCGACTGATAACCACAATCCAGGACTTCACTAAATACTTAGCCAAGCAGACACCGGCGACGACAAAACTGGTCCGGCGTAACTATCAGCTCTAAGATTGCAAAGCACACATCAGTAAATTACAATGAAGTGGCGTGTGCGCCGGAGAAGGTAGCGCACTGCCCTTCCGCTCTATTCAATAAAATCTTCCAAGTCAGCGAATGCGTCTCGGCCATCTTCTTCATTGAGAAACGCATCGATGATAGGGTGTCGGCTTCTAAGACGCTTACGCCGCTTTCTCACGATCGGAACGACGCCAAGCAGGCGTTGTCGGGATTTCGCCTTTCCGCGACTGTCATTCGTTTGCTCAGTTGGGGCAATCTTGTCTTTAACCAACGCTACCAATGCCTTCAGGCGTTCCTTTGCCTCGTCACATGCAGTGGTCTGTCACGAAGCAAATGTGCAACGGTTAGAAAGAATGACAATAGCATAGAACAGAGTAACAAGCGCAAGTACCTCCTTCAGCCATGTTTGCACGGTACCCGGTACTTGGAGTAAGAAGATATCCATCTTGAGTAAGGTTGCAGATACCTAGGGCCCACGTATTAATGTTGGGTTGATGAGTTGGATAATTCACAGCATACTATCAGCCAAAAAATGTTTACCTTCGCTTTCGTTCCTGAGTCTTGACTTGCATCTTTAACACTGCTCACCCACGTTCGAGCTCGCAATGCTGATGTTACCGATGACTCATAGATGCAGACATTCGATAATTCGACCTCTGGCAGCCCTTTTCGAAGCCCACTAGCTTTGCCGATGCGCAGTCCCAGCTCGATCATATGAAGTATCTTCAAAATCACCTTCCGGGCTCCCCACGAAAAATTCCTGTTGTTACTAATCGCCTTGCTGACTAACTCGTGAATTCGAATGTAGCTCAAAATGTCGTGGTGATGTAGAGGCAATGTGGATTCGTTTTGGTTGGTAGCGGTAATGACATCAAGTAACGTTGCTTGGGCTTGGTCCAGCACAGCCAGGACAGCCAGAATCGCAATGCTTTGGCTAGTATGTGATTGAAGGTGTGGGATACGACCACAGTTGCTTGAAGATGCCAGTTTAAATCCGACGCTATTGGTGTTTAAATCAATAGCTGCGCTGGAAGTATCAGACTCATTGTCGAAGCCGGAAGAATAGCTATCATCGGATTCCGATTCAGAACCTACTTGTAATCCATGACGAGATCTGCCATCCACATCTTGTCGTAGACGTTTCCGACGGGTTGCGCTCTTTCGTGATTCGTGACGGCGATCATAGCTCGTATTAGATGACGATGCTGCAACATCGGCTAAGTTAAATCCACACGACTGCATAATTCCATTTATCTTACTCTCCAACGCAACAAACGTCTTGATGTGGCGAGTCAAGTGCGTTGGCAGGCAGATATCCATCAGAACTTGTAAAAGGCGTGAATTGTACACAACATTCTCGCACATGACACTGTAGGCAAGCGAGGATAAGGCGTCTGAACAGACAACATAATCATCTGCTGACTCTGCGGCAATATCCTGTAAGCGTTTGCTAAGCATTGCGCACGCCACACCCAACTTAGTAAGACCATCCTGCTGAGCGCATTTCTCGACGTCACTCAAAAAGTAGTGGGACAAACGCATCAAATGATTCTTACTGCCCCCCATGTCTCCAGAATTGATGACGGGTCCTCCCCACGATGTGATTTGCAATACTTGTCCGACTTCAGCGTTCATAGAAAGAATGCTTGAAGCTTTAAGCATGGCCTCCAGCGTCCGTCCCAGTGCAGCACAAATATGCTCTAGCAGTTCTTCGCCGGCTTTCCCGTCTAATAGCACAATTGATTTCACTTTTTTGCCGGGGGCTACAAGTTGTCGTGCCGATGCTGGATATTTAGCAGAAATGGAATCTGCAAAAAGTGAAAAGTGCAACCTGGACTTCATCTCGTCCCTCTTGTCACCATTATCGTCATTTACACCATAGTTGTCGGTCACCACACGGTCACGAATATTAATGTAGATGCATAACAGCTTGTAAAAAATCGAGCCTGCTTCACTGATACGGCCGTCGACATTGTCACGAGGATTTAACACCTCGAATGGATGCTCCTCTCCGATTGCACTCCAGCACGAGTCCAAAGTAAACACAACAGTGTCAAATGATATTCCATGTCGCCTTTCCTGGGGTGAGTTTGATGTCGGTTCCTCAAAAATATGCTTGATAGCAGTCAAAATCTGTAATTTTTTTGGCTGAAGCACTGTGTGGAGACCGTACGACGATGCCCGAACGTACTCCTTTGATAAACTCGTGTCCATTTCGTTGGAATATTGAGACACAAGTTTATGTAGCATCCGGTGCAAACTAAATTCCATCTCCATTAAAGACCAAATTGAAACCCCGCCATCAGCACAAAATACCACAGAGTCCTGGTTGGTACTATCTCGATCATCAAAGCCTCCAGCAGGTCGAGTCCACAACAACATTTCGATCACAAGATTGCAAATCCCACAGCCAATGTAGATTCGCGCGACAAGCTTCCACCACGCACTTTTTTCACAAAATCTACCTTGTGCTGACTGGTTCAATAACTCGTTAGAATCCAGACAAACCCAGTGGAAAAAATATTTCCAATTGGAAACCACGTCGGCAAGCCACTGCTTGATGTCAGACTCTTTGTCATTGAGGCCTTCGATTGGTAAACCCTCAGATGATATTTTCGCCTGCGAAACAGCTTTTCCAAACTGTATCAAGCACGACAACAATTTTTGGAATATCAACCCAATCGATGCTGCGCCATCTAGGCTAGCATTTTGCTGATAGAATCCGTCGAGTGAGGTAAACTCGAATCTTGATAAGCCTGAGTCCTCGTCATCGTATTCGTCTGAACTGTCTTCATTTCCAAATCGCACAAAACCCGACATTTTGGGGACGATAAACTTGCCCACCTCTTGAGAGAGAAACCTATGCACCTCCTCCCACGAACATTTTCGTAATGAGATGACAGGCACTTCTATACTGGTATCATCACATTGGAAAACTTGCTCCAATCGTCCAAATGACCATGCCTGAATGTCGTGACAAGCTGCTATGCTGTTTTTCAGAGCAGAAATAATTTCTTCCTGCAGACGCCAGCACGATCAATATCTTTACAAGAACACAGCAATAGTTCCATTACGTACCTCTTGCTGTTCGTTGAAAGGTAGCCGGTGATCTAGCCAAGTACACCACATATCAACAGCAAACTGTTGATGTGACCGGTTGCCAGTGGATAAAAGTTTTCGTAGAAATATCATCAGGAAGTTGTACAGGTCTAACAGTAATAGTCAGTTGTTATCAACCACGAAAGATTCCACACACAAAAACATACCTTTGTATCTCGTTGCCAACCTGGAGGCAATCTGGAAAAACTCGCGAGCACCGTCGAGCGACCGTTGAAACTCCAAACTGCTCATCAACAACTCCGACATGAGGTCTTCACTACTTCGGCTGAATATCGTAAATTAACATTACCTGAGCCAGTCTTGAATGGAATTCAGGTGCGGGAATAGCTTGTCTGCTTGCGAAATAAATAGTTGTGAAATAGCCTCTCCAGCAATCTATGACAATTAGTTCATCCACAGTAAGTACAGCTGTAACCTTGGTTGCATACAACAATTATAAACTACCTTCTTCATAGCAGGCTTTTGGGAGCATTCAAAGAGACTGCTGAGGACTTCAGCACGTGTCTCTGGGGCCTGACAAACCACGAACAAGTTAATGAGAATTTTACCAAGATAGCTTGATATTTGCGTACCATCTCGAAAATCGCCTGCAATAGCATCAGAGCTGATGAAGTCTTCGAAGTTGACGTTTTGTCTTCTGCAACGCCATTACTCAACTCTATCCAAAAGAATGCCATATCCATTAAAAGCAGAGCTTTCCACTGGCGAGAATGAATCTGCTTTCCCCCGAAACTTAGCAGCAGTTCCACTTGATCACGCACATGCATCCCGATGGTTTTACCCGTTGTTCGTGAGTCTGAGCCGTTCGTTGTAGGAGTCGAAAATGTTTCAAGATCACTTTGAACAATACACCAAACGAGTTGCTCAATTTCCGAGAACACAGCGGCTTCAGTTGCAACGCGAGAGGATGAAGTTCGATGATGCAATACCGGCTTCGATGACTGAAGGCAATGGAGCAGCAAGAACAAGTCACGCCAATCTATCTTAAGGTCTGCTACACCGCACTCGGGCTCATCGAACGGTGGAGTAGCAATTTCCCTACCAATATCACCATCTCCTGGTACTTTGCTGGATCGAATAGATTCACATACAAGTACTGCAATGCGTGGAGATTGATTGAAGCTCTGTAAAAAAACAGAGCCGCATATGTGTCAGTGCAATGCCCTTCAAGAATCAAATAGCCCACGTACCATTTGCAGATTGAATTCTGCCACCTGCCGCAGATGCACAGGTAGTTGCCGCAGTAAATAACGCACAATACCAATCCATTTGTGATCACCACTCACATTGGCCACGAGCACGCACTCTCGAATTATCGGGTTCATTGTTTCACTCGCCATCTCGGGTGTTGTCGTCACCATCCGCTCCACAGTCACCTACACATCAGTAACCAATCAGCACCTCTCTTACAGCATCAAACGCCTCTCCACCGCACCTGAAGATGTTGCCAACTATCTCTCGACATCAAGGAGCTATCCTCTACCAGCACATTCAGCAAAGTGGGTACAGTCTGGCAACTCCACGGGAGCTCCAGCAGCCTGGCCAGATTCTCACTAGCACCGACGTCTCCATCCTTCAACTCTTCACTCAAATTTAAAAAATATGGCACCAAGCCCAGCAATTGAGGCAGCACTTTGCCATTGGTGGGTGTGACGTCCTTCACCACTTCTTCAAGGAAGCTGAACATGATGTCCAGTACTGTGCGAATCTCTTCCAGAAGCTTCTGTCTTTTCACAGAATGTTGAGTCCGCTGAATCTTCTCCTTTAACTCTTGAAGTCCATCCAGAGCACTGGAATAACCCAAACTGATCTCTGTAAGCAGCTGCATGCTCTCCAGCTCGCTGGGACTGCCTCGACGCAAGACTTGGATGATCCTGGAGGCCGCACGCAGTCTCGTAGCTTCACATTGTACCAGCGCGTGTACCAGTGGCAACCAGTCTTCCTTCACCAAAAACTCGCTCTTCTTTTTAGTCTTCGACGTGCGAGGAGCGATACCGTCCAATAAACCTTCGAGCTGTGGCATAGGAGGGGTTAAAAGGTAGTACAGTGATACTAACAGGTCAGTGAACGAACCTCGTTAGCCTCGATGGACTGTAGGTACTGGCGCACAGCGTCGGCGTCCGTGGCGCTCGCGCGTAGCAGCTCCCGCGCGCTACCGTGCTCCATTACAGAGTGCGGAATGCTTTTGACTTGAAATTTGTAAAAAGACGGGCTACTAATAGGATGTATAAGGTAAGTTTAAAAACAAAAACAATTAATTGTTTTCTGTATTGCGGACATTCAAAGGTTGCAGTTTATATGGTGCCACTGAGCAAGCGGTCGACGGCAGCTTGCACGTTACCGAAGGTAGCTTGTAACGCACGGATGTTCTGGTCCCGGTTAGAGAAGCCCATGTCGTTCAGTTGCGTTAGTTGCGACGCGTAAAGCTCCTCCGGGTTGCCTGCAGGGGCTGCTGAAGCTGCTGGAGTGCCACCGAACATAGCGAACGGGTTAGCGGCACCAGGGTTAGCAGTGCCAGAACCACCGAACATAGCGAACGGATTGGTAGCGGCAGGGTTGGCGTCTCCACCAGTGGAAGATCCAGTTCCAGCGCCAGCACCGAAGTTCATGCCTTCAAGTCTATACAGCAAGTTAATCACAATTAGCTGCACTTTTCAGTCTCAAAGTGCATCAGCGACTTACCCTGGCATAAGTCCGGATCCACGCAACTGGTTCATGGCGTTTTGCATCTGCATCATTGCCTGCAGGTTTTGCGGGTTCATGGCTTGACGCAAGAACTCGGGGTTCGACATCATTTGCCGCATCTGTGGGTTAGCGTTCATCATGGCAGCCATCTGCGGGTTCATAGCCTCCATTTGCGAGATGAATTGTTCCGGGTTGCTCGTTACCTGGTTCATAGCCGCTTGAAACAAGGGGCTCTGCATCATCTGTGCCATCATCTCGGGGTTGCCGCCAAGACCTCCCATGCCTCCCATTCCACCAAGACCGCCCATGCCAGCACCCCACGGGTTTGCAGCAGCACCAGCAGCACCAGCAGCACCAGTCGATGCAGTGCCCGTTGCAGCGCCTGGGGTAGCCCACGGGTTGGCGGTAGCAGCAGGAGTTGAGGACGTCGAAGTGGAGCCCTGTGATTGTGTCGTGCTCGTCGAACTTCCGTTACTATTGCCTCCAGCAACGCCTGGCATGGTGAAGGCTGGACCTCGAGGAGCAGGTGTACCGCTAGCTGCGGCGTCCATCAGGGGCTCCTGCACGTCATGGTACATACGTCGCAGTGCGTTGAATCCCTCGGGGTGGCTCTCAATGTTCCTCAGAGCAGTGTCTTGGTTACGCATCATCTCTCGCATCGCTGCAGGGTTACGCATAGCCTCCATGCTCTGTCGGAGCAACTCCGGGTCATTCATAATGTGGTTCAACTGCGGGTTCTGCTCCATGAGTTGCTGCATGGCCGGGTTGCTTTGCATAATGTTGCGCATGATGTCCGGGTTGTTGAGGATGCCTTGCATCATGGGCGAGTCCATCATCTGCCGGACCATCTCGGGGTTCTCCATCATCTGCTGTTGCATTTGCTGCATATTGGGCATGCCTCCTGCTCCTCCTGCTCCCATCATATTGCCAAACAAATTGTTCGACGTTCCTTCAGCACCAGCTCCGGGGAACAACGGGAAGTTAAACGGGTTAGCATTTGGTGGTGTAGCCGTGGGAGCAGTAGTAGGAGCTGGAGTCGTTGTAGCAGCAGCAGCAGGGGCAGTAGTTGCAGCCGGCGTAGCTCTCGCCGGTCGGGCTGAGCCCTTGACAAAGTAGATCGTATCTTCCGCCTGGATGCCTGCACCAAATACAAGCAAATACCTGTCAGAAACTCTTCGTTAAGTCAGTAGTATGCATTAAACTCTTCATGTACCGTAGCTCTCGAGCGTCTGGTCGTCCTTGAGCACTTTGCCCTTGTAAATTAGGCGCTGCAGAGCTGCAGGTACCTCTGAGGGGGCCTCAAGCGCCTCCTTGCACTGCAGCACAGTGGCGTCAAGCGCCACGTCCACCGAGAAATTCTTCCCCGCCGTCGTCTTCACGTGTAGATTCACCATATTTCTTCTTATTCCTTATCTCCCTCGCTGGAAGTTGGCCACGTTGACGTCGTTTGTTTTTCTAGAATCGTTAAGGGGTTAATTCTTCAAGGATGAAAATTGGTCTGCTTTACCGGTTTTGTAATTTACATCTCCAGACCAAATCACAAAATACAATTCTCTATTTAGTGACATCATTTCCGCGTTTGTGTGACTTATTATAAACATTCCTATGGACGTAGTCATGCAGGAGCCGCAGGAGCAGGTTGTACTGCCGGAGGTGCAGGAGGAGCAGCAGGTACAGGCGGAGATTCCGGGAGATGTATTAGTCGTACCTATGGAAGAGGTGGAGATCGTCGAGCCTCGTGCTAAACGTGCCAAGATGGAGACATCCGGCCGTACTTGCCAGTTCTGTAGCAACAAGAAACACGTCGCTACCAGCTGCACCCAAACGGCCTGTAAGAAGTGTTGCCTGGCACGTGGTGGCTGTCCTGTTCATGTGAAAGGTACTTCCATTTGGCTTGAATGTCATTTGCATCACTAACTGTTAAGCTAAACAGAGATCGAGAAGGTCGAGCTTGAACCTGTCAGGCCCAAGAAGCCTGTGATCAAGAACGAGTTCCGTGAAACCAATTTCCACTGTACGAACGCCTCAATTGTCCTTTTCTACTATAGTATTTGTGTCTTGACTTCTTTATTCCAACAGACTATGGGGAGACGGTGACGATCTTCTGCGTGAGGGACTTCTTCGAGAACAAAAAGCTGAGCCAGGGTGTGCTGAACGACCAGGAGCGTGCGGTGCGCGTCAGTGGCAAGTCCTGGAACCGCCGCAAGAAGAAAAATGCCGCTGATAGCAAGGTCAAGGAACTGATCCAGTGTGCACTAGGCAAGAGACCTGCTCCAGAAGGTTATGGACCCATTGCAGGGCTTGATACACCTGTAAAGGTTCCCTAAGGAGCTAAATAACTCATTAGCAGTATCACCTGCGGAAGATTAACCTTTCATCCAGTTCGGAACGTCGTCTGCTGTGTCAGTCTCGGGGGTGCTTGTGGCAGCTTGGACATCAGGAGGTGCCAGATTGTTGTCAACTGGTGCTGAAAGGTTTGATGGCAACTTTCGGTTCTTCAAGAAGATGATTTCTTCTTGGAGCTGCTTGATGCGAAACTGATACTCACGGTAGCACTTGTGCGCACTCTCCAGCTCAACGACGGCGTCTTGTAGTTTTTGTTCCTGAACAGCATTGGCGTTTTCGAGGGCAGTTATTCGAGCTTGCAGGTGTTTGGTTTGCGAGCTCATCTGACCTCTGCGTGCCTTCAACTCGAGGTTCTCCTTCTTGAGTGCTGCTAGCTGCTCGTTAAGCTGGTCTTCAGCTCGAGACAGGTTACTCCGCTTTTTCTCCATGTCCGCCGCTTTCGAATTAGCACCTTTCAAAGTCTACACAGCCAAACAGATCAGCCGACGTTCCCACTATGCAGGATACAAGATGGACTCACCTTGTGCAATGCGCGCTGCTTCACTTCCAAAGAGATCTTCTCTTCCTCAAGCTTCCTCGCGGTTGTGTCGGCATCCTTTCGTTGCTGTTCCTCGTGTGTTAAACTCTACAACATTGGGTTAATGACAAGCAACGTTCATTGACTGCAACCCACGTACCTCTTGAAGGAGTCGACAATCTTCCTGTGAAGCTCGAAAGTCACTCTCAAGTCTGGAACACCTTGATTCCAGTTGATCCACCTATACTTTCGTTAGATTTTTCAATTGATCAGCATGAAGAGAAACGTACCAAGTATTTTTGAGTCTGCTGGTCTTGCAGAACCTGCTGCATCTTGCTCTCGAGGTCGTATCGCTCGTTGAGAAGTTGTTCTTGCTCTCTCCGAAGATCCTCCACAATCTGTTGATGAGATTTACTCTCCATCTTCGCTTGTTCCTGGTCCTTCTCGCGCAGTCTCCTCTGCTCTAGCGCCGATGCGTGTTGAGCCTCACTCTCGACTTGCAACTATCACAATTTGAAATTAATCCCTTCCAAGACGTTGCTAGTGCTAGACTTACCCGTTCACACTGAATTTGAAGAAGCTGTAGCTGGCGCTGTAGCTCCTGGTTTGTTGACTTTAAGTCGCTAACAACGCGTGCCTGTGCTTCTTCCTGTTGTCGTAATTGTCGGTCATGAGCAGCAGCTTCTTGATCGACTACACTCTGCTTGCACCGTAACGTCTCGATCTCCTTCTCTTTGTGAGCGAGTTTAACGGTAAGCATTTCAATGAGTTGCTGTTGAACTCTCCTCTCTTCTTCCTGTACAAAAGGACTCGATGATTGATTGTCCAAATTCCGAACGTCCTGAGAGGTAGTAACAAAACGTTAAAAAGCCCACCAATTCTTCTCCAGTGCTGTAACCTACAGATACAACGCGACCTACACGAAGTCCACCGCCGCGACTCATTGTAGGAAGTGGCTGGCGGGGTGTTTTCAATGGCATGACCAGATCCTGCACAATGTTTTTGTAAAAGTCGTTCGTTGATGAAAATACTTTGAAAGTTTCACCACTTCCCCAAAGTTTCGCTGTCATGTCCAAGTCGAATGTTCGAGCACAGAGCGAGCAGCTCTTCAATCTGCAGGTACAGGGTGACAAATACGCCCGACTGCTAATCGAGCAGAAACACCGACTGCGCCAGCTCGACGATCACTGGAAAAAAGTTCATGAAGAACTCAAGGAGCTGCGACTGAAACGGGGCGAAAGCGATCAACGAGGTGGAGGGGCCAATGCAGTTCGAGCTCGAATGGCTGACGAGCAACGCGAACTCATGAAGCTTGAAAACCGCCTATCCGCTTGTAAGACTCGAGAGAGCAAAATGGTCGCATACAATGCAGAACTTCGCAGTCGAGTAGACGAATTGCGAGCCAACCGAGTGTTGAGTCAGACCGTGTTCGAGAAGAACCAGCGGCGACTGCGTGACATCCAGAAGCAAATGCAAGAGACTTTCCGCCAGTCAACGCAGATCGTAGCTGAGCGTGACCGGGTGCGTGAAATATTCAGCTTTTTGGTGCTCTTCATAGTCATTTTTGCTCGTTTGATCCTTTCAGATTCTGTCTCAAGCCAACTTGTTGTCTGGACAAAACATAGACGAGCAAGAAGCTTTCGACCAAGTCTACCAGAGCCTCGCGTCGATCATTAAACGAGAGAAAGAGAGCGCTGAGGCGTACCGGAAGCAGATTTTGGAGCAAGACCCGATGGATCTTGCAGATGATTTCGTTCGTGGTAACTTGAAGCTCGAAGACGAGCAGCAACTCAAGAAAACGCTACAGAAACTCGATATGACGGTTTGCTGTGTAGCTCTTTGAGATGAACATATCGTAGATTCCGACATTTGTTCGTGTAGATGCTGGAAGACAAGCAAAACATCGCGTCGATCAGCGAAAAGCTGCAGGAGTTTGAGACAACATTTGCAGCTTTGCAGCAGGAAATGGGGGTGGACGACTACCATGAGCTTGTCGAGGTTTACTGCAGGAAAGAAGAGGAAAACTTTGCGCTCTTCCGCTACGTTCAAAACACCAACAACGAAGTGGAGCAGCTCGAGGACGAAAAACTAGCTTTGGAGCGAGAAATTCAAAAGTACGTTAAGTTTTTTTTCCGATTTCAGTCGACTTCCACTCATCCTTGCAGGCTGAAGAGCGACATGCAGGACGGCAGTGCCAACGCTCGGAAACGAATGGTCGATGATCTCGTCGAGACGCGCCAAAAGTACGTTTTAACTTGTTCAAAATCCTTGGAAGAACTGACGGTGGGTTTGTCTAGAATCCTGAAGGAAAACGCAGAAATCGAGCGCCTTCGAGCTGCCGCTGCTCGAGAGTTCCAGCCACTCGCCCGTGTCGTCGATAGGTTGTACAACGCCTTGGGTTGCAACGACGTTATGCCGGTACGTCCATCGTGTATTGAAAGTTATCTTCATTTCTTACCGAATTCCTGTTAGCCCGTGATAGGAGCTACTTCCTCTACAAGTGGCAATGGATCTGACAACTCCAAACGTACCAGAAAACAGTCGGAAGACCAGCTTGCAATGGTGGTAAGACATTCTCATCATCTTACGTCCCATGCGTCTTGAATTGAGCCTCTGTCCTTTGTCATTAGGCACGAATTAACTCGATGAACGATCTTTTAGCTGCGCATGGCATCACTGAGGGAAATATCCTCCAGTTCCTAGCGGTTAGTTAAGCAGCTCTCAAGCAATCGTCTTCGAAAACTAACACAACTTCACAGATCATCGAGCAACGCAGCAACGACCTCATTGAGCAATTCTCACGCCGACTGCAATACAAAAACCCAGCGGAGGCTCAACGCGCTTCGTTGGGAGCAAATCTCCACCCCAGTGATCCGACGCGGTCTGCCAACGCTATTCGAGCGCTACTGCCCGATTTCTTGAACGGTCCTAATGGCTACGGAGGGGCAAATTGTCCGCAGGCAACGAGCCCCGTGTCGTCCGCAGCCTTCGGAGGTGCAGGAACCGACTTCAATGGCGCGTCTAGAACGAGTGTCGTGAACAATTCAATAGCTGAGGACGAACCGGAATCACCCAGAAGCGACGATGAGGACGGAGACAGACCTTTGACTCGGATCGAATTGCAGAAGCGAGCAGCCAAGAGCTTGGCGAACCTACAAGTGAGCCCCAAACTCCAGCCGATTCGAGCCAAAGCTGCACTGCCCAAGAAGAAGAAGCACTGATCGAGTAGTTGTAGGCCGTTGAAGTTGTCCTGTAGACGAATTCGACAGTAGATGCGACTAAAACGTGGGCATTCTGCACCAATTCCTTACGCTTGAAGTGAACTGACGTCGACGGTCAGCCTTACCCAGCAGTTGGAGCTGACTGCCCGTTGCAGACGAGCAATGTTCACGTCTATGCGTGAATGGACCTGTTGCATGCATGCAGGTGGGCGTCGTGACCTCTTTCCTCGTCTCTAGCACGTGATGAGCGAGCATGGCCATCCACAGGCTCATTTCTCCTTTCGCTTTGATACCAACAACCACAAGAGATGAAGGTCTTTGCAGCAACGTTCGCAGCGTCGGCGATCGCAGGTTTCTTGCCTGTCACTCAAGGCTGGTGGGACAATGGTCACATGCTCGTAGGAGAGGTGGCTAAGCAACTAATGGATCCTGTCGACGTCACCACCATCGAGAGTATCCTATCCAAATGGGACGAAGACTTCCCCAACACTGGCGAAATCACCACCACCGCTGTATGGATGGACATCATCAAGTGCACGGCTGAGAGCTCAACCTGTCTGACCCCGGCTGTTCCTTCCATCACAAGCATGAGTGACTGGCATTACATTAACCTGCCGCTCAACATCAACGGACAGAAATGGGAGGACAAGGACGCCGACGTGACGCTCTTCGACGACATCATGGGAGGAGACGGCATGTCGGTCATTGAAGGCGTCGTGAAGTCGTTCAAGACGACCAAGTCCAAGTGGGCAGCCAATTTCTTCCTACGCAACTTCATCCACATCTTCGGAGATTTACACCAACCTCTGCACACTGTTGCAGGTATCAGTGAAGCGTTCCCTCAAGGTGACGGAGGTGGCAACAGCGAGACATTCGTGTCACCTTGTGCTTTCAGTAACCTTCATGCTGTGTGGGATGCTGCTGGTGGGTTGTACAGCCTCAACAAGTGGAACGTCAGCATCGAAAGCTTCAGACCGACGTTGGAGAGCAACGCGACGGAGCTCATTTCGCTTCTGCCCAGTATCCCTGACAACCTCACCTTTTCCCAGTACGAGAACGTGACGTACAATGAACTGGTTACGGACCTTGTCACCAAGTCAGTGCTTCGCGAGGTGACCATCGAGACGTACAACTACGCCAATACGATTGTGTACTCCAATCTGGATCTCAATGCTACCAGTTCGGGAAGTTACCCGTGCCCGACGTCGGCGTACTATGAAATGGCTGGCGAGATCTCGCAGAACCGTATTGCGCTGGCTGGAAGTCGTCTTGCTGTCATCCTTAAACACTTCGCCGCCCAGCTTCGTGTACTCGGCCTCGCAGACTAAACCACCTCTCTGCTCCTTAGATGAACTAAAGTACATGTACCTGCTTCATTCTACTGATCACTGTCACATTTCGGTAATCGAATCTATGAAAGGATTCCCAACTTCGCTCGATATCGCGGAGACTCCAGTCATGGATTCATGCACATTCTCACTATAGATGAATTGAATCCACAGTGTCCTACAGTGCTGCTACAAACTATAGACGCACACAACTTTTCGTTGTAAAGCAAAAACTACTCCAACTCATTCCATGCTGCGTGGCATAATGCCGAATAATACGATACAAAACTTATATCAAAAGATAAAATCTAGATTTAGATGCTAATTTTAGCTCAACCCAGACTCTAAGGTGTAGGTGGTGTTCTAAACTATAGACGCATATGCTAAATGGCCTCATTTGTCAATTGCTCCGCCATTTTTAAGCACGACCTGTGCCATACGCGTAGGCATACCCCTGACCAAGTCACGTAGGTAGCTTTGGCTTATGTCGGCCCAGCTGCGGATGATCTGAGCCTTTAATTCCTCCTTCGTGTCAAACTGACGTCCACCTTGGTATACAGACCAGGCTAATTGCCCCCAAACATTCTCGATTGGGTTTAAATCCGGACTTTTTGCGGGCCACTTGAGTTTCCTAATGCCCATTGCTTCGATATGAGCCTTAGTAAATCTGGATTCGTGGATAGATGCATTATCCTGTTGAAAAATTGGGCTGCAGATGCCGTGATTTTCACGGAGGTTCTCTATGAAGGGAGCCAAGTATTTGTCCAGAGTGCGCGCGTAGCAGACAGAGTCCTGTCTCCCCTCGAGTATAGCGATGTCTGTTTTCCCGTAGGTGTTCATGCCGGCCCATACCATCACGCTGCCGCCACCACTCACTCGCTTGGAGTACAGCTCCGTGTCAGCCCTGACGTCGTGCCAGTAGTACTGGTACCCGTCAGGGCCATCTAAGTTGAACTTCTTTTCGTCGCTAAAAATTACACGCCGCCACATTTGTGTCTTGCTCAAAAATTTTGCAGCAAATGCTGCTCTGGCCACCTTGTGGTGCTGCTTGATGGCTGGAGCCGGTTTGCGTTTGATCCACTTGGCTACGCGAGACGAGCGGAGCAGTTTTCGCACCGTACTAGGCCTGAGAACATTCTCAATGGCTTCAGCGATGCGTTTAGACGTGTATTTCTTTACTGTGGCCAGTCGAAATACACGTCTAGCGATACGCTGTGTGACTTTTGCTGGTCTGCCGACCTTTTTGAGCGGCGATGTCGTTGTCTTAGGGTTCAGGAGGTTTCGGATGGCGTGGTCACTGCGGTGAAGGTATCTAGCGATGTAGCGGAAGCTTCTGTTCTCGTCACGAAGGGCTTTTGCCTTGCCAATCTCTTCTGGTGTTAGTCTGGTGCCCCGTGGCATGGTTTTTCTTCAATTGCGGCTGCGAGCGCACCACCAGATGCGAGCGTGTGGCAGGAATCGCTGTACATAGTTTTAGCCAATAAAAACGATTTTTGTTAGAGTAATTCGGTTTTTGAAAAAGTGCGTCTATAGTTTAGAACACTACCTCAACGTGTTATTTTCAAAAGTGGTAAAAATAAAAACTTAACCAAGGTGAGCTGTACTTCTAGATATTTGTGTTCTCCGTACTAACTTCCAGGCCAAGCAGCATCCTCTCTGTTGGAGTAACTTTTGTTTTACAACGAAAAGTTGTGTGCGTCTATAGTTTGTAGCAGCACTGTATAACACCTTTCGTAGTCTGCAACTTTGTGTAAGTGTTAGACTAACCAGTCGATAGCTGCAAGGCGAAAAAAATACCAAACCAGCAAAACTTCAACAACTAATTTTGAAAGGTTTACAGTAATCAAAATGCTAGATCGAGTGCACATCAGTTGTCAGCAAAGGCAAAGTATAAATAATTAAAGGTAATACAACTTAGTACACAGTACTGCACTGTGTCACCGATGCAACCATGCAGGTCGAAAGCAAGGGATCAGATGAATGCGCGTCGTGACTTACCTGGACCTCCACTCTCTGCAAGAAGATTCGTGAGCAATGGTCACTTTTGTACTGTTCGCAGTCTTTCATTTCTCCTTTCGCTTCGAAATCAACAACCACAAGAGATGAAGGTGTTCGCAGCAGTCTTCGCACTAATTTCCACTACAGGTTTCCTGCCCACGACTCAGGGCTGGTGGGACAATGGCCACATGCTCGTCGGTGAAGTTGCCACTCAACTAATGGATCCTGCCGACGTCACCACCATCGAGAGTATCCTATCCAAATGGGACGAAGACTTCCCCAATACTGGCGAGATCACCACGTCAGCCATTTGGATGGACCTCATCAAGTGTACATCCGTGAGTTCGTACTGCCAGTCTCCACTTACACCTTCCATCACGGGCATGAGTGACTGGCACTATATTGACCTACCGGTCAACATCAACGGACAGAAATGGGAGGACAAGGACGCTGACCTGACACTCTTCGACGACAACATGGGAGGAGACGGCATGTCGGTCATTGAAGGCGTCGTGAAGTCGTTCAGGACGACCAAGTCCAAGTGGGCAGCCAATTTCTTCCTACGCAACTTCATCCACATCTTCGGAGACTTACACCAACCTCTGCACACTGTTGCGGGTATCAGTGAAGCGTTCCCTAAAGGTGACGGAGGTGGCAACAGCGAGACATTCGCATCACCTTGTGCTTTCAGTAACCTTCACGCTGTGTGGGATGCCGCTGGTGGGTTGTACAGCCTCAACAACTGGGCGGTTAACATCGACGACTTCAAACCGACCTTAAAGAGCAACGCGACAGAGCTGATCGCTCTGCTACCGAACATCCCTGACAGCCTCAACTTCTCCCAGTACGAGGACGTGACGTACAACGAGTTTTACACAGCAATCGTGAGCAATTCAGCGTTACGGGAGGTTGTTTTGGAGACGTATTCGTACGCGGATACTGTAGTCTACACTGGACTGGATCTGAACGCTACCAGCTCGGGGAAATACCCTTGTCCATCGGCTTCGTACTTTGCCTTGGCGGGTGAAATCTCTCAGAAACGTATCGCTATCGGTGGCAGTCGTCTCGCAGTTATTCTCAAGCATTTCGCGGCTCAACTCCGTGCTCTTGGCCTGGCTGATTAGAACGGAGAGCTTCACTACAAAGGAGTGTGTTTATAATGCACTTACACGCTTGTCCCCTTAGTTTTGCGTTGTCTGTGTGAAATGAAGAACTTGCAGCCAAGATAAATGCAAGACTTGAGCACAGACGTCACCCCTTCTCGAGTCAGCGTCTTGTCATGCTCGTCTAAGACCATATAAGGCTTGAGGGACGGATGTGTCTTGGCGATCTCGTCAAATTCCGTGCCGAACGTCCACCCTTTGGCTGCGTACTCTGCTGCCCACACCTCGTGTGAGTTTTCAGCCAGTAAATCGATGAGCATCATGATCTCCCACGACAGTTGAACGTGGTCGACTGGGAAAGGAACGTCTTGTGTCTTCAGCTTCGATGGGCGGCGGTAACTTACGTGAACGCCGAGAGCGACAACGCACTTAACAATCTCGTCAACGGATGAGAAGTTTCGACTGCGGGTGGTGTCATCAAGGACGCGCATTGGTAGCAGGCAGGGGTGAACCAACTGAGCATCGTCTCGAACGTCTCCGTATTTCCAGCCAGCTAACGACTTGCCACGACACCAATCGAAGTGCATTTGAGCTGCAACAAGTTCCCGGTGGGGTTGGAACCATTGCGGTAGCTCCATCTCCTTCGTATCAATTGGATTCGGCTTGTACTCCTCGTCACTAAGTACTGGAGAATCCACATCTCCAGCTTTTTTTACCAGATCATTCAACGTATCATGACGAATAGCTGCTGCCATTTTCAAGAATCGACTCTGGTGGACAGACACTGCGCTTCCCAACTCGTGATCCTCAATGGAGAGTGCAGGAGCTTCTTTTAGCGCATTCACTTGCTTGCGAAGATTCTTCGAGTCGATGTTGCGGTGCGTCCAGCGGTGCTGTAAGATGTCCTCCAGAGTAATTCGTTTCTCCGGGTCCTTCTCTAGAATCCCCTTTAGCAGGTCCTTAGCGTCGTTGTCTTCGCATGACGGAGGGAACTCCAACGGATCGTTCTCAATCTTATCGAACAGTTCACTGACATCGTTCGAATAGAAAGGCAAGGACCCGAACAGCAGCGCATACATCGTCACTCCAATGGCCCAAATGTCTGCTTTGAACGCGCAATACGCATCTCCATTGAGAGATTCAGGAGGCAAGAACTGGTACGTCCCCTTAGTGGACTTAATCATCCCTCGGAGGTGTTTCTTGCTCTCGTTGTTGCTTGACTGCTGTACAGGAGACGGCATTGGGCCTTGATTGATATCCCACAACTCAATCGCGTCCACGTCTTCTTCGTCATGAAGCTCACCGTTTTCCTCTTTAAAGTACAGCGCGACGCCAAGATCGCCCAACTTACACAGCGTGTGCTCCTCGTTTGCCATCAAGTTTTCAGGCTTAATATCACGGTGTGCCAAGTTGTTGAGATGCAACGCCTGGATGGCAAGCACCAGGTTCGTCACGTATGTGCGGACTGTACTCTCCTCCAGCAGACAAGCACTGCCACTAGCAGCGCTCTTGGCTCTTGAACTGACATAACACTTTCTCGAGCTGTCCCATTCAGCAATTGCACCTCCACCCATGTACTCCATCACTAAGTAGTAATCCTTGTTCTCTGTGTCGAGGATCACATCGTGAAGGCGGATCACGTTAGGGAGATTACTGGCTTTCTTCAGTAAAGCCACTTCTCGTCGAACATCGTCTGGTATCTCATTCGAATGGGCCACTTGGGCGGATGGTCTTGTTCCAGTCGCGACAGGAACAGCACGACGATTCGGGACGCCTTTGCTCTTCTGTGGGACGAACTTCTTGATTGCAAATGGTTTACCTTGCGCCGTATAGAGTGACACGATACCCGAGGCTCCTCGTCCAAGCTCACGAACTAACGAGTATTTACCTGTCAGCAACTCTCGATCAGCCAGTCGATCAGCCACTCCACAGGTAAAGCCACTCGTAGTCTTGTTGATTGCAGTCAACCAGGAATTCTGCTCTTTCATCGACTTGGTACGGAACATAACTTTGGCTCCACTTTGAGTGGTGACTTCAAACCCAACAGCAGGCTCTTCGACTGGTAACCCATCGCTGGTTAAGGACGCTTGAAGCTCCGAAACCGGTCGCGCATCTGCTATGAGAACGTCCCCACCCAGCACACTACCGTATGACCCTGCAGGCAGGTGGTTGGTGCTGTTGCATTTAACGAGCGCTGGCTTGACTGCATCCAGGATAAACCATCGCTCTTTCCAGCCGCCGTCTTTACCTTGATACTGCAGCAGTCCTTGGTGCGTCACGTGGTTTGAGCTTCCAGAGACCCCAAAGCATCCAACGTCACGATCTTGAGACACCATTGCAATGCTTGATCAATTGTGCATTGAGATGAGATCACTACCGGTAGTCCCCATTTCGTTGTCGTCCTCGACGGAGTAAATCAACTTCATACTGTACAAAAATACCTTACTGGATCGAGTGACAAGGGGAATTGTCATAGGCTTCTGATGTACCGGTAAGATCGTTGATGGAGCTTGAAGTAGCTATTGTTCGCTACTGAATCGTACACTGCCCTTGGTAATGAGAAACTCTTTCAGACGACGTACTTGATTTCTTTGAACAGTAGCTTCCACCCCGTTGCTATGCTGAATCCTTAGCTCACTGAGTGTGTCTCCCAGAGAAATCACCTTCACAAGTTCACCTTCAGCAAGAAACCCTCGTTCTGCGCTGGGGCAGCACCAGATCAGGTCGCCTGGATGAACTGTTTCATTTTCCCCCAAACAGCTTGGCCAGGTCAAAATAATTGCCTCCAATTCACCAAAGTACCCACGACGCTTTCCACGGTGACTAAACTTCGAATACTCAGCAGCTAACTGCAGTGGCAAATTCATGCCGGAAAGACCCGATACAGGGGAGAAATCTTCTGTGGATACGAGCAACGAAGTAGCTGAAGATGAATCCGCAGGACTTGCTGATGTTTCGGTCTCTTTTGTCTCCTCCTCGTGAACACCTTCAAATCCCAATTCTTCCTCGGTCTCGATACCAGATCCGTCTGCTTCATCACCACTAGCTTGCACTGAGGTTTCAAGTATCAACGTGCTGGTATCTATGTCGTCGAGCTGCAATCAACAAAAAGCCCAACACTCAGTCAATCTATCAAGCCAGCCAGATTTTCTTAACAGAACAATCAACACCTGCAGCTCGTGAACGACATCGTCTTCATCATCCGAAGTAGATCCATCCAACTGATTCAGCTTGCGCTTGCCCCCAAGCTAATTAACAGCAGTCCACAAGCATAATTAACCTTTGCTAACCATCAATTTCACTGGAATTCCGTACCATCTTAGCGAAAATGGACGACCGCGTAGCTGCAACACTGGGCTGTCATCATGAACTTCCAATTAGATTATTATCCTCAAAATGAATCATCCAGCTACAGAACTTACCACTTGAGTACTTGGTCGTCCCATATCCAGCTCCACAGCAGCTTCCGACTCGGAAGATGAGGAGGACGAGGAAGAACTGGACGATACTGAGAATCCATCTGAGCTTTCCACGTCACTATCACTCGACGGCTGCAATTCCTCCGTTGCGTCGACTGCTAAGACATCCGTAGAAGTATCTTCAACTAACTCCGACTGCTTCCGATTCCCTGTGTACAGTGTCAGCTTCTCCTGCCATTTCTACAGCATTTTTGAACAATTAAATTAAAATAAATGAACGATTTTTAGAATGGATGGAGGCCCGCGAACCTGCTTCAAGCGCTCGATAGCCTCGTCCACTGGTACCTCGCTCTCATCTCGATAGGAATCACACACGCGCTGTATGACACGCGCGTAAAACGCCTCAAGAACTCTCGTACGCTCATCACTTGGCTGCACGTTGTGCTCCATTCTGCTGAATGAATCGTCTTAAGTACGATATTTAGAATTAGAGAACTTCGATATGAACGAGAAGTATTTGATTTTATCTAGCGAATTTGACAGCGCATTCGACTACGATCGTGTTCTTCTCTTGTGTCAATAAGACTAAGAAGGTTTTGACCTCCAGCTTCTTGTGTTTGTTCCGTAAATCTCCACCGACTTGACCAAATTACTGACGGAAGTTTTCCGGCACGCCGTTGCGCAGGTCGCGCTTGCGCTTCATTAAAAAAAAATAAAGAGAAAATAAATAACGTCAGCATATTGCAGCCTGATTATAGGCATCTCTTGACAAAATACAGAGTACTTACGCGCTCATCGGCTCCCATGACGTAGTAGAGAGTGAAAGGAACGACGCCCCAAGCGACCAGGGACGTGAAGAACTGGCCGTCGAACTTGAAACGCTTCTCCGAGTCTCCTCGCCAGTTGTTCCAGTTCTATAGAACACAAAAATTCACAATAATTGTCAGAATGAAGACCGTCGGAATAGTATCTGGTGACCGATAATAACACTGCCGTATGCACCTCTACGTGCTTGTTCTTGGAGAGCGAACCGCCATGGCGGCGCTGGCTCTGCAGCTGTGCGAGCGCGCGCTTAGGAGCCGCCGAGCGGCGCAGAGTCGTTGCCAGCATCGCGATGAGAGCTATGGACCGCACAAATGGTCGCAATATTTTCCCCTTACGACATTGGTTGAAACGCAAAAATAATTGCGTTTATTGGTCGAAACTAGCCAATCACATGAACCACCGGAACCTTCGTAACCATATACTTGAATTTAAACAACAAAAACAAATTAAACGCGGTTATTAATTGAAAAAGACCTCAACACAAGTAAACCACATAATCAGGACGCTGTTAAACACCATTTCTTTTCACAGGAAACATCGATCCACACACGTTGCGTCGCGTCCGCTTCAGTCCTAGAATCGCATCATGAGCCTACAGGTCCTTAGCAAGAAGGTGGCGTCCAGCGCTGTGGCGCCCACGCTCGCTCGTGCCATCAGCACTGAGAACTACTCGGCCACGCAGGCGGCGCTGGGCCGCCCCATCTCGCCGCACGTGGAGATCTACAAGTTCCCGATCTCAGCAATTTCGTCCGTCGCCAACCGCTTCTGTGCTATGGGCATGTCAGCGGCTTTCGTGGGCGGCAGTGCGCTGGGCTTCGTGGGTGCTGACGTGCCCGCACTCATCTACATGGCGCAAGATGCCATCCCGTTCTTCGCGCCGGTGTCCAAGGCGCTCGTGGCCTTCCCCGTCAGCTACCACACGCTCTGCGCAGCTCGTCACAGCCTTTGGACGTACAAGCCTGAGCTTATTAACAACACGGACGGACCAACGAGCAGCTACGCCATCTTCGCCGCTGCAGGTGTCATCACTTTAGGCGCCGCCGCGTACACCATTAAGCCGGAGGAGAAGAAGACGGAGGCCAACCAGTAATTTTCCCTCATGCCCTTTCAGTGTCTATGGTTGGTCGCATACATGCGCGGACAACACGCAGGATGCTGGGTATTGACTCGAGAGCGACGAGAAGCTGCTGTCGATTGAGAAAGAAAAAGCATAAACATGAATTAAACTTAAGGCAATGCAAAGATACTCTGGAGTTGATAGCTGGCTGCTGCTTGGTGGATTGATATCCACATGGAACGCACGCTAGTCTAGTTCGCGCCATCAAGTGAACGCGTCCGCAGTGACGCAAGGCGTCATGTTAAATGGCGTGCTTGGTGTCGGATACGCCACTTGTCGTGACCACTGGTCACTGACCAGCAAGCGGATCACGCGTACAGTTGCGCACTCGCTGACAGAAGCTGAAGCACGTACAACACCGGCGGTCACCGTACACGTCAACTGAGTGGCTTCACTCGGTTGACATGTACGGTGATGGTGTCCAACACACCGCGTCATGGTTGTGACCGCTTTCTTGATCGTCAGGCTTCACATCGGTGCAAATCGATCGCACGCTCGAGAAAATCAAGCTCTGGAAGTCAAGGCTACGCTCATTTGACTTCAGGCCTCAGTGCACCACACCGGTAAAGTAGCGGGAAGGTGAAGCGCTCGCCATGGCCAGCCCAGCGGCGCTTTGCCAACGCATCAACTACAGACTCCGCCCAGAAACTGAAAACTACCTCCTGCTTATAACCTCAGACTCCGCCCAGAAACTGAAAACTACCTCCTGCTTATAACCTTTCAAAATCGGCTGTATCAGGCTAAGCATATTCAGGAGGTGGTGTCTGTCTCACGCCAATGTGGTTCACACTAATAATAACTGTTCAAATTTCGAATTCTCCCCCCAATTCCACGTCTTCGAGCAGAGCAGAACATGACGAAAGGCAAAAGGTCTCTGGCTAACTATCAACCAGAAGTGCAAGGTTATTGAAAAACATTGTCGCTGGCCCTCCCTGACACTGTCCGAATTGGGGCGCTGGGCGCTACATGCGTTCGAGCTCTCGCACCCTCCAGCCGATGCTACAATCTTTCGAGTCCTGCGGGACGCAGCCACCATCAAGGCTAAGCTTCAATCTGCTACCACCGCTAAAGGACGGATATCTCGTGTACGCTGCCCGGAGCTTGAGATCCAGCTTGGCGAGTTTGTGATGGAGTGTCAGAGCGCTCATGTCTGTCTTTCTCGTCGGCTTATTACGAAGAAGGCCCAGCGTATTATGGCGAGCCAGCGGTGAGCTCACCAACATCACTGTGCAGAAGTTGCCGCCAAACACTACATCATATCTTCAGCCAATGGACGCCGGACTTATTGCGGCAGCAAAGAGTGGTTATCGCGATAGGCACATGAGTTTGGCGTGCAATAGAGCTGACAAGTCGATGCCACACAAGGCTCCGGAGGGAAAAGGTATCTACTACGTTGACCAATTGCAAGGAATGAAGTGGGTTGACGAAGCGTGGGGCGATATCACTCCAGAGAAAATTCGCCACTGCTTTATGAAGAGCGGGATTGTATTTTCAGAGGAGAAGGAGAACAACACTCCCCACGCATCGACACCAAGTGAGAATGAGCGACGTTTTAATTTGACAAATAAATGTGAGACATTTGCATGTGATGTTACATATCCGGTACATAATTTATAACCTGGGGGAACTTTGAAGGTCCACCCTTTTCAGTTTCTGGGCGGAGTCTGTACCCTCATCTCTGCACGAATGGTGGATGCGGAAGAAAGCACGCATCAAAGTTTGGAATTGTTTGGTAGACGTCATGAGCTGGATTTTGCGGAAAACATTAGCGGCGGCACCACAGAGAACTGGTTTCTATTCGCGACTGTCGTGACACTGCCAGACCGCCATGACAACGGTGGCATGACTCACTCGAAAGGCTACAGCGCACGTCTAGGCGCCATCAGATCGCCGTCTCAAGGTCCGCCACATCGAGTCATACACCCGTACCTGTATGGACATGGTATCCCAGTGGAACGGCAACACCGAAACGAGCATCAACGTGGCTGACGCTCGAAAAATTGTGCTTCAAGACGTCGGGGCAGAGGGTGCAGTGGACGCAGGTGCTATAGTCCTGAGCCCGCGCTGCTGCCATGCTCCTCATTCTCCAACTTAACGTTGACCCCACAAGTGCCTTACACAGACCGACAGGACCGAACCGACATGTCGACATCCGTGTACCAATTCGTGTCCACTATGACCCCGCGCTTCGCGACGGGTGTACTCAAACCTCTGGCGCTGTCGTCGAGTAAGCCATTCGCGCCCTTTTTGAGCTTCCAGTGCGGCGAGTGTCCGCGTCAGTTCTCGCGCCGCTATGCGTTGCAGGAACATCTCGCCACTCACACGGGTGAAAAGGCTTACGTCTGTCCTGCGCGTGATTGCGGCAAACGCTTCACCACGACGAGCAACCTAGCACGACACCGCCGCCTTCACGGCGACGAGCTACAGCCACTTCGTTGCCCTGCTGCAGGCTGCACAAAGACGTTCACTACGAGCCACAAGCTACAGCGTCACATGCGCGTCCACGCGGGGAAACCAACACGTCGTTGCAAGTTCGCCAACTGTAAGAAAACATTTAGCTCCACGGGCAATTTGAACCGCCACATGCGGAATCAGCACATTCGCTTTGGGCATCCATTGGCCAGCGAGATGAGGAAGGAGGAACAGTCACCCACAAGTGTGGACGCCGACCCAGCCAGCTTGTTCGGGTGGGGAGGAAACAGTCCTACATCAACATGTAATGCAGAGATAAGCCCTATTGGAGAGGACCTGGAGCTGGACGCCAGCAGCGAACACTACGTCTCTGACGAAGAGCTACTAGAAGTGCTCTCGTGTTTACTCGACGACGACAAGTCCATGCCATGCAACGAGGAGTCCAAGGATGCCGCTGAGGTCTCTACAACGCCGAAGAAAGCAAGAACAGGCGAGCTGTAGATCTCACCAAGCTGACGAAGTGAGCTAAAAATTGAGACAAAAATTGACTTGATTTTTGTATCCAATTTGAACTGGCGTCAGAAACCAGAACGCTATGATTGTTTTGTGTGTCGACAATACATGTGTACATGTAACACTTCGTTTCTTAGCTGTTGTGCTGATCAAGTTGAGCACACCCACCAATACATTTAGAGAATCTCAACGGTGGGATCGATGGTTTTCTATTTGAACTGGTGAGTGGAGGTCATTGGAGACTCCAATGGAGAGGAACGGTGAACTCATCAGTGGTTTTAAGGACTGTGTGGCAAGGTCGAGAGTTTTGAGACGTTTGTCGCCGTGCTCCGTCAGACTCCATGTTTTCAACATGAATCAACAAAAGGAGGCACATGTGCATTTTGCTGCTCACCCCTTACGCCAGAAGGAGGAATTTCTTCTTCAGAATCTCATTCTGTGGCAAACCGTCTCTGGTCTCATTCTCCAATAACGTGTTGGAGAAAACAATCAGCCAGCCATACTGGGTCTCGTCCACGTTATCATAACAGTTGATGTACCTCTAACTCTCTTCCTACGGGCCGACAACAGTTCTCGTCCGTCAAGACTACATGTACTCAGACGACATGTACTGTGCTTCAGTTATCCAGGATAGTGCCCAGCCGTCCAGATCAAGGCGTGCGTGTTGTAAAATGACCCGAACAATCGCCGGCTGAGCATGGGGCGTATCATTTGACTGCGCCCGGCTCACTACGGTAGTTCAACGACCTGACCACGTGTGGCTCGCACGGTATGAGCCTCACCGAGACTCTCGGCGACTCGCCGACAGCGAGATCGTTTGCATCTCGGAACATTTTGGTGTGGCTTTCGGCTGGGTGGGAACAAATGAAAACGCTTTGGCGATTACTCCCTGATAACTGAACAATTAGAGCTTGTGACAACCGATGGCCCGGCTCAGTGTGTTGGAGCGTTGCTTGGCGACAAGTTGCAGGCAACGAGGCCGGAGACGAAGGCGTGACTGTTGCTGCAACTGAAGCCACGTGAGCCAGCTTGCTTGTGATGTGCAGTCACCAAGCGCTGTGTTGTCGCCCTGAGGCGGGGCGCACGCCATGCAGGCTTGGTAAGCGTGTTGTCGCCCTGAGGCGGGGCGCACGCCATGCAGGCTTGGTAAGCTTTCACAGTCATGAACACGAAATGCACCCCGGGTGATCTGTACAGTGAGTCACTGTCAGTGACGAACTACAGTACAGCCCGGCTCAATCCTGAGACCAGGCGAGATGAACGTTACCACAGGACTCCTGTCAGGAGGTGGTGATGACAGCAAGCAGCAATGTTACGGCTTGGTAGCGGTTTGACACAACAGGACAGCCAAATGTTACTAGGCCTTGAGCTGCTATCCAGTGCTGGTATACCCTCGGGGTGGAAACAGAGCCTGAAGCGAGTGCGTGTCGTCGGCCTACTACAGTTACAACTAAATGCGCTGGGTGTGGTTCCATGCCGAACATCTAGATTCCAGGCAAAAACTCTGCAGAGGATGTCGCACCTGTTGACATTTGGCCAGCGGTTCTGCACATGTCGACGAGGAGCGCCCAGCTCAGCGCGTTTTGCCGGCTATTCTCGGCCATGCTGTAATTCTACATGTACTACATGTACTCCTGTACAAGATTACGTACGTATTCTACTACAAGATATTACGTACGTTCAGCGTACGCGTTATACAGTACAGCAGCATCAAGACTCAAATCCTTAAACACGGTCGCTCCAGCGTGCGATGTGCAGTTATCCGATAACTTATCGGGACCGCTCGCCGTTCATCTCAATATCGGGCGCGACGACCGCTGCAAACTGCAACAGATGCCAGCTGGGAAATACGGGACGGACCACAGGGTGGCCGTTTTCTTTGACCAATGCCAGCGTGCGCCCCATCTCAGCGTACCGTCAACGCCGTGACTCATGGGCCAGACAGCCCAGCCCCAAGTGCCTCATTTCGGAATTCGACCCACCCTCAGCAGCAACAATGATCGTAGACAGTGTGGACCCGGCAATGACCCAGCAAGTGGTATTTCGGTGCTCGGTGCCGTACTGTGAGCGCTCGTTCAGCGACAGCTTCTCGCTGGCTGAACACCTCAAGAAGCACGCGGGTGAGAAGCGCCACATTTGCCCCGTGCGCACGTGTGGTCGTCGCTTCAGCACACCTGGTAACCTGTCACGTCACAAGCGCCTCCACGGCCCCATTAAACCGCTCGAGTGCCCCGTAGCTGGTTGTATCTGCACGTTCCGCAGCGAGAACAAGCTCTCCAAGCACATGAAGTTCCACCTGGGCAACCCCGTGCACGTGTGCTCGTCACCTGGATGCGGCAAGACCTTCAGTACGGCCGGAAACCTCAATCGACACATTAAGGGCCACCACCCAGAGCTGGACACACGGAAGACCAAGCTCATGATAGACAACATGAACCATTTACCGGGTCTGGAAGCGTACGACAGCCCTACCAGCTCCGATGACCTACTGCAGGCTACCGGTACAATCAACAACCCCATGATGACCCAGCTACGTGTACCGACATCCCCTGCATCAAGCGTGTCGACGCTTGATATGAGCGCGAGCAGTCCGGCTCCCAGCTCCTCATGCGCATCTCCATGTGCGTCGCCGATGCTTCCTCTAGCTCCACTAGAGATCTCTATGGCTCCGGAGGAGCTGGACGCGTTGGTATCCATTTTGGATGAGTCCGTCAAGTTGGAGGACGAGGTGTCGAACGTCGTAAGCTTTCAGGACCAGCTTCAAGCAGCCAACCCGAGTGTACTGGACGACATGATCCGATTCCACATTGACCACCTGTAGATGCAAAGATCTTCTAGTTCTTTTGCCAACGACTTCGGCAGTCACCACTAACTTATACTACAGTAGTAATTCAGACGTTGAGTTGAGTATGAAGCCGCAACTTGTAGTGGTATTTAAATGCAACCTGACGAGGGGAAAGAGGCAACCATCAGCGCACACGACACGAGGACGGTTAGTTGTCTCAAAAGTCACCCACGCAAGAATCAGGGCAGTGTCGGGACTCGCGACACACGACCAGAGCTGCCTGGATTACGAGTCACTTGAAGCGGATTCCGATGTCCGCTAATCTGCCTGTAGGAGTTAAATAATTAACCCTTCGCAGGTGTGTTCTTGTGGCAACATTATCAATTGTGTTGAACGAATGTTGTTCTTCACAACGTTGGGTCAACACAAAAACCAAGTGAATTATATCTGAGAGGTTATCAAAATTTCAGACTTCATCTACCAATCGTTTCAACACTAAAGTTAATGAAATTACAAAACTCGTCAAGCACTTGTTTTCAAAGGTTTCTAATTAAAATATTAATTTCCAAGACCTTTTCTCATAGATCTCCCCCTAGGATATCTTCTCGATACAAGACACAATGAGTACGCCCGTCGTGAACCTCAACTTCCTGCGCGCCGGCAGCCGCGGCGCTTCCATCAACTACGGTGGAGCGATGCCTAACATGCACATGGCGGCTGTGGACGACCTGCGCGTGTCCCCCAACGCTCCTGACGCTCTTGCCGCGGGTTTCCTTCTCCCTCCTGTGGCTGATCCGGCCGCCTATTCTCGCGAACACTTCAAAGTCAAGTACACGGAGGACAATGAGCAGTCTTTGAAGTTCGCGAAGGGAACTACCACTCTGGCCTTCATCTACAACGGCGGCATCGTCGTGGCCGTGGACTCTCGGTCTACTATGGGCCCATTCATCGCGTCCCAGCAGGTTAAGAAGGTTAACCCCATCAACGATTACATCCTAGCGACGCTGGCCGGTGGTGCTGCTGACTGCCAGTTCTGGCAGCGTAACTTGGCCGTGCAGTGCCGCATGTACGAGCTTCGTAACCGCCACCGCATCTCGGTGCGTGCGGCGTCGAAGCTCATTGCCAACACGTGCAATTACTACAAGCGCTACGGTATGTCGCTGGGTATGATGATGATGGGCTATGACAATGGAAAGCCTGTGCTTTACTACGTGGACGATGAAGGATCTCGTATCCCGGCCAGCAAGGACATCCCCAAGTTCAGCGTCGGCTCCGGATCGACTTACGCCTATGGTGTGCTGGACACCAACTGGCGTTGGGACCTGACGGACGATGAGGCTGTGGAACTTGGCAAGCGCGCCATCTACCACGCTACGCACCGTGACGCCTACAGTGGTGGTTTCTGCAACGTGTTCATCTTCAAGCCGGAAGGATTCAAGCACGTGGTGCACCAGGACGTCAAGGAGATGCACGACTACGAGCGTGGATACTAAGAGAGAAAAACAAACGCAGCCACGTTGATGTTTGCTTGAGATCTGGAGAGCAGGCCTTAGTTGATGCGGTAAATACACAGCAATGTGCACAAGAAGCAACTTTTTATCTTGATATCTGCAACACCAAGCACTGCCTCAATTTTCAGCTTGTTTGATTTACAGTTTTACCACCGCAAGTCTACAAGTAACATCCCCACAAAGCCAGCTCCGTCCGCCACGGGTGTGTATTGGTAGCCTTCATTGCCCAGGAACCGTTCGACTGCCGGTAGCAAGCGTGCGTTGCCATCGGGACCCTTTGAATGGTGCCCTGAGCCTGTGACCAAGTAAATGCTGTCCATGCCCTCGTCTGCGAGCTTGGGTAGCATCTGAGTGAGAAATTCGACAGCCTCCGCAACGTGGAGACCGTGCAGATCCATCATTCGATCCATGTACAGTTGGCTGGGCGGATTACGCGACTCGAATATCTCGGACGCTGCGAGGAAGTGGAAAGTCTTCATCTTCGAGTTGTACTCATGCCCTTGTTTTGATAGTCCTTTAGCCAGTGCCTTGTTCCCACTACAAACACAAACGCATACACATGAGACCAGCAATCCCCCGTTTATCTGGAGCAGACAGCGATTCGTACTTGCGATAAGCCTGAGTAGCACCCATAAAACACTTATTCCGAGCGCATGCCATCTCGTAAGCCTGCTCGCGCAACTCCAGATACTGCGTCGAAACACTTTGGCCTGTAGACACCCACTTGGTGCTGAAACCTTCGCTGCTCCCTGCCTTATGATACAGCGGGCGGTACAAAGGGACAGGCGGTGGTTTTCGTCGAGATGAATCGATCCCATAGACACCGTTGCTCATCGAAGCAGTGGACGTCGTAGGCTGAAGTGCCACTGCGCGAGCAAAGTTCATGGACAGATCCGCTACTGAATCATCCGTCAACGAGTACGTGTTAGTGGGAATTTCAGTGAACGAAGGGCCATTGCTCCGTTGCGGCGGGGAATGTGGCACTGATACTCCCGTTGTAGCGCTTTGAAGCGACGGGAACATGTCCTCGGCTTGAATATCCAACTGCGCGCTGTTCTGGTCCATTTCGTCTTCACTGTCGTAGTCGCGTCGGCCGAGGGTGTTCTCGTCCATCGCGTAGTATTCGCAGAAGTCGTGCGCGAAGACGCAATGCTCCTCTTGCAAGCAGGTGCCTCGAAGCCAAAAGCGACAGGTGATGTTGTCTGTATCGTGCAGGAACTACAGCCACAGGCAAGCCAACGTGAGGAGTCGAGGGCTTGTGAGCATCCATCACACAACTCTTCCGTCTCATCTTGCAAAAGACAGACGCACCATGCAGTCCGCGCGTCGGCATTCCCCCTGTAAATAGTGGCGGCAAACCTGTCCGGGTCCAATGGATTCTCGCTCGATCGTGGCTTTGAGCACGGCGTGAGCCTTGTCCACGTCCAGTCCAACAAGCCGCAAGAGGTCGCACAGTCGATTGGGGTCGATGTCTGGGAACTTGAGTTGCAAGTGGCTCACCAACTGCATCGACAGCACACAAAATACACCACACTTAGCCTCTTCTTCTCTCTCCATACCTTTTAGCTACAGATTCTAAACAAATAAACGAGAAATCGGCGTCTCCATTCCGACAAAACCCAGCGACGTCCTTCCACTGTACCTCGTAGGCCACGGACCAGAAGAAGTTGTCTTCGTTCTGCATCGCCGCACTGTCCTCCTCCTCTTCCTCCTCTGCAATTTCTTCCTCGTACGTTTCACTACTGTTCAAGTGTGACAAAGGCATGGAAGCAGGTGGGGACGTGGCTTGGTCAAATCCCCCATTAAACGATCCCTCAGGACTGTTCGTCGGGTGGAATTCCGCCACAACTGGTGAGAGAAACTTCTTAGGCACAAAAGTAGGTGCTGACGCCTTGAGCTCCTCATCTTGGGCCAGAATCTTGTTGATATCATCCTCAATCCGTTTGTCCCCATTGCTCTGTGCCGCTAAGGCCATAGCCGCTTCTGTGAGCTGCGCTGGGTTATTCTCCAGCTTGGCCAATTCGTCCACGAACTCTTGCGCACGCTCCTAATTAGGCCATGGACCAAAATAGATCAATCAAATCTAGGTATCAAAAGCTTATTTAAGGGCGATGTACCTCGTCTTCCGGTGCTAACCAGCCCATAAGCACCTGGTGGATGTTGAACTTGGCGTCCTCCAGGTTGTCGTCGTCACCGCCGTGAGACGGCAACATACCTACAATGTAGGGAGCGAATACGCCGTCCACGCCCAGCGCCTCCAGCCGCGCCGTCGCCCACGCTTCCAGCAGTTGCATCGGCCTAAGTTGAGATGTCGTATGGGAGCTACAGAATGGAGAACAAGAAGAACCTATCAAAGTGCATGAAACCTGTACAAGATCATATCATAAGGAACTGTACCGAAATGCGGTAAGGTTCACTTCAAACTTAAAAAGTATCCACACTTACACTGAATTAAGCTTCTTCGTCCACAACGACAGCAGTTACTAGGCCTGAGACTGAAGCTGGGTGCACGTGAAATAAATAGCCATTAGCATTGGCTTGGTTTCGGTGCGTTACGACTCTACAATTACAATGCTCCTGTCAATACTTTTTTGAGCACAAATGATCGCTTTAGACGGGGGATTGCATCCGAATTCCCTGTCTAAACTGATCACCAAAGTCATGTTTTCCGTGTGGATGAACTTCAGTTTGGGTCTTCAAGCTCATCAAAAGTGCGTGGTTATCAGCCTCAGATCTTCCCTCTACGTATTAAATCATTCTGCAATTTGCCGGTTCCTGCGCACTCGTAGTCTCCTCTCAATGCGTTTCCTCCAATTGCTTCCCGTGGCTGTCGCGGCCCTTTTCGGCTCTGTGGCTTCGGCCTCCGAACCGCGTTGCTTCCCTGAAAAGTTCATGTTCGGCTCGGCCACCGCCTCGTACCAGGTCGAAGGTGCCGTCAAGGAAGGCGGACGTACGTCCAGTATTTGGGACGATTTCTGCCGTGAGAAGCCCGGCATGAAGTGCGCCAATGTGGCCGACGACTTCTACCACCGTTACAAGGACGACGTGAAGCTCATGGTCGACACGGGCCTCGAGTCCTTCCGCTTCTCCGTCTCGTGGTCACGTGCCATGAATTGGGACCCTGTGACGCGCCACATGAAGCCCAACCCGGAGGGTATCGCGTGGTACCACAACCTCATCGATGAGCTCAATGCGAACGGTATCGTACCGATCCTGACCATTTACCACTGGGATTTGCCTAGTGAACTGCAGACCCAACTGGAACCGAAGGGCTGGCTCAACCCGGAGATCGTCGACCACTTCGTGGAATACTCGACGTTGCTCTTCAACGAGTACGGTAACAAGGTCAACATGTGGACGACGTTCAACGAGCCTCTTTCGTTCGTCGGTGCTGGCTACGGTCTGGGCATGCACGCTCCTGGTTACTCTGGATCGGACACGCAGGCGTACACCGTCTCCCGTAACGTTCTGGTGTCGCACGCCAAGGCGGTGCAGAAGTTCCGCGAGCTGAAGAACACCGACGTCGTGGACAACAAGGGACGTATCGGTATCGTACTGGTGTCCAACTACTACTACCCGCTGGACGCCAACAACGCACGTGACGTTGCTGCTGCAAAGCGCGCGTTCGACTTCGACTTCGGCTGGTTCCTCAACCCGATCGTGAACGGCGACTACCCTGCGTCCATGCGCGAGCGCGCCGGCGACCGCCTGCCCAAGTTCACGGCGGAGGAGTCTGCTCTGCTCAAGGGATCGTACGACCTGTTCCAGATGAACCACTACGCCTCGCGCGCCATCACGGACTGTGACTCGGACCGTTCCAACACCCCGTGCTCGACGTTGCTCCCTGGTTACCCGGCGGACAAGGGAGTCGACGATAGTCACCTCATGCCCGGCACGCGTGCCGGCGTTCCGGACCGCTTCGGAAACAACTACTGCGAGATGTTCACCGGTTACCCTCAGGGATACCGCGACATGATCCGCTACTTGCACTCACAGGATCCATCGGTGGACATTTTGCTGACGGAAAACGGTTGGTGCGGAAATGACGAGGTGGACAACATGGACCAGCTCTGGTACTTCAAGGCTTTCGTCGAGCAGGTCTACAAGGCCGTCGTGGAGGACAACATCCCGGTTATCGGCTACACTGCGTGGTCTTTCTTGGACAACTACGAGTGGGGCTCGTACGGCCCGCGCTTCGGCATGTACTACGTGAATTTCACGGAGCAGACTGGATCCCCGGACTTCTACAACCCCAAGCCTACGGACTTGGCTCGCATCCCTCGTCCTTCGTCGAAGTGGTTCCACAAGGTCGCCACGACCAAGTGCATCGACGGCTGGAGCGAGATCGAGACGAAGGCCATCGCGGCGAAGCAGGAGAGCAAGTCGTCTATCTTCTGGATTGTGTTCGGAGTCGTCGCGATCGGAGCGGTGGTCATTGGTGTCGTTGTTGTTCTGGTCTACCGCCACCGCCGTAGCGGCTACGAACCGCTCCTGTCGCGCAACTAGGTCGCACCAATGCACTCCTGGCGCCGTTAGCGGAAAGCAAGCAAACAGCGTTAGACTTGGCAAACGTCAATATAAAGTGGTTTTTGGTTTGATATCACATGAAAAAAGGGGAGGTTTGATGTTGCATGTACCCCATTTTCTGTATGCGAGCAGGTAAGCTTCTCAGCGGTAGCAGCTACCGTAGTTAAACCGTCCTAGCCTTTACGAAACTTTAATTCATCCACGTAAACTCGATGACACCATGTCTACACCTTAATGTTTTGTGCAGCATCAATAATGGCGTGGGGTGCGAGTGGACCCCCCACGCCATTATTGATGTTCATTGCGCCAGTCGCCACTTCAGCCACTCCGGATGCGTGTACGAGGAATTACCTTATCTAAGTGAATATCTGCTTGTCTCCATTTCTCGGCATCGGTTCAAGGCGCGGCTTCCAGTGCAACAGCTCGCAGCCGAGCGGATCTGGGAATGCAAAATACTAGTCTAGAAACTCCATTACCAGCAATTATTCGACTCACCCGAGCTCAAAAGTGATCTGAATGTCGGCAGACTGGAAGTACGCAAAAGAACTGTTCGACAAAAAGGTTCGGGTCTATCGTGGTAGTCATAACTACAGCAACATGTAAAGGTAACTCCTTTGAAAGGAGTCCTTTCCTACCGGTAAAGTGCTTAGATCACTAGAATAAGGTAATTCCTCAGCACCGGAACGGTGTCTGGAGGCCTGCAAATCCTGTGTGCAACTCGTTTTGAAGTTCGTATCCAGCATCAAATGTGAGTGGCTGAAGCAGCGGGTCTCACGTGGCAAGTTCATTCGTGCATTGTGAAGTTTACTCGGTTGCTAGCAAGTGGTCATCTCCTCTACAATGAAGTGGTCCTTCCTCGGGTTTGTCAGCAACATGGCGGCTGCGATGCTTGCAACGTCGTCACTCGTCGCTGCCTCGGAGCCGCGTTGTTTCCCCAAAGATTTCATGTTCGGCACGGCCACAGCCGCCTACCAAGTCGAAGGTGCCTACAACGAAGGAGGTCGCACTCCGAGCATCTGGGACGAATTCTGCCGTGACCAGCCCGGAAAGTTGTGCGCTAACGTAGCCGACGACTTCTATCACCGGTACCCGGACGACCTGAATCTGATGCAAGATGTGGGTCTTCAGTCCCTACGGTTCTCCATTTCCTGGTCACGCGCCATGACTTGGGATCCCAAGACCCGCCACATGATCCCGAATCCGGAAGGAATCGCCTTCTACCACGCCTTGATCGACGCCATGATCGCTAGACGAATCGTCCCGATCCTGACCATTTACCACTGGGATTTACCGTCCGCGTTGATGCACGAATTGACCCCGAACGGCTGGCTCAGTCCGGAAATCGTCGACCACTACGTGGAGTACGCGACACTCATGTACACTGAATACGGCCACAAGGTCGAGTACTGGACGACATTCAACGAGCCACTGGCGTTCGTCGGCTACAGCTACGGAACGGGCTTGATGGCCCCGGGACACAAGGGTTCACCCACTGAGCCTTACATCGTCTCTCGTAACGTTCTCGTCGCCCACGCCAAGGCCGTTCAGAAATTCCGCGAGTTTAAGGCGAAGCACATTGTTAATGACAAGGCTCGCATCGGAATTGTGCTGGTTTCCGCCTACTTCTACCCACTGGATCCTAACAATGAGCGCGATGTTGCAGCTGCAAAGCGAGCACTGGACTTCGACTTCGGCTGGTTCCTCGAACCGATCATCACCGGTGACTACCCTGCTGTGATGCGTGAACGTGCTGGAGACCGTCTCCCTAGATTCACGAAAGAGGAGTCGACTCTACTCAAGGGATCGTACGATATCCTCATGATGAACCACTACTACTCAAAGGCAGTCACGGATTGTGACTCGGAGACGTCTGTAACGCCATGTTCGTCGCTCAACGGTGGCTGGGAAGCCGACAAGGGCGTTGATGAAGATCATGTCATGCCCGGAACGATGCAACCTCTTCCTGACAAGTTCGGCAATGACTACTGCGGTCGCTACACCGGTTATCCTCCTGGATACCGCGATATGATCCGCTACCTGCACGCACACGACCCGACCGTTGATATTTTACTTACGGAGAACGGGTGGTGTGGTAACCAGGAAGTGGAGAACTGGGACCAACTGAAATATTACAAGGCGTTCGTCGACCAAGTCCACAAGGCTGTCGTGGTGGACAAAATCCCAGTGATCGGATACACCGCGTGGTCCTTCTTGGATAATTACGAGTGGGGGTCGTACGGCCCACGCTTCGGCTTATACTACGTCAACTTCACGGATGAAACTGGGTCTCCAGACTATGTCAAGCCGAAAGCCACGGACTTGGAACGTATCCCTCGCCCTGCTGCCAAATGGTTCCACAATGTGGCCACGACCAAGTGTCTGGACGGCCCAGTCGAGCTGGATTTGGCTGCTTCGGTTGCTGTTGAAAACTTTGGCTTCTCGGTTGCTTTCGTCGCTATCGTGGCTGTAGCCCTTACCGCTACTGTTGTCACCCTTAAGCGCCGTCTTGGCTACCAGCGCCTTCCCCCCACTCCATCGAACTAACATTTTGTTCCTAGTAAACTTCATACGTAAAGATCATTTGAAGTTTCGAGTCTGTCATGATTGAGTTATGATGATTCGTGCCCTTTACAACTTCCCTAGAGCTTCCTCCTTCCCGCTGCTGTTCACGCTGAAGATACTTCGTCGTTCTCGAAAACTTCAACCATCTGCAGCACTACACGCATCCACAGATCATTGATGTCACTTTTGCTAAGCAAGTGCCAATGGAGCTCACTTTTGAATTCGCAACGTCGAAGAATCATGCGAATTCTCAACAAGAGTCTGGAATTATTCGGCAGTCTCGCCGCTTTGGCGCTTTCGACCGTCACCGCGCAGTCTCGTTGCTTCCCGGATGAATTCATGTTCGGATCGGCCACTGCAGCGTATCAAGTCGAAGGTGCATGGAACGAATCTGGTCGTACGCCGAGCATTTACGACTCGTACTGCCGCGAAACCCCTGGAATCGAATGTGCCAATGTTGCTGACGACTTCTACCACCGGTACCGCGACGATATCAAGCTTATGGTCGAGACCGGGTTGCAATCGTTCCGGTTCTCCACCTCTTGGTCACGTGCAATGACGTGGAATCCGGAGACGCGTCGAATGGTTCCAAACCCGCCAGGTATCGCGTTCTACCACGCAGTAATCGATGAACTGAACGCGAACGGAATCGCTCCGATCCTGACGCTCCACCACTACGATCTACCGCTTGCTCTACAAGACGAACTTAACCCTCAGGCGTGGTTGAACCCCGACATCTCGACGCATTTCGAGGACTATGCGACGCTCATGTTCAACGAGTTCGGGAAGAAGGTGAAATTCTGGACGACGTTCAACGAACCGCTCGGACTGGTAGGCTACGCGTACGGAATGGGGTTCCCCAACATGCCCCCGGCACACAGAGGATCCCCCACTGAAGCGTATGAGGTTTCGTACGGTGTACTCATGTGTCATGCCAAGGCCGTGAAGAAGTTCCGAGAGTTGAGACAAGCTGGTGTGGTGGACTCGAGTGCTCGTGTTAGTATCGTCTTGGTCTCGAGCTACTTCTATCCGTTGGACCCTACCAACCGTAAGGACGTCCTTGCTGCCCAACGCGCGTTGGATTTCGACTTCGGCTGGTTCTTTCAGCCAATCCTTACGGGAGACTACCCTGCCGTCATGCGGGAAGTGGCTGGTGACCGTCTTCCTCGATTCACTGCTGAAGAATCGGCGATGTTGAAGGGCTCGTACGACATGTTCCAGCTCAACCACTACTCATCCCAAGCAGTGACAGACTGTAACTCGCCAACGTCGACTGTCAAGTGCGAGACGCTTGCTCCTGGCTGGCAGGCTGACAAGGGTGTGGATGACACGCACGTGATGCCGGGGACACTCCGTCCAAAGCCGGACCGGTTCGGTAACAACTACTGTGCCAACCTGTTCACTCCGTACGCTCCGGGGTATCTCGCTATGATCCGCTACGTGCATTCTCAGGATCCGACCGTCGATATTCTGCTAACGGAGAACGGGTGGTGTGGTAATGACGAGATCGAAAATTGGGATCAAGTTTACTTCTTTGAGGAGTTCGTGGGGCAAGTGTACAAAGCTGTTGTGGAGGAGAAAATCCCTGTGATTGGCTACACTGCGTGGAGTTTCCTTGACAACTTCGAGTGGGGAAGCTACAAGCCTCGTTTCGGTTTGTATTCCGTGAACTGGACTAGCGAAACTGGATCGCCGGATTTCGCTAACCCGAAGCCGACAGACCTGGCACGCGTTCCTCGTCCGTCGGCGAAGTGGTTCCACAAGCTTTCAACTAGCAGATGCATGGACGATATCAGCATTGCGACTCTGAATGTGGCTGAGGACCCGCCCAAGAGTGTGATTGAAATCGTCGGGGCTCCTCTGGTCATGCTTGGCGTTGTGGCTGTTGTCCTGATGGTGGGGATCTCGACACAGAACCGCCGCAGAAACTACGAACACATTCCCCTCATCGCAACGAACTAAAGAAAGCGCCTGGATTGCCAACATCGACCTCAGTACTACCCGGTAGTACTGTACAACTACATGTACGTAGTGTCATTAATTAAATACTACGTAGTAGTTTTGACATAACGTTTTCTCATTTTGTAGCGTTATCATGTCGGGTAATTTTGGTTACGTGGTGCTGACCGATCCAAACAGCTTGAGGACAATCCAGATGCTTGTTACCTAGCATCAATACCCTTAAACTCGTCCTTCTTCTTCTTGATCCTGGCCATCGACAGATCTGGGTAAATGTCCACAGGAAACGCACTTCCATCTTCACTAACGACAGCACAGTAGAGAGTGATCGCGGCGACGTGCTCTGGAACGAGAGAAGAAAACCTCTGTAACAAAACAAAACCACACCTTACAACGCCTTTGAATGGATGTTTGATTACCTGTTATCTCTTTTAGAGAGGCAATTGCCTGTTGCTCATCCAGCTAAAGCAAAGGAGTTCCTTCAGTGGCACTGCCATCGTTGTGGAAGTGACGCCAGATACGACGCCCGATGAAGAAGACCAGCACAACCACCGCCACGAAGCCCAGAGCTGCCACCGCCACAATGCCGAACAACCAACGCCAAACATGGTGACTCTTGTGCACGGTACTCTCAGGAGTTGTAGCAGTTGTGGCCGAGGCTTCGTCCTGATTCAGACACTTGGACGTCGCCACCTTCTGGAACCACTTGGCCGACGGACGGGGAATACGCGCGAGGTCCGACGCCTTTGGCTCGTAGTAGTCGGGAGAACCCGTCTCGGACGTGTAGTTGACGTAGAACAGGCCAAAGCGAGACTCGTACGACCCCCACTCGTAGTTGTCCAGCAGACTCCACGCCGTGTACCCGATGATGGGGATGTTTTCCTCCGTAATGGCCTTGTGGACCTGCTCCAAGTACGCCTGGAAGTACCACAACTGGTCGAGGTTTTCAATTTCATCGTCTCCACACCAGCCATTCTCAGTGAGTAGGATGTCGGCGGACGTGTCGTGCTTGTGCAACCACTTGATCGTCTCGAGGTATCCAGGCGGATAAGCAGTAAATGAAGCACAGTGCGAGTCTTTAAGAGCTTTTTCGCTGCGTTGACGTGTACCTGGAACAGTTTGGGAGATATCAACTCCACGATCACGTTCCCACCCGATGGCTAACTTGTTGCAGTCTGTGTGTGAAGAGCTGGAGTCGCACGCTGTAGCTGCACGCGTTGAGTAGTGATTGAGCATAAACAAATCGTACGATCCCTTCAACAGTTCCGACTCGTCAGAAGTGAAGCGAGGAAGACGATCGCCCACAATTTCCCGCATGACCGAAGGGTAATCCCCATTGACAATTGGAGAGAGGAACCAACCCACATCGAACTCCATTTTACGGGAAGCAGCTTCCACATCAGCCGGATTGGATGCATCCAGAGGGTACGCGTAGTCAGCGTTTAACACAATGGCAATACGAGCCTGTTTGTTAATAACGTGCGAGTGTTTCAGCTTGCGGAACTGTTGCACAGCTCTCGCATGTGAGAGCAAAACGTTGTGAGTAGCAGCGTAAACTTGCGTTGGCGAACCAGTGAACCCTGGAGCTTCCCTGCCAGTTGCGTAACCGGCAGTTGTGAATGACAGAGGTTCGTTGAACGTCGTCCAGAGATTCACCTTGCTTCCATACTCGTGAAACATGAGAGTTGCAAATTCCGCATAGTGTTGGATAATGTCCGAATTGAGCCATCCTTGAGGCGACAACTCAGTGTGCAGCTCCAGAGGCAAGTCCCAATGGTATAACGTCAGGATCGGTTCGATTCCATTCGAGTTCAACTCGTCAATCAGCGAGTGGTAGAACGCGATACCCTCAGGGTTCGGACGCATCCCATGAAGTGCTGCGTCCCAATTCATGGCACGTGACCAAGAGATGGAGAAGCGGAAAGTCTGGAGCCCCATTTTCTTCATCACTTGGATGTCCTCTTTGTACCGGTGGTAGAAATCGTCCGCCACATTGGCGCATTTAACTCCAGAGCGTTCACGACAGAATTGGTCCCAGATACTGGGCGTTCGACCTCCTTCTTTCACTGCACCTTCAACTTGGTACGAAGCCGTGGCCGATCCGAAGAGGAAATCGTCGGAGAAGCATTTCGAGTCGGCAGTGACGGGATTTGCAACAACTAAAGCGGCTACAGCTCCAATGAGCTGAAGAAGACGTTGCATTTTGACAATCTCCTGTCAAAGTTGTTAGCGTTGTTGGATGGAGATACAGCAATGAATGTCACTTGGGGGTCCCTCCCTGACGCAACATTGATGAGTGGTTCGTATTGCGTTGAAGTTTCTTGTACCTTCAAGTTGGACGACAATACAGTAAAACCTGTCCTAAATGATCCCTGTCAAGGCTGCTATCCTGGTATATCTGATATGGAATCGATCCACCGACTTGGTAGTTAGCAATTACTATGGGGTAAATCTGATAGTGCCCAAACGCGTAACTTGATATGCTTTTTCCCAAAAAAAAATCTTAAATTTGTATGCATTTTTCCACTTAAGAGCGTGTAGTGGTAGCAAAAAAGCTCGTAATCGAAGTCTGAGTCAGTGCTTCCTCAGATTCTAACCGGAGATTCTCTCGCGCACGCGATTGAAGCAGTCGTAGGCCCCTCTCCAGCTTCTTTTCTAAATCTGGATGGTCCGTTAACATTAGAAGCACTCCTCGGACTGCATCAACACCTTGTTTTGCAGTCATAGCGTAGCTCACTTCTTCTACGGCATCATCGTCTTTAGTAGGCATGCTTTCCGTAGCAGTTTCCAGGAAAGCAATATCAGTTGTGTTGCTCAAGAGTTCCGCTGCTGAAAACGACTGCATTTCCGTGTTCTCCTCCGCAGCGTTGCAAACGAAGTCTGCAATATCCATTGGGTTACGGACCCGTAGCCGTGCCATACATTCGAGCAACTCACCTTCCAAGATGTTGTCAACTTCCTTACGGGAACGGCGGGATGATGAGCGGCCGCGTATGACCCCTGTATGCTTGAAACAATTAAGTACAAGCTCGCCGTCGATATTTCTCCAGCAAGACTTCACCCATTTCATAGCTAGAAGCTGGTCGATTGCATAGATATTGCCGTCATTACCGGCTTCTTCGAGATCCAATGCGTGCTGGAGTTGTCGGTGACGATACCGCCGCTTCAGTGCTGCAATAATTCCTGCGTCTAGAGGTTGCAGTTTGGAAGTTGTATTTGGCGGCAAAAAGTGAATTTTCACATTTTGCAACTCCAACCCAACAGTAATGTGCGACGACGCATTATCCATGAGAAGGACAACGTGTCGTTTGAGGTTATTCATCTCCATGTCAAAATCGCGTAGCCACTCGCGGAAAAGTAACGCTGTCATCCACGCTTTCTTGTTGTTTCTGTACGTAAAGCCGAGCTCGGCGCCGGTCTTCTTCTTGAAGCATCTTGGCTTATTAGCGTGCCCAATAAAAAAAGGTTCTCTCATGTCCGATCCATCTGTGTTGCAGGCAAGCGCAACCGTTATTCGTGTCTTACTCTTCTTGATACCTTCAATTTGAGTGCGTGCAATCGTCCGATCTGGACACAAATTGTAAAATAGGCCCGTCTCGTCGAAATTGTAGATGTCCGCTAGCGCATAATCCTTCACAGCAGCACGAATGCGCTCAAGTTGAATTGGGAGTGACGCCATATCCACCGAGCCACTTTCGCCGAACGACGTAAAGCTTTTAAAACCATGCCGGCTTTGGAAGGAGTCAAGCCATCCATTCGAAAATGATAGTTTGTCCGACTCATTAACAGACATTTGCTTGAGCAGCCGGGCCCCCTTTGCCTTCACCATATTGCCGTCTATCATAACGCGCCGTGCTTGACAGTGAAGTACCCAATTAGCAAGGGCGTCATCCAGCTTTGGAAATGCAAGTGGTCGCGACCGACGTGCTTGCAAATCTTCTTCTCGGACGTTTTGATAGCGACGTGTTTGCGATAGTATTGCCGAAATAGTCCCTTGTGCAGGCTTCTTGATCATTGCAAACTCTCGTTGTGCCCTTTGGGCAAGCTGCTCCTGCGTTAACGTCGGTTTTTCCAGTTTCCATGAGCAAATTTTTTTCTTTTGCTCAAAATTGAGGTTGCCGACGTGTTTCTGTTTTCGAGGCATGGTAAAAGCCAAAGTGAGAGTCGTAGGGAAGGAGGGGGAGCCAGCTGAGGTAGGACATGGTGATAAAAAGCTACTGGTCCCCCCAAATCTGATGAACTTGCTATATCTGATAGTGACCTCGTCCACGGGACATATCAGGTAGGAAAGGTTTTACTGTACTGACAAAGAGTTTCTAGGAAGGGGAACGTAGTAATGAAGTGGTGTTGCATATTTGGCATGCAATCAATGGCCGGGGTACCCGGCTTATTGGCAGTGGGTGTCGAAACCTAACCGCAAGTACCGTTAATTTCGCAAAACACATAGCTTGCAGAGTAACATGGCAGAAAAAAGTCTGCTTCCCACATACAAACATACAACGCAGGACCTGTGAGAAATTGTACCTGCAAAAAGGTTAGCGAGATGGAAGCACCGGGATGCATCTCAATTAGTCGACTTCAACCTTGAAGTGTCGAAAGTAAAGCATACATACAAGCAAACAAAGCGCCAAGCTCAACCTGTGAAAGGTAGTATATACTACTTTCCACAGGTTTGCATTTTGTAGCGTCTGCAAAAAAGCTGGCAGAATGGAGGTACAGTGATCAAAATCGCGCCAACTTGCGAAATATAGTTCGTGCAAAACCGTTTAAGTGTCAGAACCATTTGCTGTGTACTTATTGGACAGTACAACTGATGACCACGGCGACGCAATGACTACTGAAACACTTGGTGCCAACAAGCTTAAGCGCAAACTCTCAGCAACGCCGCAAGACAACGCTCCAATGGCTTCTCCACCGACGAAACGTCACCACACAAGCAAGGAAACACCGTCCGACACACCAAAAACACAATTGAACAACAAGTAGTAGCACAACGTCTTCGCAACAAACGACCAACAACTTAGCCATGCTCACTTCAAGTTCGTAACGTTAGGGAATGGACGATTAGCGTCGAATGACCCGACAAGCATTAATGTGACACTCACTTTGCATCACTCTAACCAGCATATATATATATATAGTACGGCACGCCGGGTACCCCGGCCATAAAGCGAGCCGCTAGGCGAGAACTGCCACCAATTGCAAACAAAAACTTCGGTCAATAAATTGTCAGAAGATTGCAACTTCAATGTAGCTTACTGAATCCAAGCCACTGAGAAATGATTTGCAGAACTTGAAGTTATTCATTTTCAGATGAAGATTCACCTGATAATCCCTTGACTACCATTGCCATTGTCGGATTCCCCCTGATCGATGGGTGTCACCACTCGATTCCTCCAATGTATCGGCCTCGCAGCGACTGCTGTGGTGGCGTCTGCAAACTCTCGCTGCTTTCCGGATGATTTTCTGTTCGGATCCGCCACCGCCTCGTACCAAGTCGAAGGTGCAGTGAAAGAGGGAGGTCGAACGCCCAGTATCTGGGACGAATACTGTCGCACTCAACCAGGACTCAAGTGCGCCAATGTTGCAGACGACTTCTACCACCGCTACAAGAGCGACGTCAAGACGATGGCCGGCATGGGGTTGCAAAGCTTCCGGTTCTCCGTGTCCTGGTCTCGAGTCATGAATTGGAACACAGAGACGTCCCGTATGCAGCCGAACCCGGAAGGCATCGCGTTCTACCACTCGCTTATCGACGAGCTCATTTCGAGTGGAATTGTGCCGATCCTGACTATTTACCACTGGGATCTACCGATTGAACTGCACACGCAATTGCGTCAAGAAGGCTGGTTAGACCCGGAAATCATCGATCACTATGTCGAATATGCCAATCTGCTGTTCAACGAGTACGGCAACAAGGTGAATTACTGGACGACGTTCAACGAGCCGCTCTCATTCGTCGCTGGTGGATATGCATTGGGTATGGGGGCTCCAGGCTACACTGGGTCCTTCACTCAGGCGTACACAGTAGGCCACAATGTGCTGCTATCTCACGGGTACGCAGTGCAGAAGTTCCGGGAGTTGAAGACTGCTGGTGTCATTGGAGATAAAGCAAGGATCAGTATTGTCCTCAATGCTGACTACGTGTATCCAGTCGACCCAAGTGATGCTGGTGATGTTGAAGCTGCTTCTCATAAATTGGAGTTCGATGTCGGCTGGTTCCTCTCTCCTTTGGTCACTGGGGATTACCCACCCGTCATGCGGAAGATTGTTGGTGATCGTCTGCCTCAATTTTACGGAGACCAGTCCAAGCTGCTTAAAGGCTCCTACGATCTGTTCATGCTGAACAGCTATGCTTCTCGTCAAGTCACCAGCTGCAATTCGAAGTCTTCCAACAAGGACTGCGACACGTTATTGCCAGGTTTCGAGCGAGACCGTGGAATCGATGATAGTCACATTATCCCAGGCACCAGGGAGCGTAGTAAGAAGGCACAAAAAGACCCCCACTGCGCGTTCTTCACTGCCTACCCACCAGCTTATCTGGACATCATCAAGTGGTTGCACAAGCACGACACGTCCGCCGACATCCTACTCACTGAGAATGGCTGGTGTGGAGACGATGAAATTGAGAACCTCGACCAGTTGTGGTACTTCCAGGCGTACTTGGAGCAAGTTCACAAGGCCATTACGGAGGAAAACATCCCCATTATCGGGTACACGGCGTGGAGTCTGCTGGACAACTACGAGTGGGGGTCGTACGAGTCTCGCTTTGGGCTGTTCTACGTCAACTACACGTCTGAGACGGGTTCTCCCGACTACTACGAGCCAAAGGCGTCGGACCTCGCGCGTATTCCCCGTCCGTCGGCCAAGTGGTTCCAGAAGGTGGCGACGTCCAAGTGTCTGAATCAGGACGAAGCCTCGGCCACAACTGCTACAACTCCTGAGAGTACCGTGCACAAGAGTCACCATGTTTGGCGTTGGTTGTTCGGCATTGTGGCGGTGGGGTTCGTGGCGGTGGTTGTGTTGGTCTTCTTCATCGGACGTCGCATCTGGCGTCACTTCCACGGCCATAACGATGGTAGTGCCACTGAAGGAACTCCTTTGCTTTAGGTGGACCAAAATTGTTTCCATGAACAAGAGAATCCCATCGTAACTACCGAGTTCTTCATTCAAATTCATTCAAATCTTGTTTTAGTGGCGGTGTGAGTACTCTTCTGTCACCATTTTTTTTTTCAATTTTGCTTCAAGTCAAACGATAAAGTGGGCGTCGGAGCGCAGGAATTCGTAGGTCGTCCAGTCATTCGTCGTATACATCCATCGTCTTGAGCTGCTTTAGATGAAAAACATGCAGTTTTTGAGGCCTTCGTGAAGCTCCGTAAAATCAAAGTTAGAGGAGCTCGAGTTGAACGACCCCACCGTGGAAGCACCATCAGATCCTTCGTTCAGGAAGAATCGAGCGCGGGCAGCAGCCAGATGCGCGTAGTACGCGGGTGTAGCGAAAGACACCGAGCGCGTGCAACGTGCGAACGTATAACCGAGGTGATAAGTCAAGCGCTGGACATCTTCCGCTGACATGTTGTTCTCGTCGTGCAGCACAGTGTAGTGGCACGGAACACTCGTGCCCTGGATGCCACTGTGGCCATAGAGGAAGAAGTCGAAACGGTGTGAGTCTACAATTCCGGTGTCGATGACTGTGCCAGGAACCACATTCCCCTTGCGATCGGCATCGCGTTGGTTTGCGGGGAAGGCTCGCATGTGGTGGCGCTTGTTAACAATGATAAAGGTAACTGGTGGGTTGTAGCCGTCCGAAATCATCTTGAAAGCCTTGCGAAGTGCACGCATCTCCGTCTGCAAGATGTCATAGAATTGACCCTCGCTCACACCGTCACGGTAATAGATGACGTGCTCCGGTTTGCGGTTCGTACTCTGGTAGTACGCCAAAAAGAGATCGCGCAACATATGAGGCAAGAGCTGGATGTCGCTGGAAGCCTTTTGCGCAGCCACGCGAGCAACGTACTTGGCAGAGTAGCGGTCCAATGAAGCAACAACGGAAGCGATCGAGGGCCGTGAGCCCATACCGGAGCGAGGGTGCTCGACATCAGCGCCGATAATGATCGTAGGAGCAGTACTCACGAGCGGCAAAGGCTCGCGTAGGACGGAGTTCTTGCCGCTCAGCTTCATGTTAATCTTCAGGCAAACGTTCGCACAGTATTGTGGTTTTGCATTACGGACGTTCTGGGACACAATGCACTGGCTGGGGACTCCCAACACTGTGTCTGACATGCGCTTGATGTCACTGTAGGAACCAACGCTCTTGTCTTGTTTGATCACCATGATAAGCTGCGGGGGGCCTTTGTTGCGCGCTTCCAGCTCCTTGTGGCACATTTTCATCAGTTCCTCGACCTGAGCGCCACGGTGGTGATCCATGTGGATCATGTACGGATTGCTGTCTTCAATGGTCAACCCGCTCCTTTGAGCCATATCCACCAAGGTGCGAACAAAACCCTGAACATCACGCTCGCCGACGTTAGCGGTAATCACAACACCCCAGTTCCGCAGAGTAGCGCCTTCCACAAAGCGCTTGTCGCGCAAGTTCCATTGACCATTGTTCGGGCGCTCAGACACATTGGCGTACTGCACGTCCGGCGGATCCATGATGCGAGCATCTGTCGTGTCAAGGCGTTGATCCACCTTCATACCGAAGGCAGCAAGATACGGGTCGTTTTCAAAGCCAGCTTGGCGGACCTGGTCAATAATCGTTTCCTGGCGGGCACGCGGAGGCTGACTGGTCTGTCGAATAATTTCTGCAGTATCCAGATCGTTAATATTCGCGCAGCGTTGACCTGGCGCCACCTCACACAACTCAATGGGCAACCAGTTCTCCTTGCCCGGTCGTTTGCTCCCCACGTTCACCAACGGTAGATGTGGGTACCTCAGATTCGTGTTGTACCGCTTGCTGAAATAATCCGCCACGGACATGCTTTCCCCCTTGATATTGACCATTGTTTGGTTGGCGGGCTGTGCACTAATCCCGAAGATGGCGCGTTTTCGGTCCTTGCGATGGGTCGGAACAACCTCGATCTTCCGCAATGCACGCGCCAAGTTCTTTGCGTCGCGGTCAGATAAGCCGCGGATGTCGTTAGCCGATCGTGCGTTCAAGGCGGGCAGCACGAGCTCCATCAACTCTTTCGGAGCGTAGAACACCGTTGCCGCCTGGTCGACATTCATGAGCAGCTTCCGGTCAGCAATTCGGATCGCTTGGTGGTATCCCCAACACAACTCCTTTCCGCCTTTGAGCGGGAACGTTTTCTTCATAGAGAAGAAGTTGCGACCCACCGTGATCAGGCGCTGAGCACCGAGATGACGTGCCGCGACGTCCAGAGCTTGAAGCACAGGCATGGCATTCACGTCAGGATTGGTGTAGTAGTCAGTTAGAGAGCTAGTCAAGATTGTTTCAGCGAGCTTGATCTTCACGACAAATGTAGGGGGCCCTCGGAACGGACGGCGAGGAGCAGCACCTGCAGCCGGTGGGGGAGGAGGCGGCGTTGGGCTCGGGCCATCCGGATTCACGTCGACAAAAGTCTTGGAGTGCCCGTCCCACGGAAGCATCGCTGGAGCATACATTGCAGACATGCCGTCGTGGACGACGCGGATACCTCCGAACTCAGTTTCGTACTGTCTCAAGGCTGCGTTGATCACATTTCGCACCAACGAGCGCGGAAGCGGTCGTTCCGGGCGCTTCTCGCGCTTCGGAGGCGCCGAGACGTCACTCATCTCGACGTCCTTGTCCTCCTTCTCGTCTTTCCCTTCTTGCTTTGGCTCGTCACCCATCGGTTCGTCTTTTTGGTCTCCTGCACCACCAGAAGGACCATACTTGGAGTCTGCGGCAAGATCAGGAGAGCGTTCGACATCCACGTGATACTTGAAGATCTCTGCCGGAGCTGCATCCAGCGACACACCGAAGTAATTCACCTGCAACTGGATCGACCTGCCACCTCGAGCAACACCTGGGCGACGGCAAATCAAAAAGCCCTGTTGGAGATCCGGATCATCGGCGCTTACATCACGCACACCAGCGCGTCCAGTCCATTCATCCTGAAGGCGGGGGTCCGACACAGGATCGCCAATCGTTTCGTATCCAGATCCCGTGACCGTACCAACGCCCGGGCCAGCTTCTCCACGGCCACCTCCACGACCGCCTCGGCCTCCACCACGGCCTCCACCACCGTAGCCTCGGTCACCTCCCCCACGGTCACGGTCTCCTCCACGGTGATCATCACGACGTCCACCTCTGTCTCCACTACGGTCGCCTCCTCGGTCACCTCCGCGGTCGCCTCCTCGATCTCCTCCCCGGTCGCCAGCACGACCGTAGCCGCGGTCATCTCGACCACCGTATCCGCGATCATCTCGACCACCGTATCCACGATCATCTCGACCGCCACCTCCACCTCCGTATCCGCGATCTTCTCGACCGCCTCCACCACCCCCACCGTATCCACGATCTCCGCCAGCAGAAGCTCCTCCATATCCACGAGACTCCTCGCGTCCACCATATCCTCCACGCGAACGGTCATCATAAGATCCACCGGAATACCCTCGCGAACGGTCATCATAACCGCCTCCGCTGCTGTAGCTATGACCTCCCCGGTCATCATAACCACCACGTCCTTGGTCATATCCTCCTGATGACCCTCCATAGCCACCTCTGCTTTGATCGTAACCTCCCGACGATCCGTAGCTGCCTCGGCTTTGGTCGTAGCTTGCAGACGAGGCTCCATAGCCTCCGCGACTGTCGTATGACCCCCCTCCTCGACTGTCATAGCCGCCCCCACTCCCAGAGCCATAATCACCACGACTTCCTTCGTATCCTCTTGATCCGGAGCCGGAGCCGTAACCCCCTCCTCCCCCGCGGCTGTAGTCGTCGTAACCCGAGGATCTGTAGTCTCCGCCTCCGCGCGAGTCGTACCCCTGCTGGCCACGCTGATCGTAACCTCCTCGTTGATCGTACCCCCCTCGCTGGTCGTACTCCTGGCCGCGCTGGTCGTGGCCTCCACTGCCTGGGCGGTTGGGGTCATCATAGCCGCGCGAGCCATAGCCCCGTTGATCGCCGTAGCCGCCTCCGCCCCCGCTGTAGCTCATACAGTTTTGCCTTTTTTTTAAGCCAACCTACTCGTTTCCCTTTCCGCACTGGGAGCAATTTCAAGACTGGGGTCACGACTGCGTATCCTTGTGGAAAGTGAATGCTGATTGGATGATATCCACCCCTCTTCAACGTACGGTACACCTCGGAAGTTTCTGTGATTTCGGCGGAAACAAGGGCACAACGTTGGTGACGTTCCTGGCCTCGTAATTTACGAGCCGTAACTTACCTGGTTGCTGGAGGTTCCTAATAGGGACTCCCGATTGAAGCAGTCATGACGTGATTAGTATGGAACTGCACTTGGTACGTTGCATTTGCGCAATTTCTGTGCGCAGGCAGGGTCGCATTAATACGATAAATCAGTGTTGCAGCCTTTGGTGGTTGTCGTATTTAGGCACTCGTTCCTTCCACTCAAATCACTGCCAAGTTGGCGGTGGCAGTGCCAAGAGACTTGAGCAGCTACCGTGGCAACTTGATACATGCATGGTACATGCACTAGTACCCGTACATGTACCATACAAACGCTGCATGGATATCAGCAAAAGAATTCCATTGGCTGAAATTTTAGTGCAGCACTCCAATTAGAAGACATGTTGGCCCAACCTGACCAATCACCGTTGTACTCTTTGCAGTCCAGTCATTCTGCCACAGTGCTTAACGGCTAAAAGCGATTCACTTCTTAATTTAGTCTCTTCGTTGACAGCGCACAGTGTATTCGTATGGTCCCGATCGTTCAGATGCCCCATTTGCCACTCACGTCGCCTTCCTCCGTGCGATGATTGGGTCTTCCGTACTTATGTACTCGGTGGCGAGAGCAGGCCCCTCTTGCGGATGTTGGGTCCATCAGCCCAACGCGAAAGTCCCTTGGGACGGCCAGAAGCGCTGGGCACTTTGGGAGGTGCCGACTCGCGTTTTGCGGTCTAACACCTCCAGAAGAATCAGCATTTCGACATCCCCATCAACTGGTAATAGTAATCTGCATGTTGCTGCGTATTGTTTCTCTTGGGCGAGCGCGATGAGGAATTGATCTTGATGATTCTTTCGAAAATGAGATTTAAAAACTATCATCTCTCCTACTCATTCTGAGCGCCCCCAACAACACATTTGCATATCGACGACGAACCCAATGATCTACAGTTATTAGCTCTAACTGAATCCACTTACTATCGGATAAAGGTGTAGAGAACACAATTAATGCTGAGGGATTAAAAAAGAAATTTTCGTTTGGTAGTTCTTGGATACGTTAACATATGTACGTGTACATGACGATGCTGTTGAAGGCTGAGACTAAAGCAATCATGCCGTAATACGTGTACTCTACTGGAAGTCGCAATACATGTACCTAAGCAGGTCCTACAGACCGGCATTGTCACTTCAAACTTGTTGGGATCTGTACTTTGTCGTGGCATTCCATTGATGCTATACGTGTACATGTACTATTAATATTAATACATGTACCGGTACGTGTAGTAAGGTGCAGCGTGGTCTCAAAGACCACCCGCGTTCGCCACCATTCATCGATGCGAAGGGATGCATTCCGATCTTGTGCTTTGCCGCCTATTGCACAGCAAGCTGCAACGTGTACAGTAGTTATCATGTGCACCACACTAAATGCCTTGAAATGTTCGCTCCCTTTCCGTGTTCTTATCTCCCATGTGGCTATTTTAACCAATCCGCGGCCAAACGAGCAGACGACCGGAAATCTTCGGCAAGGTGCCGCGTAGGCGTCATTATCTTTTGCAGCGAGGCACCCCAAGGACCTAGAGCAGTTTCGTAGGCAATTATGATGGACCTTTCTAGCAAGGACAAGTCGGCGGGCGCGTACGTGACGCATCTCCCTTCATTCCCCCTTCTCCTGTCAATTTTTCCTAACTTCTGCTGCTTTACAGCGCCTTCCTGACGCAACACAAGAGTAACATCGCGCTGTGGTCGGCCTTTGTGGTCGTCGTGTTCTTCTGCTACCATTTGTTCAGTGACGGCGACTTCTCCTTCCTCATGGTGAGCCTTTTAGCGCTAAAACTGAGGCTGTGCGATCTAATTCTGACCTCAATTCGATGTTGCATCGATCCTCTAGACCATGGGCTCATTCGTGCGTGCCTTTGGCTTCGCTTTCCTGATCTTCAAGGCCTTCTCGCAGCGATCGGTGGCCGGTCTGTCGCTCAAGACTCTGGAGCTCTATGCCTTCGTGTTCCTCTTCCGCCTAAGCTCCATTCTGCGCTACCAGGGCTACCTGCCTTACGACCGAAGCGGTGACTGGCTGTACACGTTCTTGGAGATCGTGGCGCTCGCGCTCTGCTGTGGCGTCATCTACCTCGTCACCACGCGCTTCAACTCCACCTATGAGCTGCGCTACGACACGTTCGGATGGCTGCACGTGCCTACGGAGCTCGGCGCTCTCTACATTCTGCTGCCCTGCATGTTCTTCGGCATGGTGCGTGTACTTCACTGTTACTTCTGCTGCTATAGGTGCTCACTGACGTTGCTTTTGTAATATTAGCTGATCCACCCCAACTTGAACCGCAACTGGTTCTCCGATGTGGCTTGGACGATCGCGCTGTACATTGAGGCCGTTGCCATTCTACCCCAGCTTTTCATGTTCCAGAAGCGCGTACGTACCTACCAGTATCGGTTGGAGCTTGGATGTAGCTTCTCACCTTTGCTTGTGTTTTACAGGGTGGTGGTGCTGTTGAGTCGTGCATTTCCCACTTCGTGTACGCCCTGGCGTTCGGTAGTTTCTTGCACCTCGTGTTCTGGTTCTCGTCGTACCATGAGCTTGGCGAGAAGGACGCAGGTCAGCACGTCGGCTACATGGTCATTTTCGTGCAGATTGGCCACATGCTTATGATGGCGGATTTCCTGTACTACTACTTCAAGAGGTAACCTCTTCTTGCTGTGAGAGTGTTTTATTCTCATATTGACTGTTTATCATGTTTGTGCAGCATGAAAGAAGGAGGCCCGATGATGTTGCCCACACACGGCGCGTACCAGGCGTAGACAGTTGCGAGTTGCATCAAAAACGGACGAAAAATGGAGAAGATATTGCGTGCCTATTAATCCGGCGTTGCAAAAGCAGGTCTGGAGGATTTAACCAAGAGAAAAACAAGGCGCGGATTGAAAATGTTGTATCGAATGTGGAGCAAATGCTGCTTGGTTCTAATGTTGAAGTTGTTAAGCTTATACATGTATCACTTTGAGGCGGGGATGGTTGACACGTGGAGACTGCACATCTCTTTAACGAACACCAAAGTCAAGTTGACGTCGAGCAACAGGTGTTGAATTGATATCCGTAAAAGCGCCACTTCGGTGTCAAAAGATCTGATGTCTTTCCATCAATTATGTCACTACAGTCGGATTGCAAGCGAATTTACTTAAAAACTTTCCTTTTGATTTACATGAATTGAGCAGAGGTGAAGGCAAAAAAAATGTTGGTAAGGTACAGCCAATTTGCATGGAGTAAGTTGGAGATCGCGTCGATTAGAGGAAATGCACGCACTTGACTGCAAAAACGGAGGTTCCATCCCTCCATCGATAGCCATTCTCTGTCTTCTTCACCCAGAAGCGAATCTCTAAGTGACTTCGACTAAGTCCCTCTTGTCTTGCTCCACGAACTAATAATCATCGTCATAATCGATAATAGCATCACTCGCTATCAATCGATCCGCTTGTGTACTTGCCCATGATAAGTCCTCGTTGGCAACTTCGCGTACAGTGATGCACGTACTGCAGACCTTCATCATTTCGTTGCGGCCCTTACTTGACGGCTTGATGGACATATCGGTAAAAGGGAGACGTCGCTTATACTTGGAGCACGGTCCACAGCAAATTCGACCGCACAGTCGGCAGTGGTGACGTCGAACCAACAGTCCGAACTTGCGTGAGCACACCATGCACGAGCGCTGCGTTTCGTAAGGTACCCATTCTGGTGGGTGGACGATGAACTTGGCCAGCCAGGCCAATTGCGGCGGTGATAGGATATCCAGGACCATCACGCCTTGGTTGTTGCGGATCGTCATGCCCGCGTGTTCTCTTACCAGTGCGGCTGCCACCTTCCACAGTCCTTGTGATACAGCAATATGCAGCACTGTATTGCCAGCTGCATCGATTGTGTTGGGGTCGCTGCCATTTTTCATGAGCAACTGCACGATCTCCGGGTCGTCGATCTGCGCCGTGAGTACGTGTGCTATGATCGGAAAGACGTCTCGATTGCTCTTAATGGTCGGGTCTGCGCCTCGAAGTAGCAGCAGCGCCACTACGTCCGCTGCCGAAGGTGCAGAGCACGTAGCAGCGAAGTGCAACGGCGTGTTTCCATTGCGATCGGGCATATTGACCAGCAGCCGGAATTCTGGTTCCGCCAGAAGTCGCACGGCCTCCAGGTTGCCGTACTTGGCTGCAATGTGCAATGCGATCTGTTGCTGTTTATGAGACTTGATAGAAGCCAAGTCAATGGCCTTGCCGTCGTACATAGCGAGTAGCGAAGCCACTACAGTTTCGTCTCCACGTTTGGCAGCACGGTGCAGCGCTGTGTAGCCCGAGGCGTCCGGCTTGTACGGGTGGTAACCCATTTTCTTCCACTTGTTGGCCGTGACCATGCTGAAGCGCATGGACTCGCTCTCGCGGATCGTATTCATGCTGTTTAGCGCCTGCGATACCTTGGTCGACACGCGTTCATTGCTCCAGACGTGCAGTCGCTGAAGCGCTACCGGGATTTCGTAGTCTGAGTCCATTGTGGACGTTGAAGAGAAGGACGACTCTTCCTCCTCCTTTGGCGGGACGCGGCGGAACGCCATTATGACGATAGAAGATCGACGGATGCAGCAGTCTCCAGGTCTGTGGAGTTTTGCTTTGATAGATAGACTATGGAACTGCTGAGTTACCAGCTCTATGCCGTGTGTCACACATCAAGCATTCAGTTTTTCTACTTGCTTCCAGTATACCATACAGATGTCACTGTCACTTCTGGCTCGCAAAGGCAACGCCACGACCAGCGCAAAGTTACAGCAAGTCGCAGCGAATTAGCGTACCCCGACGTACTGCGGCCAGACCACCTGGCATCCACAAGCAAAGGCAGTCAACTACGTAAAAGCCGAGCCAAGGCGGACCTCACTCTACGTTTCGGTGGCGTTTCAACTTGAGCTCGAGAGAAACAGGAATTCATTCGTGCAAATCTCAACGTCTTGCCACTGCGGTGATCCAACAATTACATGTAGTAGCAGTTATCCTCAGCTTCAAGCACGGACGCCCTGATCGCTGCTTCGTCAGTCGTGGCTCGTAATCGAACTCGGTTAGGAAGAACGGCAAGATATTTACTGAAGCATTTCTCTTCCCTTTCACTTTTACTTACGAGCTGCCAGCGACCCTAGCAAAGATACCATAAATCTGGGAAGATTTGCCCACAGGCGTCCATGTCCTCGTCGTCGTTGAGGCTCGTGCTTGATCGAGTGAGCACACGTGAGGCGGCCGCAGCCTTCGCATTCTGCACTTCCAGACGGTGAAGCACGTAGTGGAGCTCAATGTCCGAGTCGGAGCCCTTCGTCGTCGTCAGAGCGCTGCGTTGATAGATTGGGCCTGCTGATTGTGCGGCGAAAGCAGCGTCCAGGTCCACTGCAACTTGTCCGAGGCGGTGCTTCCTGCCGAAACCAGGAGCGACGCTCGACACCTCGATGGTCACTTCATGGTACTGCGCATCGTTCTCTCGCCGCTCGAAGACGAACTTCTCGTCGAAGACGAACTCATTGTTGACGCGTTCAGGTTGGCCGGAGACTTTGGTCGTCGCACCGCTGCGGACGGAGCAGACTACACGGTGAGGCAACTGCAACTGTTCCTGCGACCATTTTGCTGAGCCCCATAGCGACGACTTGTGCTGTAATTTGCCTGGTCCAATTGTGCTCGCACGATCCTGCTCTTCAGACGCGTCACAGCTCGAGTCTGCGACCTTCTGGATAGCCACCACGATGATCTCGCAGATATCTCCCCGTGCAGCCTCGTCGTCCTGTTCGTCGGAAGCCACACTCTCCTCCGTCGGGTCGTCCACACCTGTCGGACTACTCTGGAATCTCCAAAGCTTTGTCTGCGGTGACGGGAACGCCTTGGCCAAGAAGTTCTTGGTCGCAGATGCGCACGTCGCGAGTTGTACGCGGGCGTTCAGTGATGGCAGCAGTGGCGTCTTCTTCTTGATCAACGCAAGAGGCAACGCGGACGGGTCTGTTTCCTGAGCGTTTGGCATAATTATCCGTTCTGAAGGATTTCAAGCTAGAATTGAAGTGAGAACGCGACGTAAGATACACGCTGATACCTCGGGAGCTTTTCGCAGAATGTCTGGAGCACGAATCCGAGCAACGGTTATCGATTGCGCCGTTATGGACTGTCGCCAGCAAAGACTGACGCACGTTTCCTAGTGTTTGACAAGAGCTGACCACAGTTTGGTCTACCCCACAACGAGCAACAGAGCTGACGAGACAGTGCGTCTAGGATTCAGAAGCTCCGCACGCCACGACCGCATTCCTTGTAGGGATTCACCACCAGGAAACTCGCTAACCAGGTATCGTACACAGCCGTGGAGAGTGAAAACTTTCTTTTGGGCCGTCACTGCTTGGTGGTTTTGAAGCCACAAGGCATTCCACGCCGAGCCTTTACGTGGCATCAACCTTGACTCAAGGACATCTACTGTACTAGTAGGCGCTTCAATGTCCCCACATCGACGCTCAATATCCCGACAACCAGGTCGTGTCAATTAAGCGAAGCTACAATACTGGTAACCGTTTAGAAGTAAATCGCGCTAATGAAACTCCAGCGTTACCAATTTTTTCGACCGTTTTTCTCGAATCAACGATTAACCGTCTTTGCTGAAGGGCTCTATATTGCCTGGCAGCATTGCGGACGCCTTGTCATGGCCTTCAGATCGATAGTCAACAGCTTCAACCTCGCGACCAGCGTTCGCCCATACAACTTAGCAAAAAATTTAGCCACATTTTGCACGGGGCAACCTTGTTTGCAATAATAGTTGCAATATTTGCAATGGAAACTGCAAAAGTGCAAAAATTTGTGTTGTGTACACAAGTCCTTGAACTGATCTTTCGCACATGGAGTCGCTGTTCGTGCGATCCCTGGCGTTGGGGGCTGCAGACGACGCGCAGACGCTCTCCAGTGCCTCCCGCACCACCGCAGACGCCACATTCGCTGTAGCTAACGGACGTGAAGGCGTGATCCGCGTTTTTGCAGCCTCGTGCTCGGCGCTTTTGCACGAATTCTCTTCCATCCACAGCCGAGTGTACTCGTTGCACTACACGAGTTTCTCGGACAGTTTAGTGACACTAGAGAGCGACGTCAAAGGGGATGACAATGACGAAGATGCGGAGACGTTTCTGTGTGTCTATCACGACTGGAGAGAGCGGAAAATGGTTCGAGGGTACACTCTACCCCTGGGGGTACTTGAAAACCCGTCTTCTAACCGCAAAGCGGACTGCGTAGCTGTCTGCAGCTTCACAGGTCGTGTGGTAGTTGCAATGGGTACAGTCCTTAACATCTGGCAGTGTAGTCATGGCTTCTTTGAGCACGTGATGGAGCTTAAAGTGGATATGACGCAGCGTCACGCCTTCATGCAGGTTGAATACGTGGCTATTCACGGAATTTATTTGGCTTTTGCTTCTCAGACAGAGGTGAGAGTCATGGAGATCCATGTTCGGAGCTCGAAAGATGCTGAAGAAACACCAAAAGTGGATGCAACACTGGAGAAAACGACACAACTTGAAGAATGGACGACGAAACAAGAGGAAGGAGAGACTGTACCTGAGGATTCGGCTCATTGTGTCAAGATTTCGACTTTGGAAGACTTAAACGCGTTCGTGGAGGTGCCAGTGTCCTGCTCAGCCTACAGTACAATGGAGGCAGATACACGACGAGAGCAGGATGAACAGCGGATCTTTGACGAACAGGAGCAGATTCCGATGGTGCTTGGACGTAATGAGGCTCAACAGGAAGTGTGGAACCTCGCAGGACTGGTTAAAAGCCAGGATATTCGCACGAATCAGGCCATGTCGTACTTCATTGGGGAAAATGATGTGAGTGTGTTACTGCAGAGATTCTTGCCGCCGAACCACAGCGTTCGCTCGCTCAAGTTCCTGCCCGAGACCATTGACAATCGAGTTTGCGTCGAGACGAGAAGTTACACGCGTCTTCTAGTGGCAACGGAGAAACACGCGTTCCTGTACTACTTTCTGTCCGAAGAAGTGGATTCCACAAGGAAGAAAATGTCCAAGAAGGTGCTGGGCAAAGGAGAGAGATCCCGGTCCAGAGGGATGCACAAACCGATCAAAGTGGGGAAAGTTGTTGTGGGACAAAGTCGAGAATCGTTCACAAGTGTAGAAGAAGTCGAAGACGACGATAGCTCGACGGAATCTGGACGTGTCGTCATGCACTACAATTTTACATCGGCTGTTACCAGCATCACTGCCAACAGCTCGTTTCTCTTTGTCGCAACGCTCTCCGGATTACAAGTGTGGTCCATCTGGAGCCCCTGTCACTACGTTGCAGCCAGTCGTGCACTCAGCAAGTCGCTCGTGCCTCAGCCTTCTCAGCCGCAGTTGCTTTGCACGCAGCCCATTTCGTGTCCAGTGTCCCAGTTAGCTGCTCTCGACTCTTACGTCGTGTTACTCCCTCAAGTCAAGTCACTGGCAGATCTGAGACCAAACGATCTGGTGCATGTGGCGAGTTTAGCTGCGGCCGAGCGTCTCCCTGTTGGCGAGTTCGAAATGCGTCCACCCCTTGACTTTGAAGAAGATTTACATCCGCGCAGCATCACAATTTTCCAGCAGAGTCCACCGTCTCTCATTTTCTCCTACGTGCGTCAAGGTGTTTTATCCACTGACGGAGAGATGAAACCATTCCAGATTGACTTGCTGCTGAGCTTGTTCTCCTTGTACCGATACCGCGCTGATGTGGGTTACGACCTCCTGCGTCTAGCTATCAGCAATGATGCGATACGCAAGGAGGTTGCAGCTTCCATTTCGGACAGGAAAGAGAGGTTGGCTCTTGAGCTCGAAACCAAGTTGTACGACCGCCTCGCAAGGGAATGTGCAGCAGATCTCGCTGCTGTCTTCATGTCGGAGCACCATCGCAACTTAGAGAGAGCTGCTCTTCTGTTCGTGGCCTCCAACGTTCCGTCCATTGAGGTGATGCACCGGCTCCAAGCTCTTGTTGGGACCGTCGATCGCTCGGAGGTGATCGCAGCGACTGGAAAGTATCTGGAAGCATTCGTCTTCCCACCTCCTCAATCTCTCGCCGACATCTGCTCTCCTGAACTAACGCACGATGGAGGCCCAGTCAACGCCCAGTTCACGAGGATCGTACTGCTACATTATGGCAAATACTTCCCGGAACAGCTTTCTCGATTGATCGTGGACTCATCGTTGAAATGGACACTGGAAGACGTCGCGTTTGCACTGCAGAAACTGGAAGAGTCTTCCAGCCACAGTGTTCTCGTCAAAATCGCTCGCCTCGTGCTCATGCTACGTGCCGCTAAGTCCCCTAAGGGTGATTGGGATGCCCTCGGAGCTTCGGAGGGATCCTCAAGTCAAGATCTGACGCTCCAGTGCTCGTACCCTTCGATGCTTTCGTTAGTGGACGACCTCCTGGAGAATCACGTCGATGCTCTGGTGCACTTAACCGTGACACATCCAGACCTCCTCGTCCAAGAGGCTGAAAATGTATCTGGTTTCCAAAGACGCTTCTCCAGCTCCAATCTCACGCAAGCTTTGCTGGTGAAGTCTCCGTCCAAGTACCTGGACATCTTGGAGCGTATCTTCAACACGGCCGTCGGTCGGCAAGAAACAATCCAGTCAACGTTGCTATTCTGCTTGAACGCGATCGGTGATGCTGCAGCCCCATCAGCTACGAGAATTGCGTCGAGTGGTTCCTCTTCGTCTGCAGATGCCGCTCTATCGACGCCGTTTGTGCCTGACCAGGCATTGGTGCTTCGCTTCCTCGTGTTTGTGCTGCAGATGTTCCCGACGCTGGAGAAGTTGGCAGAGAAGGAGGAAGTCCAAGATGATGAAGAGGATATTCAGCGTGCAAAGGCAGCGGTTGCAGCTGAGTTAACGCGCTTGTGCGTAAAGCTGAGCTCCTGCTTTCCTGGGTCGGAGAACAAGGATGAAGACGGGCGAGTGGAGACAACAGTGTGCGATTTATTCGAGCCATTGGTCTCAGAACACACTGTCCATTACTTGCTTCCTGATTGGGTGCAAGAGTACTTGGAGAAACGCTGTCTGCCAAAGTCACTAAGGCTGCGTAGAACCCTCACGTTTCTCTACTACCAAGCTCTGGGACTGCTGCACGAGAAGGAGTTAATTCGTCCCCATGACGTGCTGTCTGTGTACGAAGTTTTCGGTGCGGAGCAAGGGCCGTGGCAACTCGAGAACGACTTGGCTGCACTTGTTGTACTCCTGACATTGCCCCGCGTGTCCAGGTACGTATTCTCATTCTTGTCATTCCGCCAGATTTCACTAATAGTTGAGTGTCTGTGTGTACAGAACGGTGGATGGATTGAAGCTCATCACACAGCGCGCAGACTTCGTGAATTTATTCTTACCATACGGGAAAAGCTTCTGCGTCACCCTTGATGAATGGCGTTTCTTGATCAGTACTCTTTCTTCGATTTCTGAGACCACGACTGAGGTATAAGTCGCCAATTGATCGTCATAATGCTGTTCGCCACAAACTTACCCCATTTATTTTCTTGCAGAAGGACGACGACACTTCCCAAGATGAAAGCGTGATCCTGGAGAACATCCTCAACCATGTGTGCTTGACGCTTAGCCCCGAAGATCTACTGCAAGTCCTTCCTGACGACGGCGACCTGGCGCTTTATATCTCGACGATCGAGGTCAGTTTGCGATTGGACCAAGTACGTGAAAAGCAGAGAGATGGTCGGGTTTTGAGTGCCGTTGGCGGATAAATGTCTTCGTTGTCTCAGTCTGCTTCCGATTGAGGTTCAAGAACTGCAGCTCGCGATCCGAACGCTGCCCCTTGTCTCTCCATCAACCTGGTGATGGCCTCAATGTACTGCGCACAGTAGAAACAGTCAACACAGACAACAATTCAAGTACAAAAAGGTTCAAGACTCACTGCAGCTCGCGTTTGGCGGAAATGCGTCTTCTGCGTTGCCTGAACAAATGTTCGGAACTGGACGACCCATCGCTTATTGGGCTCCAGTGCTACGTAGCCTTCGTTGCCTCGTGCCCGCTGTATGATCCTGTCTTCCTCCTGTCGGTTCTCATCAAACAGCAGCTTCGAAGCCGTCTCCGTGGCTGTGTGTCCACGAGCACTGGTACTTTCACGTGGTGTCGACGCATCCAAGAAGGAAGAAGCCCCCTCCGCCCCCAACGTTGCCGTTCCATCAGCTGCGAGGATGACGACGGGGTCCCAGAACAGCAGCTGGTCCATGTCCTGAACGAACTCGCGCACTCTCTTAGCTGAAATATCTGCAGGAAGTCGCACATCCAGTCGAAGTGGCCACAGAAATTTGTGGAACACCTCTGTTGTGTTGCTGACTGTACCACCAGCGGGGATAAATGTCTTGGTGTTGTCTGGAGTAGCTAAAACAATGAAGCCAAGTGGTGCATCGCAGATATTCCCCTTCCTCGAGCCGTGCAGGTAGATCCTCGAGTCCAAGTGCAGCATATTGGCCAAAAACATATAGTGTGCTCCCATGACGTTGCGTAGCTGTCGTATAGCAACAAAACTACATTAGAGAGGAAACAATAACCAACTTTCAAACACTTCGTACCAATGGTAATGCAGCTAATGCGATCGACACGAAGAAACCCACAGAAAAGAGCAGCCTCAATTCGTTTGAGTCCTCAATCTGAGGAGCCACAAAGTACGTGTAAACAATCAACACGAGCAGCAACATCTTGGCCAAAGTGCTCCCTTCGTACAGCAGCGTCATCCTGCCGGCCTTCTCGTCCTTCTTGTAACCTACCACACCTTTGCGAACAATAACTTGTCGCAGTACATTGCCCCCAGAGTCCAACCAGATAATAAAGCAGAGCCCGAAAACCCTCGCCGGCCACTCGTACAGCAGCAAAGACAGTCTTGAGACCAAAATGGCGATCCAAAGGAGTCCAACTCGACAGATAAGTGCAGTCTGCCACATCATCATCACCCGAGCGTCATCTGGCCATCTGCAAAATTCATATTTGGCATTATTAGAGCAAATGTGGCAATTTTAAGTTTTATTTATGGCAAACGTACTTCCACTTTTTGGGGCAAGCTTTGCGAACGCTCCAGAAGAGACAGCGCGCGATGGGGGTGGCCAGCACAGTGGAGAGGAAGAAGAGTACGATGGACACGTACGTGCTAATGCTGCCGCTCTTGGTCGTATGCCACCACTTCTCCCACGCTTCCTGTCTTGACTCGGACACCATTTTGACACTGCAATTGCAAAAATTGCAAATGGATAGGCAATTGCAAATTTTGGATTGATCAAAACAGGAAAATGTCTACTAGGAGAACTCTACTGCATGTCCTCGTCCTCATCGTACGACTCGTAGCCGGCACCTCCAGTAGCTTCTCCACTAATGATGGCTTCTTTCTCCTTTTCCATCTTGCGGACGTATGCACGACGGTCACGCTCGCGCATTCCTTCCAAAGTGTTTTCAAGTTCGCGTTCCTTCTTCTCGTGCTCCACCAGCAGCTCTTGCTCACTGCAACAACAAAACACAGCAAATATCAATAAACCGATAGATTTAGCAACGTTGTTGCAATTCTCCGTAACATTAACAAAATCGCACCTCGCCACAATCTCCTTGGACAAGCAGCACTTGGCACAAATGTCTTTCTCCTGCAATAAACAGCAACCAGTGAATAACAGTACACATGATCCATTATTGCAGGTGTGCTTACCCTGGCACAGGGATCACATGAAGCGTGGTAGGCCGACGTCACCGTCTTCTGGTGGCAGTAAATGCTGCAAATGACAATTGAAAACAAACAACAACCCACGAATGTCAGATTTCAACAGCACATAACAGAGTGATACACTGTATCTCAATTGCACAGTTGCAAAACGTACCAGGAACCTGGCTGTGTGAGCGGTTTGTATTTGCGGTACTTCTTGCGCCACTCAATCTGCTTCCGGCACTTCTCGCAAAGTCCATGGATGGGCATAGACATAATACGCTCCGTCTTCTTAGACTTGGGGTTGTGTTTGAACGCGAACGTGTTCTGGTGCTTAGGCGCGCGCTTCTTGACATTGCCACGCTGCGAACTCATAGTCGTGCTGCTTCACTGCAAAACAATTTGTGCCCATTCAAAGTTCTTTTTAATTTGGTGTGCCACACATTTAAGCCAAATTGTCAACTACGAGTCCGTAGGTATTTGCGATAGTTTTCGTTCTCCTCCGTCAGCATCACGTTCTTCGTGAGCAGCTCAGCGCAACGGCGTTCTACTTGTTCCAGCAATTTCATCCACTGAGCTTTCGTGCTCTTCAAGCGCGTCTCAAGTTGGCTCTTGGCTGCGCGCAGAGCTTCCAACTCGTTAAGAACTGCTGACTTGTTAGTAAAAGTCTCAGCATTGTCCATAGGCTTCGTTACCGGCTGAGTCTGCTGCAAAGTAAGCCGCCGTACCTCTTCAAGCTGTTTAGTCAATGCCTTGTGCATTTCAGCAATAGCCTGGACGCCAGTGTCACTGTTTGAAGGTTGTTTCTCGATCTTGTTCTCCTTTTCATGCAACAAATTCGCGTTCTTCTCTTCAAGTTCCGCCAGTTTCAGCGTCTGTTGTGCTCGTTGCTCCATTTCGGACGTTAAACGCTGTTCAGCAGCAGTCAGACGCTCGTACAGTTCTTCTTCACTATGGTTTAACTCGGATTCAGACTGCTCTGGATCTTGAAGGCGTCGGGACAAGCGAAAACCTGCTTTTCGAGCACTGTCCAGTTCGTCCAGGAGTTGTCGTTCACGTACCTGATAGGAGGCCACCAGATCCCTCAATGCTCGGACTCCAGCTCCAGATTCAGTACCCGACTGGAGGAGCGCAAGTTTTAGGCGGAAACACTCCAGTTGCGCTTGCAGATCGTGCCGCATACGTTCCAGCGTCAGCAGCAGCTCTTCGTTCTCCTCAGTTTTACTCTTCAACGTCCCATTTGCAAGTTGTTTGGCGCTCACTTCACGTGCTAATTCCTGCTGTACACGATCCAGTTTGAGCTCAAGCGAGTATTTTTCAGCTGCAAAAGCCTCTTTTTGGGCCTCTAATTCGTCCCTCAGTCGCTTCAGAGTGCAGTCACGTTGGCTCTTGGCCTCTTTTCCAGCCTTTTGGTTATCCAGTTGCTCCTTCCTCACGTCCAGCTCTTTGCGTTCCAGTTCCAGTTCACGACGCACCAGTTCCTTCTTCACGGCTTCGACTTTCTCTTCAGCTTCCGTCGCCTGCTGTCTCAATGTCTCGTTCTCGGATCGAAGATGACCACACTCCGTCTGCTGCGTATCAACTTTCGACTGAAGAACATCCAATTGTTTCGCTAGAGTCCCCAACTCTTTCTGCAGCTTCTGCTTCTGGTTCACCGCCACGATCAGTTCCAGACTCAGTTGTTGGTTCTTCTTGGCTTCCAAGTCCCGAGAACTCTCGGCAGCTTTCGCCGCCTTTTGCAGCATCGCCAACTCCCCACCCAACCGCGTTTTTTCAGCCACCAATTCGTTCATTTTACCGCACAAATCCTGGATTTGAGTGGCTTTTGTAGCGTCATCTTGCTGGATTTCCACCACGAGTTGCTCGGCCTGGATGAGTTTCGTCTCCACCTCGAACTTGTCCCCGTCCAACTGCTGCACTTGCGCGTCTTTTTCCAGTTGAAACGCGACGAAAGCTTTGCTTAGAGCCAATTTCTCCTGCTCACAAGCCAGAAGTTCCGTGCGAAGAGCGAGTTCATTGTCAAACAGTTCGCGGTACTTACAGCGGAGTTCCCCCAACTGAGCAGTGAGTGCGTCCTTGTCTTCGCGCAACAGTCGACGCTCCAAGCCGCTTTGAGCCACTTTTCCCTCCAGAGCGTGGACTTTTCGCTCGAAATCAACCAGTCCCGGTGCTTCCTTCACTGCGTCCAGTGTTGCGGGTTTCTGTGTCAGGAACTGACGGCGTCGCAGTCCTCGAAGCATGTCATTGTTCACAAGGGGGAATGTACTTAGTCGAGACAGAGATTTCCCAAGCTGGAGAGTAGAGATTGAACCCTTGAGATCACCCGGACATAGAACCAAAAGCGCCAGTGTGAGGCAGTTGCCTCCTAGTGCGTCCTGGAGTAAAGTCGTCAGTTGAGAGCTCTGGTAGTGAACTGAAGCTTCGTCCGAGCTGCTTAAACTTTCGATCACTTTTTGAAGTGCAAACAACGATTTATTCAGCAGGGGTCCTTCGGATAAACGTACTGCTGGACCAGGCTACGATAGGGAATTAGTGTACTGTATTAAAGTGACAATCGAGAATACTCACGAGAGAAAGACGATCAGTAGCTGGTAGATCCACGAGGTCGAACAACGAGTAAAGTTCCTGAGCTGGGGCTTCTCGAAAAGTGAAATTCTGTTTGACAGAAAGCTGCAAAATTATAATAAAAAGTTAGTAAAACGATAAACACTTCTACAGCTCATGACTTTACCCGCAAAACTGCACTACTGAACTCGGAGGAATTCCCGTATAGTCCATTAGTGCTGTGTTGTGCATTGAGTCCGATATTTAAAAGGTTACGGAAATCCCCTGGTGTCGTCAATGGCCCTGATTGCGTCAAGTTTCTAATGATCTTTCCAAGAGCTGGATCGTCCTCAATCACCAGCTCTTGCGTATTGCCTTCTCTGGTAGCTAAGAGATCCTAAAAAAACAACACTCATCTTGTCAATAATTTTTTTTTGCAAACGGAAGTCATTTTCCTACCGTGATCGTCTCTTCGAAGAACTCAACGAATGACATACGCACTGAAAACGTTGCAGAGGAGAGATTTTCCATTCTCGCGGTTGCCTCCAAGCTGGTGTTTCTATTCAGAGCTAGAATTTTTCTCTGAAGAGTATCAAACAACGTCTGGAACACTGCAACAGCGAGACTTTGGTCTGGCAATGACGAGAAAAACACTCGATTCTTCTGTGCCTTGGCAGAACCAATTGCTAACACGGAGACATTCACTCCTTCCGCGCACGCTGTAACTAAAGACTGCAGCGATCGCTCCATCACGTCAGCTTCTGCTGCCTGTTGGTACACGTGACCTACTTGTAACCCAAAAGTCTGGCGAGAGTTGAAAAAAAAGATAAATAATTTCACAATACTGGAGGATGGTACTGTACCTCTCCAGTTGAGCTGTTCACAACTTCGATTTGCTTGCCATCTTTCACCTGCAACGTCGAGTTATCTGGGATATACAGTGGTTTATGCATGTATATGTTTAGTTTTTAGGATATAACTTTTGCACGAACCAGGTTTCCCGGATGGTAAACCAACGTAAGCATGCACCTATTCAAGCAGTTAGACGCCAATAGTTAACTACACTCCCCTTTAAACTGCTTCCTACCTGCACAGAGACACCTTTGGGCCTTTGATCCACATTCACAACCATGCTCCAGACGAATAAATACAATCTCCAGAACCAATCTATAATTATTAAGTCTGGATTTACATTCGACATACGATTTCATAAGCCACACTGGCGACAGTTCCAATTGTGACGCGTTGCCCTGGGTCAAAGCAGCACATGTGCAGAATCATACTCCACGCATCATCGTCAATGTCTTCAGGGCGCGGAGGTAGCCTTTTCTCCTTGGTGACATTCAGTTTTACTACTGAATCCGGCATTGTGTCCCCCCAAGGATACCGCCCAGTGATTATTTCGATGATACACATTCCAAACGAGTAAATGTCCGATGCAAAAGTGGGTGCACTGCCTAGTAAACACTCCGGTGCCTTCCATTGAATCGCCCCAAGAGCGTTAATCTCCGTGTCAGTGAGCTGTTTGGGGCTAGATGAAGCCAAACTGGCAAGCCCAAAGTCGCAAAGCATAACCGTAAAGGCCCCCATTACGATATTATTGCCTTTGAGATCTCCATGAATGATTCCATGGTCATGAAGATGCTTGAGCCCCTTTGCTGCTTCATAGATACAAGACCACTTTTCCCAAATCGATTTCCCTTGCTTCAGATATCCCCCTAACGTGCCCTCAATGGCGCGCTCACAGACGAAAAAAGGTTGCCCGACGTGGCAAGCACCGTATAATTTGACCAAATATCCATCCGATAAAGAGAACCACAAGTCTACTTCACGCAGGAACTGCCTCCGATTTTCAGCGTTGCGTTGATCAGTCATCACGAGTTTCACAACTACATCAGTATCTAGCCATTTCCCTTCGTATACAGACCCAAACGATCCATCTGCGATATGGCGTCCCAATATCACTTAATAGGGAGGAATAAACCACTTAGGCAATGAACTGCTGAGGTGAGATACACCAGGTGCAGAGAACTCGCCACCGTGATTACGTGCTTCGTATTCCAGCAAAGCGATAGCTTCTCTTTGATCGTCCTCGGTAAGCTCATCCAACGTTGATAGTGGGTTTTCCCAAAATCCTTGCAACGTAGAACGTTGGAGATCTTGCATCTCTTGAAAGTGAGGAAGCCAAGCGTGAATACAGGAGTCGCTTTGAAGTAGAGACGTACTCTGGATCAACCTGTCGAGATCATGGTGAATACTGTAGTTTTTGTTGGCGATGGTACGAGACGCACAGACACTTGCAACTAAACTCCCGGCTCCAAAACCACGTCGGTCAAGCGAATCAAGGAAGCGTATTAGAATGAGACTAAACTTCTCCACGATATCCAGGGATAGAGGGTTTACACCAGTTTGAAGCTGGAAGAAAACGTCTTTCAGGCGAGAAAGCACCGGGTGATTCACTGTACTAATCTCGGGGAGGTCATTACACAGGAGCTCAATTTCACTAAGCGTTTCTTCAATTGTCAACCCCAATGTGTTCACCATAAACAGACGTAGATTTTCAACAACTTTCATCTTTCCAGTGTCATTATTCGACTTGTCGAGGTTTTCGTGATCTGCCAGCAGTTCCATTCGATAAATGACATCTCGAATTCCTATTCTGTTGGTTGAATCTGGCGAACACATTAGACTGAGCAATTCCCATTCATCCTCAGCAATAGATTGCGGCCTATCCACAGGAAGTTGTTTGGGCGGCTGATTCGGTCTTGTCATCTTTGCTACTAGCCCTCGATTGGACCCAGTGCACACCTCATCAAACAAATAAAAGATACACAGCCCAAAGTCTAAGATATCCCTCGCTGGTGATGGCTGCTGCGCCTTCATAAGGTGATTGGTTTTGCTAGCTTCACTCGATCTCGCAAGACCCAGACCACTTAGAACCCCAACAGAGCCCATTGACAAGAGAAGGTCATTGAGAGTTAATTTCACATGAACGAGACCACAACCATGCACATATGCCAGTCCATGGGCACATCCGAGTAGCTTCGACCACCGGACGCCGAACTGGTAAACTCGGAAACTCTTGTCGTGAATGACAAACACTTTTTTGCCAACGTGACACGCTCCGAGGAACTTTCGTACGTGTGGGTGGTGTAGCTCTGCCCACAGATTGACATCATGATAAAGTTGGCCGTCAGTTCCAGAGACGACGGTTGTCTTACAGGAAGACCAGTCATGTGTGGATGTAGCGAACCAGCCCGGAATTTCCACCACAACGCCATTGGAACTATCAACAACTGCGTCAAATACATCCGATGTTGCATCCATCTCCTCTGGAGTCATCACATCGCCATACCGTTCAACTGCGTATCTCAACCGGGTCAGAATCTCCAGGGCTCGATGCTTGTCGCCAATTTCAAGCTTCATTCTCCAGCCACTTGTAAGCAGCAACTTGATACGTGCCACCCACTCGTCTCGTTCACGCTGAAAAACATTTCTCCACAAGATCTTTTCATCGCTCTCTTGAAGCTTCAAAATGGTTAAAGTCGTCTCGAGGCAGCGTTGAACAGCTACCACAACTCGCCCCGTGTCTGACAACTTAAGAAGCAGACAGCTTTCCTGTTCGAAGTCATGTAATTGGTTTCTTAAACTTTCTAAACATGAACGGATTGCAGGATACTTAAAGCCTCTTTCACTTTCCTCTCGAAGTTCCAGCATTTTCGTTAGGTGGAACCCCAATGATCCCTCCATCGTTTGCCTACTTGCTCAAAAATCTCACACTGGCAGCGACAGACCAACTATTGTCTTCCATCTTCTGGACAGTGAACCCTTGCGACATAACGTACAGTTAAACTTTAGCTCACTATTTGCATACATTTTCAAAATGTAGCCATATCTTGAAGAGATGCAAGTGGATCAGGAGGAGACGCCGCCGCCAAACGCTCTGCTGCTGCTTGTGAGTGGTGACGGCATCCCGTTGCTGGTTCGTTCTTATGGCGACGTTTCTACGCCTCCTAGTGCTGCTGTGGGCGTTACAAGTGCACTGTATCATGCTGCAACTCGCGAAAACAATGACGTCGTAGAGCTGACGTTGCAGAAACTGGAGACTAAGCATCGCTCTGTAGTCTATGAGGTGACGCCCACTGATCTGCTGCTGGTATTTGCGTCAGATAAAACGTGTGAGGGCTGTCCGTCCAGTGGTGTAATGGTCCGCCGAATGTTGCGCACAGTGTACGATTTTGTATTGTTGCAAATCGGTCTGAGCAATTTACGCGACTGGAATGTGTCTAAACTTCGCGCAGCTATTGCAAAACAAGTGGAAGTGGTGGATACTATTGTTACAAAGTTCCAGATTGATATACGCTTCGTTTTCGGTCGGCCTGTACGTGATGTAATAGCGTACCGGCAATTGGACGGGATCGACGTTGAGAGGAGTGACGGGTTGTTGCAAGGCGCGTGGCTCGAGAACGGAGAACTTGTGGCTGAATTCTTCCAGAAGAATGGACAAAAAGTACTCACTGATAAGGAATTGTTGCTTTTGACTGTCCTGGGTGAGTGTGTCGGCAGGAGAGAGCGCAACTATTCGCATTATATTGGTGGCGCCCACTTCACACGGAACCAAACGGGTGTCAAAGTGGTCATCTGCAACAGCTCAAAAGGGCCGCTAGTTACGTTTATCGGTATCTTCGAAGACAAAACACAGGACGACAAAGAGCTGAAGGAGTTGGTTGGTTTAGCATTAACATTTGAAAGCTGAACGAGTGTGAACTGACCTTTTGTTTGATTTCTAGGCGGACAAATTGATTTTGTATCGAGCTAAAGCACGCGTTCGGGTGACTGATGTCCAACTTCAATTGCCAAGTACTTTGATTTGGTACGAAATGTTTTATCTTACCTATCTGCATTTTACTAATCTGCTGGTCGTACAGTTCGTACGCTTCTCGGCTTGGAGATACACCTTCACCTTCTTGCAGAACGCTGGCATACCTCAATTCGTCATGGGAATCTACGTTAAAGACTGAAGTGACCCGCTTAAAACTTCCTATCGATTATAAGCAGATATCAAGGAACTTTTGGTGGCGGGAGCTCTGTCGGTTCGCTGCGCATCGACAATATCCAACTGCTAGTTCAATTCCTGCGAACTACAAGCAAGAAGACGAGGTGCAAAAACCGTTTTCATCCCGTTTGAAAAGATACTTACAGCTTGTTTTCTCGAACTCTAGGCCTTGACATTCTTGCAGTACGTACGTGGGTCCATTCAGATTGTAGCGCTGTGCATTGGTCCAGTTCCAGTGACAAGAATCGTGGCTCTAGGCGACACTTTAGCACAAGTTCTGCTCAGTATTCAATAAAAACTCAACGGTAGCATTAATCCTGTGGTTAATAGCAAGTGACCTTCGTACGGACACTGTTCACAGTCGGCTTCGTAATGACCGTGGACTTTACTTGACTTCGTTCGCCAGTGGCTCCTTGGCCGCGTACGCCTTGATGTTCGTCATTGTAGTGTGGCCAATGTTATCCAACGCCTCCTTGGTGAAGAAAGCTTGATGACCAGTAATGATGACGTTGGGGAACGTAAACAACCGAGCCAAAGTCTCATCAGCGATGATTCCTCCAGAGCAGTCCGAGTAGAAGTATTCTCCTTCTCCTTCGAACACGTCAAGGCCGACACCACGGACCTTTCCCGACTTGAGGCCTTCAACAAGAGCCTTGGTATCGATCAACCCTCCTCGACTTGTATTGATGATGGTCACCCCCTGTTTCATCTTGGCAATGCTGTCAGCATTAATCATGTGCTTGGTGCTAGGGAACAGAGGTGCGTGCAGCGAAATGATGTCAGCACGGGCCCAGATCTCGTCCTGGCTCACGTATTCCACGCCGTAGCTCAGAGCCTCGGGGCTCTGCACCACGTCATAAGCAAGGACTTTGGCTCCAAAGCCACCAGCGATCCGTGCGAACAGAGCACCGATCTTTCCTGTGCCAACGACGCCAATGGTCTTCCCATTGACGTCAAAGCCCAAGAGACCAGCCAGACGGAAGTTCTGCTCGCGCGTGCGGTTGTACGAGCGGTGGATCTTGCGGTTCAACGTCATCATCAACGCCGCGGCGTGTTCAGCGACAGCGTACGGGGAATACGCCGGAACGCGTGTCACAACGATGCCGAGCTCCTTCGCGACCTTCAAGTCGATCATATCGAAGCCGGCACAACGGAGGAAGACGGCGCGGGTGCCTCCAGCGTGCAACGCGCGTAGAGAAGCTTCGTCCGCGACGTCATTGACGAAGATGCAAACACCTTCGCAGCCTTCCGCCAGTTTGGCGGACGTCTGGTCCAGTCGGGGCACGAAGAAGGAGATTTCATGCTCGGGGGTCACTCCGTCCTCCTTGGCGATACGCTCCATGGACTCGATGTCGTAGCTGTGGGTGGAGAAGAAGGCGATCTTCATGGTTGGGAAGGAATGCGGCTTGCTGGGGTCTTGGCAAATGTGCGAATGAGAACTGGTAGCGAAGTATCATGAGCTGTTGGGCTGTTGGATCGCATCGTACGCGTGTTTTTGCGATCTGAGCCACTTTTAGCGAACGTGCTGGCTTCAACGTGGCATTATATCAGTGCTGCAATTCTGTGCTGCAATTCTAGACATGCAGCTGATGCACGAAGCAGCCACGCAGTTGATGTCTATGCTTGATTCACTAGCCAACTTTAAGATACAAGGCTCAGTACAAGGAATAAGGGTATGCGACTGATCAAGATCGCGGCTCAAAGATTCACTAGAAGTCCCGTTGTTTTTGTCTTGCGGCAACTGCATCGCAGATGAAGAGAGAGAGTAACTACATGTATATTCACTGCTATATGTAGATCCTCTAGTGCGAAACTGCGGCTATCGCATTCATTCCGTTTCACACATAACAAACTAAAAAACCGAAATGAATTTATGATACTATGATGAGTATCTAGCTGTCTATATACTTTACTTGACCTCGTTCACCAGAGTCTCCTTGGCCACGTACGCCTTCACGTTGGCGCACGTCGTCAGAGCAATGTTGTCCAGAGCCTCCTTCGTGAAGAAAGCCTGGTGGCCGGTGATCAACACGTTCGGGAACGTGAACAGGCGGGCCAGAGTCTCGTCCTGGATGACGACGCCCGAACGGTCCGAGTAGAAGTACTCGCCCTCACCTTCGAACACGTCCAGACCGACCGAGCCGATCTTGCCGCTCTTCAGGCCGTCCACCAGCGCCTTGGTGTCGATCAGACCGCCACGGCTCGTGTTGATGATCACAACGCCCTCCTTCATCTTCGAGATGCTGTCCGCGTTGATCGTGTGCTTGGTGGACGGGAACAGCGGGCAGTGCAGCGAGATGATGTCCGCGCGCTTCCACATCTCGTCCAGCGACACGTACTCGACGCCGTAACTCAACGCCTCAGGGTTCTGCACCACATCGTAGCCGAGCACCGTGGCTCCGAAACCAGCAGCAATGCGGGCGAACAGAGCGCCGATCTTTCCCGTGCCGACCACACCGATGGTCTTGCCGTGCACGTCGAAGCCCAGAAGACCCGACAGACGGAAGTTCTGCTCACGCGTGCGGTTGTACGAGCGGTGGATCTTGCGGTTCAGCGTCATCATGAGCGACGCGGCGTGCTCCGCCACAGCGTACGGAGAGTAGGCGGGCACGCGGGTCACGGCCATGCCGAGTTCCTTGGCCACCTTGAGGTCGATCATGTCGAAGCCAGCACAACGCAGGAACATGGCCTTGGTGCCGCCGGCAGCCAATACGCGCAGAGCAGCTTCGTCGGCGACGTCGTTGACGAAGATGCAGACACCTTCGCAGCCCTCGGCCAGCTTGGCCGAGTTGGCGTCCAGACGAGGCGTGAAGAACTTGAGCTCGTGTGCGGGGGTGACGCCCTGCTCCTTGGCAATGCGCTCCATGGACTCGATGTCGTAGCTGTGCGACGAGAAGAAGGCGATCTGCATGGTGGTTTGTAGTGGGGTAGTGGGGTGTTCTTGGTAAAATGAAGAATGAAGTGATCTACCTAGATCCTGTCGAGATCAACGTAGAGAGTTTTGGTGCTTGGAGACTTGCATACACAGAGCATGTAGCGACCCAGGACAATACAGCAGATGATGCGTTTCTCTGTGTTTCTGATGCTGCTTGGTGTGGGTGGACCTTTCTTGAAACAGAAGAGTACCGTGAAAGCCAGAAGCGAAATCTTTTGACATTCATTTCATACTCAATTCAAGTGAAAAGAAGTAGCGCACGCGCTCATTTTTGTGGCGTGTCACGCCAAGCAGATTGCTTGCTAAATACGACCCGTCATCGTGTTAAAACTCCCGAAGCAACACGACTAGGGCTTTCAACGTTACCTGGTATCGCTATAGTTAACGTTAAAATTTTACCGGTATCGTTAAAAGACTTCGCAAAGATACCGTTATCAGCGCCTCTACGATCCCGCCGATCAGATTTGTCGAGTCAACTCTTCCGACCGCACAAAAGATCCGCCATTCGAGTTCTAAAACAGCCATGGATCCATTGCTGCCCCCGATTTCAACGATGTGGTCTCAGGGAATGCCTTCCGGAGCCGATGACCATCGACCTCAGGATGATCATAGCGCACTGGGGCCAGTAGCACACATGTTTGCGTTGCGCGGTCAACCGCCCAGCCGATCAGTAAACGAGTTACAATCAAGTAGCCCGCCAATTCGTACCCGTCTTACGTTTGATGACGCCGACGATACGGACGCTCGGCAGGCTGGTATCTGTTCCGGAACTTTAACAAGTCACGATCACGACATAGCTGCTGAAATAACCTCCGGGAATAGTTCTTGCCGTGATGAAGAAGCTACTAGACGTTCGACACTCAAGCGTCCCGATTCTCGCGGTCATGTAGGGCCCTACAAACGCCTGTTTGTGGGTCCTAATGGTCAAGAAGTATGTGAAGCTACCTCACCAGCAAATACCCCAGCCAAACGAACAAGTACGCCGCAGCGCGGATCAAATTTGCGCAATCGCAATGTTGAAACTACGCCTAGTGCTCGCCGCAAGCGTGTTGGTAAGTCTCCCGCCAGTGCTACGCGTCAATGTGGTGTGAACAGTGTTCAGCGCCCACACTCACATCAAACACCAATCAATTCCAGCCGTGGTCACAGTGGCAAGACTCCCAGTAGTTCTCAGCGTGGACGCAGCCACAAATCACCAAACAGCTCACGATCAACACGCCGCAGCAGGACACCGAGTAGTGTGCAACGTGGCGGCAGAAATGTGTCCTCTCATACAGTGTCGGCGCTATCCAGCCCACGACGAATCTTGTTCAACATGCACAAAATGCGTAAGCCACAACACTGGCGTTTCATTCAGCTTGTTTGCAAGGACGAGTATAGTCACGTACATATGGACGACTTGCGCTCTGAACACGCCAGGTGCGCCTTTTGCAATAAATGCGGGGTTGAGATTGCGTTTGAAAAGTCCAATACAGCGCATGTAACCAAACACATGAAGACACGCCATCCCAAGGAGCTCAAACAAGCAACAGAAGAAGAAGAATCTCGTCGGAGGAACAACACCCAGATTTTGGTGCACACAAACCCGACCAAGTTGTCTACCGTGTCTGGCTACCAAGAAGCAGCAACAGTGGAGGAGCAATCAAGGGCTGATGATCTAGCCTCGATCTGGGTAGCTAAGTCAATGCGTCCGTTTTCGATTACTAGCGACAAATACTTTCGCAAGTACTCACGATACCTCAACTCAGTGTGCCGCCGGGTTAAGATCATTAAGCCATGGAAGACCCGCGAACGCGTTGAAGTAATAGCCGCTGAACTCCGCGAAACTTTAAAAGAAAAAGTCGCTGCTGAATGCGATTATTACTCTGCGTCAAGTGATATTTGGACATCCAGAAGCAAGCTCGCATTTATATGCCTTACACTTCACTATTTGGACACATTGTTCAACATGCACAGTTGGATACTCGAAGTGAAGCCGCTACCGGGGAAAGCACGATGCTTACCACATTGCAGATTCATTGGAGGAAAGCATGCTGGAATGGGGTCTACCGGTTAGTAAGTGTGTCAAATTTTTGCGCGACGGCGCATCAAATGGTGTTAAAGCCTGTGACTTGCTCCGCCTTGACTCGATGTCATGTTTAGCTCATTGCTTGCACTTAATAGTTGGCTCTGGTATTGTCAAGAAAAAATTGGGCAAAACATCCAACGAGATGCTGGCGGCAGCAAAGACGGATGGTGAATTCGAAGATGCGCTCGAACAGGAAGCTTGCGAAGAAGTGGACAGGTTTATCGCTGAGTCTTGTGAATCTTCTCGGTCAGATTTGGATAAATTACGTGGAGTTGTTGAAAAGTTTCGCAAGCTTGCAGTGTTCTTCAGTCGTTCGGTAAAAGGATCCGACTGCCTGAAAAGTCTTCAAAGTAAAGATCTTCTTCCTAAGACTGACTGTGCTACTCGTTGGAATAGCACATACGCCATGCTCTTGCGTATGTTGGAGTTACGCAGTTCATTAGCTGCTTTTTTTGATCTCGCGGCTAGAACTGGTGAATTTTCCTACCCCACTTCCGCACAGCCTACGGTTGAAGATTGGCTTACGATTCGGTGCTTAGTCGCCTTGCTTGAGCCTTTCGCCAAAGCTACCGATGGTTTGGGAGGACAGAAGTACCCTACATTGGTAATTGCCGTTCCAGTACTTCGGTCAATCGAGAGGAAGCTAAACAACACCAAAATTTTTGATCCGATCATTCGATCAGTTGCCAACGAAGAATTTGGTCCTCGAGTGGAGACATTGATGCATTCAATCAGACAAACGTACGTTGAGCTCTTTTCCAAGCGGTTTAAAGACAACTTACCACCGGAACTATTGTGGATTTCGGCGTTGGACCCAAGATCAGCCGAGCTGAAACACTTAAGTCATGGCGAATCTACAGTTGCTATATCTCGACTCAAAGCAGCCGTTTTTGAGATGGCAAAAGAGATTAATGCAAACAAATCCAGTGACAATGAGGCTGCGCAGGTAGAAAAATATTTAGCGCCCCAGTCCGGTACATCGAGGCAAAATGTAGCTTGGCTGACAGACGTATTTAGTGGTGGGATGGACGAGTATGTGGAAGAACCGATAAGTGTTGCCGATGATATGCTGAAAGATGAGTGCGAGTCTCAAGTCCGGCAATATTTAAGAGATGCACATGGAACTCCCGTTACTACTGATGTATTGGACTGGTGGGCGAAACGACGAAATAAATACCCGTTCGTAGGTGCTTTGGCTAGGAAGTGGCTCGGGTGTATAGCAACTTCTGTACCGTCCGAACGTGCATTTTCAAAAAGCGGAAATGTAGTCACCACGAGACGCTGCTCGTTAGCGCCCGATATTATTCGTGATACTCTGTTTGTCAGCGAAAACTACGAAGAGAACGATGACATCGTTCCCAGTGAGCAAAGTGATATCAGTGACGAGGAAGGCAGGTAACATCTCGGTATATCGTTACATGAACGAAAGCGAAGTGAAATCTACGCAGTAACAATAATTCTATTTCGAAGCACTTCATTCTCTGGTGATTTTGTATTTACTGGTTACATGTACTCCATAAACTTTAGAAGCATTACCTTAGCTGCAATCGCAGAGATATCGCAGGCGAATTGCCAGTTTACCAGCCGAATAAATATTCTCTATTCTACCCCACCTTGTATACGCCTGCGCCAAGAACACTAATGAATATGTGCTAGATATCCGATAGCTTTGAATCCCGAATCCTAGCTAGGCACTACCGGATGATCAACGGTAAAAGCCGACAAAGGGAGCTTGGCTGTTAGAAAAGAAATAATTACCGTCAGTGCCCATAATATGTTAGGTAAAACTCGCCATCGCATGGGTCGGAAGTGATCGAGGTGGAGGAGGAGCTGCTGGAGTTATTGAGCTTGATAGTTTTTCCAGCAGAAAAGATGGCGAAGAGACCTAACACAGAACTCTGATGGTGCTGGTTGCGTCAGGTTCAGAGAGGAGGTGCTCGCTAGCTGGATTGCTGGACTTACGTACACCAGAACGTCGACTCTGACACCGACATTGGCCAGAATGCCGCCGATGGGAGTGATTGCAGCCTTCGTACGAAGTATTTGGAGCTGTCTTGGTTGAAGACGAGTGATTCTGTAGGAGGGAAGTCTGCAAAAGAACGAATAAGCCGGACAAGGAAGAAAAATCATGATACAGTCCCTAGCAGCCAGCCTAGACTAGTACATGTACCCGCAACGTAGAGACTGCCTAGCCTCGGATCCGAGAATAGTATACGGATGCCCGTCAGTAGAAGTTGTCGCCGTGACTTTGGATGCACTTATGTGCCACCGAGCAACATAGGCCAGTTGGTTCATGACTGCTTAGCATTCGCACATGTACATGTACGTGGAGTCTACGTCATGGAATTCGAGGCCTTGTCATCAGCCAATCCGGATGGAGAATTTATTTTAACCAATCAAAACACATATCGTTATCTCATCGCTATCGCTTCGTAAAACCCCAGATAACGTTACGCAATCGTCGCGGAGATACCGGTAAACGTTAGAAGCACTAAACACGACACGCACATGGAGAATCTAAAGAAACGCAGGACGTTCACGAGCAAGCCATGTGATTAAAACTGAGGCAACAGTAAAACCGACTGTCGCAGCGCCGAGTAAGCAAGATTCGGCCGAAGAAGCTGTTAGAACGACAAACATCACTTCATTCTTCATTTTACCAAGAACACCCCACTACCCCACTACAAACCACCATGCAGATCGCCTTCTTCTCGTCGCACAGCTACGACATCGAGTCCATGGAGCGCATTGCCAAGGAGCAGGGCGTCACCCCCGCACACGAGCTCAAGTTCTTCACGCCTCGTCTGGACGCCAACTCGGCCAAGCTGGCCGAGGGCTGCGAAGGCGTCTGCATCTTCGTCAACGACGTCGCCGACGAAGCTGCTCTGCGCGTATTGGCTGCCGGCGGCACCAAGGCCATGTTCCTGCGTTGTGCCGGCTTCGACATGATCGACCTCAAGGTGGCCAAGGAACTCGGCATGGCCGTGACCCGCGTGCCCGCCTACTCTCCGTACGCTGTGGCGGAGCACGCCGCGTCGCTCATGATGACGCTGAACCGCAAGATCCACCGCTCGTACAACCGCACGCGTGAGCAGAACTTCCGTCTGTCGGGTCTTCTGGGCTTCGACGTGCACGGCAAGACCATCGGTGTGGTCGGCACGGGAAAGATCGGCGCTCTGTTCGCCCGCATTGCTGCTGGTTTCGGAGCCACGGTGCTCGGCTACGATGTGGTGCAGAACCCAGAGGCGTTGAGTTACGGCGTCGAGTACGTGTCGCTGGACGAGATGTGGAAGCGCGCGGACATCATCTCGCTGCACTGCCCGCTGTTCCCGTCCACCAAGCACACGATCAACGCGGACAGCATCTCGAAGATGAAGGAGGGCGTTGTGATCATCAACACGAGCCGTGGCGGTCTGATCGACACCAAGGCGCTGGTGGACGGCCTGAAGAGCGGCAAGATCGGCTCGGTCGGTCTGGACGTGTTCGAAGGTGAGGGCGAGTACTTCTACTCGGACCGTTCGGGCGTCGTCATCCAGGACGAGACTCTGGCCCGCCTGTTCACGTTCCCGAACGTGTTGATCACCGGCCACCAGGCTTTCTTCACGAAGGAGGCTCTGGACAACATTGCTCTGACGACGTGCGCCAACGTGAAGGCGTACGTGGCCAAGGAGACTCTGGTGAACGAGGTCAAGTAAAGTATATAGACAGCCAGATACTCATCATAGTATCATAAATTCATTTCGAGTTTGTTTTTATTTGGAACTGTAGTTCGCTACGAATGCATGTTCTTCTTACTTAACAAGTTGCTTGCTAAAATGTAGCAGTGCGTGTCAATTCATCTCGTCGTCAGTCACCGGGTTAAAATCTAACAACGCGTCCAGAAGGTGCTGAAGACGAATGACTGGCCTTCGATTGCCAAGCCTAGCGCCGAGTATGCCGTCGTGAGAGTGACTGCACACTAAACCGTTAACACTAGGATTGGATGCAGTGCAACAAGATACTTTATTTACCTTTGTGTAATCACGTTGTTTACTTTTTGACCAAGAGAAAAGGCATGTCGAAGTTTGATCTCACTTGACCTCATTCACGAGCGGCTCGTCAGCAATATAAGCAGCGATATTGTTGATAGTCGTGCGCGCAATGTTGTCCAGTGCTTCCTCCGTGAAGAATGCTTGGTGGCCGGTGATGATGACGTTCGGGAACGTGAATAGGCGAGCCAGCATGTCGTTGGCGATGATTTCACCCGAGCGATCCGAGTAAAAGTAGCCCTGCTCGCCCTCAAACACATCTAGACCGACAGACGATATCTTGTTGGCTTTAATACCTTCCACCAGAGCTTCCGTGTTGATCAGCGCACCACGACTTGTGTTGATGATCATCACACCGTCCTTCATCTGCTGGATACTCTTCTCGTTGATCACGTACTTCGTGCTCGGGAACAGCGGACAATGCAGTGAGATGATGTCGGCCTCCTTCCAGATCTCTTCAAGCGGAACGTACTCGACCCCGTAGCCCAAAGCTTCCGGGTTCTCAGCCACATCGTACGCAAGTACGCGACATCCAAAGCCCTTACAAATACGCGCGAAAATGGCTCCGATCTTGCCCGTACCGATGACACCCACCGTCTTGCCGTTCATATCGAAACCCAGCAGACCCGTAAGTCGGAAGTTCTGTTCGCGCGTGCGGTTGAAAGCACGGTGCGTCTTGCGGTTCAGCGTCATCATCAGTGCAGCAGCGTGTTCAGCCACCGCGTACGGCGAATACGCAGGTACGCGCACCACGGGCATATTAAGCTCCTTAGCGGCGTCCAGGTCGACCATGTCAAAGCCGGCGCAACGAAGGAACAGCACACGAGTACCTCGATCGTGCAGCTACAGAAAAATCAAGTTAGTTACATGTAGTAGAGTCACTTGGTGAGGCTACACTTACCCTGCGCAATGCAGTGGCGTCTGCGACGTCATTGACGAAGATGCAGACGCCCTCGCAGTTCTCGGCAAGCTGCGTGGTCTGTTGCGTGAGTCGATTGGAAAAGAATCTGCGGTCATTCGATCGTGAGGCTCATCGTCTAGATTTCCACAGTAAAGTAACGTACACTAGTTGGTTGTCTTTGGCAATGCCAGCGCGCTCGGCGAGCGCCTTCATTGTGCCGATCTCATAGTTGTGCGCCGAGAAGAAGCCGATGCGCATGCCCGTACGTTGCTGGGCAGTGGTGAAGTCGCGCTGTGCAAGGGCTGGCAGCCATCGACGAGCTATTGAGAGGGTCTGGTGACGGCTGAGCGAAGCCACACAGCGCAGCATCATCGTTGCTTGGGCAGTTGAAGGAGATTTCAATAATGTCAGTGGGAAGATGCGTGTGGAGATACATCAACTGCGAATTCCGAGTGCGTGTCTATCTGATGAGTAGCAGAGGCGTATTTGCCACCAACTTGTGTCAGGTTGAAGCGTATCATGGCCTCCTTGAAGTGCGCGTGTGGATGACACTCGCCGGCACACGCTAGACTGATACTTGTTGTCCCTACGACAGAGTTGTCGGTGGTCGGCCGCCACTACATGCTGTAAATATTCGTTAGCAGTAGCAGACAGCATAGACTTTTGCAAGATGGTCGGCACTCTACACACAATGCACTCTAGGTCAAAAGTAAACATCAACGTTGGATGCAGAGCAATGACCAGCAAATACAGTAAACAGCGTTGCTGGATGCAGATCCATAGAAATGGTGGCCATTGAAGGCCGATATGTACTGCACCCCCAGCGTAAGCGAACCACACACATTGATATTTTTGTTTTCGTCAGTGCCAGCTTTTCTCCACGCCACAGTATTAGAAGCTGTTTGAGTGGAAGAGCTTACTTGACCTCATTCACCAGAGTCTGCTTAGCCGCGTACGCCTGGATATTGGTCATCGTTGTATGGGCGATGTTGTCCAGGGCCTCTTTCGTAAAGAAGGCCTGATGACCAGTGATCAACACGTTCGGGAACGTGAACAGGCGAGCGAGAACGTCATCGGCGATGATGGAGCCCGAGCGGTCCGAGTAAAAGTACTCCCCCTCCCCCTCGAACACATCAAGGCCGACCGAGCCAATCTTTCTCGACTTGAGGCCGTTGACAAGAGCTTTCGTGTCAATGAGTCCCCCACGGCTCGTGTTGAGCAACATCACGCCTTGTTTCATCTTTGCGATGCTCTCGGCGTTAATCAAGTGCTTGGTGCTTGGGAACAGGGGCACGTGAAGCGAAATGATGTCTGCTTGGGCCCAGATCTCGTCCAACGAGACGTACTTCACGCCGTAGCTCAAAGCTTCGGGGTTTTGAACCACGTCATAGGCGAGGACCTTACATCCGAATCCGACGGCAATACGAGCAAATAGAGCTCCAATTTTGCCCGTACCGACTACACCGATGGTCTTGCCGTGGACGTCAAAGCCCAACAAACCAGCAAGGCGGAAGTTCAGCTCGCGTGTGCGGTTGTACGAGCGGTGGATCTTCCGGTTAAGAATCATCATCAATGAAGCTGCGTGCTCGGCGACAGCGTACGGGGAGTACGCTGGAACTCGAATGACCGGCATGCCGAGCTCCTTGGCCACCTTGAGGTCGATCATGTCGTAGCCAGCGCAACGCAGGAACAAAACTTTCGTACCACCGGCAGCGAGCACACGCAGAGCAGCTTCGTCGGCGACATCATTGACGAAGATACAAACACCTTCGCAGCCGTCGGCCAACGTAGCTGAGTTGGCGTCCAGACGTGGAGTGAAGAATTGAATCTCGTGCTTGGGGGTGACACCGTCCTCCTTGGCGATTCGCTCCATTGATTCGATGTCGTAGCTGTGCGACGAGAAGAAGGCGATCTTGATGGAGTTTTGAACGGGAGACATTGTAGTTTGATGGGACTTGAGGGGTTCTTGGTGAAATGAGGAATGACACGACTTGGGACGAGGTGAAATAACTCGAATCCGCAGCGTCGGGCGATCCTGGAGCTTCCGATGAGTTTCCCCAGTCCCATCTTTGCATTTCTCGTTGCCGTCTTCAGTATTTCATTGCTGGTTTGTTGGTAGTTTGCCACGCTCATCCATCATCGTGCTGTGAAAGGCTGCACACGACAGTGAATAACTTCAACACCATTAACACGGCCAGAGGATCGCATTGGCCTCGTATTACTCATTGACACAACTATAGATGGACAAGCGTTGTATTTCTGCCTCAGTTCTGAAGCAAAGTGGCACAATCTCGGCTACATAATGGGTGTTGACTCACAGTCGACTTCGTACTGGAGGCCTTTACTTGACCTCGTTTACCAGCTCCTCCTTGGCTTCATACGCCTTGATGTTGGCCATAGTAGTGTGGCCAATGTTATCCAACGCCTCCTTAGTGAAGAAAGCCTGGTGACCCGTAATGATCACGTTGGGGAACGTAAACAGACGAGCAAGAGTCTCATCAGCGATGATGGCACCCGAACGGTCCGAGTAGAAGTAGTCGCCCTCGCCCTCGAACACATCAAGACCCACAGCGGAGACCTTACCCGACTTCAGGCCATCCACGAGAGCCTTCGTGTCAATAAGGCCACCTCGGCTCGTGTTAATAAGCATCACGCCCTCCTTCATCTTGGCAATGCTGTCAGCGTTAATAGTGTGCTTGGTCGACGGGAAGAGCGGGCAGTGCAGCGAGATGATGTCCGAGCGAGCCCAGATCTCGTCCTGGCTCACATATTCCACGCCGTAGCTCAGAGCCTCCGGGTTTTCGACCACATCATAGGCCAGAACCTTGCAGCCGAAGCCAGCAGCGATACGTGCGAACAGAGCGCCGATCTTGCCCGTTCCGACGACACCGATGGTCTTACCGTGCAAGTCAAAGCCCAAGAGACCGGCAAGACGGAAGTTGAGCTCGCGGGTGCGGTTGTACGAGCGGTGGATCTTGCGGTTCAGCGTCATCATGAGCGCAGCAGCATGTTCAGCCACAGCAAACGGCGAGTAAGCGGGCACACGAATGACCGGCATGCCGAGCTCCTTGGCCACCTTGAGATCAATCATGTCGAAGCCAGCGCAGCGCAGGAACACAACTTTCGTGCCACCGGCAGCCAATACACGGAGAGCGGCCTCGTCAGCCACGTCATTGACGAAGATGCACACGCCTTCGCAGCCTTCAGCAAGTTTAGCTGACGTATGGTCCAGACGAGGGGCAAAGAACTTGAGTTCGTGCTGGGGGGTGATACCGTCCTCCTTGGCAATGCGCTCCATGGACTCGATGTCGTAGCTGTGGGTGGAGAAGAAGGCGATCTGCATGTTGAATAGAGGAAGTTCTTGATGGCAAATTCAGGAATGAAGACAATTTGACCTCGAGACAAACATCTAACGCCAGTGATTCGGATCACTGTCACTCAGTATGAAAACGGGGTCCCAACAATTCGTCACTTGCTTCAAGGATCGTTTTGCAGAAAAACGCAGCCATTTGCGCGACAGTTTAACGGCAGCTCTTGTTACAGAAGTTCGCTTTGTACAGCGTCTCCTGATATTTCAAGAAAAATTTAAACACTGGTTAAGTGAAGGACATTTCAAAACTGCTTCTAAGAGCATTTTTACGAGCTAATTTTAGTCTACGCCACTAAACTGTGGAATTGCGACACTCTAGTGTGTCAAGGTCGCATTACGCTCCACTGTAGCCATGGAGATGACTGTCGTAAGCCTGCTCCTGGAACGTCAGCGCCACCATCCGCTGCTTGAAGGGTTTCCGAAGGCGGCACGTATTGGAGACCTCTCCTTGTTCCTTGGCGAGGCAGGAGCAGCGCAGGTATGCGTCACACAAATGACAATCGACTGCTCTCTAACTGTGTTTTGCGTCTACGTAGGACTCAGCCTTCCTAGAGAGGAACAACATTCAAGCTGTAGTTGCTTTGGGTACTGGTAATCTTGCTGTGAAGGTTGTCACCTTAACTATATGTTGCACTAGCTGTGGCAATGGATGTAACGCTATTGTGAAAATGTAGCCATGTGACGTACAGCTCATTGACATCCTCGACATGGAAGATGAACTGCTGCTGTTGCACTTTGAAGAGTGTATCGAGTTCTTAAAGAAGCATCTGACACGAGGCAATGCTGTACTAGTGCACTGTGTGTACGGACAGTCACGTAGCGCTGCTATCTGCGTGGCATATCTGATGGCAACTCAAGGGAAATTGCTCTTGGAAGCGTACGACGTGGTGCAGAAAGCTCGGCCGTGCATCTCAATCAACCCTGGCTTTTTGAGACAACTGGAACTGTTCGGGCGGATGAAGAACGATCCTAACGTTATGGGGAGTACACCAGCACATGCCGAGTTTCGTACTATGACGGTGCAACGCCAACGAAAGAAGACTGGAGAAGCGGATATTGCTGCTGTCCCGCAACTTCAGCGCCCGGGGAAATCTCTGTGTTGTCGCAAGTGTAACTACGTGCTGTGTACGACAAGGAACCAGGTGTGTTGCGATGAAGCTGAGTTTCTTAGATTGATTTTGACGTGATCTCTTTTTGCTTGCAGTTATCGCATACGAGTCCAGATTCAGCTAGCGGAAGCTCTTGCGCTGTCATTTTCGTAGAGCCGATGCAGTGGATGACGAAAGAACCGTCTTTTGTGAGAAATAACGATGGGAAACTGTTGTGTCCGTCATGCAGAGCCAAACTTGGGTCATGGAACTGGATTGGAGTCAAGTACGTCTTGTACAGCAGGCGTTTTCCCCATGTCTGAGTATCTAATGCTGTGTACGTGTTTATTCCAGATGCAACTGCAAACGCTTCGTCAGCCCAGCGTTTCAGTTGGTTCCGAGCCGAATTCAAGCCCGCGGACTTTAAACAGACGCGGCCATTCGATACACAATGGGAGCAGCGATCAGCAGCGTTGACGTCGCTGATCTAGCTGCTAAGTCGCACTCACCGAATGTTGAAGCAGTTTTGGAGACAGCACGAACAAGTACGTACCTTAACAAACGTTGGGCGACTCAAAGGTTCTGATTCCTTTGACTTTGTCCGAGAACAGTCAATGAGCAAACGTTAGAGAAGTTCACACTCATAACGCAGCTCGAATTTCACGTAGATGTGAAGAAACTCCAGACGTTATTCCCCAATCTGCCTACGGAGATAGTAGAACAAACCTTTGCAGTATTCGACGTGAAAAACAACGGAGTGGTGGATTCGTGTGAACTTCTCGCAAGTCTCGTCCTAGTTGCACCACATTTTTCTCGAGAGATCAAGCAAAAGGGTATTTTGTGGCAGATTCTATGCTAGACTTGAATTGACATTGTGCACTTGTAGCGATCTTCGAGCTGTTTAACGTATCAACACATCGTGTTGGGCTTATGGTAGCGGATGAAGCGACGTTGATGTTCCGCACTGTCGCTATAGGAGCTAGCAAACTACGTGCAGCTCTTACCGACCCAAATACCCCAAACAGAGTCAGTGATTTACCACAACTGCTGTACTTCGAGGACTTAACGAAAACCATGTACGGTGAGGAAGAAACTTTAACTTACGAGGCTTTTGCTCCATTGTGCCTCGAGATGGAAGACATCCAAGCATTTATGGTGCCGTGGACGCATGTTACCAAGCAGGCTACCACATGACACAGCAGGTTAAGCACCCAAAACTGTCTTGAAGTGTATTGTATGAGGCTTTTAAATGCCCTTGTTGTATGTGACGACGCGCACGGGTTGTCCGTCTTGCTTACGAGTGGCATGCTGTAGCTCTGGTTCGAGATACTTGGAGTCCAGTTGCGCAGTCTGGCGGAAGAGTCCAAACGTTAACGGCACAGAAAATTGGATAGCACAACCCACAAGCCCCAGCAGCGTCGGAACACGCAGCCAGCGCGTCTTCGGTCGACTGAACAACGCGCTGTGCTTGTCAATCTTCGAGATAATCAGCGGCGGCAAGAGAAGAATGGGCGCAGCAGCGAAGATCCGCCCAGCCGCACATGAAGCAACAGCAAGAGCACCGCATCTCCTCGACTTGCCGACGTAATCTCCATTCTCATCATACACGTGCACGCCCTTGAGGTATTCGCTCTGTCTCATCACCGCCATGTTTAGGAGATCTGCAGCCGCGACAGCAGCGAACGGGCCCATTCGAGCCACAGCGGGGGCCCATTTAGACTCGGTCATGCGACTAGCTAAGCGTCGGATACCAAGCGATGCCCCCACGGAGCTAGCAGTGGCTCCTACATACGCCACCAGCCGCTGCTCAGCGGTGTCCTCATTGGACGCGTTGCGATTGGCGTAATAGTGCAGCGCGTTGTACGTCTGGTTGAGCCACTGCGCGAAGATGGTGGTCTTGGTGCTGTTGGCCAACAGCATCGCGCCGTCCATGATCATGTTCATAGGCACGATCATGGACGCTCGAAGAGGCGTGAAGACCGGCATGTGGGTGTCTGGGTGTAGGATGGCGTGGGTCACGTACTGCGCGTGTTCGAGCTTGACTGGGTCTACGATCTCCCCTCGACGATGCATTGCTACCAGTTCACGTGCGTCCTGCAGCGCGTGTTCCGTCGTGAAGGCCGTGCGGAAGTCCAGCATGTAGAAGGTTTTACGCACGCGGCCGAAGTACGTGTCTTCATTAGGGTCCGCGAGCTTTATATGCGTCTCTGGGGCGCTTACAGCCGCAGCCAACAGCTCCTTCTCCCCTTCCATTGCGAGTCGAGGAGTGGTGGAGTACCTCTGTCATTTGGGGAGCCCATCACCTTCACGTTGGCCGCGTCGACGTCGACGTCGCTTCTACGTTAAGTACGATCTTCAACTTCAATGTGATGTAACAATGGTGTGTCTGCGACGTGTTCGCAAATAACGACGCAAAGATCGTTTGTGACTCGATGGGTGCATTTGCAGCCAAAATTGTGACTCGATGGATGCATTTGCAGCCAAGATGTTACTGTAGTACGAAATTGCTTGTCAAAAGCTTATTATCGTTAAGCTTATCCGCTGTTCCTAGATGACAGCTCACTACTACTTCAAGTACAATCCTAACGTTTGCTTTCGCATATCTTGTGTGTGTTGTCCGAGTACAATTTACTGGATCTTCTTCGCTGTTGAGGCGGACTTCTTGGCACTGCGCAGCAGGTAGCGCTCGATAAAGAACTTGAGGAAGAGAGCGAAGTAGCTCGAGTACATGATAATTCCCCACTTGAGGTTGTCCGGGTCCACACTGCATGCGTCTCCCTGCTTCATGTAGTACACGTTGAGGCCGCACACAGCAACACCCACGCCCATCTGGCTCAGCTGGAAGATCGTCACAAGACGAGCCCAGCGTGGTCGGAAGCCGCACGCCGTAAGGAAGTAGTAGAAGTACATGACGGCGTGTACGGAATAGTTCATAGCCACGAAGTAAAGACCGCTGTAAATAGAATACGACAAAACAACACAACATCAAGTCAGCACATGGTTCTCAAGTATAAAAGCACAGAGAAACCAACAACAGCGAGGTTACTAGTTCCTGCACCACCAGAATGGGTTCACTCACCTAGCCGAGAGAGTAGCAAACGCGTGCCAGCAGAAGAGCAGCACAGTGATGTGGTGGTACCAGTGCAGGAAGATGAGCGGCTTCTTGCGCAGCACAATGAAGGCAGTGTCCACGAGCTCAGGCACCTTGGAGAAGATGAAAAGCATTACCCAGAGCGCCACTGGGCCGTGACCATAGTGCGGCGTGGGCGGCGCACAAACCGAGTGGTACACACCACGCTGGTAGATGGTGTTCAAAAGGAAGGGTGCCGTACGGGACGCGCCGATGGCACTGAACGTTGCGAGCCCCAGGTTCCAGAGCGCTAGTGGACTGCAGCAGACATCGCGTATCTATCGTCAGTTTCATGTTGCATACAAATTCCAAGACAAAGAGTTTCAGCAAGTCCGCAAACGTACACTTTGAGGTTGAAGGGTTTGAGATCGCGCATGATGCGGCGGCCAGCGAAGCACAAGACGCAGTAGGCGGCGCAGAGAGCGACGGCCATGGGCAGCGATTCCTTGCAGAAGCCTGGCTCCCATGAGATCACCTGGATGGACTAATGTTAGCAAAAAGACTGAAGTAGACGTCGCAGGAGAAGACGTACCCAGTCGCGCTCGTACTGGAACGGGAACAGCCATCGAAGTGCCGGCACCTCATCGTGCAACTTGGGCACACGTGCGAAGGTGGTCTCCATGAGATTCTTTCTGCGTTCTCAGTCTTGCAGTGGCCTATGCGCTCCGAGGCCTTTTGAGTTGTGGCCTTCCGAAGTCGCAGGCACGGCAGGCCGAAATGTGAGCGCCCGTTTGTTGCAACCGTTTTGTCGGTTCATTTCGCAGGCGAGACCCAAATTCACCCACAAAAAGAGGAAATTTCCGAATTCCATACTGAACGCAAGGCAGTAACAAATTTCTGAAAAACATGCGTTAGAGCTCAAATTGAGTGAATTGAGTTCAGAAATGGGATGACGCGCTCTTATTCGCGACGGAATGGGTCCATCGATCAAATCATTTTGCGCGCGCACCGTTTGTGTTCGCGGCCAAAATGTGTTGGTAACGAATGAGAACTGCAACCGTGGGAGGAAAAGGCGTCGGGCTCGCGTCGCCGACTTGGTTGGGGCTTGCCGCGCAGCAGCTGAGCATGTCCGCATTATAGACGCCCAACATTGGATAATAATATCTCACGTGTGGATGTGTGGGTTGCGGGTGTCTGCTGCACCGCAAACCGAGCGCTGGATTGGCGGCCGACCAAGGACGGATCTGTTTACTTGAAGTCGAAGTTGCAACAACTTCGCGGACATGTATCAAAGCAAAAGTACGCAAAATTACTTGTCTGCCCAACTCATTTCTACTGCGTCAGTAGCTACACATGCAGTGTTGGGCGCTGCTGAGGCGTTCTTCCAGAGGCGGCGCAACCACTCGCGGGGTTGACGATAACCACTCAAGCAAAGCACAAAGCGCGCACGCGACGAACTCCTTCGGTAGGACTGGAGTGCTCTCTGTTGCCGCATTTCGCAGTCCAGTAGTTTACGGCAATCTGAAGTTGCCTATTCAGCAAAAATGCAAAATGATCGTGGTGCGGGAAAGGACGTATTCCCTCATGTATTCATGAGAGACTTCCTTGAGCTAATTATCCCGGCCAAATAGTTTGATGCTTGACTACTGGAATGCGATCACCAGTGTTTGTTGACATTCAGCAATGAATGTCTGCTAAACCACAACTTGAACACGCACAACAAAGAAGTCTTGCCTCAAAACTCTCATCAGATAATCCTCAAATAGTTCGATCAGCCTCATATTACGGGGTACTAACCTCAAACTATCTTGTCGCAGGTGAGGAGCGTAAACGACGTTCCACGCTTGTCACCATTTCTGCGAAACGCCGCCAACGAGGAGGAGGATAATTTATATCCATGGCACGGCGTCTTGCCGTGGTGCCAGCGCTCTTCCTGCTGGTTGCGCTCCTGCAAGCCCCGCACCAAGCTCTCGCCCAGGTATTAATAAGTGTGCATACAATGCATACAACGTACGTACATGTACCGATCCTCGCGCTACGGAGAGCTGGCGTCAGTGCGTAAACATTCCCATCGCCTATCAGCCTCTTCTATGCGCAACTGGAAGTTCGGGACTGACGTGGCGTCTGTGGTGGTCAAGGTGGCTTTGCCCAAGGTCAGTCAAGTCTCGGCAGGTGAGTGCTCTCGATGCGTCGACAGCGTCCATTGCTGAATAGGAGTGCAAGGTGTCGTCGTTAATTGACTGTGTATTCGAGGGGAAGGATGTTTGGCTGATCAGGTGAAGGCGTGCCGGATGGACTGCCCTGTGCAGTACCAGGACCCGCAGCGCTACCTCTGTCCGTGCTATAGGTTTGTGCTGGGCTGCATTCTGTACGCGGTCTTTGCTCCTGACGATGTGCTTGTCGCTGTTGTGCTTGCCAGCAAGTTGGGACAGTGTTTGGTGCGCATCGGTTGCAGCATGAAGCAGCGAGTGGACGTGGCTACCTTCTGCTCTAGACGCGGGTACTGCAAGGACGGCTATTGCAACTTCCGTGCTGGAGATCTCACGCCAAGAGGGGATACAAGGCCTGAGGTGTTTGAATTCACGTCGGTGAAGACACCAGGGACCCCTTGCATCGACAATTGCTGTCCTACGTGGAGCAACTGCACGCAGAATTCGACGTTGTTGGCTGTTCGGAACCCCGGCAGAATTTACCGGGAAGAGGAGGTATTGCTTCCGCCGCGAGAGTGAGTTCTTGACCGTACATGCTATGACCAATATCCTGCTGTGTTTAACACCGGATGGATTTCATTGTGGTGTCTGTAGGGGCGATCCGAGACTTGGAGTCAATCAAAACTACGATCGCATGCCGTACAGCATCCCGCTGGCGAATTTGCCGTAACCTGGCTATCGAAAGGGAAGCTTTTGAGCTCGAAAGACGGTGAGGAAAGCGAAAATTGGTATATTATTGCAAGTTTGAGGCATTTGCTACCGGTAGCCTAAAATAAGTATCACTACTTCCAAGGCCAAGAGTAGTTTCTCCATTATCCCTCACCATTTTGTGTGGCACTGTCGATTTTCTTTGTGGGCTCATCATGGAAGGCCAAAAGCCAAACACTGCAACTGATGAAGGCAACGAAGCGACTGAGCTATTCAACCGACAGGTGGATCAACAGAAACTGGCAGCGATGGCGGCTCGAGTGGCTCAGCTACAGGATGAAGACGCTGAATTGCGTGCAAGACACGACAAACGAGAACAGGAGACGCACGAGTTCGTGGCCTACTTTCAAAAGGAGATCCAGACTCGAGACAAGCAACTCACCAAGATCGGCGAAGAACTCGCAGCAGCAAGACTGAGCCACGCACTGGCACTCGAACAGCTGCAACAGGCTCGGGACGCGGAGCGCCAACATTTCATCCAGCAGGCCACAGCCAAGGAAGAAGCTGCAGCGGAGCAGATCTTCTATCTGCGCGAAGAACTGCATCAGCTGGAGCTCTTTAAAGAGATGAAGGATAGCGTCGCCACGAAACTGAAGGACCTTGAGACTCAGTTGACACTAGAACGAGAGCAAGCACGCGATACATCCGGCGCTCTGGAGAGGAAATTCCTCGAGGAGAAGGCTCGTCTGCAGAAGGAGCACGAGAAGAAGATCGAAGTCGTCAAGCAGCAAGCCAAAGAAGACGCTCGCAATGGTCTGGATGCCGATACTCGGAAGATCGTGACGGACAACAAGCGGATGGGTGAGGAGCTGCGATTCCAGTTGCAGATGACCGAAGAGCTCCAGCGAGAGAAGCAGCAGTTCGAGACTCGGGCGAAGACGTTGAATGTGGAGCTCCAACTGCAAGTTCAGAAGGAAGCCGAGTTCGCTAAACAAGCCCAGCGACAAGCTCGAGAGCTGACACAACTGCGCTCCAGTCTTCGAGAAGCCGAACAGAAGCTTGGCGCCGGCTTGGCAGCAGCTTCGTGGGATGCCCATGCACACGCCACCCGACATGAACGAGAACGCGAGGAGTTGACGCTCGATGTGGAAGGTCTTCGCAAACTATTACGACTCAAGAATCGCGAGTTGCGGAACTTGAGGCGACTGGCACAAACCATTTTGAACCAACGTACAGATGTCGAACAGTTCTTCTTGGATTCTTTGGAGCATGTCAAGCGGGAGATCGAACGGGAACGCAAGGAGAAACACGGACGCGATGTAGAACACTACCAGCGAGAGGTGAACTGTGCACACGGAATCAAGCCCAGCTTACGCTTCCCGAAGCTGACGTCCCCTAACAGTCCGTTGGTTCGGAACAACTCGACACCTCCTGGTCCACCGCAACATTTCACAGAAAAAGTAGATCTCCGTCAACTCAGCTGGGAAGACCGCGAGCGAGTTCTTCGTCTTGTGTTTGCCAAAATAAACCGCTCCCAAAGCTTCGTGGACATGCAGGGGGAAAATCCCCACGAAACGACCGAGACTCCACCCATACACGTTCGTTGTCCCAACCAGAGGGAAAAACAGCGATCCACAGCGGTGTATTTCGCCACCGAACCACAGACCGGACGAAATGGTCATAACTCAGCCGATAACAATCCCTTAGGCGAAGACTCACTGAGCATGTCGCTCAGTGGAATGCCAATCGTTCCGAGAGCACCAGCCGGAGCAAGCATAGGAAAGGGAAGATAAGGCCGAATTGTTACCCGAATTCTTCTCTTGTCCGTCATTTCTTGCCACCACTTGAGCCTTTATAACAAACAAACACACACAGTTCATGAGAGTAGGCGACAGTTAGATTCCTGATATTCGTTCGTAGTAGTAGTTGGTGTTGCTTGCGTCGCTATTGTAACTGTCCGAGAAATGGTGAGGCGATGGCACCGGTCCGTCGTCCGAGTCATAGCGCAGAGGATCTTGGAAGAGGTCACCACCATGTGTCCAGCGTGGACGTTCACGCTCGGGCTCTCGATCGTATCCAACTGAGGCTTCTGTGCGCGTTCCGTAGGAGCTGTAAGCACTTGTTCCAAGTGGACTCGCTGTTAAAAGCTTGCCCTCGCCCGTGTTGATGATGTGGAAAATACCATAGTCAGGTAGCTTTTGGGACGCAGGTCCGTGCTTTGGAGCTATAAACACACAGATGCTCATTAGTTCCCAGACAATCAATGCGCATCGACCAGCTTTTACCTCCTACGCCACCAGCTTTTGACGATATCAAACAGAGCAGCAATATTGTCGGTAGAAACTCCCAGAAGCAGAAGAACACAAAGTAAGCGACCGTCGTAACACGTCCATTCATATCCAAGTTGTTCCAGATGCTCAAGAACCAGCTTTGAGACGTCGCTAGGTCTCGAATTCCTCGGGTAAAGAAAATCAAACACAGCAGCGAATTGATCACTGCTAGACTCTGCACAAACACACATTAGCTTAGTTGTTCTTTATCGAACCAGTCATCATTCCACGACGTACCCTTGGTCTTGAGATCAGCAATCGCCTTCGTTTCCAGCTTTCGACCTAAACACAGATACACCCACTCCGATTAGACCATTTTCTCTGAAGAACTTCCTTAAAAACAGCACGTACATTTGCCATTTTCCAGCCAAAGAAGCCGAAGAGCACGCTGAGCAGAAAGAAGCTAAATGCTGAGTATTTGAGCTGCACACTGACATCTGAGACTCTTGAGAACTCTTGATCGTACTCGTCTCCTCTTCGCGCTGCCTTGGAGATGTCGTTGGATGAATTAAACGCCCACACAACAGTAAACGTGGCCATGGTCATCGTGAGCAGCAGATACAGTGGTAGGCATACGTTGCGCCACTTGGAGCGCCACTCTGGGCCTGTGAGTACCTGGATGTAGAACAGGATCAGCAGCGAGAAGTTGGCGAATTGGATGGGCGTAGGCGACCAGTAGAGCAGGTAGAGCGTCAGGTAGCGCATGCTGGACTGCGTCGACATGATGATCCAGTAGGCTGCACGCACGCCCGTCCAGAGCAGACACAGCACGTAGAATCCAGTGGACCACGCCAATATCTTGTTCTTGTTGCGTAGAGCCACCAACAGCCGCGTCAATAGGAACAGAGCCATCAGGAGACACATCCCAGTGAGCAGCAGAGTGTAGATCGTCGGTTCATACGTGCTGCTGCTGTTCTCATTGGCTTCTGCGATCATGACAGGCGGTAGACACCTGCGTGTGGGTATCGAGGAGCAGTTGAAGAGGCTGAGACGGGTCCGGAGGCTGCTGCAGACGCCCGCGCGGCCGCAAGTCCAGCGCCACTTTCGTCCTATGTGCTGCTTCGATTCAGAAATGGCAAATCCAACCTGATTAGAGCGCTGTGAAGTGGTACACTGTACCATTCGTTTAAAATGTAGCCATGTGACGAGCCACAGTTGAAGTTTGATCTGTATATTATGGGTATGCACTGGTATTGCTTGTAAGTAGACGGTGAATGCCTGAGCATTCAGGGGGAGAACCAGAGCTACTTGCGGTTGTAATTGAGCTGTCGAACCACGTCCAACAGCGGCCGCAATCGTTTGCGAGCGTCGAGGTCTTCGGTTGCCTCTTCAAGGTAGTCGTCTACAACAAGAGGAACGTCAGGTGAGAGCTTTCAACTAGAGCAATGTGTACTTACCGTAGAAGGTCAACAGTGCAGACTCGGCCTCGGGGGAATCCACGTAATAGTCGTCGTGGGATTCAAAGTCTTCTGTACTGCAGATGAGCGCAAGTACTTCAGCACCAACAGCGACGTCCGAGGCCTTGTGACGTACAGATTAGCAAACTATTTCGTCTATAATTGACTGGCGAATGCCACGTACATTCAAGAGGTTGATATGAGCACTTAGGTGCATCGCCAACAACGCAAAAATACGCTTCTCTGCTAGCAGTGGCATAACTCTAGCTCGAGGTATTTTCAGTGAGTGAAATTTCTTACAGTAAAATGTTGTTTTATAATTGACGTACCGTGATTCATCGATCGAGTCTAGTTGCCTGCACAATCCAAGCAAGAAGTGAATGACTGTAACTTCCTGACAGTTGTCCCTCTTTTTGTTTGGCAAATACTGATCCACAACCAAATACTGATCAGTATCCAAATAACGAAAGAGGCTAAGTGCGATCTTACGTCTGGGTGCTCGAGGCAATAGATTAAAATATCGTGAATGTACTCGATCAGTAGAGGAAGATCTGTGGTCTGTTCAATAGAACTCGTTAGCATACTGCTGAATTGAAACATATTGGAACTTTACTCACTTGAACAGCCTCTGCGTGGAGCCAAGCATTCTTTAACGTTAGCCCCATGCCATGCTCGAACTTCTCCAGATTTGCCATCGTTTCGGTCTACATTTATCAAGAATTCCCATTAAGATCTCCAATCTGCTATGAAATAAACTACCTCATTAACCTTGACAGGTCCACGCTCGATCAGGCGCTTGAGGTAGTTGTTGTAGTCCACCAGATTGCGCAGACACCTGCAATCCATTACCAATTAGACATTACCACAATACTCCCCTCTTTTGCAACGTACAGATTCAGTTTCCCGTCCTCAAGTAGATAGCTACACAACATTAACGTCAGCAATCCACCGCCACCGACGCAGCAGCTTCACTTACCGCAATGCGATCTCCTCGCACTCCCAGAGCGTAGCATCATGTTTCTTTGGCAGCTGTCGCTCCATCTCTGTAATACTGCCAATACGGCCTATCTGCTCCGCCATTTGGATCCAATCGTCCGAGAGCACGGGGTAGTCGGCCATGAAGCGCACATGGTTCCGCAGATCTGCCGTGAGTTTGGCCGAGAGCTCCTCAAAGCTGTCAGTAGTGTCCTTCTTAGGCACATAATGGTGCTTCCTCGACATCTCGCTCCGGTGGTTTCTCCCTCAATGGCTATAATAGCTCTTGGCGTCTCTCCATCCACTTCAACTTGTCACGAAGTCCCAGCAATACCTGTAAACACCTATCTCTGTACTGATTTCCACATATTGATTGCTACAGGTTTTTGCGATCTCAAAGCCAGTAAGGGGAAGGGGAAAAGGGGGGGAGGGCTTTAAAACTTAAATTGTTCCCGACCAAGCACAAGCAGCTGCAGATTATGGACTCGCGCGGGGAGATGAAGGCGCTGGACGCGCAGATCGACCGTCTCCGCCGTGCAGAAAACCTCACTGAGACGGAGATCTACGAGCTGTGCCAGAAGGCCAAGGAGATCCTGGCCGGGGAGTCCAATGTTCAGCCGGTCAAGTGTCCCGTGACGGTCTGTGGCGACATCCATGGCCAATTTTACGACCTGTTGGAGCTTTTCCGGATAGGTGGTGCCTGTCCGGATACCAACTACCTCTTCATGGGTGACTATGTGGACCGTGGGTACTATTCCCTCGAGAGCGTGGCGTTGCTGGTGGCGCTTAAGGTGCGTCATCGTGAACGCATCACGATCCTCCGTGGCAATCACGAATCCCGTCAGATCACGCAGGTCTACGGCTTTTACGACGAGTGTCTACGTAAATACGGTAACGCCAATGTGTGGAAGTACTTCACGGACCTGTTTGACCACTTGCCAATGACGGCGCTCATTGAGAACCGTGTCTTTTGTATGCACGGCGGTCTCTCACCTTCCATCGACACGCTGGACCATGCACGTGCACTGGACCGTGTGCAGGAGGTGCCTCACGAAGGCCCCATGTGTGATCTGGTGTGGTCCGACCCTGATGACCGCTGTGGATGGGGCATCTCTCCCCGTGGAGCTGGATACACGTTCGGCCAGGATATCACGGAGCAGTTCAAGCGCAGCAACGGCCTCACGTTCATTGCACGCGCCCACCAGTTGGTTATGGAGGGATATCAGTGGACCCATAACCGAGGTGTGGTGACGATCTTCAGTGCCCCCAACTACTGTTACCGTTGTGGTAACCAGGCTGCGCTCATGGAGATCGACGAGGTCATGGCCGACCGCAGTGGAGACAAGGTATACGAGACGTGCAAGTTCATTCAGTTCGACCCCGCCCCACGTGACAGCAACTTCAACGAGAAGAAGCGCACGCCCGACTACTTCTTGTAGAACGAGCGTAGTGCTGTAGGGCTGGACAAGAGCGGACGCTGCGTAGCAAGGCGTCGACTGGAGACCAGAAGGAAGACGGAGTACCGACGCGAGAAACACAGGTACAGGAGAAACCGGACAAGAGGAAAGTGGCTGACCGAGGACAGGTGTGCTAGAGCTCTGGCTCGTGGCGTTCGCTTGACGTGGTATCCCTCCTGTCAGTCCTGTTTTGCTTTAAAAGCGGTAGGTATTTTTCATATATGCACGGATTTAGTTGGTTTCTTGCGTTGTGTTCCTCGTGCCCTATTCCAGAGTACTCAGAGCATGATGAGGAACTGCTGGAGTTGTTTCTTTAGCTCCAACGAGTCGCTATGTGTTGGGTTCGTGCTGAGCGCGCGGTTGACCTTGGTGAACGAGTCGTGGAAGTCGCCCACCTTGTACGCGAGCAGAGCTGTTGCAGCATCAAGCGTTAGTTATCTAGAATTGACGGTGGATAGAAGGCTTCACTTACCGCGGTTGTAGCTGGGCTCGAACATGAAGTCTGCGAGGTTCTCGGAGAGCTGGAAATTGGCTCGTGCTTGGTCGAGATTCCCCTTCCGCAGTTCCAACACGCCCAAGTTATTGTACGACTCGGCGTGGTTGCTATCCACGGAGACTGCGATCTTGAAGGCCTGGTAGGCGAGCCCCAGGTCTCCAATTCCGATGGCAACCTGGCCAATGTTGTACCAGACGTCGGCCATGCAGTCGTCCGACGCAAGGGAAAGCGCGCGATCGAAGCACGAAAGGGTCATGTCGTACTGCGACGCATGGAAACAGCAGAGCCCGATGTTGCACCAGAGCTCCGCAGTGTTGACGTCCATCTGCAACAGCCGCCGGTAATAACGCAGCGCAACTTCGGGGTGATCTGTGTAGAAGTAGTTGGACGCTAGACACGCGATGGCCTCGACGTTGGAGGCGTCCAACTGCAGCACCTCTTTGTACACGCTCACACTCTTCTCGACGTCGTTGAGCATATCGTGAACTCGAGCAATGCTGACCAGTAACTGGGTATCCCCTGGGAACTTGATCCTGGCCTTCTCGTACCTGTTTAGTGCTGTATTCGGCTGATCCAGACGCAGATACACCTTACCCAGCTCTAGGTACGTGATCACTGTGTCCTGGTTCCGCAGGGACGACTCAAATTGCTTCTCTGCATCTCGAAACAGCCCCAACTGGTAGTAACACTTGCCCAGTCGCGCCTTCCACCACCAATCCTTGTATTCAGCAGCTACTGTCGCCTCTGCGGCCAGTTCAAGTGCTTTCCGTGGGTTATGTTCACAGTAAAGTAGGTAGTCCACCAACGCCTTCGCAATTGCCGGTCGTTTGGCGTACCGCTTAAAGTCCAAACGGTTCACATCAATGAACACGCCCGAGTCGGACGCCTGCATTGACGCTGTTCCAAGTCGCACCTGTCGTCCCAATGTCGTTGCCGGACGGGAAGTGCCCGGTCGATTGCCCTGTAGAGCGCGATCTACCGACATACTACCAGTACCGGGTCTGGAACTTGTTCCAGGTCGGGCAAAGCCACTGAGTGGGCGTCCAGTTGACGTCATGGGGCGTAGACTCGGGTCACCTGTACCTGCACGCGAGTTCGGACGGTTAAGGGACGTTCCTGGTCGTGGCATGGACGCCATTACGTTGTCGTCCATGAGTAGATCGGCTGCACCATCTTCTTCTAACTCGGAATCGTCAATAAAGTTCTGCATGGTCATCGCCTTCGTCTTGGTGACCCAGGCCGCCTGGTCGTACGGGTTTTGAGCTAAAATGTCCGTACAAATGTCGATACAGTCGGTGAATCTCCGCTGCCGTGAGCGCAGTAGCGCCATGTAGAACGGGTCCACCTGGTCCAGCGCATCGAAGTCCGTCATGGTCCGGACGCTAATGATACTGCTCGCGTCTTTTCAAGATCACGTGAAGTAACGATAACAAATTGAAGTCGCTCTATTTCGAGCGGATCCAGTTTTCAGATCCCGTTATCGTGGCCCGCATTTATTCTCGGTGAGGGACCTGACATGACGTTCATAATGGCGTATCATGCCGTTTTCGATGTCTTAAGTCAGTGCGAACCCCAGAAGCAGCCGAACGGGAACTCATCAGCCGAATCCGACTCATTATTTTCAGAATTGCTTTCCTCGAAACCTAACCCTTCAGGGATTTCCGCGAAAAGCGTCCGAGTATCGCTTCTCTTCAGCGTATCAATACAAATGAAAATGATCCTCGCCGCCGCCACGCCAGACCCATCAAACACCTCGTCGCTCGCAAAGTTGTGGCTGTCACGTTGACGCGTACTTGGTTCTCGAGGAGGTCTGTCTCGTCGTAGCTGCTGAGCTGGTTTCGAGGAGCTCATTCTCGATTTTACATCGAAGAGCTCAAGTCTCCTCTCCTCCGCTCCCGACCAGCAATCTCCAGTCTCCTCTTCTCAGCTGGACAATGTTCCTGCAACGTCTCGTCGCCGTCCTTGAAGCTCCAGGTGTGGCCCACGTCGCCCTCAACGCTCTCAACGCCATCGACGCCCTCAACTACACCGGCTCAGTGGCGGATGTGGAGTCGTACATCAAGAAATTCGAGTCATGGGTCCCTCTCACCGTCCCTACCGCCGAACTTCGCTGCTCGCCGTACCAGCAGTCCCCAGCGCCAATCCAACGCGTCGTCCAACCAGTTGTGGATCCTGCCGTGGTTTTTGTAGCCGAACCCAAGCCAGAAGTCTCGCAAGAACCGTCCGACGAGATCGCTAAGGCTTCGGTATCGCACAAGCACCCATCGAACCCATCCCTCGCCGTTTGTACAGCTCCAGCCGAGGTCAACATCTCGCCCATTACGTCCGTCGAAATCATCAACGTCCCAGAACTACACCAGAATCAACCGAGCGTAACTCCGGTAGAGAACCCCAAGCTAGAAGTTACCCAACTACCGTCCGAACATACCGTCAACGGCCCGAAGCAATGCCAGACCCTTCCGTCTGCGATTCCCACTACCTCCTCCAGCCCTACAACCATCGCCACGCCTCCTTCGCCCTACCAAATGCCGATGCATAGCGTCTTTCAACCGGTTGCGGTTCCTGTCATGGCTTTTGCTGCCGGATTCATCCCTGAAATCTCGCATGCACCGTCCGTCGAGGTCTTCAAGCCTTCGGTACCGCACAAAGTTCCATCTCTCGCGCGTCATACAGCTCCAACCGAGGTCGAAGACTTGGCGATATCGTCCGTTAAAGTCGCCAGCGTCCCTGAACTGCACAAGCACCAACCGAGCGTTACTCCTGTTGAGAATCCCAAGCCAGAAGCCATCCAACGCCCGAAGCAATGCAAGTCCCTTCTGGACGCGGTTCCTGCTGCCTCCTCCAGCCCAACAACCGTCCCCACGCTTCTTTCGCCCTGTGTCCCAGTGCTGCAACACGTCACACCGCGTCGAAGTGGGTTCCAAGGAGTAGCATCGCGTCTGTTTTCGTACGAGACGGACGCCAAGTACCTGAAGCGCAGGGCGGAAGCCAAACTACGTCGAGCTGCAGCAGCCGCGAAGAAAAGCTCACCGACGTGGGAGCACTAGACACTGCCTGCCAGCAATTTGCCAACTACTATAGTTATTTACTTATTTATTTATTTAGTCTAGAACTTGTATTGTAGATTTTGAAAAACAGTATATGACTTCATACTTCACCATGACTTCACCATTGCGTCAACCTTGCATATTCGCATAGTTACATGCACTTCGAAGTGATAGTGCTGTGCGTTCCTCGACAAAGAGAGTGTATTCAAAATTTGAAAACGACCTGTTCGCTTGGCGTGGCATCCTCCTGTTTTGCTTTAAAAGCGGTAGGTATTTTTCATATATGCACGGATTTAGTTGGTTTCTTGCGTTGTGTTCCTCGTGCCCTATTCCAGAGTACTCAGAGCATGATGAGGAACTGCTGGAGTTGTTTCTTTAGCTCCAACGAGTCGCTATGTGTTGGGTTCGTGCTGAGCGCGCGGTTAACCTTGGTGAACGAGTCGTGGAAGTCGCCCACCTTGTACGCGAGCAGAGCTGTTGCAGCATCAAGCGTTAGTTATCTAGAATTGACGGTGGACAGAAGGCTTCACTTACCGCGGTTGTAGCTGGGCTCGAACATGAAGTCTGCGAGGTTCTCGGAGAGCTGGAAATTGGCTCGTGCTTGGTCGAGATTCCCCTTCCGCAGTTCCAACACGCCCAAGTTGTTGTACGACTCGGCGTGGTTGCTATCCACGGAGACTGCGATCTTGAAGGCCTGGTAGGCGAGCCCCAGGTCTCCAATTCCGATGGCAACCTGGCCAATGTTGTACCAGACGTCGGCCATGCAGTCGTCCGACGCAAGGGAAAGCGCTCGATCGAAGCACGAAAGGGTCATGTCGTACTGCGACGCATGGAAACAGCAGAGCCCGATGTTGCACCAGAGCTCCGCAGTGTTGACGTCCATCTGCAACAGCCGCCGGTAATAACGCAGCGCAACTTCGGGGTGATCTGTGTAGAAGTAGTTGGACGCTAGACACGCGATGGCCTCGACGTTGGAGGCGTCCAACTGCAGCACCTCTTTGTACACGCTCACACTCTTCTCGACGTCGTTGAGCATATCATGAACTCGAGCAATGCTGACCAGTAACTGGGTATCCCCTGGGAACTTGATCCTGGCCTTCTCGTACCTGTTTAGTGCTGTATTCGGCTGATCCAGACGCAGATACACCTTACCCAGCTCTAGGTACGTGATCACTGTGTCCTGGTTCCGCAGGGACGACTCAAATTGCTTCTCTGCATCTCGAAACAGCCCCAACTGGTAGTAACACTTGCCCAGTCGCGCCTTCCACCACCAATCCTTGTATTCAGCAGCTACTGTCGCCTCTGCGGCCAGTTCAAGTGCTTTCCGTGGGTTATGTTCACAGTAAAGTAGGTAGTCCACCAACGCCTTCGCAATTGCCGGTCGTTTGGCGTACCGCTTAAAGTCCAAACGGTTCACATCAATGAACACGCCCGAGTCGGACGCCTGCATTGACGCTGTTCCAAGTCGCACCTGTCGTCCCAATGTCGTTGCCGGACGGGAAGTGCCCGGTCGATTGCCCTGTAGAGCGCGATCTACCGACATACTACCAGTACCGGGTCTGGAACTTGTTCCAGGTCGGGCAAAGCCACTGAGTGGGCGTCCAGTTGACGTCATGGGGCGTAGACTCGGGTCACCTGTACCTGCACGCGAGTTCGGACGGTTAAGGGACGTTCCTGGTCGTGGCATGGACGCCATTACGTTGTCGTCCATGAGTAGATCGGCTGCACCATCTTCTTCTAACTCGGAATCGTCAATAAAGTTCTGCATGGTCATCGCCTTCGTCTTGGTGACCCAGGCCGCCTGGTCGTACGGGTTTTGAGCTAAAATGTCCGTACAAATGTCGATACAGTCGGTGAATCTCCGCTGCCGTGAGCGCAGTAGTGCCATGTAGAACGGGTCCACTTGGTCCAGCGCATCGAAGTCCGTCATGGTCCGGACGCTAATGATACCGTCTGCGTCTGTTCAAGATCACATGAAGTAACGATAACAATTTGAAGTCGCTCTATTTCGAGCAGCATTTATTCTCGGTGTGGGACCTGACATGACGTTCATAATGGCGTATCATGCCACTTTCGATGTCTTAAGTCAGTGCGAGCAGCAGCCGAACGGGAATGCATTGGAAACGTGCAGGCGCCAATGGGCGACGTTGCATGCGCGATCGCAGTACCTTCATTAGTACGCGAAGTGGGGACAGTTGGGCAGTCGATCATGTGTAGTTTTCCTATGCCTTCGTAGCTGTATCATAGAAAACTTGTAAAGTGCCGGGACCACACATTTTAGTAAGCAGCATTTTATGTTCGTGAAGAACGGCTCATAAGCTTAATGGAAGTAGAGCTTACTCTTCCTGAAACAACATCCGAATAGTAGCTCGTATAGTCACTTATCTATCTATTTGTATTGAATTACACCTAACCCTATAAAATGATTTTCTCGTGCCCCCAGGCGTTGTTTCGGTACAAGGAAGCACCAACTCTGTATTAGAAATTTGTATTAGCGTAATTCAGAAGTAACTTCTTTGTGCCCGAACAACATTATGAAGTTGTTTGGTGTTATTTGACCAATCAGCGTAACGGTTTTTTACACATTTTTTCACAACATTTTTATTTTTATTTTTTTTGTCGTGGATATTTATTGGAGAGTGAAGATTCATACGGATAAGTACGCGTCAGATGTAAAGGTACGCGTTCATGCTAAGATGTACTAGTCATACAAAAAGGTACGACGGTTCAGTCGTGACCCGTGGATGCAACACGTGGTCAGTTCCCAATCTGACGTCTCTAAGAGCGATGGGAATCCGTGAGTTGGATAAAGACGGACAGCATACAGCCAACGAGGTGACCAAGAAGACTACGCTGACTGTTTACGAAGCCAGTTTTAAGAAGTTTTCCGATTTCTGTATCTCTAACGGCTACCGCGATCCTCTTCACGAGCGCCACTACGAACTACCCGTCGTTTTGGTAGCATATTTGCAGAGTATCTCGGCTTCCAGCTCCATTTCGCTGCAAACGGCTGAGAAGGCGAGATCTGCTGTCGCCAACTACTTTTCCTCCCACCAAAACAGGAACCGATGTCAACGCGTGGAGCGTACGCGAGGACGAGTCTGGAGAAAAGCGCGGATACGGAAATCCTACCCGAGACCCGTTTGTGCGTCAACTCATACGTGGGCTCAAGAAGAAGAAAGCATTCGAGTATGTGCCAGCTAAAGCGGTTCCGATATCTTTGGATATGATCACAGTTCTCCATGCGTTCCTGGATTCCCCAGTGGGAATTGAGGGATTCAGCGAAGAATGTCGTGTGTGATTCAAGGCTGTTTCATCTTTCGCATTCTATGGCATGTGCCGCATCAATGAAGTTTTGAATCTCCAGTGGAAGGACGTCACTCTTCGCCAGACCCACTGCAGTGTCGTTTCTCCGGATGAGGTTATTGAGTATGGGACATATGCACTTTTCAATCGCAAAACGGCCGTCGCTGAAGGACGGAGGTATAATTTGCACCACATGTCCAAGGACGAGCTTGCAATCAATTCATACCTGCACTTGTGCAACTGGGTGGACTATGCTTCTTAGCGTAAAGGACATCATTCGTGTGACGATGATTAAGTCTTCCCAGCGTTGAACAGCATTAGCAAGAAGGTGCTGAAGACAAACGACGCAGCTACAGGTTGTGAAAAAGGTGGGCATAGGCTGGGGACAGAAGATGTCGGAGCAAGTTTTCATCAACTTGCTTAACTGGATCGTTCGTGGCCTTTACAAAGACGGTAAAGATACCCGTGGTTACGTTTCCAAGCACTGGACCAACAGTTGGTTTACGTCACACACGTTTCGTCGTGCTGGTGCCCAATACCGATTCATGTACGCACAGCCCGCTCGCCGCTGGTCGCTTCGTATGATCAAATGGTGGGCCGGGTGGAGTGTTTCCGAGCCAACAGAAACGTTGGTTCGGTACTTGCTCGACGTCACTATTCAATCTGAAGAAAATGAACTTGCAGGTTGTTTGGCACCAGACAAGGCTTATTTACATGGCTGTCCAAGCGCCCCATACGAAGCCGCCAAGAATATGGAAGAAGGACCAGTTCTCAAACGCCTTCGACGCCTGGAAAATCTGATGTTGGAAATGAAAGCCCAGATCAATAAACTAGCGGCTCCACCAACTCTATCACCTTCCGCCACTGCCCAAGGCGGCTCTGAGGACCGCGCGGAGGAAGAGCTGCCTAAGCCGCCAAAACAACCCGTAGTTCCTGCGGTTCAGGGCTGGGCCCATCTTTGCTTGATGTGGTGGATTCCTGACAAATCGCTTCACGGTTGTATGCTGCGTCCGATAGGCCATCCGCAACGTCTTCTGTAAGGCCAGCCGTGTCCGCTTCGAGTTGGGTCTTCAATTGAATGAACGCAGTTACCGTTTCAAGCTTCAAGTCGTAAATCTCTTGAGTCGAACTACCGAAGTCGCATGCCGCCGAAGGAATCTTCTCTGTGTGAAACGTGAACATTATTGCCTTGTAGAATTTGGGCCACTCCACGTGAGCAGGGCCGGTATTGTACAACTTCTTGCACCGCTCCCGAAGGGTATTAAGACAGAACGCAAAGAGATTCGGATCCTTACTAATACCGTGAAGAAGGCTCGTTTTTGGCGCAGGGGTCCATTGCTTCACTTTTACGGGCTCAACATCGAGAGGCTTATTGCTCAGCGTGAGTAGCTGTTCTCTGGCAACTGAAATATTTACATTAGAATTTAACAAACAGAATATAAAAGCATACAATAAAATTAAAAAAAACACCCTCGAGACGACGAAACCGGTTAAACGCCCTCTGCTCGAAGCGCTTGTTCAGGATTTTGTCCTTATGGCGCTCACGGTTGATGACCTTGCGCGTCTTTGGTGCCTTCTTTTTGCCGCACACCTTACGGTGCTTGGCCATATTCGACTTAGACACCAGCTTACCGCACGAGGCGCACTCGCCCTTCGGTGCCTTGGTGGCGTCTCCTTCCATTCAGATGTTTTCTACGACTGAATGATCGGCGTAGAAATGTGTCTGATTGGATACATTTTCCTAGGACGCCGATTGGCTGAAATATGTTTTTCCTTGCTCGCATTTTATTGGTCAATAAAATGTTGTTTCAATGTTGTTTCGGAGAAAGAAGTAAGCACAATGATAGCATGAAATTGTAGCTATGAAACGTTTGGAAAGTTTTAAAAAGGATAACTGGAATGCGTGCAAGATTTGGAGGCTAATGAATTTTTCGGATACGTTCGTTAGGGAATCAGCTAATGGATATGGAAGGCTAATAACGTTTTCGTATACGCTCGCTGATAAACCAGCTAATCGATTTGTTGAAGATGCAATAGCGGAATCAATGGCTAAACGAAATAGTATAGGATCTCTTGATTGTTCAATAATTAGAAAGCGTGCATTGCTTGGAGGCTAATGATTATGAATTGAACTTTATTTTACCGTAAAAAATGTAGGAATGAACCGTACAAACAAATTCGGTAAATTAGAGACGTCAAAATAAATGCTGTGTGCAAATAGACACAATGAACATGTACTAGATTTTAAACTGGAAACCACTGAGTGGAACAATAGAAGGTGATTGTATATCTAGATATGTTTGTGAGCATGCGCGCGGTGTGGTACGACGGTGCTGTCGGTCGAAGTTTGGTAGGTGGATCTAGAAATAATCGAAAAGTGATAATATGGGCTTATATTTGAAGTCTCCAACGTCAGATCCGATTAATTATGTAGTGTTTTCGTATGTATGGTATATGTATTAGGGGATAACGATGGACATCAAGTACAGGTCAGTACCGCAAGCGGGCTACACAAATAAAGTCTAACATAATGGGAGAAGCGGTTGTGATTGTGAAGGCGTTTTTATTGGCATTTCTTCGGATACGTTCGCTAGTGAATCAGCTAATAGATATGTTGAAGATGCAATGGGTAAACGAAGTGGTATCACATCTATTGGATACGTTGGCGGTTCACTTCGAACGATCGAGCCAAAACACCAGTAAAAATTGGTGCGGGAATGCTTTAAATATTACGAGAGATTGACAGAATTTGTGAAGATTCTGTAGGCATCAAGCTACAGAAACATTATTAGAGTTCTCTACAAGACTAAATGGGTTGGCGGGGATGAAATCAGCGTACTATCACTGTAAAGGAGTTCGTTTGTAAATAGTAGCCACCTCTTTTAGTTCGTTCGAATGTATTATTATTTATCTTATTTGTTTGGTACAATGACAGTAGGGCGTGGGTATCTCGAATAGGACGGATGATCCGTGCTTGGCATGCTCACTTTTATTTTTGCTATCCACGAAGCAACACCAACGCACAATTCCACCACGTACAACTATGGATCTGCTAAAAGCTATCGAGAAAGACGTTCTAAAGCAGAAGGAGGAAGAAACGTTGAACCAATTCTAAACTGTGGCGGAGTTTAGAGAAATCATTCTAGCGTCACACCCAACAGCCGATGTAAGTGTTACGCTCTGCATGTGCTGCCTCCAATCGGAGCGACTTCGCGGTGGCAATGGAACTCGTGTTACGCTTGTTGACGCTGCTCAACGGGAAGTGTTTGAGCCGACAGCAAACGCTCTAGCCGACTTGACACCTCTGAAGCGCAAACCGTATCTGATTCAAGTGACTGTGTTGTGTGGGATGCCAAACCAACGAAGTGTGTCAATGGTAAGCGCAATAATGAGTTTGAACCTGGCGCTGTGTACAAATTCTCCCATGCCGACGGCGTTGGCTTCTATGCTGACATTGCAAAGGAAAGTGTTCAGTACGAGCTCGGTAACAAGTACAAGATTTTCGAGATCGAACCACCATTGAAAAGCGCAAAGTGACCTGCGAGACCTCACCACACCAATTAAAAACCAAGGCCAAAGAAGCGGAAGACACCACAAGTGTGATGAGTGCCATCCCAGCTGACAGTGATGTGGTGATGGCATCGGAGAGCAAGTGCGAGGAAAATCATCCAACAGTGTCGAAGCGCAGCAAGCGACACGGCTGAACAACAACCAGGCGAGAAACATGCAATAGCAACTTTCCAATGTTATATATCGTGATAATTAGCAACGTTGTTGTATTGAGAGCCGAGGCTAGCATTTACAAACTAACTTGCCTTCATCGGTTTGTAGTGTAATGAATAAGCCAACAAAAAATGTTTACTTTGTGATGGGACGAAGTTTCGTATTGAAATGAAAGTAGTAAATATTATAAAGCGCAAATAGTAAAATTGTCCACAAAGATGATGGTAGCAACGCTAAGGGGGTGGCACCGGATCTAGAAGTTTGGGGGAGTCAAAAGAGTAGTAATACGCGAAATAGAGCCGCCATATAAGATTAGGATCACTTCAGGGCAGATCCACCGGTCCAGTAATGAAACAGCTGAAGCTAGACGAGTTCTTTCTTCGAGACGGGGGTGAATACCAACGCAGGCACGTGGGGTCAAGTCCGTATCAAGTAGGTGGTGTATGGTTTTAGCCTAAGTGGCCACAAATATTGACAGTAATTAGTTGGTGTACTGAGATCGTTCCGTGTTGCAAGCATTTGCAGAGTACGAAGATTTGGCGCAAAAATGTATACGTGTGTAGACCTCGTAACATACCCACGGTAATGTGAAAGATGACAACTTTACAGTTAGCTTACAGTGCCAATTTCTATACTCTTTGATATTGTGTAGCTGGGCATACCAAACTGTAAGTGTCAGCCTCGTGCTGGCTGGACTTTGACATGCATTTCAGGATGTGAAAATCGAGCTGTGCGTGAAATTTTATCGTTTTCCTGGACAAGTACGCGGCTAATGAAGTTGTTAGACACAGACAGAATGTTTGGAGGGTTACTGCGCTTCGAACTACAAATGTGGAAACCAACGAATGCAACGTGGCACACATGCAGACCTATCGCTGACGTCCCTACCTGGCAAAGGCATCACTTTGATAGCAGCTATGCCAATCGATCGTGATACGTTGATTGCTCAGTACGTAGGCGAGGTGATAAGTCGAGCGATGTATCTGGAACGCGAAGAAAAGGTAAGATACTGTTTAGGTGATTGTAGTTGTGCGATTTTATTGAAGCTGGTAAATGTTTTGTAGGAAAGTAGGCGCTCCCCCATACGTATGGGTTAGCAGTGAACATAAATGAGGTGATTGATGCACGATTCATTGGAGGAATCGCCCGATTTGCGAACCATAGTTGCTCGCCAAATTGTGTTGTGGAGCGCTGGGAGGTCGGCGGCGAAATCTGTTGTGGAATATTTTCCATAAACGCGATTGAGAAGGGAGAAGAGATTACCATCAAGTACGGAAGGGCATTTGTACGAGATCAGGTAAGCTAAGTGTGTGCTTTCGATGACCCCTACTCGAAACTCTAACTTGGTTTTTTAGAACCAAAAGCAATGCCTTTGTAGATCTACAAATTGCACAGGATTCATGTGAGTGGACATTGTTGCGGAAAGAGTATTGTTTTAGTTAATGTACAACTGCGGCTCTCGCATTTAAATTTTAACGTCAGTAGTAGCTGCTACATATCGACGAATTTTGCTGGGTTTAATTCAATTGTCGATCGAATTTATATGAGACTGTAATATAATATAACGTGTATGTTACTCGGACTGTTGTAAGTTTGAGTTAGATTTTTTTCATTTTTTCAATTTCCATGTCGTTGTTGCTGTAGTACATTTTAATAATATATAATAAGAAAGAAATAAGGAAGAAGATGCGACCTCGAAGAATGAAATCTGATACAACGACAGATTAATATGGAACAGTGTGGGTGCCAAAGTACTTTTCGAAATGGAGCATCAACGTACATTAACTTCAACGAACACCGGCGAAGCTGCCTATCTCTTTTCGTGTCAAACGTTTTGACTCCAAGTCATTAAACGATTTGAGTCGCAATGGCTCGTGCTACCAAGAAGCCGCGAGCTATGAAAGCGGCCAAGCAAGCGAAAGCGGCACTACGCGTTATACGTCGAATAACAACTCGTACAGACACCACCCAACAACAGACATCAAAGCAACAAGCCGAAAAACTCAACGAGGTAGAAACCGAGCAAATGAACGTTCGATTATCACGGCACGAAGAAACAAAGCGGAGAAATTCAGACTGCCAGAGCCTCCCTCAAACCAAGCGTCGGAAGCGTAAAGACTGCCTCCTTGATGGAAATGAGGCTTCCAATTTTGTGAACGACAGCAAAGGTAAAAAAAAAAAGACCAGTATAAACTTTTCTGAACAGTAACTAACTCCTTTGTTTTTAATATTGCAGATTTCTTCGACGCGATTGATGCACCATTGCCTCGAGTGTGCGGAAGCTGCGGCGAGCTTGCGAATGGGTATAATTTAAAGATAAAACCTAAGGGCTAGTAGGCAATAGTTCTAATGAATGCGGCCGTGACAAAATTTCTTGTTGGTGGCGTGAGCAGCGGTAAGCCTATGATATGGCTGTGCGATAGGTGTAATAGATCGCTTACGTCACGAAAAACACCAAAATTTTGCCGGGGTAGTGGCTTTAGGATAGGAACAGTCCAGACTGAACTGGCTAAGTTGAATCGAATAGAGTCAAGGTTGATTGAGTTAGGTAACTCCTTCACTACGTGCGTGAATCAATACAGAGACGGTCAAGAATTTACTCGCGGAAATGCTGTCAACTACTGGAACGAACCGGCTGAAATGGTAAAAGAACTTCCTCGACCACTGAAAAAAAGAATGTGGAGTTGTGTTACATAAATCGCAATCGGACAATACAACGAACTATTTTCGTGTGCGGCCAGATTTGGCGAGGCGCGCACTGTGCTGGCTCATAGCCAATAACCCGCTTTATGAGCACATTCGAATTTCAGAAGATAATCTTAGGGAACTTGATAAAAACATTAACCATGAAATACCAAGTATACCAGTTACAGATGATGATGTGAGCGAATTACGAGGATCGATAAACCAACTAAACAGGGAAAAGCAAGTTTGTGAACCTAATAGCAACGGTGTTGAGGGGCCGAGCGTAGATGCCTTTTGTCAAAATCCTAATCCAGATACATTCCGTTTGACTAGCCAAACTGCTCCCGGTGCCCGAAATGATATTGAATCTGAGGAAAAACAGAGTCATTTAGCTACTATTACTACTTCGAATAACGGAGTAAACGAAAGAGATATTCTTGAGAATGTGACGGAGTCGTTTGAACTAGAAGTGAACCAAGACGATCAAACTGAAGTGGGCCATATTCTTCATTCGATAGGAGCCGATTCTTCAGAAACTAAAAACCCGGTTGGAAATCTGCATCGCCGAAACCACACTATTGACGAGTACAAAATTAAACAACTAATGAAATGTTGCTTCCCTACTTTATTTCCTGACGGTTTGGGTGGTTATCACCCTCTGGAATCCGAAACTAGACATCAGGAGTATAATCTAGCCGAATATTGTGCGCACGACCGGCGCTATGTTATACACTGCAATTTTAAATTCTTCTGCATGAATCTAATTCAACGCCGCCAAACTGATGATTTAGTTAGAAGAACTCGCTATTCCGAAACACGGGCAGAGGCAATGGAATTAGCGGGTTGTGGAAGAACACAAGGAGAAGGCCGTTCCAGTAACGAAAATGAAGAACTTACCGCTGCTATGGACGTTCTAAAATCCTTAAAATCTTACTTTAAAGTTGTGAGAGGTAGTGGACTATATTGGTCGAACGTACGAGAGGACCTAATGTCAATGATAGGAATTCGAGTATTGCCTACGAAATGGCCTACTTTCTTTTTAACACTGAGAGCAGCGGATACGATTTGGCCAGACTTCGCTCGAGCGTGCAATCCTGCATTAATCATGGAAGAGCGCAGACAGCTCTCATTTAATGAACGAAGGAGGTACCTAAATGAGAATCCAGATATTAGTGCCCGCCATTTTAATAGAAGATTTCAAGCATTCTTCGATAACATTCTATGCTGGAGGGCTAAACCTTTAGGTGAAATTGTAGATCACTTCTGGCGTGTTGAATTTCAGCAACGAGGATCTCCTCACATACATTGCTTGCTGTGGGTGAAAGATGCACCTGATGTTTTAAAACTGTCAGTGACGGATGATGGACGGGCAAAACTAGCTGCTTTTGTAGATAAACACATATCAGTCCTAACAAAGACGCTCTCAGAGCTCAGTTCGTGCCCATGCTCTGCATGTACATCCTGTGAAAGTGACATTCTGGCCTTAAGGTCGCCACATTATGGTAATGCACAATGGGATTGTGATTTGGCTAGACTCGTTCAGCTAGTGCAGCAGCATGAATGCCACGCAGGCTCTACTTGTAGAAAGAAAGGCAACGAATGTCGTTTTGGGTTCCCCAAGAATTTACAGCCTAGAACTTTGATTAAGTCGAAAACGAGGTCAGATGGCACACCTTCCTTGAAATTCACCTACAACGTGAGGTGTCCACTATTAACAATTATTCACCGCATCTCCTTTCGTGTTGGCGTGCTAATATGGATCTGCAACTAATTGGGAACTCCTACGGAGCTGCTGAATACGCTGGGGCGTATATAAGCAAAGCAGAACCAGATACACTCCGATTTAGGCGAGTCATTGCAAAAGCTATACAACGGAGCGACTCCAATCTCCCCTATGAAGCGAGTAGCAAATGCGACTCTCGCGGTTCGGGAGGTAGGTGCGCCGGAAGCTATATACATTCTGCTTTGCACTCTACCAATGCATAGTAAATCCCGCTCAATCACCAAAGTCAAAGTGATGCGCCACAACACTCATTACTATCGCGTTGAGCCACAAAACCTAGACGATCTGGTTGCATTAGCAAGTACACCAGAGATCGAGACTATTCGAATCGAGCCTATCGAGAAAGCATACATGAATCGCCCGGACAATGCCCATTTTAATGCTATGACCTTAGCAACATTTGTAGAGACTTTTGAAACGACTGAGTCCATTTGTAAAGTAGCACCGTCCGACGATCTGTACGAGTGTATGAACGGTGAAGGCTGGATAAAAAGCGCAAGAAAGCCACAGTTGTGTAAAGACACCCTGGATACGTCAAACCCGGCGTTTTGTTTCTCCGAGATATTTTGGTATGATCCGTGGCGCACGTTAGAGGATCTTCCCACAACCGATGATGAAGCAATAGCGCGCTTTTTCCAAGCTCAAAATTCACTGTTAGACGCAGAGTTGCAACAAGAATCAAATGCGAAGTTAGCTCGGCAGTATCAATTAGATTTGTTAAAGCCGCTCGTAGTGAATCAAGTATAACTGCCCTCCCTCCGTCTGAGTATGTGTTCGTGACGAATACGGAAGAAGAAATATTAGAACCGATGCCGATGGTTGTCAATAAACCAAAATAAACCGATGGAGTGGAAAGGCAAACACACCTACACTTCTGCCATTGTTGATAAGCTCGTGATTTTTTGAATGGATCGTTAAAGCCATGGATGAAAGAGGAAAGGGAGTCTCGATCACTAGGAACCATTTTTGTCAGAACGGAACTATGAAGTCTCGCTATCAATACCCTACTTCGGATAGCAACAATTCATCTAAAACAGAACAAATGGCGGAATCACAGTGGATTCCGTTCGCAATTGCAGTGGAGCAATCTAGAAGACGGTTTAAAAGTACGCTAGATAAATCTAAGTGCAAGCCTCTCCAAATGATCATTAACGGCGAAGGTGGCTCTGGTAAAAGCTGGTTGATTCGGCATATAGTGAAGGACATGCACAACGTATTTGGCGAACATAAAGCTACGAGACGGAAATCAAAACGGGTGCTACTGCTTGCTCATCAAGGAACAGCTGCGTTTAACATTAAAGGAATGACACTGTGCTCAGCTTTCTCGTTTTCCTCCTTTTCAAAGTCATCATTCTCAATTCCCTACAAATCTATGACAGATTCGAAAACGGGTCCAACTAAACTGAAACGACTGCAGGAAGAATATAAAGACGTACATCTAGTGATTATTGATGAGTTTAGCATGATATCATGCGGCATGTTATATTGGATTGATAAATGAATGAAAGAAATATGGCCAAACAACTCCGACGAGCTTTTTGGTGGTAGAGATGTTTACTTTACTGGCGATTCTGCTCAGTTAGACCCCGTTGTGCCAACTTCACTATCAACACCCCTTCAAAAGATATCAAACCAGGTTCAGCGACGTGGAAAATAAATATGGGATAGTATTGAAACGGTGTGCATGCTAACTAGTCAAAACAGAGGAGCTCTAGATCCTGAGTGGTTTAGCGCTCTCCGTCGCCTTTGGCAAAAATCGCCAACGCAGGATGATATTGATCTTTTTAACTCCCGTTCAGTGCAATATTGCGGAAAACCTAAGTGGATGCGTAAAGCCAAACATATTGCATACAAAAATATAGATGTTAATGACGCCAACGATCACAGTATAGCATCAGCTCATGTACCGATTGTGTATTTAACTTCACGGCATTTTGTTCAACAAAAAAGTTTAACAACAAATCGAGACATACCTGTTGGGACCGTTCGCGCACTTTTAACAGACGCTCAAAAACGACTAACGCTGACCATGACAGAGTGGTGCCTAACAAATTAAAACTTTGTGTTGGTGCACCTGTCACACTGACCTACAACATTGCTCAAGCCGCAGGTCTGTGCAATGGCACAAATGCAACAGTCTATGACTTAATTTTTGTGTCGGGAAGCGATCTGCCCATCGTGCTCGTTCAAGTCACAGACCCGTATCTTCCCTACTAGATGAAGTACCTAATATCGTTCCAATTTCACCAAAAGACGTTTCTTGGGGAAAGTCATCCAGCGACCTTCGCGTTGTCCGAAGAGGAATTCCGCTTCGATTGGCTTATGCTATGACAGTGCATAAGGTACAAGGGCTTACATGCTCGTGTGTGGTTTTTCACTCTAATGCAATTCCAAATATTTCGTTCGCATACGTAGCTATGTCACGTATAACACATCGAAATTCAATAGTTATTACACATCCATTGACTCTAGAACGACTCACAGCTACTCCAGAGCAAATATCATTTTTTTCGAGGCGAAGAGCAGCGTGTTTTAAAAGCTGTCGCCCAAACGACGCTAGCTGCTTCGTCCGTGGTGGACAGAATGAAAGCGGCAGCGCAAGCCCACAATTGTACAATCACACCAAGGTGATAGGATGAAAAACGGCTTTCGGGTCGCAACGTAGTGTAGCGCAGCAGAAAAGGCAACTTGTCACCCAAAGAAGAACAGGAGGTAAGAAAACTCATGATTATGGACAGCAACGGGGCTTTTTAAGATGCCTTGGCTTAGGGACTCCTATCGTACTGCTGCCGTAACGATGACTGCGCATACCTGGGTAGAAACTTGTGCTGTACTTCGAGGGACTAAGTGAAGCTGAGCTCTTCGCGTTGATCGTGGCTGCTGGCAACAAGGGAAAAATCTCGTAAAGATTTAATTTAACCAATGTATCCAATGTATCCACTGGCGTTCATTCCAACTGAATCAACTAGAGGTAGCGCGTATTAACGGGGCTACCACTCGTTGAATTTGCAGTATTCGCCAGTATACATGCTATGTCTGGGCAATCAATGAAATTTAACTCGAAATAGCGATTTACTACTTGTATGCTTGAGTTCTTGTTGAATTTGCCCTTTCCTGCAATAACAAATTAATATTGTGCAATGATACTTCAATTCATTTTAACTCACAAGCTAGTTAATAATATTTTTGCAATTTTTTGAGGCCTCATTTCTCGTCTTCATTGTTTCAAGAAATAAACCTCGGCGAAGATGCTCGAGAAATGATCAACTAAAATCTTCTAATACTGGCACTAAATAAAAATGAATATTCATTCTTATGTATTACTGCGTTCGTAGTACTATGAAAATCGTACATGCAAATAACAGCACTCGAAGAGCACGCAATAAGTTCCCATGCTTCAAATATTGTGCGTATTGCCAGAGTCAGACTCTCCACCCTGATCTAATGCAACACAGTAATTCCACAGTTAGTTGACGCAGCGACTAACGTGATGAGCCCCAAAGAATTAGCGGCAAATACGCACTCGGTGGAGCTGACGTCGCAGGTATAACATTGGCGTGCTGGACTGAGGCGACGTTATTATGGAGTTGAGGGACCGGAAGCAGGAGCTGCTGAACTTGAGAGGCACCTCCTAAACTTCCTGGTGCAACCACCACAGGGGACGGCACCATAGACTGCTGCCGATCCGTGTATAATGGCGATGGCGCCCCAATCTGTAGCGGGACTAGCATGTAGATCGTTTGGGCAGACTGTACCACAGGAGAATTGTGACACAGGCATGACGCGTGCACACCGCACAGAGGTGCCGAAGCACCTTGGGGCGAACCTGAATTTTTGTCTTCACGAGATTGCCCTGATGATTCTTGCTCGCCACCTTCGACAGAACTTAACCTTCGGGCGTTGTGCACCCCAGGTACATTCAGTGTGATGGACTCCGGAATTTCGTCATCGCGGCTTGTGCTCGATTGAGACGCTTCAATTGAAGCAGTAGAACTCTGAATCTTCCGTTTTTTTCTTTGCCGTGGTTTTTTTTTCTTTGTTCCGTTTTTTTGCCGACCATCTTGGTAACTTTGCGGTAGCGATCACGCTGCGTAGCATTCTGATGGTCGCGATGGTCAACGCATAGCCAGTGACATTCTCCATTCTTCTTGAAAGCTCTCTTGTTGCTACAATGAGCAGGATACTTGCATTGGTCTGGGCTGAGGCTTCTTTCAAGTCGTGGGCCTCTAGCTGGTATCTTCTTCGACATTCGGCACAGCTAATACGTCGACAGCATAACATAGCGTGAGTGCTGCCGCATCAGGGCGTTCACCGCACGCACTTACCTCTTGTGTAGCGACGCAACTGGCAGCGACAAGGTTTGTCAACTGTAGGTTTTCAAAATGAAAAACTTGATGTGCGTCAACCTATGTATTTGCATGGGCGGTGCGCAAAATATTTTTAAAAATATATTTTTCGGTATTGCACCCCTTAGCAACCGTGGCGACCAATCGCCGTGAGAATGCTGCCGTACTACACCTTTGCCAGCTCGACTGTAAAGCAAAGTGGTGTAAAGTAACTGAAATAACAAAATAATTAGACAAAATGTTTTCAGAAAAATGACTTTATTTCAAAGTGGTTGCTGTCCACCGCAAAGTGGTTGGTTGTACAAGCGCTAGATTTTAGAGCTCATTTTCCTAACATAATGCCAAGCGAGCCGCGGTACACACTGGCAGCGCGCACTCGCGTGCTGGAAGCGTTTCGTACTGGCTTCTCACGGCCCACCACAGCGCCATCCCTGTCACCACCGCACGCATCATCGCCAGCGGCTCCCCGGAAGTGAAGGCGAGAGGAGGGGCTCGCACTTCAGTGATCAAACGTACACCGGAAATGGAGGCGGCTTTGGTGGGCTACGTTGAGGAGAACTGCCTGTACACCCTATTTGACTACATGTACATGCAGTAAATAGGTTGTTTTAGCCTTTTAAAGTCCGGGAGTAAGAGCTACTTGGTCCTCAGGCACGACGAGATGCTAAATATACCCGTGGGCAAATGCAAGACGGCGCATGCAGCTTCTGGAACGCGTAGCTGAGGACTGCATGTCTTGCATGAACATGAGGCTTGTCAATAGACCGGCACGGCACTGTGCACATGCTGTCGCTGCAGCCAAACGTTTCGAGCCGGTAGAGTACGGAAAGTTGCCATTTGGTTTTGAAAAAATCCGCTTTGGACTGGATAAAAAACCACAATAGACATTTTTGTGGTTTTGTGATTTTGAGATTTTGACGTTAACCACTTTGCTTTACAGTCGAGCCACTTTGAAGTGGCAAAGGTGTAGTAGTATGTTTCATACTATTTGGCTTCATACTTCACCATGACTTCACCATTGCGTCAACCTTGCATATTCGCATAGTTACATGCACTTTGAAGTGATAGTGCTGTGCGTTCCTGGACAAAGAGGGTGTATTCAAAATTTGGAAATGACCAGATTCTTTTTCTTTTTCGAAATCATTCATTTTAATAAAGAAAATAGTCATGAATAATGCAGAATTCTATTGTATGTTGACGTTGGGCAAATGTACTTCTTTCTCCGAAACAACATTGAAACAACATTTTATTGACCAATAAAATGCGAGCAAGGAAAAACATATTTCAGCCAATCGGCGTCCTAGGAAAATGTATCCAATCAGACACATTTCTACGCCGATCATTCAGTCGTAGAAAACATCTGAATGGAAGGAGACGCCACCAAGGCACCGAAGGGCGAGTGCGCCTCGTGCGGTAAGCTGGTGTCTAAGTCGAATATGGCCAAGCACCGTAAGGTGTGCGGCAAAAAGAAGGCACCAAAGACGCGCAAGGTCATCAACCGTGAGCGCCATAAGGACAAAATCCTGAACAAGCGCTTCGAGCAGAGGGCGTTTAACCGGTTTCGTCGTCTCGAGGGTGTTTTTTTTAATTTTATTGTATGCTTTTATATTCTGTTTGTTAAATTCTAATGTAAATATTTCAGTTGCCAGAGAACAGCTACTCACGCTGAGCAATAAGCCTCTCGATGTTGAGCCCGTAAAAGTGAAGCAATGGACCCCTGCGCCAAAAACGAGCCTTCTTCACGGTATTAGTAAGGATCCGAATCTCTTTGCGTTCTGTCTTAATACCCTTCGGGAGCGGTGCAAGAAGTTGTACAATACCGGCCCTGCTCACGTGGAGTGGCCCAAATTCTACAAGGCAATAATGTTCACGTTTCACACAGAGAAGATTCCTTCGGCGGCATGCGACTTCGGTAGTTCGACTCAAGAGATTTACGACTTCAAGCTTGAAACGGTAACTGCGTTCATTCAATTGAAGACCCAACTCGAAGCGGACACGGCTGGCCTTACAGAAGACGTTGCGGATGGCCTATCGGACGCAGCATACAACCGTGAAGCGATTTGTCAGGAATCCACCACATCAAGCAAAGATGGGCCCAGCCCTGAACCGCAGGAACTACGGGTTGTTTTGGCGGCTTAGGCAGCTCTTCCTCCGCGCGGTCCTCAGAGCCGCCTTGGGCAGTGGCGGAAGGTGATAGAGTTGGTGGAGCCGCTAGTTTATTGATCTGGGCTTTCATTTCCAACATCAGATTTTCCAGGCGTCGAAGGCGTTTGAGAACTGGTCCTTCTTCCATATTCTTGGCGGCTTCGTATGGGGCGCTTGGACAGCCATGTAAATAAGCCTTGTCTGGTGCCAAACAACCTGCAAGTTCATTTTCTTCAGATTGAATAGTGACGTCGAGCAAGTACCGAACCAACGTTTCTGTTGGCTCGGAAACACTCCACCCGGCCCACCATTTGATCATACGAAGCGACCAGCGGCGAGCGGGCTGTGCGTACATGAATCGGTATTGGGCACCAGCACGACGAAACGTGTGTGACGTAAACCAACTGTTGGTCCAGTGCTTGGAAACGTAACCACGGGTATCTTTACCGTCTTTGTAAAGGCCACGAACGATCCAGTTAAGCAAGTTGATGAAAACTTGCTCCGACATCTTCTGTCCCCAGCCTATGCCCACCTTTTCACAACCTGTAGCTGCGTCGTTTGTCTTCAGCACCTTCTTGCTAATGCTGTTCAACGCTGGGAAGACTTAATCATCGTCACACGAATGATGTCCTTTACGCTAAGAAGCATAGTCCACCCAGTTGCACAAGTGCAGGTATGAATTGATTGCAAGCTCGTCCTTGGACATGTGGTGCAAATTATACCTCCGTCCTTCAGCGACGGCCGTTTTGCGATTGAAAAGTGCATATGTCCCATACTCAATAACCTCATCCGGAGAAACGACACTGCAGTGGGTCTGGCGAAGAGTGACGTCCTTCCACTGGAGATTCAAAACTTCATTGATGCGGCACATGCCATAGAATGCGAAAGATGAAACAGCCTTGAATCACACACGACATTCTTCGCTGAATCCCTCAATTCCCACTGGGGAATCCAGGAACGCATGGAGAAGTGTGATCATATCCAAAGATATCGGAACCGCTTTAGCTGGCACATACTCGAATGCTTTCTTCTTCTTGAGCCCACGTATGAGTTGACGCACAAACGGGTCTCGAGTAGGATTTCCGTATCCGCGCTTTTCTCCAGACTCGTCCTCGCGTACGCTCCACGCGTTGACATCGGTTCCTGTTTTGGTGGGAGGAAAAGTAGTTGGCGACAGCAGATCTCGCCTTCTCAGCCGTTTGCAGCGAAATGGAGCTGGAAGCCGAGATACTCTGCAAATATGCTACCAAAACGACGGGTAGTTCGTAGTGGCGCTCGTGAAGAGGATCGCGGTAGCCGTTAGAGATACAGAAATCGGAAAACTTCTTAAAACTGGCTTCGTAAACAGTCAGCGTAGTCTTCTTGGTCACCTCGTTGGCTGTATGCTGTCCGTCTTTATCCAACTCACGGATTCCCATCGCTCTTAGAGACGTCAGATTGGGAACTGACCACGTGTTGCATCCACGGGTCACGACTGAACCGTCGTACCTTTTTGTATGACTAGTACATCTTAGCATGAACGCGTACCTTTACATCTGACGCGTACTTATCCGTATGAATCTTCACTCTCCAATAAATATCCACGACAAAAAAAATAAAAATAAAAATGTTGTGAAAAAATGTGTAAAAAACCGTTACGCTGATTGGTCAAATAACACCAAACAACTTCATAATGTTGTTCGGGCACAAAGAAGTTACTTCTGAATTACGCTAATACAAATTTCTAATACAGAGTTGGTGCTTCCTTGTACCGAAACAACGCCTGGGGGCACGAGAAAATCATTTTATAGGGTTAGGTGTAATTCAATACAAATAGATAGATAAGTGACTATACGAGCTACTATTCGGATGTTGTTTCAGGAAGAGTAAGCTCTACTTCCTTATACACGTCTACATAGCTTCAATTAGTGTTATTAAGGGCATAGTATTTTTTTTACAACGTTTCTATTATCATTAAACTGATACGAAGAATACCATTTAACCATTGCTACCATCAACATGATCTGGTTGCTTCCCTAAGTCTTCATCGTTCCCGCCATCACGCTGCTGCTGTCGTTCAAGTTGATTCTTGATGCTACGATAAGACCCTCACCAATACTTGCGGTTCTTAAGGGGAGGTGCAATCTCTCTGATCTTATCCAAACTACCATACTCGTACTGAATACTGCCCTTCGCGATGCCATCATACAATCCGACATACTCGACTTGATGAAGAACGTACATTGCTCCCGCGTGAAACACAATGTTTGAATCACTAGCAAAAGCGTTCGGTATCTTTGGATCCCAGACAGTCACCTGCACCACATCGCGTTTGTCTTGATGGTCTATACAACCATCAACTGCGTTCAAGGCTGTGTTGACTTCCACACATCTCCTCCCGTCGACCAAGGCTACGCGAGTAGCGTTAGTACCTTTAAGACGCTCCACGTGAAGACAACACATTCTCAGCGTCACACAGATATCAACGGCAGGGCGCGTCCTTGTGATGAATTCACGAAAGTCTCGTACGCTTGAGAATAAGTTGACAGCTTCCTCTTCCTTTTGTCTGAGAACGGCCCCACGAATAGAATCCAGGAAATCCATTATGACTCGATACAGCGAAACCCAAAGTGACAGTAGCAATCCGAAAGTTAAATAAACCAACTTCAACTCCGACTAAGAAATGATTCACAGTATTAGCTTCTGCAAGTCATATCTTACTAATATCTGAAAAAATTAAAGCTGTTATCGTACATGTATCCCTTGAAAGGGAATTGCCTCCACAAGTTTGTTCACCCCATGCATGAGGCATCCCATCCAGGAGATGTAGATCGTAGCTGTCCGTCCGAAGGCGGTCGTTCGTGACTCGCAATTGAGCTACAAAGCGACCTCAGCAGCTTACTTAGCTTCTCGGATGTCTCGAATACCTTGGATGCACTCTCAATAAAAGCACGAAGTGTGCGTGTACGCACAGAGACTGATGGCCTATCTCCTGTCTCCTTGTCGCACAGGCTCCTGTCACAATAATAATCTTAGTGTAGGTCATCCAACAATGCATTATGCTAAAATGAGCTTACCGACTGGGAGCCGTTGTGTTTACACTCGGCCTGCATTACCTTCTAGCGGCCTTTTACTCCTGAGCAATCTTGCGGAGACTCGCCTGATCCTGCTTACTCACGATCGACCGGCAAAGCGAACAGAAATCGCTGCTCGCGGAGAGGCCACTTGAGCTCTTCGATGTAAAATCGAGAATGAGCTCCTCGAAGCCAGCTCAGCAGCTACGAAATACGCGTCAACGCGGCAGCCACAAATTTTGCGTGTGACGAGATGTTTGATGGGCCTTGCGTATCATTTTCATTTGTATTGATACACTAACGAGAAAGGCGTTTGCGATACTCGGACGCTTTCCACGGAAATCCCTGAATGGTTAGGTTTCTAGAAGAGCAATTCTGAAAATTGAAAGTGAGTCAGATTCGGCTGATCCCTTCCAATGAGTTCCCGTTCGGCTGCTACTTGGTTCGCGCGGACATAACACATCGAAAGCGGTATGATACGCCATTATGAACGTCGGGTCAGATACAGAATGCTGGCCACGATAAGCCTCGCGCGCGGGATCTGGAAACTGGACGTAGCCATGCGCACGCTCTCGAAATAGAGCAACTTCAAATTGTTATCGTTACTTCACGTGATCTTGAAAAGACGCGAACAGTATCATTAGCGCCCGGACTATGACGGACTTTGATGCGCTGGACCAAGTGGACCCGTTCTACATGGCGCTACTTCGCCCACGGCAGTGGAGATTCGTCCGTGAGCTTATCTTCGCAGCTGCTGTAGCTCGACGTAGTTTGGCTTCCGCCCTGCCCTTCAGGTACTTGGCGTCCGTCTCGTAGGAAAACAGGCGCGATGCTACTCCTTGGAGCCCACTTCGACGCGGTGTGATATGTTGCAGCGCTGGGACATAGGGCGAAAGAAGCGTGGGGACGGTTGTAGGACTGGAGGAGGCAGCGGGAATCGCGGACGGAAGGGCCTGGCATTGCTTGGGGCCGTTGGCGGTGTGTTCGGACGGTAGTTGGGTAGTTTCTGGCTTGGGGGTTGATTCTTCTGTAGTTCCGGGACGTTGACGATTTCGACAGACGCGAGATGTTGACCTCGGTTGGAGCTGTACGAACGGTGAGCGATGGGTTCGATGGGTGATTGTGCGGTACCGAAGCCGTAGCGACCTCGACAGACGGTTCTTGCGAGACTTCTGGCTTGGATTCGGTTACAAAAACCACGGCAGGATCCACAACCGGTTGGACCACGCGTTGGATTGGCGCTGGGGACTGTTGGCACGGCGAGCAACGCAGTTCGGCAGTAGGGACGGTGAGAGGGACCCACGACTCGAACTTCTTGACGGACGACTGCACATCCACCGCTGAGCCGGTGTAGTTGAGGGCGTTGATGGCGTTGAGAGCGTTGAGAGCGACGAGGGCCACACCTGGAGCACGGTGACGAGACGTTGAAGGAACATTGTCGAGCTGAGAAGAGGAGACTGGAGGTTGCTGGTCGGGAGCGGGGGAGAGGACACTTGAGCTCTTCGATGTAAAATCGAGAATGAGCTCCTCGAAGCCAGCTCAGCAGCTACGAAATACGCGTCAACGCGGCAGCCACAAATTTTGCGTGTGACGAGATGTTTGATGGGCCTTGCGTATCATTTTCATTTGTATTGATACACTAACGAGAAAGGCGTTTGCGATACTCGGACGCTTTCCACGGAAATCCCTGAATGGTTAGGTTTCTAGAAGAGCAATTCTGAAAATTGAAAGTGAGTCAGATTCGGCTGATCCCTTCCAATGAGTTCCCGTTCGGCTGCTACTTGGTTCGCGCGGACATAACACATCGAAAGCGGTATGATACGCCGTTATGAACGTCGGGTCAGATACAGAATGCTGGCCACGATAAGCCTCGCGCGCGGGATCTGGAAACTGGACGTAGCCATGCGCACGCTCTCGAAATAGAGCAACTTCAAATTGTTATCGTTACTTCACGTGATCTTGAAAAGACGCGAACAGTATCATTAGCGCCCGGACTATGACGGACTTTGATGCGCTGGACCAAGTGGACCCGTTCTACATGGCGCTACTTTGCTCACGGCAGTGGGGATTCGTCCGTGAGCTTATCTTCGCAGCTGCTGCAGCTAGACCTAGTTTGGCTTCCGCCCTGCCCTTCAGGTACTTGGCGTCCGTCTCGTAGAGAAAACAGGCGCGATGCTACTCCTTGGAGCCCACTTCGACGCGGTGTGATATGTTGCAGCGCTGGGACATAGGGCGAAAGAAGCGTGGGGACGGTTGTTGGGCTGGAGGAGGCAGCAGGAATCGCGTCCGGAAAGGTCTGGCATTGCTTCGGGCGTTGGATGGCTTCTGGCTTGGGATTCTCAACAGGAGTAACGCTCGGTTGGTTCTTGTGCAGTTCAGGGACGTTGGCGACTTTAACGGACGATATCGCCAAGGCCTCGACCTCGGTTGAAGCTGGATGACGCGCGAGCGATGGTACTTTGTGCGGTACTGAATTCTTGAAGACCTCGACGGACGGTGCATGTGGGACTTCCGGGGTGAATCCGGCAGCAAAAGCCATGACAGGAACCGCAACCGGTTGAAAGACGCTTTGCATCGGCACTTGATCAGGCGAAGGAGGCGTGGGGATGGTTGTAGGGCTGGAGGAGGCAGCGGGAATCGCGGACGGAAGGGCCTGGCATTGCTTGGGACCGTTGGCGGTGTGTTCGGACGGTAGATGGGTAGTTTCTGGCTTGGGGGTTGATTCTTCTGTAGTTCCGGGACGTTGACGATTTCGACAGACGCGAGATGTTGACCTCGGTTGGAGCTGTACGAACGGTGAGCGATGGGTTCGATGGGTGATTGTGCGGTACCGAAGCCGTAGCGACCTCGACAGACGGTTCTTGCGAGACTTCTGGCTTGGATTCGGTTACAAAAATCACGGCAGGATCCACAACCGGTTGGACCACGCGTTGGATTGGCGCTGGGGACTGTTGGCACGGCGAGCAACGCAGTTCGGCAGTAGGGACGGTGAGAGGGACCCACGACTCGAACTTCTTGACGGACGACTGCACATCCACCGCTGAGCCGGTGTAGTTGAGGGCGTTGATGGCGTTGAGAGCGTTGAGAGCGACGAGGGCCACACCTGGAGCTTCAAGCACGGTGACGAGACGTTGAAGGAACATTGTCGAGCTGAGAAGAGGAGACTGGAGGTTGCTGGTCGGGAGCGGGGGAGAGGACACTTGAGCTCTTCGATGTAAAATCGAGAATGAGCTCCTCGAAGCCAGCTCAGCAGCTACGAAATACGCGTCAACGCGGCAGCCACAAATTTTGCGTGTGACGAGATGTTTGATGGGCCTTGCGTATCATTTTCATTTGTATTGATACACTAACGAGAAAGGCGTTTGCGATACTCGGACGCTTTCCACGGAAATCCCTGAATGGTTAGGTTTCTAGAAGAGCAATTCTGAAAATTGAAAGTGAGTCAGATTCGGCTGATCCCTTCCAATGAGTTCCCGTTCGGCTGCTACTTGGTTCGCGCGGACATAACACATCGAAAGCAGTATGATACACCATTATGAACGTCGGGTCAGATACAGAATGCTGGCCACGATAAGCCTCGCGCGCGGGATCTGGAAACTGGACGTAGCCATGCGCACGCTCTCGAAATAGAGCAACTTCAAATTGTTATCGTTACTTCACGTGATCTTGAAAAGACGCGAACAGTATCATTAGCGCCCGGACTATGACGGACTTTGATGCGCTGGACCAAGTGGACCCGTTCTACATGGCGCTACTTTGCTCACGGCAGTGGTGTTCGTCCGTGAGCTTATCTTCGCAGCTGCTGCAGCTAGACCTAGTTTGGCTTCCGCCCTGCCCTTCAGGTACTTGGCGTCCGTCTCGTAGGAAAACAGGCGCGATGCTACTCCTTGGAGCCCACTTCGACGCGGTGTGATATGTTGCAGCGCTGGGACATAGGGCGAAAGAAGCGTGGGGACGGTTGTTGGGCTGGAGGAGGCAGCAGGAATCGCGTCCGGAAAGGTCTGGCATTGCTTCGGGCGTTGGATGGCTTCTGGCTTGGGATTCTCAACAGGAGTAACGCTCGGTTGGTTCTTGTGCAGTTCAGGGACGTTGGCGACTTTAACGGACGATATCGCCAAGGCCTCGACCTCGGTTGAAGCTGGATGACGCGCGAGCGATGGTACTTTGTGCGGTACTGAATTCTTGAAGACCTCGACGGACGGTGCATGTGGGACTTCCGGGGTGAATCCGGCAGCAAAAGCCATGACAGGAACCGCAACCGGTTGAAAGACGCTTTGCATCGGCACTTGATCAGGCGAAGGAGGCGTGGGGATGGTTGTAGGGCTGGAGGAGGCAGCGGGAATCGCGGACGGAAGGGCCTGGCATTGCTTGGGGCCGTTGGCGGTGTGTTCGGACGGTAGTTGGGTAGTTTCTGGCTTGGGGGTTGATTCTTCTGTAGTTCCGGGACGTTGACGATTTCGACAGACGCGAGATGTTGACCTCGGTTGGAGCTGTACGAACGGTGAGCGATGGGTTCGATGGGTGATTGTGCGGTACCGAAGCCGTAGCGACCTCGACAGACGGTTCTTGCGAGACTTCTGGCTTGGATTCGGTTACAAAAACCACGGCAGGATCCACAACCGGTTGGACCACGCGTTGGATTGGCGCTGGGGACTGTTGGCACGGCGAGCAACGCAGTTCGGCAGTAGGGACGGTGAGAGGGACCCACGACTCGAACTTCTTGACGGACGACTGCACATCCACCGCTGAGCCGGTGTAGTTGAGGGCGTCGATGGCGTTGAGAGCGTTGAGAGCGACGAGGGCCACACCTGGAGCACGGTGACGAGACGTTGAAGGAACATTGTCGAGCTGAGAAGAGGAGACTGGAGGTTGCTGGTCGGGAGCGGGGGAGAGGACACTTGAGCTCTTCGATGTAAAATCGAGAATGAGCTCCTCGAAGCCAGCTCAGCAGCTACGAAATACGCGTCAACGCGGCAGCCACAAATTTTGCGTGTGACGAGATGTTTGATGGGCCTTGCGTATCATTTTCATTTGTATTGACACACTAACGAGAAAGGCGTTTGCGATACTCGGACGCTTTCCACGGAAATCCCTGAATGGTTAGGTTTCTAGAAGAGCAATTCTGAACATTGAAAGTGAGTCAGATTCGGCTGATCCCTTCCAATGAGTTCCCGTTCGGCTGCTACTTGGTTCGCGCGGACATAACACATCGAAAGCAGTATGATACACCATTATGAACGTCGGGTCAGATACAGAATGCTGGCCACGATAAGCCTCGCGCGCGGGATCTGGAAACTGGACGTAGCCATGCGCACGCTCTCGAAATAGAGCAACTTCAAATTGTTATCGTTACTTCACGTGATCTTGAAAAGACGCGAACAGTATCATTAGCGCCCGGACTATGACGGACTTTGATGCGCTGGACCAAGTGGACCCGTTCTACATGGCGCTACTTCGCCCACGGCAGTGGAGATTCGTCCGTGAGCTTATCTTCGCAGCTGCTGTAGCTCGACGTAGTTTGGCTTCCGCCCTGCCCTTCAGGTACTTGGCGTCCGTCTCGTAGGAAAACAGGCGCGATGCTACTCCTTGGAGCCCACTTCGACGCGGTGTGATATGTTGCAGCGCTGGGACATAGGGCGAAAGAAGCGTGGGGACGGTTGTAGGACTGGAGGAGGCAGCGGGAATCGCGGACGGAAGGGCCTGGCATTGCTTGGGGCCGTTGGCGGTGTGTTCGGACGGTAGTTGGGTAGTTCCTGGCTTGGGGGTTGATTCTTCTGTAGTTCCGGGACGTTGACGATTTCGACAGACGCGAGATGTTGACCTCGGTTGGAGCTGTACGAACGGTGAGCGATGGGTTCGATGGGTGATTGTGCGGTACCGAAGCCGTAGCGACCTCGACAGACGGTTCTTGCGAGACTTCTGGCTTGGATTCGGTTACAAAAACCACGGCAGGATCCACAACCGGTTGGACCACGCGTTGGATTGGCGCTGGGGACTGTTGGCACGGCGAGCAACGCAGTTCGGCAGTAGGGACGGTGAGAGGGACCCACGACTCGAACTTCTTGACGGACGACTGCACATCCACCGCTGAGCCGGTGTAGTTGAGGGCGTTGATGGCGTTGAGAGCGTTGAGAGCGACGAGGGCCACACCTGGAGCACGGTGACGAGACGTTGAAGGAACATTGTCGAGCTGAGAAGAGGAGACTGGAGGTTGCTGGTCGGGAGCGGGGGAGAGGACACTTGAGCTCTTCGATGTAAAATCGAGAATGAGCTCCTCGAAGCCAGCTCAGCAGCTACGAAATACGCGTCAACGCGGCAGCCACAAATTTTGCGTGTGACGAGATGTTTGATGGGCCTTGCGTATCATTTTCATTTGTATTGATACACTAACGAGAAAGGCGTTTGCGATACTCGGACGCTTTCCACGGAAATCCCTGAATGGTTAGGTTTCTAGAAGAGCAATTCTGAAAATTGAAAGTGAGTCAGATTCGGCTGATCCCTTCCAATGAGTTCCCGTTCGGCTGCTACTTCGTTCGCGCGGACATAACACATCAAAAGCAGTATGATACACCATTATGAACGTCGGGTCAGACACAGAATGCTGGCCACGATAAGCCTCGCGCGCGGGATCTGGAAACTGGACGTAGCCATGCGCACGCTCTCGAAATAGAGCAACTTCAAATTGTTATCGTTACTTCACGTGATCTTGAAAAGACGCGAACAGTATCATTAGCGCCCGGACTATGACGGACTTTGATGCGCTGGACCAAGTGGACCCGTTCTACATGGCGCTACTTTGCTCACGGCAGCGGAGATTCGTCCGTGAGCTTATCTTCGCAGCTGCTGCAGCTAGACGTAGTTTGGCTTCCGCCCTGCCCTTCAGGTACTTGGCGTCCGTCTCGTAGGAAAACAGGCGCGATGCTACTCCTTGGAGCCCACTTCGACGCGGTGTGATATGTTGCAGCGCTGGGACATAGGGCGAAAGAAGCGTGGGGACGGTTGTTGGGCTGGAGGAGGCAGCAGGAATCGCGTCCGGAAAGGCCTGGCATTGCTTCGGGCGTTGGATGGCTTCTGGCTTGGGATTCTCAACAGGAGTAACGCTCGGTTGGTTCTTGTGCAGTTCAGGGACGTTGGCGACTTTAACGGACGATATCGCCAAGGCCTCGACCTCGGTTGAAGCTGGATGACGCGCGAGCGATGGTACTTTGTGCGGTACTGAATTCTTGAAGACCTCGACGGACGGTGCATGTGGGACTTCCGGGGTGAATCCGGCAGCAAAAGCCATGACAGGAACCGCAACCGGTTGAAAGACGCTTTGCATCGGCACTTGATCAGGCGAAGGAGGCGTGGGGATGGTTGTAGGGCTGGAGGAGGCAGCGGGAATCGCGGACGGAAGGGCCTGGCATTGCTTGGGGCCGTTGGCGGTGTGTTCGGACGGTAGTTGGGTAGTTCCTGGCTTGGGGGTTGATTCTTCTGTAGTTCCGGGACGTTGACGATTTCGACAGACGCGAGATGTTGACCTCGGTTGGAGCTGTACGAACGGTGAGCGATGGGTTCGATGGGTGATTGTGCGGTACCGAAGCCGTAGCGACCTCGACAGACGGTTCTTGCGAGACTTCTGGCTTGGATTCGGTTACAAAAACCACGGCAGGATCCACAACCGGTTGGACCACGCGTTGGATTGGCGCTGGGGACTGTTGGCACGGCGAGCAACGCAGTTCGGCAGTAGGGACGGTGAGAGGGACCCACGACTCGAACTTCTTGACGGACGACTGCACATCCACCGCTGAGCCGGTGTAGTTGAGGGCGTTGATGGCGTTGAGAGCGTTGAGGGCGACGTGGGTCACACCTGGAGCTTCAAGCACGGCGACGAGACGTTGAAGGAACATTGTCGAGCTGAGAAGAGGAGACTGGAGGTTGCTGGTCGGGAGCGGGGGAGAGGACACTTGAGCTCTTCGATGTAAAATCGAGAATGAGCTCCTCGAAGCCAGCTCAGCAGCTACGAAATACGCGTCAACGCGGCAGCCACAAATTTTGCGTGTGACGAGATGTTTGATGGGCCTTGCGTATCATTTTCATTTGTATTGATACACTAACGAGAAAGGCGTTTGCGATACTCGGACGCTTTCCACGGAAATCCCTGAATGGTTAGGTTTCTAGAAGAGCAATTCTGAAAATTGAAAGTGAGTCAGATTCGGCTGATCCCTTCCAATGAGTTCCCGTTCGGCTGCTACTTGGTTCGCGCGGACATAACACATCGAAAGCGGTATGATACGCCGTTATGAACGTCGGGTCAGATACAGAATGCTGGCCACGATAAGCCTCGCGCGCGGGATCTGGAAACTGGACGTAGCCATGCGCACGCTCTCGAAATAGAGCAACTTCAAATTGTTATCGTCACTTCACGTGATCTTGAAAAGACGAGAACAGTATCGTTAGCGCCCGGACTATGACGGACTTTGATGCGCTGGACCAAGTGGACCCGTTCTACATGGCGCTACTTTGCTCACGGCAGTGGGGATTCGTCCGTGAGCTTATCTTCGCAGCTGCTGCAGCTAGACCTAGTTTGGCTTCCGCCCTGCCCTTCAGGTACTTGGCGTCCGTCTCGTAGAGAAAACAGGCGCGATGCTACTCCTTGGAGCCCACTTCGACGCGGTGTGATATGTTGCAGCGCTGGGACATAGGGCGAAAGAAGCGTGGGGACGGTTGTTGGGCTGGAGGAGGCAGCAGGAATCGCGTCCGGAAAGGTCTGGCATTGCTTCGGGCGTTGGATGGCTTCTGGCTTGGGATTCTCAACAGGAGTAACGCTCGGTTGGTTCTTGTGCAGTTCAGGGACGTTGGCGACTTTAACGGACGATATCGCCAAGGCCTCGACCTCGGTTGAAGCTGGATGACGCGCGAGCGATGGTACTTTGTGCGGTACTGAATTCTTGAAGACCTCGACGGACGGTGCATGTGGGACTTCCGGGGTGAATCCGGCAGCAAAAGCCATGACAGGAACCGCAACCGGTTGAAAGACGCTTTGCATCGGCACTTGATCAGGCGAAGGAGGCGTGGGGATGGTTGTAGGGCTGGAGGAGGCAGCGGGAATCGCGGACGGAAGGGCCTGGCATTGCTTGGGGCCGTTGGCGGTGTGTTCGGACGGTAGTTGGGTAGTTTCTGGCTTGGGGGTTGATTCTTCTGTAGTTCCGGGACGTTGACGATTTCGACAGACGCGAGATGTTGACCTCGGTTGGAGCTGTACGAACGGTGAGCGATGGGTTCGATGGGTGATTGTGCGGTACCGAAGCCGTAGCGACCTCGACAGACGGTTCTTGCGAGACTTCTGGCTTGGATTCGGTTACAAAAACCACGGCAGGATCCACAACCGGTTGGACCACGCGTTGGATTGGCGCTGGGGACTGTTGGCACGGCGAGCAACGCAGTTCGGCAGTAGGGACGGTGAGAGGGACCCACGACTCGAACTTCTTGACGGACGACTGCACATCCACCGCTGAGCCGGTGTAGTTGAGGGCGTTGATGGCGTTGAGAGCGTTGAGGGCGACGTGGGTCACACCTGGAGCTTCAAGCACGGCGACGAGACGTTGAAGGAACATTGTCGAGCTGAGAAGAGGAGACTGGAGGTTGCTGGTCGGGAGCGGGGGAGAGGACACTTGAGCTCTTCGATGTAAAATCGAGAATGAGCTCCTCGAAGCCAGCTCAGCAGCTACGAAATACGCGTCAACGCGGCAGCCACAAATTTTGCGTGTGACGAGATGTTTGATGGGCCTTGCGTATCATTTTCATTTGTATTGATACACTAACGAGAAAGGCGTTTGCGATACTCGGACGCTTTCCACGGAAATCCCTGAATGGTTAGGTTTCTAGAAGAGCAATTCTGAAAATTGAAAGTGAGTCAGATTCGGCTGATCCCTTCCAATGAGTTCCCGTTCGGCTGCTACTTGGTTCGCGCGGACATAACACATCGAAAGCGGTATGATACGCCGTTATGAACGTCGGGTCAGATACAGAATGCTGGCCACGATAAGCCTCGCGCGCGGGATCTGGAAACTGGACGTAGCCATGCGCACGCTCTCGAAATAGAGCAACTTCAAATTGTTATCGTTACTTCACGTGATCTTGAAAAGACGCGAACAGTATCGTTAGCGCCCGGACTATGACGGACTTTGATGCGCTGGACCAAGTGGACCCGTTCTACATGGCGCTACTTTGCTCACGGCAGCGGAGATTCGTCCGTGAGCTTATCTTCGCAGCTGCTGCAGCTAGACGTAGTTTGGCTTCCGCCCTGCCCTTCAGGTACTTGGCGTCCGTCTCGTAGGAAAACAGGCGCGATGCTACTCCTTGGAGCCCACTTCGACGCGGTGTGATATGTTGCAGCGCTGGGACATAGGGCGAAAGAAGCGTGGGGACGGTTGTTGGGCTGGAGGAGGCAGCAGGAATCGCGTCCGGAAAGGCCTGGCATTGCTTCGGGCGTTGGATGGCTTCTGGCTTGGGATTCTCAACAGGAGTAACGCTCGGTTGGTTCTTGTGCAGTTCAGGGACGTTGGCGACTTTAACGGACGATATCGCCAAGGCCTCGACCTCGGTTGAAGCTGGATGACGCGCGAGCGATGGTACTTTGTGCGGTACTGAATTCTTGAAGACCTCGACGGACGGTGCATGTGGGACTTCCGGGGTGAATCCGGCAGCAAAAGCCATGACAGGAACCGCAACCGGTTGAAAGACGCTTTGCATCGGCACTTGATCAGGCGAAGGAGGCGTGGGGATGGTTGTAGGGCTGGAGGAGGCAGCGGGAATCGCGGACGGAAGGGCCTGGCATTGCTTGGGGCCGTTGGCGGTGTGTTTGGACGGTAGTTGGGTAGTTTCTGGCTTGAGGGTTGATTCTTCTGTAGTTCCGGGACGTTGACGATTTCGACAGACGCGAGATGTTGACCTCGGTTGAAGCTGTACGAACGGTGAGCGATGGGTTCGATGGGTGATTGTGCGGTACCGAAGCCGTAGCGACCTCGACAGACGGTTCTTGCGAGACTTCTGGCTTGGATTCGGTTACAAAAACCACGGCAGGATCCACAACCGGTTGGACCACGCGTTGGATTGGCGCTGGGGACTGTTGGCACGGCGAGCAACGCAGTTCGGCAGTAGGGACGGTGAGAGGGACCCACGACTCGAACTTCTTGACGGACGACTGCACATCCACCGCTGAGCCGGTGTAGTTGAGGGCGTTGATGGCGTTGAGAGCGTTGAGAGCGACGAGGGCCACACCTGGAGCACGGTGACGAGACGTTGAAGGAACATTGTCGAGCTGAGAAGAGGAGACTGGAGGTTGCTGGTCGGGAGCGGGGGAGAGGACACTTGAGCTCTTCGATGTAAAATCGAGAATGAGCTCCTCGAAGCCAGCTCAGCAGCTACGAAATACGCGTCAACGCGGCAGCCACAAATTTTGCGTGTGACGAGATGTTTGATGGGCCTTGCGTATCATTTTCATTTGTATTGATACACTAACGAGAAAGGCGTTTGCGATACTCGGACGCTTTCCACGGAAATCCCTGAATGGTTAGGTTTCTAGAAGAGCAATTCTGAAAATTGAAAGTGAGTCAGATTCGGCTGATCCCTTCCAATGAGTTCCCGTTCGGCTGCTACTTGGTTCGCGCGGACATAACACATCGAAAGCGGTATGATACGCCATTATGAACGTCGGGTCAGATACAGAATGCTGGCCACGATAAGCCTCGCGCGCGGGATCTGGAAACTGGACGTAGCCATGCGCACGCTCTCGAAATAGAGCAACTTCAAATTGTTATCGTTACTTCACGTGATCTTGAAAAGACGCGAACAGTATCATTAGCGCCCGGACTATGACGGACTTTGATGCGCTGGACCAAGTGGACCCGTTCTACATGGCGCTACTTTGCTCACGGCAGCGGAGATTCGTCCGTGAGCTTATCTTCGCAGCTGCTGCAGCTAGACGTAGTTTGGCTTCCGCCCTGCCCTTCAGGTACTTGGCGTCCGTCTCGTAGGAAAACAGGCGCGATGCTACTCCTTGGAGCCCACTTCGACGCGGTGTGATATGTTGCAGCGCTGGGACATAGGGCGAAAGAAGCGTGGGGACGGTTGTTGGGCTGGAGGAGGCAGCAGGAATCGCGTCCGGAAAGGCCTGGCATTGCTTCGGGCGTTGGATGGCTTCTGGCTTGGGATTCTCAACAGGAGTAACGCTCGGTTGGTTCTTGTGCAGTTCAGGGACGTTGGCGACTTTAACGGACGATATCGCCAAGGCCTCGACCTCGGTTGAAGCTGGATGACGCGCGAGCGATGGTACTTTGTGCGGTACTGAATTCTTGAAGACCTCGACGGACGGTGCATGTGGGACTTCCGGGGTGAATCCGGCAGCAAAAGCCATGACAGGAACCGCAACCGGTTGAAAGACGCTTTGCATCGGCACTTGATCAGGCGAAGGAGGCGTGGGGATGGTTGTAGGGCTGGAGGAGGCAGCGGGAATCGCGGACGGAAGGGCCTGGCATTGCTTGGGGCCGTTGGCGGTGTGTTCGGACGGTAGTTGGGTAGTTTCTGGCTTGGGGGTTGATTCTTCTGTAGTTCCGGGACGTTGACGATTTCGACAGACGCGAGATGTTGACCTCGGTTGGAGCTGTACGAACGGTGAGCGATGGGTTCGATGGGTGATTGTGCGGTACCGAAGCCGTAGCGACCTCGACAGACGGTTCTTGCGAGACTTCTGGCTTGGATTCGGTTACAAAAACCACGGCAGGATCCACAACCGGTTGGACCACGCGTTGGATTGGCGCTGGGGACTGTTGGCACGGCGAGCAACGCAGTTCGGCAGTAGGGACGGTGAGAGGGACCCACGACTCGAACTTCTTGACGGACGACTGCACATCCACCGCTGGGCCGGTGTAGTTGAGGGCGTCGATGGCGTTGAGAGCGTTGAGGGCGACGTGGGCCACACCTGGAGCTTCAAGCACGGCGACGAGACGTTGAAGGAACATTGTCGAGCTGAGAAGAGGAGACTGGAGGTTGCTGGTCGGGAGCGGGGGAGAGGACACTTGAGCTCTTCGATGTAAAATCGAGAATGAGCTCCTCGAAGCCAGCTCAGCAGCTACGAAATACGCGTCAACGCGGCAGCCACAAATTTTGCGTGTGACGAGATGTTTGATGGGCCTTGCGTATCATTTTCATTTGTATTGATACACTAACGAGAAAGGCGTTTGCGATACTCGGACGCTTTCCACGGAAATCCCTGAATGGTTAGGTTTCTAGAAGAGCAATTCTGAAAATTGAAAGTGAGTCAGATTCGGCTGATCCCTTCCAATGAGTTCCCGTTCGGCTGCTACTTGGTTCGCGCGGACATAACACATCGAAAGCGGTATGATACGCCGTTATGAACGTCGGGTCAGATACAGAATGCTGGCCACGATAAGCCTCGCGCGCGGGATCTGGAAACTGGACGTAGCCATGCGCACGCTCTCGAAATAGAGCAACTTCAAATTGTTATCGTTACTTCACGTGATCTTGAAAAGACGCGAACAGTATCATTAGCGCCCGGACTATGACGGGCTTTGATGCGCTGGACCAAGTGGACCCGTTCTACATGGCGCTACTTTGCTCACGGCAGCGGAGATTCGTCCGTGAGCTTATCTTCGCAGCTGCTGCAGCTAGACGTAGTTTGGCTTCCGCCCTGCCCTTCAGGTACTTGGCGTCCGTCTCGTAGGAAAACAGGCGCGATGCTACTCCTTGGAGCCCACTTCGACGCGGTGTGATATGTTGCAGCGCTGGGACATAGGGCGAAAGAAGCGTGGGGACGGTTGTAGGACTGGAGGAGGTAGCGGGAATCGCGGACGGAAGGGCCTGGCATTGCTTGGGGCCGTTGGCGGTGTGTTCGGACGGTAGTTGGGTAGTTTCTGGCTTGGGGGTTGATTCTTCTGTAGTTCCGGGACGTTGACGATTTCGACAGACGCGAGATGTTGACCTCGGTTGGAGCTGTACGAACGGTGAGCGATGGGTTCGATGGGTGATTGTGCGGTACCGAAGCCGTAGCGACCTCGACAGACGGTTCTTGCGAGACTTCTGGCTTGGATTCGGTTACAAAAACCACGGCAGGATCCACAACCGGTTGGACCACGCGTTGGATTGGCGCTGGGGACTGTTGGCACGGCGAGCAACGCAGTTCGGCAGTAGGGACGGTGAGAGGGACCCACGACTCGAACTTCTTGACGGACGACTGCACATCCACCGCTGAGCCGGTGTAGTTGAGGGCGTTGATGGTGTTGAGAGCGTTGAGAGCGACGAGGGCCACACCTGGAGCACGGTGACGAGACGTTGAAGGAACATTGTCGAGCTGAGAAGAGGAGACTGGAGGTTGCTGGTCGGGAGCGGGGGAGAGGACACTTGAGCTCTTCGATGTAAAATCGAGAATGAGCTCCTCGAAGCCAGCTCAGCAGCTACGAAATACGCGTCAACGCGGCAGCCACAAATTTTGCGTGTGACGAGATGTTTGATGGGCCTTGCGTATCATTTTCATTTGTATTGATACACTAACGAGAAAGGCGTTTGCGATACTCGGACGCTTTCCACGGAAATCCCTGAATGGTTAGGTTTCTAGAAGAGCAATTCTGAAAATTGAAAGTGAGTCAGATTCGGCTGATCCCTTCCAATGAGTTCCCGTTCGGCTGCTACTTGGTTCGCGCGGACATAACACATCAAAAGCGGTATGATACGCCGTTATGAACGTCGGGTCAGACACAGAATGCTGGCCACGATAAGCCTCGCGCGCGGGATCTGGAAACTGGACGTAGCCATGCGCACGCTCTCGAAATAGAGCAACTTCAAATTGTTATCGTTACTTCACGTGATCTTGAAAAGACGCGAACAGTATCATTAGCGCCCGGACTATGACGGGCTTTGATGCGCTGGACCAAGTGGACCCGTTCTACATGGCGCTACTTTGCTCACGGCAGCGGAGATTCGTCCGTGAGCTTATCTTCGCAGCTGCTGCAGCTAGACGTAGTTTGGCTTCCGCCCTGCCCTTCAGGTACTTGGCGTCCGTCTCGTAGGAAAACAGGCGCGATGCTACTCCTTGGAGCCCACTTCGACGCGGTGTGATATGTTGCAGCGCTGGGACATAGGGCGAAAGAAGCGTGGGGACGGTTGTTGGGCTGGAGGAGGCAGCAGGAATCGCGTCCGGAAAGGCCTGGCATTGCTTCGGGCGTTGGATGGCTTCTGGCTTGGGATTCTCAACAGGAGTAACGCTCGGTTGGTTCTTGTGCAGTTCAGGGACGTTGGCGACTTTAACGGACGATATCGCCAAGGCCTCGACCTCGGTTGAAGCTGGATGACGCGCGAGCGATGGTACTTTGTGCGGTACTGAATTCTTGAAGACCTCGACGGACGGTACATGTGGGACTTCTGGGTGAATCCGGCAGCAAAAGCCATGACAGGAACCGCAACCGGTTGGAAGACGCTTTGCATCGGCACTTGATCAGGCGAAGGAGGCGTGGGGATGGTTGTAGGGCTGGAGGAGGCAGCGGGAATCGCGGACGGAAGGGCCTGGCATTGCTTGGGGCCGTTGGCGGTGTGTTCGGACGGTAGTTGGGTAGTTTCTGGCTTGGGGGTTGATTCTTCTGTAGTTCCGGGACGTTGACGATTTCGACAGACGCGAGATGTTGACCTCGGTTGGAGCTGTACGAACGGTGAGCGATGGGTTCGATGGGTGATTGTGCGGTACCGAAGCCGTAGCGACCTCGACAGACGGTTCTTGCGAGACTTCTGGCTTGGATTCGGTTACAAAAACCACGGCAGGATCCACAACCGGTTGGACCACGCGTTGGATTGGCGCTGGGGACTGTTGGCACGGCGAGCAACGCAGTTCGGCAGTAGGGACGGTGAGAGGGACCCACGACTCGAACTTCTTGACGGACGACTGCACATCCACCGCTGGGCCGGTGTAGTTGAGGGCGTCGATGGCGTTGAGAGCGTTGAGGGCGACGTGGGCCACACCTGGAGCTTCAAGCACGGCGACGAGACGTTGAAGGAACATTGTCGAGCTGAAAAGAGGAGACTGGAGGTTGCTGGTCGGGAGCGGGGGAGAGGACACTTGAGCTCTTCGATGTAAAATCGAGAATGAGCTCCTCGAAGCCAGCTCAGCAGCTACGAAATACGCGTCAACGCGGCAGCCACAAATTTTGCGTGTGACGAGATGTTTGATGGGCCTTGCGTATCATTTTCATTTGTATTGATACACTAACGAGAAAGGCGTTTGCGATACTCGGACGCTTTCCACGGAAATCCCTGAATGGTTAGGTTTCTAGAAGAGCAATTCTGAAAATTGAAAGTGAGTCAGATTCGGCTGATCCCTTCCAATGAGTTCCCGTTCGGCTGCTACTTGGTTCGCGCGGACATAACACATCAAAAGCAGTATGATACGCCGTTATGAACGTCGGGTCAGATACAGAATGCTGGCCACGATAAGCCTCGCGCGCGGGATCTAGAAACTGGACGTAGCCATGCGCACGCTCTCGAAATAGAGCAACTTCAAATTGTTATCGTCACTTCACGTGATCTTGAAAAGACGAGAACAGTATCGTTAGCGCCCGGACTATGACGGACTTTGATGCGCTGGACCAAGTGGACCCGTTCTACATGGCGCTACTTTGCTCACGGCAGCGGAGATTCGTCCGTGAGCTTATCTTCGCAGCTGCTGCAGCTAGACGTAGTTTGGCTTCCGCCCTGCCCTTCAGGTACTTGGCGTCCGTCTCGTAGGAAAACAGGCGCGATGCTACTCCTTGGAGCCCACTTCGACGCGGTGTGATATGTTGCAGCGCTGGGACATAGGGCGAAAGAAGCGTGGGGACGGTTGTAGGACTGGAGGAGGCAGCGGGAATCGCGGACGGAAAGGCCTGGCATTGCTTCGGGCGTTGGATGGCTTCTGGCTTGGGATTCTCAACAGGCGTAACGCTCGGTTGGTTCTTGTGCAGTTCAGGGACGTTGGCGACTTTAACGGACGATATCGCCAAGGCCTCGACCTCGGTTGAAGCTGGATGACGCGCGAGCGATGGTACTTTGTGCGGTACTGAATTCTTGAAGACCTCGACGGACGGTACATGTGGGACTTCTGGGTGAATCCGGCAGCAAAAGCCATGACAGGAACCGCAACCGGTTGGAAGACGCTTTGCATCGGCACTTGATCAGGCGAAGGAGGCGTGGGGATGGTTGTAGGGCTGGAGGAGGCAGCGGGAATCGCGGACGGAAGGGCCTGGCATTGCTTGGGGCCGTTGGCGGTGTGTTCGGACGGTAGTTGGGTAGTTTCTGGCTTGGGGGTTGATTCTTCTGTAGTTCCGGGACGTTGACGATTTCGACAGACGCGAGATGTTGACCTCGGTTGGAGCTGTACGAACGGTGAGCGATGGGTTCGATGGGTGATTGTGCGGTACCGAAGCCGTAGCGACCTCGACAGACGGTTCTTGCGAGACTTCTGGCTTGGATTCGGTTACAAAAACCACGGCAGGATCCACAACCGGTTGGACCACGCGTTGGATTGGCGCTGGGGACTGTTGGCACGGCGAGCAACGCAGTTCGGCAGTAGGGACGGTGAGAGGGACCCACGACTCGAACTTCTTGACGGACGACTGCACATCCACCGCTGGGCCGGTGTAGTTGAGGGCGTCGATGGCGTTGAGAGCGTTGAGGGCGACGTGGGCCACACCTGGAGCTTCAAGCACGGCGACGAGACGTTGAAGGAACATTGTCGAGCTGAGAAGAGGAGACTGGAGGTTGCTGGTCGGGAGCGGGGGAGAGGACACTTGAGCTCTTCGATGTAAAATCGAGAATGAGCTCCTCGAAGCCAGCTCAGCAGCTACGAAATACGCGTCAACGCGGCAGCCACAAATTTTGCGTGTGACGAGATGTTTGATGGGCCTTGCGTATCATTTTCATTTGTATTGATACACTAACGAGAAAGGCGTTTGCGATACTCGGACGCTTTCCACGGAAATCCCTGAATGGTTAGGTTTCTAGAAGAGCAATTCTGAAAATTGAAAGTGAGTCAGATTCGGCTGATCCCTTCCAATGAGTTCCCGTTCGGCTGCTACTTGGTTCGCGCGGACATAACACATCAAAAGCAGTATGATACGCCGTTATGAACGTCGGGTCAGATACAGAATGCTGGCCACGATAAGCCTCGCGCGCGGGATCTAGAAACTGGACGTAGCCATGCGCACGCTCTCGAAATAGAGCAACTTCAAATTGTTATCGTCACTTCACGTGATCTTGAAAAGACGAGAACAGTATCATTAGCGCCCGGACTATGACGGACTTTGATGCGCTGGACCAAGTGGACCCGTTCTACATGGCGCTACTTTGCTCACGGCAGCGGAGATTCGTCCGTGAGCTTATCTTCGCAGCTGCTGCAGCTAGACGTAGTTTGGCTTCCGCCCTGCCCTTCAGGTACTTGGCGTCCGTCTCGTAGGAAAACAGGCGCGATGCTACTCCTTGGAGCCCACTTCGACGCGGTGTGATATGTTGCAGCGCTGGGACATAGGGCGAAAGAAGCGTGGGGACGGTTGTAGGACTGGAGGAGGCAGCGGGAATCGCGGACGGAAAGGCCTGGCATTGCTTCGGGCGTTGGATGGCTTCTGGCTTGGGATTCTCAACAGGAGTAACGCTCGGTTGGTTCTTGTGCAGTTCAGGGACGTTGGCGACTTTAACGGACGATATCGCCAAGGCCTCGACCTCGGTTGAAGCTGGATGACGCGCGAGCGATGGTACTTTGTGCGGTACTGAATTCTTGAAGACCTCGACGGACGGTACATGTGGGACTTCTGGGTGAATCCGGCAGCAAAAGCCATGACAGGAACCGCAACCGGTTGGAAGACGCTTTGCATCGGCACTTGATCAGGCGAAGGAGGCGTGGGGATGGTTGTAGGGCTGGAGGAGGCAGCGGGAATCGCGGACGGAAGGGCCTGGCATTGCTTGGGGCCGTTGGCGGTGTGTTCGGACGGTAGTTGGGTAGTTTCTGGCTTGGGGGTTGATTCTTCTGTAGTTCCGGGACGTTGACGATTTCGACAGACGCGAGATGTTGACCTCGGTTGGAGCTGTACGAACGGTGAGCGATGGGTTCGATGGGTGATTGTGCGGTACCGAAGCCGTAGCGACCTCGACAGACGGTTCTTGCGAGACTTCTGGCTTGGATTCGGTTACAAAAACCACGGCAGGATCCACAACCGGTTGGACCACGCGTTGGATTGGCGCTGGGGACTGTTGGCACGGCGAGCAACGCAGTCGGCAGTAGGGACGGTGAGAGGGACCCACGACTCGAACTTCTTGACGGACGACTGCACATCCACCGCTGAGCCGGTGTAGTTGAGGGCGTTGATGGCGTTGAGAGCGTTGAGGGCGACGTGGGCCACACCTGGAGCTTCAAGCACGGCGACGAGACGTTGAAGGAACATTGTCGAGCTGAAAAGAGGAGACTGGAGGTTGCTGGTCGGGAGCGGGGGAGAGGACACTTGAGCTCTTCGATGTAAAATCGAGAATGAGCTCCTCGAAGCCAGCTCAGCAGCTACGAAATACGCGTCAACGCGGCAGCCACAAATTTTGCGTGTGACGAGATGTTTGATGGGCCTTGCGTATCATTTTCATTTGTATTGATACACTAACGAGAAAGGCGTTTGCGATACTCGGACGCTTTCCACGGAAATCCCTGAATGGTTAGGTTTCTAGAAGAGCAATTCTGAAAATTGAAAGTGAGTCAGATTCGGCTGATCCCTTCCAATGAGTTCCCGTTCGGCTGCTACTTGGTTCGCGCGGACATAACACATCGAAAGCGGTATGATACGCCGTTATGAACGTCGGGTCAGATACAGAATGCTGGCCACGATAAGCCTCGCGCGCGGGATCTGGAAACTGGACGTAGCCATGCGCACGCTCTCGAAATAGAGCAACTTCAAATTGTTATCGTTACTTCACGTGATCTTGAAAAGACGCGAACAGTATCATTAGCGCCCGGACTATGACAGACTTTGATGCGCTGGACCAAGTGGACCCGTTCTACATGGCGCTACTTTGCTCACGGCAGCGGAGATTCGTCCGTGAGCTTATCTTCGCAGCTGCTGCAGCTAGACGTAGTTTGGCTTCCGCCCTGCCCTTCAGGTACTTGGCGTCCGTCTCGTAGGAAAACAGGCGCGATGCTACTCCTTGGAGCCCACTTCGACGCGGTGTGATATGTTGCAGCGCTGGGACATAGGGCGAAAGAAGCGTGGGGACGGTTGTTGGGCTGGAGGAGGCAGCAGGAATCGCGTCCGGAAAGGCCTGGCATTGCTTCGGGCGTTGGATGGCTTCTGGCTTGGGATTCTCAACAGGCGTAACGCTCGGTTGGTTCTTGTGCAGTTCAGGGACGTTGGCGACTTTAACGGACGATATCGCCAAGGCCTCGACCTCGGTTGAAGCTGGATGACGCGCGAGCGATGGTACTTTGTGCGGTACTGAATTCTTGAAGACCTCGACGGACGGTACATGTGGGACTTCTGGGTGAATCCGGCAGCAAAAGCCATGACAGGAACCGCAACCGGTTGGAAGACGCTTTGCATCGGCACTTGATCAGGCGAAGGAGGCGTGGGGATGGTTGTAGGGCTGGAGGAGGCAGCGGGAATCGCGGACGGAAGGGCCTGGCATTGCTTGGGGCCGTTGGCGGTGTGTTCGGACGGTAGTTGGGTAGTTTCTGGCTTGGGGGTTGATTCTTCTGTAGTTCCGGGACGTTGACGATTTCGACAGACGCGAGATGTTGACCTCGGTTGGAGCTGTACGAACGGTGAGCGATGGGTTCGATGGGTGATTGTGCGGTACCGAAGCCGTAGCGACCTCGACAGACGGTTCTTGCGAGACTTCTGGCTTGGATTCGGTTACAAAAACCACGGCAGGATCCACAACCGGTTGGACCACGCGTTGGATTGGCGCTGGGGACTGTTGGCACGGCGAGCAACGCAGTTCGGCAGTAGGGACGGTGAGAGGGACCCACGACTCGAACTTCTTGAAGGACGACTGCACATCCACCGCTGAGCCGGTGTAGTTGAGGGCGCCGATGGCGTTGAGAGCGTTGAGGGCGACGTGGGCCACACCTGGAGCTTCAAGCACGGTGACGAGACGTTGAAGGAACATTGTCGAGCTGAGTAGAGGAGACTGGAGGTTGCTGGTCGGGAGCGGGGGAGAGGACACTTGAGCTCTTCGATGTAAAATCGAGAATGAGCTCCTCGAAGCCAACTCAGCAGCTACGAAATACGCGTCAACGCGGCAGCCACAAATTTTGCGTGTGACGAGATGTTTGATGGGCCTTGCGTATCATTTTCATTTGTATTGATACACTAACGAGAAAGGCGTTTGCGATACTCGGACGCTTTCCACGGAAATCCCTGAATGGTTAGGTTTCTAGAAGAGCAATTCTGAAAATTGAAAGTGAGTCAGATTCGGCTGATCCCTTCCAATGAGTTCCCGTTCGGCTGCTACTTGGTTCGCGCGGACATAACACATCGAAAGCGGTATGATACGCCGTTATGAACGTCGGGTCAGATACAGAATGCTGGCCACGATAAGCCTCGCGCGCGGGATCTGGAAACTGGACGTAGCCATGCGCACGCTCTCGAAATAGAGCAACTTCAAATTGTTATCGTTACTTCACGTGATCTTGAAAAGACGCGAACAGTATCATTAGCGCCCGGACTATGACGGACTTTGATGCACTGGACCAAGTGGACCCGTTCTACATGGCGCTACTTTGCTCACGGCAGTGGGGATTCGTCCGTGAGCTTATCTTCGCAGCTGCTGCAGCTAGACGTAGTTTGGCTTCCGCCCTGCCCTTCAGGTACTTGGCGTCCGTCTCGTAGGAAAACAGGCGCGATGCTACTCCTTGGAGCCCACTTCGACGCGGTGTGATATGTTGCAGCGCTGGGACATAGGGCGAAAGAAGCGTGGGGACGGTTGTTGGGCTGGAGGAGGCAGCAGGAATCGCGTCCGGAAAGGCCTGGCATTGCTTCGGGCGTTGGATGGCTTCTGGCTTGGGATTCTCAACAGGCGTAACGCTCGGTTGGTTCTTGTGCAGTTCAGGGACGTTGGCGACTTTAACGGACGATATCGCCAAGGCCTCGACCTCGGTTGAAGCTGGATGACGCGCGAGCGATGGTACTTTGTGCGGTACTGAATTCTTGAAGACCTCGACGGACGGTACATGTGGGACTTCTGGGTGAATCCGGCAGCAAAAGCCATGACAGGAACCGCAACCGGTTGGAAGACGCTTTGCATCGGCACTTGATCAGGCGAAGGAGGCGTGGGGATGGTTGTAGGGCTGGAGGAGGCAGCGGGAATCGCGGACGGAAGGGCCTGGCATTGCTTGGGGCCGTTGGCGGTGTGTTCGGACGGTAGATGGGTAGTTTCTGGCTTGGGGGTTGATTCTTCTGTAGTTCCGGGACGTTGACGATTTCGACAGACGCGAGATGTTGACCTCGGTTGGAGCTGTACGAACGGTGAGCGATGGGTTCGATGGGTGATTGTGCGGTACCGAAGCCGTAGCGACCTCGACAGACGGTTCTTGCGAGACTTCTGGCTTGGATTCGGTTACAAAAACCACGGCAGGATCCACAACCGGTTGGACCACGCGTTGGATTGGCGCTGGGGACTGTTGGCACGGCGAGCAACGCAGTTCGGCAGTAGGGACGGTGAGAGGGACCCACGACTCGAACTTCTTGACGGACGACTGCACATCCACCGCTGAGCCGGTGTAGTTGAGGGCGTTGATGGCGTTGAGAGCGTTGAGGGCGACGTGGGCCACACCTGGAGCTTCAAGCACGGCGACGAGACGTTGAAGGAACATTGTCGAGCTGAGAAGAGGAGACTGGAGGTTGCTGGTCGGGAGCGGGGGAGAGGACACTTGAGCTCTTCGATGTAAAATCGAGAATGAGCTCCTCGAAGCCAACTCAGCAGCTACGAAATACGCGTCAACGCGGCAGCCACAAATTTTGCGTGTGACGAGATGTTTGATGGGCCTTGCGTATCATTTTCATTTGTATTGATACACTAACGAGAAAGGCGTTTGCGATACTCGGACGCTTTTTACGGAAATCCCTGAATGGTTAGGTTTCTAGAAGAGCAATTCTGAAAATTGAAAGTGAGTCAGATTCGGCTGATCCCTTCCAATAGGGGGTTTCAATTACAAAATCTTTTGACTTTTTAACGAACAAGGAATCAGACGAAAAATCAGAGTGAATGATTGCAGTCTTTTCAAACAGGAGGGGTTCAATTTCAAATATTTGTATTATCGTTTTGACCTTAAAAATCAACAAAACGGCGAATCTACTTTTCCACCGCCTGCCCTTTCAGGTTTGTGTGCGGCAACTTCAATCCCTCTTCAAACGAATATAAATATGTATCTTTTTGTAGAGAGATTTGCCGCTGCGAGAAATCAGTCCAAACGATGCGCCTCCAGAGGCTTATCGTATAGTCTGATCGTTCAGAAAAATCTGCTAAACGATGAGACAGAAACAAATGGAAATTGAAACCCCCTAATGAGTTCCCGTTCGGCTGCTACTTGGTTCGCGCGGACATAACACATCAAAAGCAGTATGATACGCCGTTATGAACGTCGGGTCAGATACAGAATGCTGGCCACGATAAGCCTCGCGCGCGGGATCTGGAAACTGGACGTAGCCATGCGCACGCTCTCGAAATAGAGCAACTTCAAATTGTTATCGTTACTTCACGTGATCTTGAAAAGACGAGAACAGTATCATTAGCGCCCGGACTATGACGGACTTTGATGCGCTGGACCAAGTGGACCCGTTCTACATGGCGCTACTGCGCTCACGGCAGCGGAGATTCGTCCGTGAGCTTATCTTCGCAGCTGCTGCAGCTAGACGTAGTTTGCGACAATACTTCAGGGTCTTCACCTTCGAAAGGGTTCATCCACCACGTGAACGAATTCGGTACGAGCCAACACGTGCTTGTATCTCCTGCTCGAGGGCTCAGTGGCAGGGTTCGGGTCACCTGCTGAGGTGCAGCGCAAGCCTGACGGTATTTTCAAGTCACTTGTTGACGTCTGGCGTCAGAATGCAACCAACAACTAATAGAAAATATCCAACCTTGAGCTATGTGTCGACACTGTCGTCTAAGGAACCTCGTGCTCATACTTAGACCTCCGGCACGCTCTAAACATTACGAGGTGCATATAGGTAAATGGGAACTAGCTGAGACTTCCAGCTACAATGACCATACGTAGTTCCAGCTCGCTTCCATCTTCCACAAAATAAATTTCGGCAAGAATCTCTGTGACGAGGACAATACAACGATGTCGACACTATTGCTCGTGCATTCGGCATACCACTGAGTTCCTCTTGGACAACAAGCTTCGCCTCTTCAGTAAATAGGAAATCATTCAGGAAAATAAGTGTTACTGCTTTGAATGGCGCGCGCGTCGAAAGTGGAGTGTCAAGTACATCTCCAGTGAGAACTAGTCCTCTCCGGAGATGGCCAAACAGAGACACATGCGACCGTACGCATCTAGCTCCAGAACTAACAACGTCATGCCTTTTCTCGATGCCTAGACAACGATGAGCGTTTGTCTGAAGCGCAACCTGCGCAACAACATGGCCAAGTCCCGCCCCCACATCAAGAAACACATCTTCCTGCCGCACCTCTCCTATCATCTGTAAGATACTTGTGACTGCCGTGGGCAACATTTCACCAGCATTTCCGTCCGTCTTGCCAGCTTCTTGGCGAATGTCGGCTGCAGAAACACTACGGTAGATGTCTTGGACGGCCATTTCAGCTTGGCTAGCAAGTAGGGGAGTACATGTAGAAGGCTAAACGGGCTGGGTATCATGAATTGCCGCTCTGGGCCGTAAACACCGTGGAAAGCGCGCAATAGCCTTCCCGTAGGTGCGTTTCAATGCTCGTAGCCTCTGCTCCAGTTTACCAGGGCGACGTTTCCTCCGCATCCTGCTCGTGAGGTCCTTCCAGGAGACGCGCTTCCCCGCACTCTCACACTCATAGGCGAGGGATATAAGCTGTTTGTCCTCCCCGTTGAGAAAATTTGTTCGCATAGCGGCGAGATCAGCGGATGTATGAATATGTCGAAGTTTCAGTATGTATGGCTGTATTTTTGTGAAGTAGATCCCTCCGTCGGGCGCCCGTCCTCCACACAATAAATGATAGACGTCGAGATGTGCACGCCGGATTTATCATCAAACTTAGTATCCCAATGCAAAAAAGACGTTAGTAGGGGTGGAAAAAGTCCGTTTTACGGCAAATTCTCATTATCATTTCACTAGTCGCTCGTATTTCACCTCTCGATTACCCCTAGCCTCATTACACCTGCAAATGATTGGTTAAAAGTAAAAAAGGAAGCAGAATGCTTCCTTTTTAGGGCCTCTTTGAGTATCAACTTTCGACAAAGTGGTTGAAGGCAGCAATTTGCTACCTCGTACCACGATAGGGTTAACGGTCGATATCTCGAAACAGGCAAATTGTCGATAAGTAACATTTTGTTTCGCGAGTCCTCATATCGCTTATTTACTCTATTAGAAGATTTTGAATAGAATTGTTAGCAGCTTGAGTTGTATAATATTTAAAGTTGCCAGCTAATTCACTACTGCGTCGATGTTGCATATCTGCTGATCCATCAAGACTTACAACTCCAGGTGTTATACTGGGATAGTCTGGAAGGCTAGCCAGCCCAAATCGGATTAATTCGTCGCGGTAACTGAAGCCGATAAACTGAAGCCGGTAACTGTCCGGTTTACCGTCGATTTGAGCGAGAACATACCGACAAGGAACGGGTGCAGCAGCTTCGAGGTCTTCAGCTTTGTGCAGCCCTGGCGCCCTGACATGCGGCGGCATCTGGAGCAGCAGCACGCTGTACTGCTGAGCTCGGACGACGGAGGCCGTAAGCTGTAGTAGTAGTAGGGTTCATTGTCCAATACGTGGCGCAGATCTTGCATCATACAGCGTCGGAGAACCGCGTGCATATCCCAACGCGGAGAAAAGGCCGAGATGAATTCTGTGGAGAGTTACGTGTCGCCATCGAGTGGCAAAGCTAGGGGACGCATACGAATGTGTACATGTCGCCTGCGTATCCGTTTCCACGCAAACAGGGAAGTATGTGGAATGTGAATATGGCGAGATGGAGTTTTTGCAGGCTTAGATTGTCGAATGCTTCGTTTTACAAGAACCAGAGGTTGATGTCGCCGTAGGAGCTTACGCATACGGCGACCAACTTTACTATTTGGAGATAGAATTTACTATTTGCTTCCTGAGCTCGTACGAGACCACGAAAGAATACCACTTTGCAAAAGATGTCATGCCAACCCGCGTGAAAATGAGTTTAGTGTCGCTATAGCGCTACGATCAGTTAAGTGCGAGAACTCAAGTGTTACTGCTATTGTTGCAGCAGATATTGCGAAGCCAATGTTGGATCGGAGCAGCGTGATTCGCCGGTACGTGATTAGGCTTTTACTGTATTCGTCACAATTAATTTACTGCGTGTATTGACCAATCTTTAAACAGCGGAATTCTGCACTAGTCTTTTTCAATCGATCGCGCGCCTGCGTTAGGGCGTAAGTCTTTAAGCATCAGTTCAATCCATTGACGAAGATGCAGTCGTGTATAGGTTCATTTCCCAAAGAAATTGGACGATGGAAGGCGAGCGTGCTGAAGAACGAAGGGCGAGACGACGTGCGCAGCAACTAGTCCGACGCGCGCGCCAGCGTCGGAACCCCCGCTGCTGCTCAGGAGCAATCAGTATCTACAAGGACCGAAGAAGTACGGATAAGAAGAAACACTCAGCAACGCTTGCTACGCTTTCTACGTACAACAAACTCCGGTGTGTTTCAGTTGGTCCTGCGTCGGAGATTCTACACGAACCTGCGATCGATCGCGCCGACCTACTCCGTAGTTGGTACGGTGGTTTGGCGCCATCCCATGCTTTAAACTTAGCGTTTCTTACCCGACAATTTTGCATTTTTTTAAAAAATTGTTTAACCCTTCTACGCCGATCGTTCCGGATTCTCCGGTATTTGGTTTTAGGATTGAAAATATTCAATGTTCTCCGCAACAGCTTTGAGACGGGCGGAAATCCGCATATAGAAATTTGTATGGGATAAGATTTACCAGGTCAACTGCGGCATTCGTTGGGGTTGAGACATGAGATTTTCGGGAAGGGGTTGGGGTTACAAATATAAGAATCGAGGGGAGTTTCCAGCCTTTCATTCCAAGATTCGCGCGCGAGGAGAGACCTACATTCTGGAAGAATGGCAGAGCCGTATGTCGATCCGAAAACGTTCCAATTGATTTGGTACCAGCTGACCAAGAAAGGATGGAGCTTCCGGAAGTCCGTCGGCCTTAGCAACGACCAGCGTTACGTTCCACCGGACGGAAATGTGAAGGGAACTGAAGGCGTCGACTTTTTCATCGGTGAGTGTTTTTTATTGTTTTTTTTTGTGGGTTTACTAAATCGATTTTGTTGTAGGGGAGAAAAGCTTGGTCAAGCACTGTATGCAGCAAGGGTGGTTCCCTGAGTACCTCGGATTGCCCCCAGGAGTGCCTCTGCGCTCGACGACCCCGAGCTCGACGCCTCCCCCCGAAACGCCTTCGCGCCCGACACCACCACGCTCGACACCTCCAACAACGGCACCGTCGGAAACGGCACCAAGCGCGACGGCTGAAGATCCTGCTCAAGGCCCAGATGCGCACCTATCCGTAGCGACTCCTTCTATCCCACCAGCAGCTTCCAAATCTGCTACAAGAACCCCAAAGCCTGCGGCCAAGGCGTCCAGACCGCCGACCAAGAGCAAGAGAGGGCCAGCACCCCCGAAACGAAAGGCAGCACCCAAAGCCCGACTTTCGAAGCGCCGTCACACTGGTATGTGCTTTTGTTTGGGTATTGCTCTATGATATTCTAACTTGGCGCCATTACGTATTGTCCAGACGAAGCTATCACGGAGGAGCGCCAATGTGTTCCGGAAAGTCGCGAAGTTCCTATTCCGAGTGATGCTGTGTATGTTACGGATAGTGGTCAATTCGCAGTTCCGGAGGCGATAGCTGATGTTGTGGAGAGTGCAGAAGATGATATTCCGGATGAAATCCAGCGAGAAACAACCCGCGCCCGTGATCCACGCTTTGTTACGCTTGACGACTTCGACTCGGACGACTTTCTGACCGCATTGCGTCGTGGCCGGCTATTTGAGCCACTTGACAGTGATGACTTGAATATTGGTGGAGATGACTGGTTGCTGGAACTAGATTCGGAGGCTGAGGGCGATGAAGACACTATACTAGTTGATAAAGATTCTAGTGACTCAAGCGATGATGAGTGGACGGCGTCTCCGCTGAATGATGACGACGAGGAAGACCCAGTGGAGTTTGCCTTACGCAAGCCAGAGCTCGACAGACTGCAGTTGGAGGAGTGGGAGACATACGATGAGCATCATTCGAATGAACTTCAGGTGGATGCAGCTCCTCTTTACGATGGGCCGTACGGTCCGACGAAAGCTGCGTTAGCTTTTGCTGACAGCCCCTTGGCAATGTTTTACTTCTTTTTGCCGAAGGAGCTCTGGCGAAGGATCGCGGAAGAGACAAACACTTACCGTATCGCTTGCATTGACGAAGATGCAGTGGCTGCGCGTGCACGCGCGCTGAAACGTCGCCAAACCGTGCCATCAACGTTGGTTCTCACAGTCGAAGAGTACAGAGCTAATCTTCGCCGCAAGCATCCTGTTCTACCCCACGAGCTCGTCAGATATATCGGCTTGCTGGTAGCTCGGTCGCTGGAGACACGGCGAGAAAGTTTGAGCCGCCACTGGATAATTAAAGTTGAAGGTGCTTTATCGCGAGATACGTTTGGACAGTTCCTTAGTCGTGATCGATTCCAAGATATCACACGGTACTTGCACTTCAATGACAACTCCCGGCAAGCAGAGAGTGGTGACAGAGTTTTTAAGATTCGACCCGTGCTACAGACCTTGCAGAAAACCTTCTTCCGTGGCTATCGCTTGGGCGCGAAGATATCCTTCGACGAGGGCATGGTGCCGATGCGCCACCGACGAAACCCCATGCGGCAGTACATGTCGGCAAAGCCCAACAAGTGGGGCACCAAATTCTATATGACGTGCTGCGCTGAAACAGCGTACTGTTCAAGGTAATTGCTTATAACTTCTTCTCCGTAATTTGTTCTGGATGCGACCGATTGTACCCCGACAAGAACTGACATTGTTACGGATATTGTGTTGTAGGCTAGATATTTACTGTGGGAAGGCAAACAAGGACGAAAAGGATGTTGTGCAGAGAGCCGTTGTGAAGAACCTGGTGAAAGTATTGCGAGATCAACCTGCACAGCACTTAGTGTGCACGGACAATTACTACACGTCAATCCCGTTGTCAGACAAGTTGCTCTCCATGGGCCATTACCACGTGGGCACCATGCGTCAAGACCGCCTGGGATGGTGCAAAGAGATTGATTTCACGCAGAAGTCGCGGCCAAAACGAATGCCGCGTGGCACGTTTCGCATTGCACAGTGGCGCAACCGACCCGAATTTGTCGCGCTGGCGTGGATGGATTCAAAACCCGTTCGCTTCCTGGCTACCGGATGCTCCACGCAGCCAGCCCAAGTCCCTCGTCGTGAGCCTGATGGCTCAATCACGATGACACCGTGTCCACGCTTGGTCGTGGACTACCACGAAGCCATGGGGGGCGTGGACGTCCACGACCAGCTGCGCTTGCAGCGTTACTCCATTCAACGGTCTCTGCGGATGAAGAAATACTACAAAACAATTTTCTTGGGGCTCGTTGACATCGCGTTAGTCAACGCATTCATTGTGCACAAGATTGCGATGAAGCGAGGTGACAAACGCGTCCCAACACACGCAGAGTTCATGCGACGCCTGCACGTAGAGCTGCTGTCCCAAACCAGAGCCGACTTCGCTGCAGGGCAAGACGGACAAGAACTCATGACCGCACCAGCATCCCAGCTTCCACACATTCTGCAAAAGACTAGGGAGAAAAACGGCGGTAAGACACGGCAGTGGCTGTGTAAAGTATGTTCGGCGCTCGCGGGGGCTGGAACCCGAAGCTTTGAGAGCGGATACTTCTGCAAGGCGTGCTCTATCGCCAAAAAAGGCCGCGTAGCTCTCTGCAACAAGGCCCGTCGCCTCGAGCTGGGCAGCGACCTGACGTGCTCGCAAGTCTGGCACCAGACCTGGAAGAACGGGACTGCCATCCCGCCGGAGTATCAAGACAAGATTCGCTTTATCAACAAGCGCCGAGTAGACGACGTTGATAGCGAGGAAGAATTTTGGTAAATGAAAGAATGATAGTCGTTTTTGCCGCGAACAAACACCTCTGGCAGCTGCACGTCGTAACGGTTTTGCCAGGAGTTCTCAATAAACAGTTTCTTGACCCGATTTTGCACAGAGCATCCCTCCATAAAAGCCAATGAAATTCCTTGATGGCGCTACGTGGCACGCGAAAGGGCTTGATGCATGATATATAGTACTGATATTTCGGTATATGTTAATTCATATAATAAATGTTTTGGAAAATCCGGAAGATTAGCCGGTGTAAAGGGGTTAAAGAAAACAATACATTTTGCTTTTTTTTTAACTATCGCTTCGCCCTAGTTACTTGATGGCCTCTATACACTTAGTGTATTTACGCCAGTCGACATTAGATTCTGTATCAAATATTTGGATACCGCAATTTGGCTTCTAACTTTCGGGAACGCTCGTTCATTTGCACTTCTCGAAACCCCATTGTGGGGATTAGCTGTTCTCTATCCGCTGGATATTGCAGGGGTAATTCGTGAAGTATGGCGTTAGATAGTCCGCAAGGGAAGCTATACTATTCAGTACGTTTTCACGTTGGTTCTTGTGTTTAGTATCCGGTACCGATGTGCAGTTCGAGCTGCTCCAGTACGGATTGGTAGACCCTCTCGTTGGCGTCCAATGCCCAGGTGAAGTCCATGTGACTAAAGTCGCTGATCTCTTGATCGTGAATAACTGTGGTATTAGGCATAGCAGCTCGGAGCAGGTCAATGTCAGTTGAAGTAGCCAAAATATCGTTCTCGCCTGTGAAGAAGCCTGTGCGAGGGTACACCATACTGCTGACAGGGAACACTGGCGGGTCAAAAGTGCCGTATTTCGCCTTGTTTTCGCAGATTCGCTTCGAGCAGAGTTTAATTCCAAGGACTCGAAGACAGCCACAGCCGTAGTTATACGCCGAAAACGTCCCCTTGCGGATACTTTGCGCGAAGTGACCCATGTTCTTGACGGAAGTTCCAGCCGGCATCTCGGAGAGATATACACCCACGCGTGAAGAGTTCCAGTTCTCGGAGACTCCAGATACCAGCGCAAGAGCGGTCTCGCACACCTCAGGGTTCAAAGTACACGCAGCAGCTTCAATGACCTCCTGTAGTACTTCGTTCTGCGATAGAAACTCGACCTGACCGAAAACCTCGAAGATCTTGTCCAAGTACACTTTGGCCAGGAACTGAAGCGCTTTAGCCTTGGTGTTTCCCAGCCAGGCAACAGGGGCAAGAGCTGCAAAGTACGACACGGTCTGGGCGAGTTCCTGGTCTTCAGAAAAGGCTACAAATGCCTGTGTTGTGCCCTCTGAATGGCCGACAAATGCTACCGTGTCCTGGTTTGACGTGTTTCGGACGTAGTTGAGCATCGCTGGCAGATCAAACCGACCCATGTCTTCCCAACTGAAATCCCAGAACGCGTCGTCCTCGGTTGTGTACTTGACATGGCCGGTGGAGTACGTGTTACCACGGTTGTTTCCTAGCCAAACGTCATACCCAGCATCAGCGAGCACGAAGGCAAGACTCTGGTTTCTGAAGTTGCAGACCCACGAAAAGCTGCTGTCTAGCAGACCGTGCTGCACCAAGATGGCAGGTTTATCTACAGCAGCATCTTGACCTGATTGACTCTCATCGTATGACTTGGGTAGGCGGTGCACTGTAAGGATATACCCGTCCGCAGTAGTTACATTGTGCGTCTCCGCCACATATCCACGTGCTTCGATGAGCTCCACAGTTGACTTGCCGACATCCGGGTCCAGTTTGACTTGATCTACAGAATGGACAGGTGTTGGGAACACTATCGTTACCAGGAGAAGAGCAAGCGGTATTAAGCCTCGCGGCATGATGCAGTAGCTGAGTACTCAACACGATGGAAATGGTCGACTGGAGCATTGGGCGGCACAAATTGTGCTCGGTCTCACTGAGTGTGACCTCGTCGTTATCCCTGCAGATGTTTGAGCGGAGCTCATGATCTGCAAAAAGCCCGTCCGTTGGTGCTGCGTCGTGTTGAAGATCGCGCTGTACATTGCCGTCACCAACGTGTGAAGTGGAGTGGATGAAGCTGTCGAGTGTAGCACCACAAACTGCGACTACCTCGAAGTCGACTGTCGAAGCTAATCCTTGCGGTGGGATGGCAGCTCGCAGCGTGATCCGCGTAGCGCGCGTGTAATATTGACGACAGCAGCGAGTAGCTTGGAGAAGGCGTGCTGCACCGTATGTAGCCTTACGTTCGACCGCTTGAACAAACAGGAACTGAAAGTACTGTAGTACTTGTACAGCACGAACTTCAATACTTCCGCAAAACTTCTACTGTAGTGGAAATAAAAGACGACTATTTTTCCGGTGTCTGGGAGAAGACCCCACTCTACATTGTAAGGTAGAGCCTCTCACGCCATGACGCCGTGTTCGCGTTGATAATGAATCCGCGTCTATCCTAAGCATTTCGCTCCCTTTAAATACTTACTTCCTGCTGATCTTGTCACTGCTACTTCTTCTAAGAAGTCGGTACGTATCCGGGGCCAGCGCACAACTGTTAACGATGAAGCTTACACTCCCGAAAACGTAGTACGTGATGGCAACGTTCATGTAGTGTGTGCCTTCGTCTACTTGGTTAATGTACTTGGGCAGGTAGAACCAGCTACCAACAATGAAGCAGAGGCCACCAATAAACGTCCCAAGCGCTGCCACTGTCCCCCAGCAGAAGACATTCGAGAACCTGAAGCCTGTGACGCGCGGGTCTTCGTGAGTCAGAAAGATGAAGAGGATGTCGGCCACGGCGGCGATACAAAAGAGGATACAACCGATAATGAAAGCCCAACACCCGAGCTCCGGAGACTTGGGATACCACGAAGGGAGGAAGAAGAGGCCTCCTAGGATGAAGATCGACGTGGCCATGTAGTTACATAACGCTGTGAACGCTCGTAGCACCTGACGAAGCAGAGTCCCGTGGTTATAGCGCACAGTCTGGATGAAGTCGAGGTTGGCACCGATGAAGAAGAAGATGCAACCCACGACGAAGTCCCAGCTACCGAAAGTGCCGGCCTTGCCGTTCCACATGACCGAGTATTTTGGATAGAAGAAGATGGAGCCGAGCAGGAAGAGCAAAGAGCCCAGGAAGTACGCGAGGACACGAGAGACTTCGACTCCCTTTTCCCATGGGGCGAGCACGTGGTTGGCTGGTAGTAGAATTGGAGGTGCGGGGTGGGTTGGTGTGATCTGCGCCGAGTACGAGTAGTACGAGTTGCGTGGGGTGATTCCTGGCATATTTCAGGCCGATGACGAACTGGTTTGGACGTTTGGTGAAGAATTCAGAAATGAATGTGAGCACTGCTGGGACACAGAGAAGCACGAGCCAGACGCAGGGATAAAGCCGTGTTCTCGATGCAGACACGGAAGCCCAGCCAAAACACGGCAATGGCTATCAGGGGATCAATTCCGGTGACTGATCTGGCCGTGAAGTTTTGAGCGAAATGCATCGAGTCTGTTGCTCTTCCTGGTTGTCCTGCAGCCACTCGTTTCGACAGCAGGTGCAGTAGTTTTGCAGCTGGTAAACAGGGATGTTGTGCGATCCACCGCATCTACATGTTACGCTGATACTTGGGATCATTTTCTGGATCATCGAAGTTTGATGACCAAACCTAAGCTTCGTATTTATTTATTCATTCACAATTTCATTCAGCTTACAAAGTAAACTAATTCTTTAGATCTCGGCCGGTGCCGTGAGTACGAATCCTCCCTTCCTTTGCCTTCTCTTTATTGCAACCATAGCCAAAGCCCACAGAATGACCGCCCAGACCATCCACAGTACCGACAGCAGCATGAAGTTCTTCAATCCGTCTTGGTCGTCACTGCACAGCGGATTCAGAACTGCGTCACCGTCCTCTTCGACTGTACCGCAGTTCGGTGCCCACTTATCCCGTACGACGCCCATCACAATAGGAGCTGGGACGTCTCCAAAGACGTGAATTATCACTGCGTTAGCTGAAATGGCCATCGATCTACGGGAGGACGGGAACAACTCGAGCACCGCAACCATTTCAGGCCCCCACAGTGCGCACATACAGAAAAGAGCAATCGTGAAGCACGCGAGAAAAGCTCCTTTGCTGTCCGATATGAAGCACATGATCAACGCGAAGACCTCGGCGATCGTCACGTAGAACAAGAGCGAGGAAACCGCGACGAAACACCGTTTTCCGGCCACAGTAGTGTGTTTTGTATGGCGATCAAGCACAAACCCACCTAATGGTGTGCCAATGAGACTAGTGACTGCCACAATCCCACCAAAGATAAGCGACGCCGACGTCTCATCCGAGAACAAACCCAGTCCAATGAACACGTCCGGCCCGAATGCGTTAAACACACCCAACGTGAATGTATACGCGCCATGAGCCAGTACTACCAGCAAGAACGGGACGTCCGAGATGATCTCCCACCACGTTTGAAGGAACGGCTTGGACTCTACGTTTTCCGGTGACAGCATCTCGATTCCGACTTTATCTGGTGACAAATTGCCCACGTTCTTCTCGATTGTATCGTGACTCTCCCTTGATAATGACATGACTTCACTGGCGAACTCGTTGGTCGACACGAGCGGCTTCCGTAGCGCTACTTCATCGTCCGAAGGTGGCACGACGTTGAGCTCATCCGGGACGCAGAACAAGCAGCAGAAGACTAGACACGCCATCAAGATGGCTTCAAAGTAGAACGCCCCCGCCCATGTCAAAGCCGATTCAGCAAAGAGAGAACCGTATACGAAGCCGATGGCGGTGCCCACGATAACTGAGGCTAAGTAGATCCCGACGTAGAACGATCTACGTGCCGGAGGGGCGTGACGGTCGATAAACGGAGGCGCCACACATTGAAACGAAGCTTCTCCAACACCACTGAGCACTCTACCGACGATCAGTAGAGCGTAGCTGTTAACGTGTTCCGAGATGGCACAGATGATGATGGCTACAATCCAAATACTCGTCCCCAATGATACGATTCGGAACGGCCGGTGAGTGAGTGCGAAGTATCCGAAAACAATGGAGAGAATGGAGTGACCGATGATAAAAGACGAAGAGAGTAGACCGAAGTACACAGACTGATCCGTCACAGCTACGCCCAGAGACGACGTGATGAAGTGGCGGAAGCTCTGCGGAGCCCCCGGGATGATCCCCCGGTCGATGTAGTTGAGCAGGTTCACGAGACAAAGCAGCACGATGAGCCCTTGCGACTGGATCTGGCACGTCTTCATGTCCACGTCAAGTCCGGCGAGCAGATTGGCGAATGAAGAAGACCGTTCTTCCCGGCGGTAGGCGGACGGCCGTGGTACTGTACATCTCACGTCGATTAGTCCGCTGTTGAACATCCACTTGAGCTTTTCGACAACCCCTGGCTCACGTTTAACCGTCGATAGCATCTCCTTTTGCTTGCGACGTTCGCGTTGGAGAGTGGCGAAGGTTTTTGATGAACGAAGCTCCCAAGATGAACTCGACCCTTTGTTATTGTAAACTCTGCGTTTATCTACAACATTTTGTTTAGTTTCTTGGTATACTGCTCAACCCAGACGTCAGCGGATGGGCGATCCACTCCTCGATATATTCAACAGTTTTCTTCTCGTCTACAGTACTTATTTGTCCATCAGATCAGTTTCCGAACACTTGGCCAATTTCTTCGTGGCTCGGATCTTCTCCGCTCGTATTATTAGGTGGAGGTCTATGATTTCTCCCTGATCATCGTCTTCTCGCCCGGGTACCTCTTGTTGAAGTCGTTCAAGTACTTCTTGACCCACAAGTCAAATTTTGGGCTGGAAAATGTTTTAGTTTATTGAGCTTCAAGAAGAAAACCACGGTTCCTGGTGTTTTCTCCAGCCACTCCTCCATCTGCGCTTTCTCCACCATAGCGGCAATCCTCGCTCCTTTCGGGTTTTCCCTTGGTGTCTCAATAAGTCTGTCGACATTATTGTATTACCACAGTTTCAAGATTCTTCCTTCGCAGGGTTCTTTTTGTTGATATTCTCCCCGTAGTTCATCCACTTTGTAAACTGAGGAGAGGCCAAAACTGCTTCCCCAGCAGTGTCAAGCGCCACTGCTTCGAAAGCTTTATAAGGGGAAACTCCAGTGGCAAAAAGTTTCTCTGCCTTTAGTAGCTGCAATGTGACCGCAATGCTGTTCATATTGAGAAACTTTTCGATTGCTTGGAGGATCTGCACCATTGGTCTGTCCTTGAGTTGGGTTGCCAGTGTCGAGAGTACTCGAGTTACCTTGTCTGGGTTTTCAATGCTGAAGGTGTTTATGTACGCTATCCACGTGGGGAAGAGAGGACTTTCTCTAAGGTCGTACATTAGCCCTTTGTGTGGCAAATTAATCAGGCTGTAGACTTCGTCGACGGCTTCCCACTGCTCAACCACATTTGCAACTGCTCAACCTTCAACTCCGTCACGATCTTCGTCACCTCCCAGTCGTTAGTCTTCACTGCAGTCAGCATCTGTCCCACTTTTTCGTCTTTGAATCTGTGTGTGAATGTCTCGATTAACAATTAGCAGCAAAGGTAGTTAGTTAACCACAAGCCATTAGTGATTCTCATGTCATTAATCCCAAACTATAAAGGAAAACAAAGAAAATGAGCATCAACATACATCAAGCGTAAACCTAAACTACCAATGGTGTTAGAACGTATGCGAAAGGTTTCCCTGCCTCTCTTAAATTTTAGAAATAGGTTTCCATTGGTCTTGGTTGCGTTCCACAAGCCCGTAGATGTCCTCGAACGCCTTAAAGAGCGCACGTTGGAACTCTTGTGCTGTAACTCGAGGGAGACGAGCAGGAAGTTGCTGATCGCGATCGCTCGGATCAAACGAAGTGATCAGGAAGGACAAATAGTCGTTCTCGCAGCCGTAACAAATGCCGATTCCGTGGGGCAACATCGGCACGAACCCTCCCCATAGCCACGGATACCCCGACACGTTGCTAGTGGAGAGCACAAAGTTACCACCTCCACCGCTCTCTGAGTAACTTGGGTCTGTGAACAGAGATGGTGGAGCTCCCGTCTTCTGCATTGCTGCAATTTGTAGTCCAAGGAGGTGGCGGTCGATTCCGTTGCCCAAAAGCGCCTCGATTGAAATCTCCTTGTGACGGTCCATCGCGCGCTTGAGCTTAGTGACTATATCCGCTTCATCCCTTCCTTGATCTTGAAGCTGAAGCCATTCAAGCACTTCAACTGTGACTGTACGGATCGTCTCCGTTCGCCCTTGGAGGAACATTCGGGTGTGGCCACTCTCGTAAGTCGGAACTACACGGCCGAAGACTCGAAATCCTGCGAGTTGAATCCCCATCTGGACAAAAGTATCCGGAAAAAGCTTCACCCCTCGCAGTTTTGTCTTCCCGAACAGTTTGTTGCGCACTACCATCATCCGTAAACTCTTTCCATCGTGTTTGAACTTCTCCAGGGCGTTTGGAATCGTATCCACGACGATTTCTTGAGGTAAACGCCAGCGTAACAACTCAGGAGGAGGTAAGAACTCGAGTGAATGGTGACGACTCTCGATGAACGTCTCGTAGCCACCGTTCCGGTTCAAATAGCGCTCCCCCAGCCAGTGAAACATGGACTGCAGCACTGTAGCGTCCGCATTGGCGTGTTCCATGTTAGCTCCTACCATCCCGTTGGCAAACACAAGGTATTGGAAGCTCTTGTCGAACCAGCGATTACCTGCGTTCGCAGCAGCACATTGTCGCACCAGTTCTGAAGGCGAATCTGGTGTCGACGACTCGAGACATAGGGAGAAGAGACTCGTTTCGATCTTGTCGAGGCTGCGCTGGTTCAACGGGTCGAATTGCACTAAAGCCTGGCGCGTTTCAGCCCATTTGTCGCGTCTCAAGGCTGTCAAAGCGCCTACAAACTGCGGAATATCGTCGTCATTTGCCGCTGGAACGGAGTTCAGGAACTGCGAGTGCCGTAAGATATGCAGAAGCTGCACTTCCAAGTCTCCGATAGTTAATATCTCTCCTTCTGCGTCGTACACGGGTAGTGTAAACACTCGACCTTCGCAGAAGACGGTAATGTGTCGGACGGTAGCTGGATCTACCCGTGTGAATCGATCCGTCGGTCTGTCTGGAATGCGGCACGTGGAGAAGAGTCGGCGGAACATTTCCATACACAATACGCGGCCGCCCATCGTCTCTGGAGGCACTTGCTCCCGCTTGAGTCTCTCGATATACTCACACGTGTATCGTACAGTCTCGGACGCTCTTCGGGCTTGGGACACAGGCCGGTCGAAGTCTTGGAACGAGCCAAAACCTGTCACCATATTGACGAACAAAGCATTGGGCGTTGGGTCACTGAGGTACGCGACTTGTTCCCACCATTCTGCTAGCTACGAAGTAGTATGAGAAAGTATTCACGATTGTTTCTTGGTCTTTTACTTACCCAGTTCTCCTTTTGTTTAGCACGTAGAATGAGTTCTTCCTGTAGGATTTCTCCTTCACCTCCAGGCTTTCCGAACTCCTGGACGAGTTTCTTGGTAGTCTCCAGTCTCTCCTGCAGGGGGACATATGTGTTAAGAACGGCTAGATCATATAATTTTTTTACACGGAAAACCTTAGAAACCAGAGGCTTTATAGAGCGGAGGTACTTGTTCAACGTGTCGTGCAGATCCGGCACAGGAAGGTGAGGAAGTGACGCCTGCAGTTCGAAACTATACAGTGTGTTAGTGTACTGCTAGCTGAGGTAGTACAGAGCTACAGCTTACGTTGAGGCGCTGCGCGTGGAGATAGGAGCCATCGGAGAAAGCTTGTGGTGTCTCTTCGTTAGAAATGGGTCAATTTGTTATTTATGCTGTCGTAGATAACTCGCCTAAACGATCAAGTTGTCATGTCCTGCGGCTTGAGCTAACTTCTGCACCTTTGCGACCTCATTCTTGCGGTTGCACTGAGTCAGCATCGCAATCAGATCTTCATACACCTCCACGTCGAAGCGTGGTGTCTCGGGTTGGAAGCCCTGGTGCAATAACGAGAATGTGCGAACGAACTCGGAGATCTCAGCTTCGGACTGACACCGCACCATCAACTCGTGCAACTGCTCGCCCGAAAGCTGGAAGCCTTCGCACTCCATATTGTACGCGACGTGCAACGTGCGCTCGATTAAACCAATCTGGGTTCCGAGGTCAACCAACGAGACGTACAGGCCTTCGGGGATAGCCAAGTTTTCTTGACTCAGTTCACGGAACAGCGAGAAGCACATGTCAATGCCGGACGAACCATAAAGCGCATTCACAACGTAATCGAAGAAGACCTTGTCCGAAGCAATACCCATAGTAGACATCTCGCGGATAACAGCCACGATAGCTTTCAGGTCGCCGTGAGACGCGTGAATGAAGGCGATCGTTGTAAACGCCTTGATGTCGGGGACGACGCCGTGTTTCTCCATTGCGTCGATGAGCGCAACAGCGTCGCCTACCACACGCCGCCGCATACAAATGGATAAAAGAGATGTGAAAACCTGGAGGTTCGGGGCCAGTTCCCACTCGAGGAAGGCGTCCATGAGGTCGAAAATCTCCTCGATAGACGCCTCACGGTGGCTTTCCACCATCTCCAACATCGTAATGTGGTCTGGCACGATGAACGGGTTGCTCGTCATCTGTGAGAAGAGCTCCTTGGCTTGTTCAGCCTTCCCCGTGGCCGCAAAACAGCCCAAGGCGTCGTTATAGTTCTCAACCTCCAGCATCCACGCACCCGCAAGATCCAATTCCGTCTTAAAAACCTCCCTTAAAACTACTTCCAAGAAGTTTGAATCCAAATGCTCGTGACAGTACCGAATTGCAGACCCAAACCCAGCACTGCGGGCAACACCTCGCGCTACAATCTCTCGGAACACTTCCTTTAGAGCAGAGAAGTCGTTTGTTGCCTTGCAAGCCTTCATCACGTTTACACCCATGTTTTCGTCAAGCGGGATAATTCGATCCTCAATCCGGACCCTATCTTCAGTCGCTTCAGACACAATGTCCATGTTATCACGACCAATCAGCCTCTCTCGAGTACTCTCCAACGTCTTATAACAATGCAAAGCCAGCGAGAACTCCTCCAGTGTCACACAGCACTGAATGGCAGACCCAAAGCCCCTCTCCAGCATTAAACTCCTAATATTCTCCACGTCACCCCCAGCAGCACTGACGCTGCCATCCACATAGTCCAAAAAGGTGCTTACAGTTTTCCTTGGATTGGTTTTCGTCTTCACACATGCTTGAAAGAGCGTCAAAAAGCCTTGCTGCTGGAAATCTCTAGCTGGGTCAAAATCCGGGTGGCTTAAATACTCTGTGGAGAGTTTCAACACCTCCGTGTACTTCTTCTTCTGTGCCAATTTGGCCATCAAGTGGCCCACAACGGACGGCGGCATCAACGGTTCCTGCGAGCTTAACCCCCACTCGCTCTCACGTACTGCAGACCACAACGTCTGGTGATAAAGTAGCAGCTCCTGAGCCGCATTCAACATATTGATGTTGGCACAGCCGTTGATCACTTCAACCAGCACACGAGACACAAATTGTGGCCCGTATCTCTTCTTCAACTGAGTCAGCAGCGCCTGAATCTCTTCAGTACGGAACGAACGGGACGACCGTTGTCGTAATACCGTAAATAACAGATCGATCCAAATGGGTTCACTGGCGTTTTCCACAGCGAAGCTGGCCACGAGTCCCAGCAGCTCTGCAGCGCCACGTTCGTCCCTTACGTCCAGTCGACGCTTCAACGCCACATTCCAAGCTCTTGGGTCTGTCGCTGCCAGTAGTTTCACTTCATCTTTGCAGCGCAGCGCTCTACAAGCGAACACGAAGCTATCTGAAGTGGACTTGGCGGACAATAAAACGTTTAATTGCCGGTCCTTGAAGCGTATTTTGGGTGTTATATTCACATTTTGACGCTGTTTAGACGCGCGCGGGCGGCGCGTCGCCTCCACTGCTGCGGAGAAACTACTGGACAGCTGTGGCGACTGCCAGGACGAGGCACGTTGGCACGCGCGACGCAGCATTTCCTTCGACTGCACCACCGGCCTGAAGTAACACTGACTGACGTACGGCTACGAGACTTCGTCTAAAATAGTGTAAGCCACACTATAGAAATCCCATGGTTTCATGTGTTGTACACAAGATTGCACCTGGGGCTTCTATAGAAAAAGGTATTTACCAAATAGAAGGCCCTACTAATCATTACGTTTTCAACACAAGTTTAAGTTTCATACATGAAATACGTTGTCATACCGGTAATCACTTGAAGCTGCTTCCCCCGGCGCCTCGCTTCGCGTGTGTGGCTCTCTATAGAGACGTATGAATCTTCATTTAGTTTCTTACCTCATGGATCTGTTCTGTATAGTAAATTCCGCAATGTGGAAACCAAACGCCTTCCTCGAGAACAGTGTTACGACCAGCTACAAGTGTCGTCCTCCCCCGTCGATGGCAATGTATTGGCCGCTACCGGTACGTCCTCCAGCTTTGCCTTCGCGCATCAAATGGACAATGGAGGAGCAATTCAGGTCAAATCTCTCGCCCAAACGGGCAAGGAAGCGCCTAATACGCCGCCATTGAATCGTGCGCATCCTACGGGCCGCATCACGGCTTTGAGCTACTCGCCCTTCCATGACGACCTCCTGTTGTCTGCAGGGGATGCCAATGCTACGGTGAAGCTCTGGAAACTACCGGGTACTGAACCCATGACGCAGGACCTGGTGATGCCTGTGGCAACGTTTCAACAGACTGTTCCTGGTATTGTGGCTGGTATCGTGCCACATCCGTCGGCCGACTCAATTGTCGCAACGTACTCAAGGCCTGGGCCGTTGAGGATCTACGATATTCTGGAGGAGAAGTTGAGCTTTGAAGTGGCCGTGAACGAAGCGATTGTGAGTTCCGCAGTGTGGAACTGGGACGGAAGTGCGATGGTGCTGGCGACCCAGGACCAGGCTGTGAGGATTTTAGATCCCAGAGTAGATCAGCACTCGGCACCGGCAATTGAGGCTGCGCATACGGGGAAGCGACACCTGAGTGTGGTATGGTGTGGACGTACCCAGCATTTTGTGACGTGCGGGAGCGACCGTATGCAGGAGAGAGAGCTGAAGCTGTGGGATCCACGACAATTGGCCAAATGCGTGCACCGTGAGCGCCTGGATGCAGGAGGCGTGGGGCAATTATTCCCGATGTACGACGCGGACTTGGATTTGTTGTATGTGCTAGGCAAAGGGGACCGTAGTGCACGGATGTTTGAGGTGGACTTGACTCGGGCACCGTATGTACATGCGCTGGATCATAGTGCACTGGGAGATACGACACTTGCCGCGGCGATGCTGCCAAAGCTGGCGTGCGATACGAATGTTTGCGAAGTTGCGCGCGTATTGAACCTCAGCGCAAGTGGAAGCAGTGTAGGTGGCATCTGTGAGGTTGTGAGTTACCGCGTGCCCCGGAAAGAGGCGACACACACGTTCCAGAGCGACTTGTATCCGGATACGTTATTGGGAGAAGCCGCCATGACGCCTGAGGAGTGGGAACGGGGACGTAATGCTGGACCTAAAGTGCAACCCGTGAAGCCAACAGTCAAGGCTGTCGAGGATATAAGCGGGAGTGTATTTGGGCGATCTGCAGTCGGAACTCCTGCATCATCAGGTTGGGGTGCTCCGGCACAACTAAGTGGGGCAAATGGATGGCAATCTTCTTCGGGTTGGGGGCAGTCATTGTCGTCAACAGCGTCGTCAAGTGTACCGTCAAAAACAGCGGCTGATGTCAAGACGGGATGGGGGTCGAGCACAAGGAAGTGGAATGAGCCGGAAGTCACGACTCGTAGTGTCCCCTCTCCACCTGCAGCGGTTGCTTCAGCTTCGACGACTCCTTCAAGTACTACTGAGCCATCCACTGACAAACCTGAAGAAACACCTGCTTCAACTCCCGTAGCAGTGTCACCTCCTGCAGTATCAGAGGAGACACCAGCAGATGTGGTGGAGCTTTCGGATAAAGCACAGCGTCTTGGCGCTATATACGGGCACAAGCTGAAGTACCTCCAAGGCAAAGAGGCTCCACGCAACGATGTGTTCCATTTCGGTGACAAGCGCGTCGCGTTTTCCACTCAAGCTTCGCCTGTTATCGCTGCAAACACAACATTTTGGGCAGCTCCTATTGCTGGTGCCGGTGGCCCTGTGCTCGTGGAAAAAATTGACGCTGCAGGAAAAGCACAGCATGGTGCTGCACCTGTGATTAACGGACAAAAAGCCGAGGTGTCGACGCTAGTGTTCAACCCGTTTAATGACCACGTGCTCGCGACAGGTTCGGCCGACTCCACTATTCAGCTTTGGTCTCTTGATGCACACGACAAAAGCGATGGTCCGGGTAAACTCACGCATACGTTGGCAGGGCACACCAAGGGGATTCGAGCTCTTGAGTTTAATCCAACAGCAGCCGATGTGCTTTGCTCATCAAGCCAAGATCTCTCGTTACGCTTCTGGGACATTGAAGTTGGACAGGAGAAGCTTTGTCTGGAGGGGAAGCTCCTGCATCATCAGGTTGGGGTAAATGGATAGCAATCTTGTCATTGCGCCTCTTCGTTAAAAATTGGTTTTGTACTAATATTTATGGTTGTATTGACGATTTCGTAGAAACCTAGCCCTTGAAGGATTTCCGCGAAAAGCGTCCGAGTATCGCTTCTCTTCAGCGTATCAATTCAAATGAAAATGATCCTCACCGCCGCCACGCAAGACCCATCAAACACCTCGTCGCTCACAGAATTTGTGGCTGTCACGTTGACGCGTACTTGGTTCTCAGTCTCGTCGTAGCTGCTGAGCTGGTTTCGAGGAGCTCATTCTCGATTTTACATCGAAGAGCTCAAGTCTCCTCTCCTCCGCTCCCAACCAGCAACCTTCCGACTCCTCCTTCAGCTCCACCATGTCCGTGCGTCGCCTCGTCAACGCTCCCGCTGTGGCCCGTGCCACCTCCAGCGCCACGCTCCACCTCACCAGTCCAGTAGTGGACGTCCAAGCGCTTATCCAGAAGTACGAAGCGTGGGTCCCTCTCGCCGTCCCTTCCACTGCGATTCAACCCTCGTCATACCAGCACCACCCTCAAGATGTACAGTCGCTCATTCAGAAGTTCGACTCGTGGGTTCCTCTCGCTGTTCCTTCCACTGCGATTCATCCCTCGTCATACCAGCACCACCCGCAAGATGTACAGTCGCTCATCCAGAAGTTCGACTCGTGGGTTCCTCTCGCCGAACTTCGTGAGTCGCAGTTCCAAGGACCGATCCAACGTGTCGTCCAACCTTCGGTGGTTCCTACCACGGTTTCTCCAGCCGAATCCAAGCCAGAAGTCTCACAAGAACCGTCCGTCGAGATCGTTAAGGCTTCGGTGGCACACAAGGACCCATCGCACCCATCGCTGGTGCTTCGACCAGCTCCAACCGCGGTTGAAACCTCGCCAACATCGTCCGTTGAAGCTGTCAAGGTTCCTGAACTACACAAGAACCAACCGGACGTTACGGAAGAGAACCCCAAGCCAGAAGCTCCCCAACTACCGTCCAAGCACATCAGCAACGGCCCGGAGCAACACAAGGCCCTTCCGGTCACGGCTTCTGCTGCCTCCTCCAGCACAATGCCAACACACATGCCTTCTTCGCCCTGTGCCCCAGTGCTGCAACACGTCACACCGCGTCGAAGTGGGCTCCAAGGAGTAGCATCGCGTCTGTTTTCGTACGAGACGGACGCCAAGTACCTGAAGCGCAGGGCGGAAGCCAAACTACGTCGAGCTGCAGCAGCCGCCAAGAAAAGCTCACCGACGTGGGAGCACTAGACACTGCCTGCCCGCGCTTTGCCACCTACTGTAGTTATTTACCTATTTATTTATTTAGTCTAGAGCTTGTATTGTAGACATTGAAAAACACTGCATGGTTTCAAATTTGATCGTTTTGTTATTAGAATTCACTTCTCCGTCAATCCTGCGTATTGGATATGTTGTATATTTCCTCAGTAGACACCTTGGAAATGGGTCAGTTTGTGATTTATGCTGTCGTAGATAGCTCGCCTAAACGATCAAGTTGTCATGTCCTGCGGCTTGAGCTAACTTCTGGACCTTTGCGACCTCATTCTTGCGGTTGCACTGAGTCAGCATCGCAATCAGATCTTCATACACCTCCACGTCAAAGCGTGGTGTCTCGGGTTGGAAGCCCTGGTGCAATAACGAGAATGTGCGAACGAACTCGGAGATCTCAGCTTCGGACTGACACCGCACCATCAACTCGTGCAACTGCTCGCCCGAAAGCTGGAAGCCTTCGCACTCCATATTGTACGCGACGTGCAACGTGCGCTCGATTAAACCAATCTGGGTTCCGAGGTCCACCAACGAGACGTACAGGACTTCGGGGATAGCCAAGTTTTCTTGACTCAGTTCACGGAACAGCGAGAAGCACATGTCAATGCCGGACAAACCATAGATCATTTAGGCGAGTTATCTACGACAGCATAAATAACAAATTGACCCATTTCTAACGAAGAGACACCACAGCGATGGCTCCTATCTCCACGCGCAGCGCCTCAACGTAAGCTGTAGCTCTGTACTACCTCAGCTAGCAGTGCACTAATACACTGTATAGTTTCGAGCTGCAGGCGTCACTTCCTCACCTCCCTGTGCCGGATCTGCACGACACGTCGAACAAGTACCTCCGCTCTACACCTTTTCAACTTCAAAATGGCAAATTCTTAGTTCAATGTGGCAAAATGTAAGTTCAAAATGACAAATCGAACAAAGATGCTGAAACGCAAAAAATTATATTCAGCATGTATACAATGAAGCAGACCCACCGCGACAACAACTACCGCAACCTTCCCCACATCAAGGTCCTTCGCCGTGACTACGTTGTCGACCTCCTTTCCTATAAGGCTGCTGAATATAATTTTTTGCGTTTCGCATCTTTGTTCGATTTGTCATTTTGAACTTACATTTTGCCATATTGAACTAAGAATTTGCCATTTTGAAGTTGAAAAGGTGTATACTGGTCTCCAAGGTGTCTACTGAGGAAATATACAACATATCCAATAAGCAGGTTTGACGGAGAAGTGAATTCTAACAAAACGATCAAATATGAAATCATGCAGTGTTTTTCAATATCTACAATGCAAGCTCTAGACTAAATAAATAAATAGGTAAATAACTACAGTAGGTGGCAAAGTGCGGGCAGGCAGTGTCTAGTGCTCCCACGTCGGTGAGCTTTTCTTGGCGGCTGCTGCAGCTCGACGTAGTTTGGCTTCCGCCCTGCGCTTCAGGTACTTGGCGTCCGTCTCGTACGAAAACAGACGCGATGCTACTCCGTGGAGCCCACTTCGACGCGGTGTGACGTGTTGCAGCACTGGGACACAGGGCGAAGGTGGCATGTGTGCTGGCGTTGTGCTGGAGGAGGCAGTAGAACCCGTGACCGGAAGGGTCTTGCATTGTTTCGGGCCGGTGATGATGTGCTTGGACGGTAGTTGGAGCCTCGAAGCCTTGGTAATCTCGACGGACGGTTCTTGCGAGACTTTCGACTTGAATTCGACCACAGAAACCTTGGCGGGAGACGCAGCTGGTTCGACGACGCGTTGAATCGGCGTTTTGTGGAGTGAAGGAAACGTGAAGCTCGTTACTGCGCTAGAGAAGGCAACAGGAACCGTGGCGGGAAGGGTCTTGTGTTGCTCCGGGCCGTTGCTGATGTGCTTGGACGGTAGTTGGGGAGCTTCTGGCTTGGGGTTCTCTTCCGTGACATCTGGTTGGTTCTTGTGTAGTTCAGGAACCTTGACGGCTTCAACGGACGATGTTGGCGAGTTTTCAACCGCGGTTGGAGCTGGTCGAAGCACCAGCGATGGGTGCGATGGGTCCTTGTGTGCCTCCGAAGCCTTGACGATCTCGACGGACGGTTCTTGTGAGACTTCTGGCTTGGATTCGACTGGAGAAACCGTGGTAGGAACCGCCGAAGGTTGGACGACACGTTGGATCGGTCCTTGGAACTGCGACTCACGAAGTTCGGCGAGAGGAACCCACGAGTCGAACTTCTGGATGAGCGATTGTACATCTTGCGGGTGGTGCTGGTATGACGAGGGATGAATCGCAGTGGAAGGAACAGCGGGAGGAACCCACGAGTCGAACTTCTGGATGAGCGACTGTACATCTTGCGGGTGGTGCTGGCATGACGAGGGATGAATCGCAGTGGAAGGGGCGGCGAGAGGGACCCACGCTTCGTACTTCTGGATAAGCGCTTGGACGTCCACTACTGGACTGGTGAGGTGGAGCGTGGCGCTGGAGGTGGCACGGGCCACAGCGGGAGCGTTGACGAGGCGACGCACGGACATGGTGGAGCTGAAGGAGGAGTCGGAAGGTTGCTGGTTGGGAGCGGAGGAGAGGAGACTTGAGCTCTTCGATGTAAAATCGAGAATGAGCTCCTCGAAACCAGCTCAGCAGCTACGACGAGACAGACCTTCTCGAGAACCAAGTACGCGTCAACGTGACAGCCACAAATTCTGTGAGCGACGAGGTGTTTGATGGGTCTGGCGTGGCGGCGGTGAGGATCATTTTCATTTGTATTGAGACGCTGAAGAGAAGCGATACTCGGACGCTTTTCGCGGAAATCCTTCAAGGGCTAGGTTTCTACGAAATCGTCAATACAACCATAAATATTAGTACAAAAACCATTTTTTTTTACAAAGAGGCGCTGTTGACAACAATGACCTGAAGAAGATTGCCATCCATTTGCCCCACGTGTGTCGCCTCTTTCCGGGGCACTCGGTAACTCACAACCTCGCACATGCCACCTACACTGCTTCCACTTGCGCTGAGGTTCAATACGCGCGCAACTTCGCAAACATTCGTATCGCACGCCAGCTTTGGCAGCATCGCCGCGGCAAGAGTCGTATTTCCCAGTGCACTATGATCCAGCGCATGTGCATACGGTGCCCGAGTCAAGTCGACCTCAAACATCCGTGCACTACGGTCCCCTTTGCCTAGCACATACAACAAATCCAAGTCCGCGTCGTACATCGGGAATACTTGCCCCACGCCTCCTGCATCCAGGCGCTCACGGTGCACGCATTTGGCCAATTGTCGTGGATCCCACAGCTTCAGCTCTCTCTCCTGCATACGGTCGCTCCCGCACGTCACAAAATGCTGGGTACGCCCACACCATACCACACTCAGGTGTCGCTTTCCCGTTTGCGCAGCCTCCCCAGGCTGCGTGTCATTCCCAACACGAGACGCTTGTAGCAACTGAGGTGAAGATGAAACACAGCGTAGAAATGGAGACCGACACCTTTAGACTTGCAGAGGCAGCGACAACACCGGGCGAAACCTCCGCCACTTCCGCTAGTCACACCGTTGGCGCATCGAAGTATTGTGCGTAAAGTTTTAGCTGCTTCATCAAAACGTCAACACCGCGAAGGGTCCCACACTCAACGTCGGAAACGAACGAGTTCTGGAGGGCTTCCAAGATCTGTCGAGTGGTAGCATGTTCAGCTTCGGCTTTGCTTCTAGGTTTAAACCCCGGAGAACGGAAGTAGGCTTCAAGCAGTGAAGTAACACTACGGCTACGAGGCTTCGTCCAAAATAGTGTAAGCCACAGAATAGAAATCCCATGGTTTCACGTTTTGTACACAAGATTGCACCTGGGGCTTCTATAGAAAAAGCTATTTACCAAATAGAAGGCCCTACTAATCAGTACGTGTTGAACACAACTTTAAGTTTCGTACATGAAATACGTTGTCATAATCACTTGAAGCTGCTTCCCCCTTGGTGACGATGGCGCCTCGCTTCGCGTTCCGAACGAGGTGTGGCTCTCTATAGGGACGTATGAATCTTCATTTAGTTACTTACCTCGTGTATCTGTTTTGTATAGTAAATTCCGCAATGTGGAAGCCAAACGCCTTCCTCGAGAACAGTGTTACGACCAGCTACAAGTGTCGTCCTCCCCCGTCGATGGCAATGTATTGGCCGCTACGTCCTCCAGCTTTGCCTTCGCGCATCAAATGGACAATGGAGGAGTAATTCAGGTCAAATCTCTCGCTCACACGGGCAAGGAAGCGCCTAATACGCCGCCATTGATTCGTGCGCATCCTACGGGCCGCATCACGGCTTTGAGCTACTCGCCCTTCCATGAGGACCTCCTGTTGTCTGCAGGGGATGCCAATGCTACGGTGAAGCTCTGGAAACTACCGGGTACTGAACTCATGACACAGGACCTGGTGACGCCTGTGGCAACGTTTCAACAGACTGTTCCCGGTATTGTGGCCGGTATCGTGCCACATCCGTCGGCCGACTCAATTGTCGCAACGTACTCAAGGCCTGGGCCGTTGAGGATCTACGATATTCTGGAGGAGAAGTTGAGCTTTGAAGTGGTCGTGGACGAAGCGATTGTGAGTTCAGCAGTGTGGAACTGGGACGGAAGTGCGATGGTGCTGGCGACCCAGGACCAGGCTGTGAGGATTTTAGATCCCAGAGTAGATCAGCACTCGGCACCGGCAATTGAGGCTGCGCATACGGGGAAGCGACACCTGAGTGTGGTATGGTGTGGACGTACCCAGCATTTTGTGACGTGCGGGAGCGACCGTATGCAGGAGAGAGAGCTGAAGCTGTGGGATCCACGACAATTGGCCAAATGCGTGCACCGTGAGCGCCTGGATGCAGGAGGCGTGGGGCAATTATTCCCGATGTACGACGCGGACTTGGATTTGTTGTATGTGCTAGGCAAAGGGGACCGTAGTGCACGGATGTTTGAGGTGGACTTGACTCGGGCACCGTATGTACATGCGCTGGATCATAGTGCACTGGGAGATACGACACTTGCCGCGGCGATGCTGCCAAAGCTGGCGTGCGATACGAATGTTTGCGAAGTTGCGCGCGTATTGAACCTCAGCGCAAGTGGAAGCAGTGTAGGTGGCATCTGTGAGGTTGTGAGTTACCGCGTGCCCCGGAAAGAGGCGACACACACGTTCCAGAGCGACTTGTATCCGGATACGTTATTGGGAGAAGCCGCCATGACGCCTGAGGAGTGGGAACGGGGACGTAATGCTGGACCTAAAGTGCAACCCGTGAAGCCAACAGTCAAGGCTGTCGAGGATATAAGCGGGAGTGTATTTGGGCGATCTGCAGTCGGAACTCCTGCATCATCAGGTTGGGGTGCTCCGGCACAACTAAGTGGGGCAAATGGATGGCAATCTTCTTCGGGTTGGGGGCAGTCATTGTCGTCAACAGCGTCGTCAAGTGTACCGTCAAAAACAGCGGCTGATGTCAAGACGGGATGGGGGTCGAGCACAAGGAAGTGGAATGAGCCGGAAGTCACGACTCGGAGTGTCCCCTCTCCACCTGCAGCGGTTGCTTCAGCTTCGACGACTCCTTCAAGTGCTACTGAGTCATCCACTGACAAACCTGAAGAAACACCTGCTTTAACTCCCGTAGCAGTGTCACCTCCTGCAGTATCAGAGGAGACACCAGCAGATGTGGTGGAGCTTTCGGATAAAGCACAGCGTCTTGGCGCTATATACGGGCACAAGCTAAAGTACCTCCAAGGCAAAGAGGCTCCACGCAACGATGTGTTCCACTTCGGTGACAAGCGCGTCGCGTTTTCCACTCAAGCTTCGCCTGTTATCGCTGCAAACACAACATTTTGGGCAGCTCCTATTGCTGGTGCCGGTGGCCCTGTGCTCGTGGAAAAAATTGACGCTGCAGGAAAAGCACAGCATGGTGCTGCACCTGTGATTAACGGACAAAAAGCCGAGGTGTCGACGCTAGTGTTCAACCCGTTTAATGACCACGTGCTCGCGACAGGTTCGGCCGACTCCACTATTCAGCTTTGGTCTCTTGATTCACACGACAAAAGCGATGGTCCGGGTAAACTTACGCATACGTTGGCAGGGCACACCAAGGGGATTCGAGCTCTTGAGTTTAATCCAACAGCAGCCGATGTGCTTTGCTCATCAAGCCAAGATCTCTCGTTACGCTTCTGGGACATTGAGGTTGGACAGGAGAAGGTTTGTCTGGAGGGGAAGCTGGACGATATCACGTGGAACATGGCTTTCAGCAATGACGGCGCTTTGTTGGCCACTGCAAGTCGCGCCAAGATCGTGCGAGTGTTCGATCCTCGCCAGTCTGATCGCGCCCTAGTCTCCATGGGGTGCGGGCACGAGAGCAACAAGCCGCAGTTCGTGACGTGGGTAGATTCGACACGTCTCCTAACAGTCGGCGTAAACGCTCGCAACGAGACGCAGGTGAGCTTCTGGGACTCACGTAACTTGTTGGAACCATTGGCTGCACCTGTGATGGTGGATCCGGCGGCTAGTGCAGCTAGCACTACAACTCCCTTCCCTCTGTACGATGCCAGCTCTCACCTGCTCTTCCTGGTCGGCACAGGAAGTCGCCACATTTGGAGTTACGAAGTTGATCCAGTAGCTGCTACTGTGAAAGCCAACCTGCCGTTTATGCTGGCTGGCACCGATACCATTGGTGGAGTTGCCCTTCTACCGAAACAAATCTGCGATGTCCGTGAAGTTGAACTGGCGCGGTTGCTTGTAGCTACGCCAAATGTCGTCCAGCGCGTGTCGTTCTCGCTTCCTAGAGCCCAGAAACTGAAGGAGTTCTTCCAAGACGATGTCTTCGGCTTGGTATCAAAGCGGGAACCCTCAGTAAGTGCTGCACTGTGGTTTGCGGGTGAATCTGGAACTCCAGTTTACGAGTCCCTTCGACCTGATGGTACGTTCGTTATCTACTGTTGTAATGCCTAGCTTGATTGATAACACTTGCTTATCCTTTTGACTGCCAGGTATGGTGCCCCTAACCGAGAAGCCTCAGGACACAGCTCCAGTGCGTCCCAAGACTTTAGATTTCCAAGCTCGCAAGAGAGAAGAGGACGAAAAGGAGCGTCAGAAGATCGCCCAATTTGCGCGGCTGAGTGTGAGCTACTGCACTGGGATGTGTTTGATTTCTATCGTGTTGAACTAACCTGGCGAACTGTTTGTTCCAGACGCTTGCCGCTCAGCCCTCACTGCATTCCACTCATAACACTGGAGGCAACCCAACAGCTCAGACTGCAGAGGAAGACAGCGACGACGACTGGGACGATTAAGCTTGTAGAAAATCAGGAGAGAGCCACAAACCCAACAATTTTGATTATACTTTACAACAGGCACCAAATTGCCCGTTCCAGCTCCGCATATAACAGAGAGCTATCATATATACTCCAGCTCACTCACTTGAGCAACAGTTAATAGCCTGCTACCGAACAAAACTCTCATGAAGCCGTCGACACACACGCGTAAAGTATTTTGGCTCTTTTCTGGAGACACGTTCGATCTCTTTTGCAACAGCATCAGTTGAGACCTATATGAAACAAGCACTCAAACGTTAGCAGACTGGAAGTGAGAATATGGACCACGGCAGTGTTGAGCATACCTGTCCATGTGGCACCTGCACAGCCGTTTGATAGTCGGTATAAGGGAACACGGGTAGAAGAGAGAATCCTACACGAAATTGAGAGCCCTCGGCATCCATTCGGGAAGCAACGGACGGGAACTTGAGGAAATCAACCCAAAGCGTGCTGCCGTCTTCGTCGTAGCGCATTGCAAAATGAGTAGAAAGTTCGCGCAGCTCCTTCAAAAGCCTGAACGAGTGGCTGATAAAGTGCTCCAGAACCTGCAGTTTTGAGCATATCAGCCCATCATTGCCATTTCCAAGTTCAGATTCATCCGCAATTCGAGACATGTAGTGCGGGTCTAACAGTAGCCGCTGCAGCACGAGAACCACATCACCCTCATACGGAAGATACGTGCTGCCCTCCCTCCGCTTTAGCGATTCGTTCGTTTTGATCGAGGTTGATGCTCCGCCCGTCGAGGTGGACCCCAGATGGACATCTACACAAATCTCCACATCGAACATCACGTCTTCAAATCGAGCCTTTAGCCAAAGAATCGATGCTGTTGCTTCACAAATTTTCCATACAGTCATACTCTCCTGGATCGCAAGCATTTCCTCAGTCGCTAGCACCTCCTGCTCAAAGAGTGTTGCTGCAGCAGAAGTTACTGGTTCCAGTTCCGCTGCACGCCCCTCAAGAACCTTAAGACGACTCTGCAACACGGACTCCTCCAGGGACAGTGACGAGCACTCCTTCTCTAAATTCTTCACGGCAGCCACGTACTCATCATGAGCGCCTTGCTGTTCCTCTATGGCATCCAGAAGAAGCGACATCTGCTCTTCACGCTCAATCATCTCGTAGATAGCAGCAATTTCGTTTTGACGCTGCACAGTATCAGCCGACACACTGTCCTTCAGAGATTTAACATCAAGTGCCAATGCATCCGCACCAAGTGACAAACTGCTGGCGAGCTGCTTTTCTATCTGCGCCTGCAACTGACACCAACCGGTTCGCGCAACCATCGCCTCTGTAGCATACAGCTTTTGAATGGCCTCTCGACCAGCATCATCGAAATTCTCTGGGATAAAAACTGCTGGGGCCTTGATCTGAAGCAATGATGACAGTTCTTCAGTCGCAGCTGAAGTCCACGACGATACGTCATGGGCGTGACGTTCGATGACCTCTGAACACGTATCATGCGCGCAAGCAAACTTTACGTCCTTTGATACTTGGTTAGCTGATGTTTCAGCATTCTCTCCAAAAAAATCGCCAACTGTCTCAACCACGGTCTCCACTTCATTCAAAGCAATAGACGACAAAAGCTCTTCCATAGTAATCAAATGAACGGAAAGTGCCTCTGGTGTGGGTGGCCGTCGGGGGCTTTGGCTGGGCTCACTTACGCGATCAAATTGCGACCTGAGATTTACCTGGAGAGATGCACGTTTGGTAGCATATTCTTCGTCACTTTCGTCGGATACGAGACTCATGGCACTCTGGTTACGAGAAGAGGTCATCGTTTCGTTGGCTTCTTGGATTGGATCCAATGTATTATCCCGGTCGTTCGGTTTCCGAGTGGCATCCGTAACTTGGCTGCTCTGACTAGAAGATGAACCAGCAACTTCGTTGGCCAAATCACTCAATGATCCAGGAAGATCGTGAAGATCAGGTTCAGGTGCCGATTTTGTTAGCTCGTACACCGAAGATTCAGCAAGAAGATGACCCAAACTGAACTCTGCTGTGTCTTCATCACGGGGTAAACCTGAAGCCGCTGGGGTTTGCTTTCCAGTAGCTTCAGCACCACGGCCAAAGACTATAGAATACTCGCCCGTAATTTCCATATCCTCTCCAGCGTCTGAAGATGCCGACGAGTCTGCGTACGGTGTGCGAGTTGTCTGGGTATCTGTCGCGCGCAAAAATGAAGTATTCTTTAATGTAGAGGGAGACTGAGAGCTTGCTGGAGCCTTTCTGTCGGAAGTTGATGCCGTCGTTGCGGCAGTATTCGAGATATGGCGTGTGACAGTGATGGTCTGACGCCTACGCCGTCGAATTTCAGCTCGGGAATCGAGAGGGCTATAACCTCTCATACTGTGTCGACGTTGGCTTTTGTCAGTCGACTTTGGTGCCATTAGACTACTTCTCCGTGTCTGTAATAGATCAAACCCTGACTTCTTGAGGTGCTGGGATATCTTCTGTGCATTGATCTTCTTCGGTTCTTCGTCGTCAAATGAATCTGCTTCATCCAGGATGGAAGAGTTTAAAGATGTTTCTGCATCGTCAGGTTCTTCCTCGGACGAGACTCGCTCCAATGGGAAAAGTCGCGAAGCATCCTTAGCAGGCATGGGGGTCATCGATGTAGATGGGGAACCGTGGTTAAATTCTGCACCCTGCGATGGACCAAAATTCACAGTCTTGTTTGGTGTTGTCTGTATAGCATCTCCGACGTTACGACGGGGTTTTCGTGCGCTCAAGATACCCTTCAATGGAGTCCTGATTTGAGTACCCCCGGGAGGAGGTGAGAATAGCGACGGCTTCGGGATTCGAGAGGGTGGAAGGCTGTCAGGGGATCTCTGACTACCAATCCTTCCTTCTGGATGATCTTGATTCTTTTGCTGCGGACTTGACTTAGCCTCTCCGGAACGAGGCGAGAACAGCGACGGCTTCGGGATTCGAGAAGGTGGAAGATCGTCAGGGGCCTGGTTGCCAGCAGCTTTAAATTCTTGCAACAGCCTTGAATTGGCCTCTCCATTGGGGGAGTCGATATCCATAGACTCCATGGTTACTTCACTATAACTGCTAATAACACGGGCACGTTTTTCAGGGGTTGATCTATGCGCATCTGACGAATTAGCACGTTTTCGGGGTGTTTCTTCTCTACGTGCATCCGAGTCGCCAATTGAAGGAGAGTCCAATCCGCTGGCGAATTCTTGCAATCCATTATCGTCAATAGTTTGTCGACGGTCATCATGTGGCTGCGAATTGTCTTCCAGCATCGTCAATACGTCGCCCGGATCAACAGTCTCCCTCCGATTTGAGCTGTTCTTTGGTGGGGTAAGTGATTTCTTGGTCTTCACCTCATGTACCGGGGAAGAGGTCTTACTGATCTTCGCCTGCTTTGTTAGCGTAGGGGATTTCCGACTCTTCGACTCTTTCGCTGGGGACGGCGAGGTTTTACTCATTGTCTCTTTTGAAGGAGTGGGAGGGTTCCTACTCTTCGTTCGTGAAGGCGACAGCAATTTGCTCTTCTTCGATGGGGTGGATGTCTTCTTGGCTCTGGCCTGTTTCGACGGACTAGGTGATTTGTCCGTAGTCTCCTTACGCGCTTGAATTTGATTATCACTATCCGTGTCTTCTTCATCCAGCGCCGAGTTGCTCAGTGTCCACGATTCCTTCTGCAGTTCTGCTACCACTGATGCTGCTTCTACCGGGTCCAACGTCGCTCTCTTCAGCTCATCCTGTTCCAATAAATTTGGTGCAAACATCACGTTCGTAAAGCTGTCACTAGTGTTACCCAAAGACGAGCTGTCTCGACGGCTACCGCGCTCTTTCACAGGCGACGTTTTCGAGCTTAATCGTGGGTGTTTACTGGCTGAGGATGTCTTCGACCTCGTGGATCTAGCAGAAGAGTCCTGTGCCTGCTCCGCATTTGTATCTGGGCTTTGATTTTGTTGTTTGGAGGCCTCGTCAGTCTGTAATAGCGACTTCAAAGCCCCTGGACTCGCTGTATCCCATCTGGATATGGACGCGTCCAGATCTGCAGTATCTTTCAGTAACTGCGCTGCCTTGGAGGGCGACAGCGTGCGGCGTTTGGATGGCGTAGAAGGTGGCTCATCCTCCTCAGTCTTCTGCTCGAATTGCGTTGGATCCTGCTCCTTCGTGTAGCCATTTATTTCGCCAAGAATCTCGCGCTGCAGCTGGCGCGTGATGGTGTCACGCCGGGGCGGGGCGGGCGGCTGCAGCTCGTAGTCCTCCTCCTCGTCCATGGGGTTCCCGCGCGTTTCCTTCGAGAGTGATTGTCACGAGAGCTTGAAAACTAAAAAACCTCAGTTATATCGGTTACCTAAAAAACCTAAAATGATACACAAGTTTTACCTGGTCGAGGCCAGGTGGAAAAGCAAGGGTACGCCCAGCCAGTGCTTTTTCATTGACTTGCGTCAGACTCGAACGACCATCGAGCAGGAGAAACGATGACGGACATCAGCGACGCCAAGGCTCAACGTAAGGCCGAGAAGAAGGCCAAGAAGGCGGCACGGAAGGCTGCTGAAGCTGCTGCTGAGAACCCTGTGGCTGATGAAGCGCCGGTGAAGAAGGAGAAGAAGAACAAGAAGCACAAACGTGCTCGAGAAGAAGACGAGGCTGAGAAGCCTAAGAAGCACCACAAGAAGGAGAAAAAGAGCAAAAAGAACAAGCATAATGAGGAGGAGGATGCGCCTAACACAGACTTCTCTAGTGGTCCGTACCAGCAGCCTCCGGCCAAGGATGGCAGCTTCAAGAAGTCGTTCTACACGGAAGGCAAAGACACAGCTAAGATGACCAACGAAGAGGTTTCAGCCTTCCACGAAGCCAACCAGATGATCCTCAGTGGTAACAGTTGTCTGTACCGCCCTGTACTCAGCTTTGACGACGTCACGTTCGAGTCCAAGTTCATGAAGACCACCAAGGGTTTCGACAAGCCCACGCCCATCCAAAGTCAGTGCTGGCCTATCCTGGCTTCTGGTCGTGATATTATCGGTATCGCTGAGACTGGATCTGGTAAGACGCTGGCATTCGCAATCCCCGGTTTGATTCACATTGCTGCTCAACCCGAGGTATCGCACAAGCACCCGGGTCCGCGCATGCTCGTCGTTGCTCCTACTCGTGAGTTGGCGATGCAGAGTTCGGCTGTGATCGCGGAGGCTGGAAAGAAGTGCGGCCTCAAGAGCATTTGCATCTACGGTGGTGTGCCTAAGCAGACCCAGAAGAAGGCTTTGCGTGACGGTGTGCATGTGGTGGTGGCCACCCCCGGACGCCTAAAAGACCTGGTGGAAGAGCGTTCGTGCAACCTGTCCAAGGTTACGTTTGTGGTGCTTGATGAAGCTGACCGTATGCTTGATGAGGGATTCGAGAAGGATATCCGCGCCATTATTGGTAGCACACACCCGGAGCGTCAGATTGCCATGTTCAGTGCTACGTGGCCCCAGTCCATTCAGAAGCTGGCGCACGAGTTCCTGAACAACCCTGTCAAGGTGACTATTGGCTCGGATGAGCTTGCTGCCAGCCAGAACGTCACGCAAATCGTCGAAGTTATTGAGGACCGTGCCCGTGACGCTCGCGCACACGCTCTCCTGCAGAAATACCACTCGAGCCGCAAGAACCGCGTTCTGCTGTTCGTGCTGTACAAGAAGGAGGCTGACCGTGTAGAACGCATGCTCCACCAGCGTGGCTGGAACTGTGTTGCCATTCACGGCGACCGTAGCCAACAGCAGCGTTCGGAGGCGGTCGAACAGTTTAAATCTGGCGAGATCCCGCTGCTAATTGCTACGGATGTTGCCGCTCGTGGCCTGGATATCCCTGGCGTCGAGTACGTCATGAACTATTCGTTCCCGCTGACGATCGAAGACTACGTGCACCGTATTGGGCGTACGGGTCGTGGTGGTAAGAAGGGTACGGCTCACACGTTCTTCACTGCCAACGACAAGCCCCGTGCTGGTGAGCTTGTGAACCTGCTGCGTGAGAGTAACCAGGAGGTACCAAAGGACCTGACCAAGTTCGGAACGCACGTCAAGAAGAAAGAGCACAAGCTGTACGGCGCTTTCGCCAAGAATATCGACGTCAATAAGAAGGCAACCAAGATTACCTTCGATAGTGATGGCGAGTAAGCTGTTGGCGTTGATAGATTAGGTACCAGACAGACAGAGGTTGGAAGATCTATGTCACTGTAGATTGCTTTGGTTAGTTGCGCCACCGTGCTGATCACGGGCTGGTGCCTTAAAAATACATGGTTTGCACTGTATCCCTGTCTCGACTACCATCTCTTCATTCGTCATCGCTGCTGCTAGAATAGCCCTGGAGCAGCAGTGATTTCGACGTCTCCTGGTTCCTGTCTTTGATCACTTTCTGGTCATCCTTGGCATCGCTTTGAGCTGGAATTGTAGTAGTACTTTGGTTCCTCTTTATCTTCTTCACTTTTGCGTCCTTTGTCGTCTCAGCCTCCCTTTTCTTCGCTTTAATAACAACCACTGGCTTTTTCTCAGCGTGCAGCGCCTTCTTCCCACTGGCAACTGCAACCTTCGGGATCTCCGGGGTCTTCTTCACTTTCAAAGCGTTGGAGCGGAAGATCTGCAGTGCTGTGGACACTAACGGTCAGAGAGCTACACAACAAAGCAAGCAAACACTACACCCACCAGCCTGACGTTCAAGCTGCTCCCTGCTCTGCTCCTGCTGCTCCAGTCGCGTCTGCTCCACCAAATACATGCGATCTGACGGGTCCAGCAGTCCGCGACCACCACCAAGCCACATATTCTCATCCTCCTTGGACACCATGAGCCTCTCCGCCTCTGTGGACGTGTCTACTTCCTTGTACTCCGTGCGAGTGGAGGACGAAGCCCCGCCGCTTGTCGCCCGCAGCGCATCGCTCTGGTTGGCCGGGTGCCACGATGGTACATCCATGAATAAAGTCAAGATACTTTTGTGTTAGACCAAATTATATGTACCCAGCATTGGATATTCTGCTAGCAACTTCTGATATGGGTAAACCATTTACCTGTCATATCGTATATTCAGTAGGTGTTATTCAACCTGATTCGAAATTGATTCTTAAGCAAAAGACCTTCTTAAATGTATACCCTGTTGAAACTAGAATAGTCATTGGACTAGTTGATCTTTTAATTGAAAACCATTGTATCAATTCACTTACCAATCCGCCAGCAGCTCATCAAGTCTGACCATGAAGCTCGCGTTGCTGTCTGCAGCGCTCTGCGTCTCTTACGCTGTGGCCGAGCCCCCTGTACAGCTCAACGGCTGGTACCCGTGCTCGCAGAGTTCACTGCAGACGGACAGCACGGACAAAGGCCACCCGGATCTGTACTACATGGAGACTGCCAACGATTCCGATACGAACACTAGACGGAGAGCTACTGTCCAAGTGCAGCAGACCCCAGAGGCTTTGCCCTTCTTACAGCAGTCTTTTGATCGGTTATTTGCTCAGCACGGCGAATGGAAGCAGCAGGAATCGAAACACAAGCACACGGCGCACCTTCAACCCGGAAAAGTACGACAAGGTGAGGCACAAGGCATTCCGCAGTACGAGTGTGCGGAGTTTCGGGTTCCAATGTGTTATGACGGGGTCTGCACCAGTGACAACACCATTGACGTGTTCGTTAAGCGCGTGAAGGCTACAAGCGCAACCAGCAACAAGGGAAAAGCTCTGTGGGTGCTGCAAGGTGGCCCGGGAGCTTCATCGACAGGTGTGGAAGGACTTATGAACACCATGTACTTGGAGCTGGACAGAGAAGTCAGTGTATTTACGTTCGACCATCGAGGTACAGGACGTAGCGCCAGGTTGGAGTGCCAAGCAGCACAAGCCGGAGCTTTAGGCAGTCCTGGAGGGTCCGCCATTCGACTGGAGGAACTACCAGCGTGTATGGACGACATTCGATTCCAGGTTGACAACCAGACAGCGGCATTTTCCGTGACGAGCGCGGCCAAGGATCTGGCTGCGATCATTGACTATGAACTCAGTGACCAGGACGTCTTCGTCTACGGACTCAGTTACGGCACGTATCTCGTGGAAAGACTGGTCCACTTTGCTCCTGCGAGCGTCAAGGGGTTCTCCGTAGATGGAATTGTATCGGAGAGTGGTGACACCGTGGAGAAACGCTCGACGTTCTCGAACTGGGACCACGACGTTGGTGTCGTGGGCGATCGATTCCTCGCCGCTTGCATGGCGGAAGACTTCTGCAAGAGCAAGTTTCCCGGTGTGGCGGATCTTTCAGCATTTGTGCATGAGCTCTATGATAAGCTGGATGCTGCTGTGTCTGACGGCAAGAAGGGAAATAATGCCTGTGCTGACGCATTGGCAAGGAACGGCAAAAAGCCTTCGTACTTGCTCCGATCGACCTTTGGAGAGTATCTAATGTCTGACCGCATGCGGGTTGCAATCCCTGCAGTGATCTATCGCGCTGCTCGATGCACTGATGCGGATGCCGATGCGCTCGCTTACTTCGCGGAAGGGCTCGACTACGCGGAGGATGATGCTGGATTTGGCGACTCGGAGCCTGAAACGCTACTCTACGACTCGGATTTACTGTACTACCTGATCGTTTTTTCGGAAATGTGGGAATCACCCACTCCAGACAAGGCGACGCTGATGAATTGGTACGAGAACTCCACGATGGCATCGGACAACTACTTGTCGCTTCCGTACTACTGCTTGTTCACTGGTAGCCAGGAACATGCTTGCCAAGAGCTTATTCACCTCCCTATCGCCAGGCCTCTGGTGTATGAACGTGACCAGTACTGGAACAAGACGGGAGAGCTACCGGACGGGGTCACTGCGTTGCTTATGACGGGTGGAATGGACTTGCAGACTCGCCGCATGTATGGCGAGTTGGAGTACGAAATGATGCGTGGCGAGCGCATGCTCATTAACTTTGACGACGCAGGGCACTGTACAACGTTCACTACCCCAATGAACAGTGGCGGTGCAACTTGCGGCGTACGCATTCTGGCATCCTACGTAAAGGAAAATGGAGTACTGAAGAACGTGGACACAAGCTGTATGGACGACCTGAAACCGATGAAGTTCTCTGACAATATCGTGGACCCACAAGAGCTTTTCGGTACGAGCGACCTCTACGATAGCTCGAATTCAGATTGGTAAGGTCAAATGGAGAAGGATGTACTTAATAGAGTTGATCTATAACCAGAGACAGCGACTGTATCAACGCGTGACAAGTTATTAAAGAAGAAAGCATGTTACAAGCCTACCGTACATCCCTACTGTGATTGCAAACCTGTTAGTCCTCGACCGTAATGAGCACTTGCAGTTCTCCAGGCGAACCTTGGCTGCTCTGACGCAGCTCACGCATGGCCTCGCACGTGATGGCACCTAGGATAACAAGACCCACTACCACCAGCAGGATGACTTCACTTAGCGTCCAAGGCACACCCACGCCGTTTCCACCGGCCTCAGGGTAGTGTAGTTCCTCTCGAGTAGCCGTTGCTTCCTGCTCCTCATCGGTGCTCATTTGAACCGTCTCGAGATCCGAGTCGTCCAGGCACTTGGTGGTCGACAGATGGGCAAACCATTTTGCTGCTGGCCTAGGGATTCGGGGAAGCTCGGGCGTTGTATAATTCACATAATGGAGCCCGAAGCGAGGCTTGTAAGACCCCCACTCATTGTTATCAACAAAAGACCACGCGGTGTACCCGATGATTGGAATCTTTTCCTCCACGACCGCTTTGTACACTTGCTCCACGTAAGCCTGGAAGTACCAGAGCTGATCCTGGTTATTCACTTCTTCATTTCCACACCATCCGTTCTCCGTTAGCAGGATCTCCGTGTTAGGGTCCTTGGCATGCAGCCACTTGATGGTAGCCAGATAGCCATCCGGATATCCTGCAAGCCACGAACACTCTGGACTATTGGCAGGAGGAACACGCGCACCGTTTGGGGCTCTCGAATCATCAATACCTCGATCACGAGCGTGGCCCAACGGAAGCTCCCCGCAGGAGATTTCCGAGCGTTCCGAATCACAGTCCGTCACTTGACGCGAGTAGTAATGGTTGAGCATCAGAATATCGTACGATCCTTTGACCAGTGCTGCCTCCTCTGCATTAAATCCTGGCAGTCGGGCTCCCACGCGTTCGCGCATGATTTCCGGGTAGTCTCCAGTAACAAGAGGCATGAGGAACCAGCCGAGGTCGAATTGTAGTTTCCGTTCTGCCGCTGCCACATCCAGAGCGTTGGAGTCGTCCACTGGGTAGCCGTACTCGGCATTTAACACGATGCCAATACGTGCATCAGCACCAACCAGTTTCGATTGTTTGAAGCCACGAAACAATGCCACAGCTCGTGCATGGGAACGCAAAACATTGTGCGCCACAATGTACGTGTTGCTATCCGATTGTGTCAACCCGCCCGGTGCTGCATCACACGAACCGTAGCCGCCACTAATGAATGTCAATGGTTCATTAAACGTTGCCCAGTACTTCACCTTGTATCCGTATTCCTTAAATGCCAACGCAGCAAAGTCCTCAAAGTGTGTCACAATATCAGGATTCAGCCATCCGTTGGGCTCCAACTGTGTCTGGAGCGTAGACGGTAGATCGAAATGGTAGATCGTGGCGATAGCCTGTAGCCCCTTGTCCCGTAGATCATCCAGTAGAGCGTGGTAGAACGCCACCCCCTCTGAATTAGGGACCATTTTCCTGTTCTGGACATCCCAGCGCATGACTCTGGACCAGGAGATGGAGAACCGAAAGGAATTCAACCCCATGGCGCTCATACGCTGCACATCTTCACTGTATCGATGGTAGAAGTCGTCAGCCACATGTGCACATTGCAACTCCGGCTGAGAGTGACAATAGTCGTCCCAAATGCTCGGTTCACGACCGGAGACGTTCCACGCGCCTTCCACTTGGAAAGCGGCGGTGGCTGTGCCGAATAGGAAGTCGGAGGGGAAACAGCGTGAGCCTGAGGCGATGGCACAGCTACAGACGTAGAGACAGAGACATAGCGAGAGGAAGCAGACGCGTAGCTGTGGCATTGAGGCCAGCGGGAGATTCGAGAATGGCCAGCGGTTTCATTGCTAATCAGACGTTTGCATTATTGAATTTTAACAGAATCAACAGTGCTTTTTACTCTTCCCCAAGTATATTTTTTATGATTGCTGTCATAAAACACAATATAGCGTTTTGATAACGTTGCGTCCCATCATCTGATTTAAAACTTCAACTTGTCCGAGTCTTAGAGCATTGTGTTGGCTCGGAGTAGTGGATCAGTCTCGCGAGGAAGACGACGGGCACTGGGGGAGGAAAGTTGCACCATGATGTTGCGGCCGACAGCAGCCATTGCAACGAGAGCCACCACGGTCATGACACCAATTACGGCCAACATCCAGTGGGAGAAGGTCTGATCGTTAATACTTTCGAGTCCGGCGGCCTTTTCGTACGTCCAACCATCGAGACATTTGGTCTTCGCTACGTGGCTGAACCACTTGGCGGCAGGACGCGGGATCCGCTCGAGTCCCGTGGACTGCGGGTCGTACACTTCGTCCTTATCGCCTGTGCTCGAGGAGAAATTCACGTAGAAGAGACCGAATCGTGGGGAGAACGAACCCCATTCGTAGTTGTCCAGCCAGCTCCATGCAGTGTATCCAATGATCGGTATGTTCTCCTCTTGAACAGCTTTGTAGACCTGGTGGACGTATTCCTGGTAGTACCAGAGCTGATCCAGGTTCTCCACCTCTTCATTGCCGCACCAACCGTTCTCCGTGAGTAGAATATCCGTCTTTGGATCAGCAGCGTGTAACCACTTGATCGCCTCTAAGTATCCTGGAGGGTAGGCTGTAAACCATCCACAGTTGAGTTTACCATGTCGGTCTTTGCTGGAGCGACGAGAGCCAGGTAGTTCGTTTGAGTGCGAGATATCGACGCCTAGATCGCGCTCCCAGCCTTTGCCCAGCTTCTTACACGGCGACTTAGACTTAGGTGACACCCCACAGTCCGTCACGAGCTTGGATGAATAGTGGTTGAGCATGTGGAGGTCGTAGGATCCCTTCAGCATTGCTGTCTCCTCTGGTGTGAACCTCGGTAGACGGTCACCGACACGTTCTCGCATGATAGCAGGGTAGTCACCAGTAACCAATGGAGAGAGGAACCAGCCGAGCTCGAACTGCATCTTCCTCTCGGCTGCCATAACATCGAGCGTGTTGTTCGGATTGAGCGGGTAGGCCGCATCCGAATTGAGCGTGATACCGATACGTGCCTTCTCACGAAGTACAGCCGGGGTACCAGCTTTGAGATTTCGAAAAGCTTTCACGGCAGCTGCATGAGAACGGAGCACGTTGTGAGCTACGATGTACGCATACGTCTCGGACTTCTTTAAACCAGGAGCTCCTGCGCCACTAGCGTAGCCAGCAGTAGTGAACGTGAGTGGCTCGTTGAACGTTGTCCACATATCCACTTTATCTCCCAGTTCGTGGAACATGAGCGTAGCGTACTCGACGTAATGGTCGACAATGTCGGTGTTTAACCAGCCTTGAGGGGAGAGTTCAGTATGCAGTTCCAACGGGAGATCCCAATGGTACAGAGTCAAAATGGGCACAATGTTGTTCGCACGCAACTCGTCGACTAGAGCGTGGTAGAACGCGAGACCTTGAGGGTTCGGCTGCATCCGTTTGGTTGTCGGGTTCCAGTTCATAGCTCTCGACCACGAGACCGAGAAGCGCGAGGACTGCAAACCGGTATCGGCCATGAGCTTAACGTCGTCTCGGAAGCGGTGGTAGAAGTCGTCAGCCACATTGGCACAAGAAACCTTCTTGGAGTGGGTGCGGCAGTAGTCGTCCCAGATACTCGGAGTTCGTCCTCCTTCGTTCCAGGCGCCTTCCACTTGGTACGAGGCAGTGGCGGATCCGAACATGAAATCATCTGGGAAGCAGCGAGGTGCGTCACTCGTGTGGATTGGCACTAGAAGTGCGGATACAATGACGCCGCACAGAAGATGAAGAAGGCGCATGCTAGAGTCTCTTGAACCCTTCGTTAGATTTCGACTGAGGAATCTTTGGGACGCGGCGGTTCATGCGAAATCTTGTGTACTCACAGTGACTAACGGCCGCATACACGATAAGATTTGTGCAGGCCGGTGGTGCAGTCGAAGGAAATGCTGCGCCGCGCGTGCCAACGTGCCTCGTCCTGGCAGTCGCCACAGCTGTCCAGTAGCTTCTCCGTAGCAGTGGAGGCGACGCGCCGCCCGCGCGCGTCTAAACAGCCTCAAAATGTGCATTTAACACCCAAAATACGCTTCACGAACCGGCAATTAAACGTTTTATTGTCCGCCAAGTCCATTTCAGATAGCTTCGTGTTCGCTTGTAGAGCGCTGCGCTGCAAAGATGAAGTGAAACTACTGGCAGCGACAGACCCAAGAGCTTGGAATGTGGCGTTGAAGCGTCGACTGGACGTAAGGGACGAACGTGGCGCTGCAGAGCTGCTGGGACTCGTGGCCAGCTTCGCTGTGAAAAACGCCAGTGAACCCATTTGGATCGATCTGTTATTTACGGTATTACGACAACGATCGTCCCGTTCCTTTCGTACTGAAGAGATTCAGGCGCTGCTGACTCAGTTGAAGAAGAGATACGGGCCGCAATTTGTGTCTCGTGTGCTGGTTGAAGTGATCAACGGCTGTGCCAACGTTAAGCTCGCAGGAACCGCTGATGCCGCCGTCCGTTGTGGGCCACTTGATGGCCAAATTGGCACAGAAGAAGAAGTACACGGAGGTGTTGAAACTGTCCACAGAGTATTTAAGCCACCCGGATTTTGACCCAGCTAGAGATTTCCAGCAGCAAGGCTTTTTGACGCTCTTTCAAGCATGTGTGAAGACGAAAACCAATCCAAGGAAAATTGTACGCACCTTTTTGGACTATGTGGAAGGCAGCGTCAGTGCTGCTGAGGGTGACGTGGAGAATATTAGGAGTTTAATGCTGGAGAGGGGCTTTGGGTCTGCCATTCAGTGCTGTGTGACACTGGAGGAGTTCTCGCTGGCTTTGCATTGTTATAAGATGATGGAGAGTACTCGAGAGAGGCTGATTGGTCGTGATAACATGGATATTGTGTCTGAAGATAGGGTCCGAATTGAGGATCGAATTATCCCGCTGGACGAAAACATGGGTGTAAACGTGATGAAGGCTTGCTAGGCAACAAACGACTTCTCTGCTCTAAAGGAAGTGTTCCGAGAGATTGCAGCGCGAGGTGTTGCCCGCAGTGCTGGGTTTGGGTCTGCAATTCGGTACTGTCACGAGCATTTGGATTCAAACTTCTTGGAAGAAGTTTTAAGTGAGGTTTTCAAGACGGAATTGGATCTTGCGGGTGCGTGGATGCTGGAGGTTGAGAACTATAACGACGCCTTGGGCTGTTTTGCGGCCACGGGGAAGGCTGAACAAGCCAAGGAGCTCTTCTCACAGATGACGAGCAACCCGTTCATCGTGCCAGACCACATTACGATGTTGGAGATGGTGGAAAGCCACCGTGAGGCGTCTATCGAGGAGATTTTCGACCTCATGGACGCCTTCCTCGAGTGGGAACTGGCCCCGAACCTCCAGGTTTTCACATCTCTTTTATCCATTTGTATGCGGCGGCGTGTGGTAGGCGACGCTGTTGCGCTCATCGATGCAATGGAGAAACACGGCGTCGTCCCCGACGCTGTTGCGCTCATCGATGCAATGGAGAAACACGGCGTCGTCGGGGACAACAAGGCGTTTACAACGATCGCCTTCATTCACGCGTCTCACGGCGACCTGAAAGCTATCGTGGCTGTTATCCGCGAGATGTCTACTATGGGTATTGCTTCGGACAAGGTCTTCTTCGATTACGTTGTGAATGCGCTTTATGGTTCGTCCGGCATTGACATGTGCTTCTCGCTGTTCCGTGAACTGAGTCAAGAAAACTTGACTATCCCCGAAGGCCTGTACGTCTCGTTGGTTGACCTCGGAACCCAGATTGGTTTAATAGAGCGCACGTTGCACGTCGCGTACAATATGGAGTGCGAAGGCTTCCAGCTTTCGGGCGAGCAGTTGCACGAGTTGATGGTGCGGTGTCAGTCCGAAGCTGAGATCTCCGAGTTCGTTCGCACATTCTCGTTATTGCACCAGGGCTTCCAACCCGAGACACCACGCTTCGACGTGGAGGTGTATGAAGATCTGATTGCGATGTTGACTCAGTGCAACCGCAAGAATGAGGTCGCAAAGGTCCAAAAGTTAGCTCAAGCCGCAGGACATGACAACTTGATCGTTTAGGCGAGTTATCTACGACAGCATAAATAACTAATGGACCCATTTCTAACGAAGAGACACCACAAGCTTTCTCCGATGGCTCCTATCTCCACGCGCAGCGCCTCACCGTAAGCTGTAGCTCTGTACTACCTCAGCTAGCAGTACACTGATACACGTTATCGTTTCGAACTGCAGGCGTCACTTCTTCACCTCCCTGTGCCAGATCTGCACGACACGTTGAACAAGTACCTCCGCTCTATAGAGCCTCTAGTTTCTAAGGTGTCTGGTGTACATATATATATATAATCTACTACGCAAGTCGTTCTTAACACATATATCCCCCTGCAGGAGAGATTGGAGACTACCAAGAAACTCGCCCAGGAGTTCGGAAAGCCTGGAGGCGAAGGAGAAACTCTACAGAAAGAACTCGTTCTACGTGCTGAACAAAAGGAAAACTGGGTAAGTAAAATACCAAGAAACAATTGTGAATACTTTCTCATACTACTTTGTAGCTAGCAGATTGGTGGGAACAAGTCGCGTACCTCAGTGACCCAACGCCCAACGCTTTGTTCGTCAATATGGTGACAGGTTTTGGCTCGTTCCAAGACTTCGACCGGCCTGTGTCCCAAGCCCGAAGAGCGTACGATACACGTGTGCGTATATCGAGAGACTCAAGCGGGAGAAAGTGCCTCCCGAGACGTTGGGCGGCCGCGTGTTGTGTATGGAAATGTTCCGCCGACTCTTCTCCACGTGCCGCATTCCAGACAGACCGACGGATCGATTCAAGCGGGTAGATCCAGCTACCGTCCGACACATTACCGTTTTCTGCGAAGGTCGAATGTTTACACTACCCGTGTACGACACAGAAGGAGAGATATTGACTATCGGAGACTTGGAAGTGCAGCTTCTGCATATCTTACGTCACTCGCAGTTCCTGAACTCCGTTCCAGCGGCAAATGACGACGATATTCCGCAGTTTGTAGGCGCTTTGACAGCCTTGGGACGCGACAAATGGGCTGAAACGCGCCAGGCTTTAGTGCAATTCGACCCGTTGAACCAGCGCAGCCTCGACAAGATCGAAACGAGTCTCTTCTCCTTATGTCTCGAGTCATCGACGCCATATTCGATTTCAGAACCTTCAACGGAGGGCTGAGGCGAAACAACGACGAGCTGGAGCATCCGCAAAATAGTACTAGACTCTGTGGTCTTGTAACAGTATTTTTCCGCCATTTAGCATATCACTTATTTACTCTACAAGAAGATTTTGAATAGAAATGTTAGCAGCATAAGTTGTATAATATTTAAAGTTGCCAGCCATTTCACTACTGCGTCGATATTGCATATCTGCTGATCCATCAAGACTTACAACTCCAGGTGTTATTACTTGATAGCCTCTTTACACTTATTTACATCAGATACTGTATCAAAAATTTGGATACCGAAATTTGGATTCTAACTTTCGGCAGAGCCTAATGTTGCACCAGAGCTCCGCAGTGTTGACGTCCATCTGCAACAGCCGCCGGTAATAACGCAGCGCAACTTCGGGGTGATCTGTGTAGAAGTAGTTGGACGCTAGACACGCGATGGCCTCGACGTTGGAGGCGTCCAACTGCAGCACCTCTTTGTACGCGCTCACACTCTTCTCGACGTCGTTGAGCATATCGTGAACTCGAGCAATGCTGACCAGTAACTGGGTATCCCCTGGGAACTTGATCCTGGCCTTCTCGTACCTGTCTAGCGCTGTATTCGGCTGATCCAGACGCAGATACACCTTACCCAGCTCGAGGTACGTGATCACTGTGTCCTGGTTCCGCAGGGACGACTCAAATTGCTTCTCTGCATCTCGAAACAGCCCCAACTGGTAGTAACACTTGCCCAGTCGCGCCTTCCACCACCAATCCTTGTATTCAGCAGCTACTGTTGCCTCTGCGGCCAGTTCAAGTGCTTTCCGTGGGTTATGTTCACAGTAAAGCAGGTAGTCCACCAACGCCTTCGCAATTGCCGGTCGTTTGGCGTACCGCTTAAAGTCCAAACGGTTCACATCAATGAACACGCCCGAGTCGGACGCCTGCATTCCGAACGGGAACTCATTGGAAACGTGCAGGTGCCAATGGACGACGTTGTATGCGCGATGAAGAATCGTAGTACTTTCATTAGTACGCGAAGTGAGGACAGTTGGGGGTAAAAATTTTTTGGGATCATATACAGTACTGATCTGATACAAGAACTGACTAACTTCCTTTTGCTTTGATCAGATAGGTGAACAGGAGGACAAGTGGCATGAGATATGTCTCTTATTGATCTTCTCCAGCAGACTAAGCTACTCTTATTGATCTTCTCCAGCAGACTAAGCTACCTGTCCTATAGGATCATGTCGGCGGCACCCACATTATTGTGCATCTCTTCGTCCGAGGAACCGTCAGATGGGTACTCGTGAGCCAAAGGCTCATCGTCGTCGGAGTCGTCAGCTATGTCTTCAGGTATCTCGACCGGCACAGGCAGCTCAATTTCCTTGTGTGTTGTGCGGCGCACACGTCCGCGAGGTACATCCGCAAGTCGCTGGACATACTCGGACGAGAGTGTTTTTATGACACCCACAAAGGTGGCCATGCTAGGACGGGGATTCGGAAAGCGGCTATTGAGCTCTCTATTGAAGCGCTCAAGAGGGTTATTGGTGCGCGCAATAAGATCCTTATCCAACCCAGCGACGTTCCACACCTCCACGTCGTACTTTCCTAGCCATGTACTGTTAAAGTAATCCCAGAATCCGCGCCACTTTGCCTTCGAGTAGGCAAGCCCAAGTGACTTACAGCGCTCACGAATTTCCCGTTTCACCCACATGGTTCCACGTACTACTAGACTATGCTCCAGGACTGTAAGCATATCGATTACCCCACTGGCCATGGCAATGCAGCATTCTTCTTCCGGAATCGCGAAACGCTTCATTGCACGTCTAAGTGCCTGTTTTAGATGGAATAGACAGCCGACCACTATAGCATTGGGAAATTGAGTCTGCACAGCATCCAGTAGACCACTCTCAAAGTCACACACAATCTCGGCGGGCTCAATCTGCTGGTCAGTAGCTTGCACAACAAAGTGCATCATGTCCCAATACGAATCTCCAGTACGAGAGGTGCTCAGCACATAGAACACCGGTACAAATATCCCGGAGGCACGATCGTGCACCATGAAGATCACACACTGCTTGTAGCCACGAGGCACACAGCGAAACGTGCCGTCTATAAACAGCGTAGTTCCATGGTAGCGGAGGAGATTAACTAGAGCAGGATGGGCCCAGCCCAATAACCGTGTAGGCTTGTTCAGATTCTCTCGGTTAATCGTGACGTAGTGGAACTGAAAAAAAGAAACGGCTTCATTCAAGGCAAGAGAGAGTGGCGGAATTTCGACAGCTCCGTGTACATCTCCGCTGAAGTGCTGGTGTCGTGCTCGATAGACACGCCGCAGTACTTGGACTTCGGATAGGCCGCGTACAACATTCCCATTCTCAGTACCGTAAAACTCTTCTCGTAGAGCTTCCCAAATACGTCGGGCTGGAAGAGCAACTTGCTCAATAGCCAGCACGTCCACTCGATTCATCATTACGGCTGTTACATCTTCCAGTCTGCTCCCAACAACAGCAACACGGCAGGTATGAGGGCGCCCAACAGAATAGGCCATGGAGGCGATGGAGAATTCCATCGTGCCGCGGCACCCTTGACGAAACCTGGAGCAACGGTAGGCGATCTTCCTCGAGGAAGCCCATGCGCGAGTGTATTTAAAACCGCGATAGTAGCACGTTGTGCGCTCTTGGCGCCCTTGGCCCCTGGGGCGACGGTGTGCTGTTCCTACCTCAACCGTAGCCTCGACGGAGTCTTGAGTGGTATCGTCCATCTTGGAGAATGAGCATGCTGTCTGTTTCTGGAGCTCGGTGTGGCCAACCATTTGCAGATCTTGAATCAGATCACGACGAAAGTGGCCTCCGTACCTGAATCTGATCAGTTCCGTATATGATCCATTCTGCAGCTAACCCAGTTGGGCACTGGTCGTTTCCAAATTGTGAATACACTCTCTTTGTCGAGGAACGAACAGCACTATCACTTCAAAGTGCATGTAACTATGCGAATATGCAAGGTTGACGCAATGGTGAAGTCATGGTGAAGTATGAAGCCATATACCGTTTTTCAAAATCTACAATACAAGTTCTAGACTAAATAAATAAATAGGTAAATACTACAGTAGGTGGCAAAATACTGTGCCAGCATGGAGGGGAGGACCAGTGTCTAGTGCTCCCACGTCAGTGAGCTTTTCTTCGCAGCTGCTGCAGCTCGACGTAGTTTGGCTTCCGCCCTGCGCTTCAGGTACTTGGCGTCCGTCTCGTACGAAAACAGACGCGATGCTACTCCTTGGAACCCACTTCGACGCGGTGTGACGTGTTGCAGCACTGGGGCACAGGGCGAAGGTGGCATGTGTGCTGGCGTTGTGCTGGAGGAGGCAGTAGAACCCGTGACCGGAAGGGTCTTGCATTGTTTCGGGCCGGTGATGATGTGCTTGGACGGTAGTTGGAGCCTCGAAGCCTTGGTAATCTCGACGGACGGTTCTTGCGAGACTTTCGACTTGAATTCGACCACAGAAACCTTGGCGGGAGACGCAGCTGGTTCGACGACGCGTTGAATCGGCGTTTTGTAGAGTGAAGGAAACGTGAAGGTCGTTACTGCGCTAGAGAAGACAACAGGAACCGTGGCGGGAAGGGTCTTGTGTTGCTCCGGGCCGTTGCTGATGTGCTTGGACGGTAGTTGGGGAGCTTCTGGCTTGGGGTTCTCTACCGTAACGTCCGGTTGGTTCTTGTGTAGTTCAGGAACGCTGACAGCTTCAACGGACGATGTTGGCGAGGTTTCAACCGCGGTTGGAGCTGGTCGAAGCACCAGCGATGGGTGCGATGGGTCCTTGTGTGACACCGAAGCCTTGGTGATCTCGACGGACGGTTTTTGTGATACTTCTGGCTTGGATTCGGCTGAAGAAACCGTGGTAAGAACCACCGAAGGTTGGACGACACGTTGGATCGGTCCTTGGAACTGCGACTCACGAAGTTCGGCGAGAGGAACCCACGAGTCGAACTTCTGGATGAGCGACTGTACATCCTGCGGGTGGTGCTGGTACGATGAGGGATGAATCGGAGTGGAAGGAACAGCGAGAGGAACCCACGAGTCGAACTTCTGGATGAGCGACTGTACATCTTGCGGGTGGTGCTGGTATGACGAGGGATGAATCGCAGTGGAAGGAGCAGCGAGAGGGACCCACGCTTCGTACTTCCGGATGAGCGCTTCGACGTCCACTACTGGACTGGCGAGGTGGAGCGTGGCGCTGGAGGTGGCACGGGCCACAGCGGGAGCTTCTAACACGTTGACGAGGCGACGCGCGGACATGGTGGAGCTGAAGGAGAAGTCGGAAGGTTGCTGGTCGGGAGCGGAGGAGAGGAGACTTGAGCTCTTCGATGTAAAATCGAGAATGAGCTCCTCGAAACCAGCTCAGCAGCTACGACGAGACAGACCTTCTCGAGAACCAAGTACGCGTCAACGTGACAGCCACAAATTCTGTGAGCGACGAGGTGTTTGATGGGTCTGGCGTGGCGGCGGTGAGGATCATTTTCATTTGTATTGAGACGCTGAAGAGAAGCGATACTCGGACGCTTTTCGCTTCAAGGGCTAGGTTTCTACGTCAATACCATAAATATAAGTACAAAACCATTTTTTTAACGAAGAGGCACCAAAAGCTTAAGCTTTTCGCACCTGCTCGCGAAGCCAACGTAAGCTATTGCTCTGTACTACACCTCACTCAGCAGTACACTGATACACGTTATCGTTTCGAACTGCAGGCGTCACTTCCTCACCTCCCTGTGCCGGATCTGCACGACACGTTGAACAAGTACATCCGCTCTATAGAGCCTCTGGTTTCCAAGGTGTCTGGTGTACATGTATATATATAATCTACTACGCAAGTCGTTCTTAACACATATATCCCCCTGCAGGAGAGATGGGAGACTACCAAGAAACTCGCCCAGGAGTTCGGAAAGCCTGGAGGCGAAGGAGAAACTCTACAGAAAGAACTCGTTCTACGTGCTGAACAAAAGGAAAACTGGGTAAGTAAAATACCAAGAAACAATTGTGAATACTTTCTCATACTACTTTGTAGCTAGCAGATTGGTGGGAACAAGTCGCGTACCTCAGTGACCCAACGCCCAACGCTTTGTTCGTCAATATGGTGACAGGCTTTGGCTCGTTCCAAGACTTCGACCGGCCTGTGTCCCAAGCCCGAAGAGCGTACGATACACGTGTGCGTATATCGAGAGACTCAAGCGGGAGAAAGTGCCTCCCGAGACGTTGGGCGGCCGCGTGTTGTGTATGGAAATGTTCCGCCGACTCTTCTCCACGTGCCGCATTCCAGACAGACCGACGGATCGATTCAAGCGGGTAGATCCAGCTACCGTCCGACACATTACCGTTTTCTGCGAAGGTCGAGTGTTTACACTACCCGTGTACGACGCAGAAGGAGAGATATTAACTATCGGAGACTTGGAAGTGCAGCTTCTGCATATCTTACGTCACTCGCAGTTCCTGAACTCCCATCCAGCGGCAAATGACGACGATATTCCGCAGTTTGTAGGCGCTTTGACAGCCTTGGGACGCGACAAATGGGCGGAAACGCGCCAGGCTTTAGTGCAATTCGGCCCGTTGAACCAGCGCAGCCTCGACAAGATCGAAACGAGTCTCTTCTCCTTATGTCTCGAGTCATCGACGCCATACTCGATTCCAGAACCTTCAACGGAGGGCTGAGGCGAAACAACGACGAGCTGGAGCATCCGCAAAATAGTACTAGACTCTGTGGTCTTGTAACAGTATTTTTCCGCCATTTAGCATATCACTTATTTACTCTACAAGAAGATTTTGAATAGAAATGTTAGCAGCATAAGTTGTATAATATTTAAAGTTGCCAGCCATTTCACTACTGCGTCGATATTGCATATCTGCTGATCCATCAAGACTTACAACTCCAGGTGTTATTACTTGATAGCCTCTTTACACTTATTTACATCAGATACTGTATCAAAAATTTGGATACCGAAATTTGGATTCTAACTTTCGGCAGAGCCTAATGTTGCACCAGAGCTCCGCAGTGTTGACGTCCATCTGCAACAGCCGCCGGTAATAACGCAGCGCAACTTCGGGGTGATCTGTGTAGAAGTAGTTGGACGCTAGACACGCGATGGCCTCGACGTTGGAGGCGTCCAACTGCAGCACCTCTTTGTACGCGCTCACACTCTTCTCGACGTCGTTGAGCATATCGTGAACTCGAGCAATGCTGACCAGTAACTGGGTATCCCCTGGGAACTTGATCCTGGCCTTCTCGTACCTGTCTAGCGCTGTATTCGGCTGATCCAGACGCAGATACACCTTACCCAGCTCGAGGTACGTGATCACTGTGTCCTGGTTCCGCAGGGACGACTCAAATTGCTTCTCTGCATCTCGAAACAGCCCCAACTGGTAGTAACACTTGCCCAGTCGCGCCTTCCACCACCAATCCTTGTATTCAGCAGCTACTGTTGCCTCTGCGGCCAGTTCAAGTGCTTTCCGTGGGTTATGTTCACAGTAAAGCAGGTAGTCCACCAACGCCTTCGCAATTGCCGGTCGTTTGGCGTACCGCTTAAAGTCCAAACGGTTCACATCAATGAACACGCCCGAGTCGGACGCCTGCATTCCGAACGGGAACTCATTGGAAACGTGCAGGTGCCAATGGACGACGTTGTATGCGCGATGAAGAATCGTAGTACTTTCATTAGTACGCGAAGTGAGGACAGTTGGGCACTGGTCGTTTCCAAATTGTGAATACACTCTCTTTGTCGAGGAACGAACAGCACTATCACTTCAAAGTGCATGTAACTATGCGAATATGCAAGGTTGACGCAATGGTGAAGTCATGGTGAAGTATGAAGCCATATACCGTTTTTCAAAATCTACAATACAAGTTCTAGACTAAATAAATAAATAGGTAAATACTACAGTAGGTGGCAAAATACTGTGCCAGCATGGAGGGGAGGACCAGTGTCTAGTGCTCCCACGTCAGTGAGCTTTTCTTCGCAGCTGCTGCAGCTCGACGTAGTTTGGCTTCCGCCCTGCGCTTCAGGTACTTGGCGTCCGTCTCGTACGAAAACAGACGCGATGCTACTCCTTGGAACCCACTTCGACGCGGTGTGACGTGTTGCAGCACTGGGGCACAGGGCGAAGGTGGCATGTGTGCTGGCGTTGTGCTGGAGGAGGCAGTAGAACCCGTGACCGGAAGGGTCTTGCATTGTTTCGGGCCGGTGATGATGTGCTTGGACGGTAGTTTGAGCCTCGAAGCCTTGGTAATCTCGACGGACGGTTCTTGCGAGACTTTCGACTTGAATTCGACCACAGAAACCTTGGCGGGAGACGCAGCTGGTTCGACGACGCGTTGAATCGGCGTTTTGTAGAGTGAAGGAAACGTGAAGGTCGTTACTGCGCTAGAGAAGACAACAGGAACCGTGGCGGGAAGGGTCTTGTGTTGCTCCGGGCCGTTGCTGATGTGCTTGGACGGTAGTTGGGGAGCTTCTGGCTTGGGGTTCTCTACCGTAACGTCCGGTTGGTTCTTGTGTAGTTCAGGAACGCTGACAGCTTCAACGGACGATGTTGGCGAGGTTTCAACCGCGGTTGGAGCTGGTCGAAGCACCAGCGATGGGTGCGATGGGTCCTTGTGTGACACCGAAGCCTTGGTGATCTCGACGGACGGTTTTTGTGATACTTCTGGCTTGGATTCGGCTGAAGAAACCGTGGTAAGAACCACCGAAGGTTGGACGACACGTTGGATCGGTCCTTGGAACTGCGACTCACGAAGTTCGGCGAGAGGAACCCACGAGTCGAACTTCTGGATGAGCGACTGTACATCTTGCGGGTGGTGCTGGTATGACGAGGGATGAATCGCAGTGGAAGGAACAGCGAGAGGAACCCACGAGTCGAACTTCTGGATGAGCGACTGTACATCTTGCGGGTGGTGCTGGTATGACGAGGGATGAATCGCAGTGGAAGGAGCGGCGAGAGGGACCCACGCTTCGTACTTCTGGATGAGTGCTTGGACGTCCACTACTGGACTGGCGAGGTGGAGCGTGGCGCTGGAGGTGGCACGGGCCACAGCGGGAGCGTTGACGAGGCGACGCACGGACATGGTGGAGCTGAAGGAGGAGTCGGAAGGTTGCTGGTCGGGAGCGGAGGAGAGGAGACTTGAGCTCTTCGATGTTAAATCGAGAATGAGCTCCTCGAAACCAGCTCAGCAGCTACGACGAGACAGACCTTCTCGAGAACCAAGTACGCGTCAACGTGACAGCCACAAATTCTGTGAGCGACGAGGTGTTTGATGGGTCTGGCGTGGCGGCGGTGAGGATCATTTTCATTTGTATTGAGACGCTGAAGAGAAGCGATACTCGGACGCTTTTCGCTTCAAGGGCTAGGTTTCTACGTCAATACCATTTTCCTCTTTCAACAGGTCATGGGGGCAAAAGATCAGTCCATTCACGTGTTAACCTCTGGACTCGATGAGCGAGGTCGATGAGGTGGCGCGCGTAGGCGGCGCTGGAGACTTGGCTCGGGGAGGCCAACCCTGGGCGTGGAGTGGTGGGTAAAACGAGCGCTGACGAGGCGGTGGTTGCTTGATGAAGCTGCCTGGTTGCGCCGCCGCCGAAGAGCAAATGGCTGGCCTCCGAATGGACTGGTCTTCTAATCTATTCCTAGCGATGGGAAAACCCACCCTCCCGGAGACTGCATGCTACAGTTCCGTGTGTCGGGTAGGAAACCATGGCACGTACACATGTAGCTATTTCGGGAAGCTGAGAAGGCGGTGTGCTTCATGACCTTCCTCTCCGGAAAAGTCTTTTTCCACGTCTCCTTCGGCTCCTTGGAAAAGTCCCAAAATATAAGTACAAAACCATTTTTTTAACGAAGAGGCACCAAAAGCTTAAGCTTTTCGCACCTGCTCGCGAAGGCAACATAAGCTCTTGCTCTGTACTACCTCACTCAGCAGTACACTGATACACGTTATCGTTTCGAACTGCAGGCGTCACTTCTTCACCTCCCTGTGTCAGATCTGCACGACACGTTGAACAAGTACCTCCGCTCTATAGAGCCTCTGGTTTCCAAGGTGTCTGGTGTACATATATATATAATCTACTACGCAAGTCGTTCTTAACACATATATCCCCCTGCAGGAGAGATGGGAGACTACCAAGAAACTCGCCCAGGAGTTCGGAAAGCCTGGAGGCGAAGGAGAAACTCTACAGAAAGAACTCGTTCTACGTGCTGAACAAAAGGAAAACTGGGTAAGTAAAATACCAAGAAACAATTGTGAATACTTTCTCATACTACTTTGTAGCTAGCAGATTGGTGGGAACAAGTCGCGTACCTCAGTGACCCAACGCCCAACGCTTTGTTCGTCAATATGGTGACAGGCTTTGGCTCGTTCCAAGACTTCGACCGGCCTGTGTCCCAAGCCCGAAGAGCGTACGATACACGTGTGCGTATATCGAGAGACTCAAGCGGGAGAAAGTGCCTCCCGAGACGTTGGGCGGCCGCGTGTTGTGTATGGAAATGTTCCGCCGACTCTTCTCCACGTGCCGCATTCCAGACAGACCGACGGATCGATTCAAGCGGGTAGATCCAGCTACCGTCCGACACATTACCGTTTTCTGCGAAGGTCGAGTGTTTACACTACCCGTGTACGACGCAGAAGGAGAGATATTAACTATCGGAGACTTGGAAGTGCAGCTTCTGCATATCTTACGTCACTCGCAGTTCCTGAACTCCCATCCAGCGGCAAATGACGACGATATTCCGCAGTTTGTAGGCGCTTTGACAGCCTTGGGACGCGACAAATGGGCGGAAACGCGCCAGGCTTTAGTGCAATTCGGCCCGTTGAACCAGCGCAGCCTCGACAAGATCGAAACGAGTCTCTTCTCCTTATGTCTCGAGTCATCGACGCCATACTCGATTCCAGAACCTTCAACGGAGGGCTGAGGCGAAACAACGACGAGCTGGAGCATCCGCAAAATAGTACTAGACTCTGTGGTCTTGTAACAGTATTTTTCCGCCATTTAGCATATCACTTATTTACTCTACAAGAAGATTTTGAATAGAAATGTTAGCAGCATAAGTTGTATAATATTTAAAGTTGCCAGCCATTTCACTACTGCGTCGATATTGCATATCTGCTGATCCATCAAGACTTACAACTCCAGGTGTTATTACTTGATAGCCTCTTTACACTTATTTACATCAGATACTGTATCAAAAATTTGGATACCGAAATTTGGATTCTAACTTTCGGCAGAGCCTAATGTTGCACCAGAGCTCCGCAGTGTTGACGTCCATCTGCAACAGCCGCCGGTAATAACGCAGCGCAACTTCGGGGTGATCTGTGTAGAAGTAGTTGGACGCTAGACACGCGATGGCCTCGACGTTGGAGGCGTCCAACTGCAGCACCTCTTTGTACGCGCTCACACTCTTCTCGACGTCGTTGAGCATATCGTGAACTCGAGCAATGCTGACCAGTAACTGGGTATCCCCTGGGAACTTGATCCTGGCCTTCTCGTACCTGTCTAGCGCTGTATTCGGCTGATCCAGACGCAGATACACCTTACCCAGCTCGAGGTACGTGATCACTGTGTCCTGGTTCCGCAGGGACGACTCAAATTGCTTCTCTGCATCTCGAAACAGCCCCAACTGGTAGTAACACTTGCCCAGTCGCGCCTTCCACCACCAATCCTTGTATTCAGCAGCTACTGTTGCCTCTGCGGCCAGTTCAAGTGCTTTCCGTGGGTTATGTTCACAGTAAAGCAGGTAGTCCACCAACGCCTTCGCAATTGCCGGTCGTTTGGCGTACCGCTTAAAGTCCAAACGGTTCACATCAATGAACACGCCCGAGTCGGACGCCTGCATTCCGAACGGGAACTCATTGGAAACGTGCAGGTGCCAATGGACGACGTTGTATGCGCGATGAAGAATCGTAGTACTTTCATTAGTACGCGAAGTGAGGACAGTTGGGCACTGGTCGTTTCCAAATTGTGAATACACTCTCTTTGTCGAGGAACGAACAGCACTATCACTTCAAAGTGCATGTAACTATGCGAATATGCAAGGTTGACGCAATGGTGAAGTCATGGTGAAGTATGAAGCCATATACCGTTTTTCAAAATCTACAATACAAGTTCTAGACTAAATAAATAAATAGGTAAATACTACAGTAGGTGGCAAAATACTGTGCCAGCATGGAGGGGAGGACCAGTGTCTAGTGCTCCCACGTCAGTGAGCTTTTCTTCGCAGCTGCTGCAGCTCGACGTAGTTTGGCTTCCGCCCTGCGCTTCAGGTACTTGGCGTCCGTCTCGTACGAAAACAGACGCGATGCTACTCCTTGGAACCCACTTCGACGCGGTGTGACGTGTTGCAGCACTGGGGCACAGGGCGAAGAAGGCATGTGTGCTGGCGTTGTGCTGGAGGAGGCAGTAGAACCCGTGACCGGAAGGGTCTTGCATTGTTTCGGGCCGGTGATGATGTGCTTGGACGGTAGTTGGAGCCTCGAAGCCTTGGTAATCTCGACGGACGGTTCTTGCGAGACTTTCGACTTGAATTCGACTACAGAAACCTTGGCGGGAGACGCAGCTAGTTCGACGACGCGTTGAATCGGCGTTTTGTAGAGTGAAGGAAACGTGAAGGTCGTTACTGCGCTAGAGAAGACAACAGGAACCGTGGCGGGAAGGGTCTTGTGTTGCTCCGGGCCGTTGCTGATGTGCTTGGACGGTAGTTGGGGAGCTTCTGGCTTGGGGTTCTCTACCGTAACGTCCGGTTGGTTCTTGTGTAGTTCAGGAACGCTGACAGCTTCAACGGACGATGTTGGCGAGGTTTCAACCGCGGTTGGAGCTGGTCGAAGCACCAGCGATGGGTGCGATGGGTCCTTGTGTGACACCGAAGCCTTGGTGATCTCGACGGACGGTTTTTGTGATACTTCTGGCTTGGATTCGGCTGAAGAAACCGTGGTAGGAACCACCGAAGGTTGGACGACACGTTGGATCGGTCCTTGGAACTGCGACTCACGAAGTTCGGCGAGAGGAACCCACGAGTCGAACTTCTGGATGAGCGACTGTACATCTTGCGGGTGGTGCTGGTATGACGAGGGATGAATCGCAGTGGAAGGAGCGGCGAGAGGGACCCACGCTTCGTACTTCTGGATGAGCGCTTGGACGTCCACTACTGGACTGGCGAGGTGGAGCGTGGCGCTGGAGGTGGCACGGGCCACAGCGGGAGCGTTGACGAGGCGACGCACGGACATGGTGGAGCTGAAGGAGGAGTCGGAAGGTTGCTGGTTGGGAGCGGAGGAGAGGAGACTTGAGCTCTTCGATGTTAAATCGAGAATGAGCTCCTCGAAACCAGCTCAGCAGCTACGACGAGACAGACCTTCTCGAGAACCAAGTACGCGTCAACGTGACAGCCACAAATTCTGTGAGCGACGAGGTGTTTGATGGGTCTGGCGTGGCGGCGGTGAGGATCATTTTCATTTGTATTGAGACGCTGAAGAGAAGCGATACTCGGACGCTTTTCGCTTCAAGGGCTAGGTTTCTACGAAATCGTCAATACAACCATAAATATTAGTACAAAACCAAGAGGCGCTGTTGACGACAATGACTGCCCCCAACCAGAAGAAGATTGCCATCCATTTGCCCCAACCTGATGATGCAGGAGTTCCGACTGCAGATCGCCCAAATACACTCCCGCTTATATCCTCCACTGCCTTGACTGTTGGCTTCACGGGTTGCGCTTTAGGCCCAGCATTACGTCCCTGTCCCCACTCCTCAGGCGTCATGGCGGCTTCTCCCGATAACGTATCCGGATACAAGTCGCTCTGGAACGTGTGTGTCGCCTCTTTCCGGGGCACGCGGTAACTCACAACCTCACAGATGCCACCTACACTGCTTCCACTTGCGCTGAGGTTCAATACGCGCGCAACTTCGCAAACATTCGTATCCCAGTGCACTATGATCCAGCGCATGTACATACGGTGCCCGAGTCAAGTCCACCTCAAACATCCGTGCACTACGGTCCCCTTTGCCTAGCACATACAACAAATCCAAGTCCGCGTCGTACATCGGGAATACTTGCCCCACGCCTCCTGCATCCAGGCGCTCACGGTGCACGCATTTGGCCAATTGTCGTGGATCCCACAGCTTCAGCTCTCTCTGGTCACTCCCGCACGTCACAAAATGCTGGGTACGTCCACACCATACCACACTCAGGTGTTGCTTCCCTGTATGCGCAGCCTCAATCCCCGGCGCCGAGTGCTGATCTAAAATCCTCACAGCCTCGTGTCGCTTATCATCTGGCTGTTGCCGTCGTTCGCCTGTGTCTTTGCTACTGTGTCTGCAATCCATCCGCCGACTCCGTTGGCTCTGAGGCTCTGGTATCAGGCGTTCAGGGAACTGGGAGCAGCTGGATAGAGCTGCGTCGGCGTAGTCGATTGAACGATCCTTTGAACTTCCTCTCAGATGTTTAAAGAGATGCTGCTCGTTCCTTTAGAGTCACGGAGGCATGGCATCAAACTTATGTGTGTTTTCGCAAAATGATTATTGCCTTACAACAGAGTACTGGTAATACGATAAGAGATATAAAATAGAGGTGCTCCACTACAGCTTTCGGATAGTTTAGCAGGCCGAGTAGGCTTGACGTCGTACTTGATAGCCACTCTAGTCTCGCCTGTTGTCGGAGGTTTCGAAGCCTCTGCTACTACTGGAAGGCGAAGATGGACTTATCGTAGTGGTCGAGAACTTGCCAAGCCCAATTAGAAGCTGTGCCGAATGGTGGTCTGGATGGTCATGGGCATGGTGCGAGTGATCCAGATGCACGTGTTTATTTACTGCTAAAACACCGGCAAAAATGCGATACCACTCTTGAATTAGCTCCAACACCCATAAAATCCGAACAACGTAAGGACTGCGAGTACTTACCGGTCCCTTCCACAATGTTGTCAGCGGGTGCAACACTGCTGAGTGGTCGCTTGCGTCCGTTTCCTTCATGGAGGCCGCGCGAACGCTGCTCAGAGTCTCCACTGACTGCGTTAATCAATTATTACTCGCCGTAGCATCATTTTTTAGTATCACTTACCGTGTCTGGCCCCTTCCTCCTTAATAATCTGCAGCAGCGGGTCCTTATTACTCTTCGGACTGGGGCCTCCATTGGCTATAACTTTCAACCCAGTTCCTCCTCCTTCTCCGCTGTGGTCTTGTAGTTTTGGCGCCAAAGGTGGTTGTGGGCTCCGTCGCAATTCGTCTCCTGTCTCCTGGTACGCCGTACTTAGGAGCGCCACCACGAACTTATTATGCAGGTCTACAGCAGCAAAAAACTGCATACTTTAGTCATAAACGACCAGTAAAATAGCAGTAACAACCACGTCAGCCGTACGTTTATCCGGTCCCAGGAGCTCCTCGGCAAGCGCATGGAACTCCTCCAGCGAGAGTTTGGCTGCCAGGTACAGCTGAAACGACCCCCAATAGCGCTTCCATGCGTCGCGGTGACGACGCTGCAGCCGATGAAACAACTGCAGCTTGAGCTTCTGCAGGTTGGACAGCGGTGTTGCCTCGGAGCGCTCGGCCATCGCTTGGTGCTTGGCAGATATCCGGCGCCGCTGTCAATCAGAAACGCGCTGTTCTACGGTTACTCCACACCATCAAAACACATATTTTGTGTGGCGATGATGTGGCACAACGTAGTTCAAGGAGTGTTGGTCCGTCCTACTCCGCGCACTCATGGACGCAGCGAAGATCGAGGCGCGTTTGCGTACCTACTACGCCAAACACAACCCGGGCAACGACCAGAACATGTACGTGCATTATAGACATATACTTGGTGGTGCGGTTATTCATTTCGGAAGCTCTGTAAAGCCATGTTACGTTCGTATAAAGTTGATCTATATTTTGTGTTATTTGCAGCGGTGAAATCGTACGGAAATTCGCTGGTCGAGAGCGCCAATTGTGCGCAAAGCTTTTCAAGAAATACGGTGAAGCGCCAGATCTCACTTTAGAGGATGAGGATCATGTTCAGAAGGGAGAAATGAAGAGAAAACGCTATTCCAACGTCACATACGACAAGAATTTCAAGGCATACAAGCTGGTGGAGCCCTCAGACAGCCCGTGGGACTTACGCTCAGCGAATTTTGATGCTCTAAAGGCTCTTCAAGTGCCTAACAAACAGTTGAAGATTCCTGTGGCGACCTATCCACTGGATAATATCCAAAAGTGTCGGCATTTTGTACGTCACAAGGCTGAAAGAAATTAAAAACATGGAGACTAACTGTGTGTCTGGATAGCTGCCAGAGTCAGACGAAAACAGACAAACACTGATTGGAAGGCCTAAGAAGGCTACTCCATCTGCTGATGCCAAGACGGTTGAGAAGAAGACCGTGACTCCAGCTGCGCCGTCGCTGTTTGAGCAACTTGCAGGTATGACATAACGAGGTTGTACTGCGTGTTGGCTTGTTGTACTCATTTTGTTCTGGTTAGATACGTACCTGGATGGACCCTTTCAAGTTCTCCGTCGCTGCTTCGTTGAGCGGATGCGTGTATTCGTCGTCATTCGTCGGATTAATAGTGTTCGCGGTACGTGCTCCGGGTTTCTAAAGGCGTTCGACAAGCACATGAACTTGGTCCTGCTGGACGTCACCCAAGAGTTTGTCCCACTTAAAACGCATGAGAGATTGCTGCGTGAATTGCGAGAAGGCAATCGTGTTGCTAGTGATTCTGTGTTCTCTGCGGCAGACAGCCGACGCAATCGTCGAGTGCTTGCTGGTGTTGGAGGCACCCAACGTGAGTATGTGAAGCAACTTTTCATACGAGGGGATAACGTTGTATCTGTAAGTGCTATTGCTGGGCATAGAACAGGTAAGCGACCACAAAACACTAGACCAGTCAAGCATTGTAATCCCAGGTCCTAGCCTAAAAAGGTACAATGTAATGGATGGGGAACACAACTTTCTGGGGGTGAATGTGTAGGGTATTAGCGATGCTTACCAGAACGTGAGAAGAAGAGCTTGAGGGTGCCGAATTCAACGGAGGTGTGCGTCGAATCTGTTGATATTACAGGTCCTCCGGGTCGTCGTTTTCGTGGGCCTTTAACATCTTGCGGTTGTACGCTACGGTTCCGAGCACCAGTGCCAATAAGAAGATGAAGAACGCGTAGAAGACGAAGAACATCCAAAGCGCCGTGTTCGTGTCATCTGTCTGCAGCACCGAGCGTGTGCACAGCGCGAACAGAGCGCCAAGCAACGCGTAGACACCTATCAGACACAGCGGGATGATGAGGAGATCTTGCCACGAGTTACCGCAGCAGATCGCCCGGTACTCTTTCTTCTTGGATGCCTTGTGCGGTTTGACTTCGGTGACGTTTACATCTTCAGTGAAGACTGGGGTTTCCACTTGCGCGTACTCGGAGTCCGCCATGACTTCTGCTTCAAAGTGACTGTGGCGGTACGTCTTGTCGTGTAATGGCTATCGCTAGGCGGCGCTTCGTTGAAGAAGAAGTGAAACCCCTTGAACCCAAGGCGCTTCCTCCCATTCTTGCATTGTTATCACCAAAAATACGGACCGGTGGCTTCTGTGGTTATCAATTTCGTCGTTCACTTGGAGGAAACTGTCTGCGGCAAGTTTAGGTAAATCGAGTTGATGACCAAAGGCAAGCACGGCTCTTTCGAAGAGAGGCGTTCAGGCTGGGCCTAGAATTGACAGGCTAGTGAAGCCTCAGCTTCCTCTTTGCAAGGATAGCCCTTCCAAAATAATACTGTGGCTTGGATTAGTGAAGCACGCGGAAAACTCATGGAGGGCGTGGTTTTGGTGGAGAGGTCATCAGGGGCCCTGCACTACACCAAGTCTTTCACCGATAGATTCGACGCCCATCATCCGAAGAGTGAACGCCTCAACCTGGGTGCTCTCCTTTTTGCACTGCATAACTTTGCAGGTGCGCCATTTTTTTTCATGTTAGAACTTCTAACACTGAAAGTCGTTTCATGCACTATTGGTCTAGGCAGTAGCATTCGGGGGAAGTACTACAACGATGAAACAGATACTGAAACAGGGTTAGAGGCTAGCAGATCCGTCGGAATCGCCATGTATTCTACACCTCGCGAAAATATGGTGCTGACAGCTACTCCCTCGAATAAGCTGCTAGTGGTGCGATTTTCAAGATCATGACTTATTTCTTGAGTCAAGGATTCCTAACACTTTGTATGGTAACAAAGGTGTTATTCACGACTCCAGAGTTAGATGCTGAGGTGGCGAAGTACGTTCTCACCATGTTTTTACAGCTCCTTTAAAGTTGCTTTCTCACGTTTCTCATTTACATCAGGTGGATAGTTCGTCGGTTGGCTGTCAAGTATGAAAGCTGTGATAGCACGTGTACATGTACGGAATCGGAGCTCACGACCGCTCTGAACCAAGTGGTGGGTTTATGCTTGTGCTATTACTTTCGAGCTTTGGATCTCACACAACCTCTGTGGTATCTGTGCAAGGTAGCCTCGTCGATTTCGTCTAGCATTTTCTCAATCCGTCGACGATGCAGTGGAGATGGAGCTTATCCATTTCGGTGAAACTATTCTCATTCCGCTTGTGGGAGACTTCGAAGGTGGCACAAGCAAGCCGGATGGTGAAGAGTTTTTCCTCTTCTTTTACTTCTCTTCGTGCTGGGATGATTCCACAGCCGTGGGCAGCCCCGGCTTAACAACTGGAAGGAAATGTGGTAACACCGATTATTCCGAAGAGAAGTGTGGTGACGCTGTCGGGGCTGCTAACCCAACCGTGTCAGACATCTTACAGCACAATGCGAAAACATTTACCGTTCGGAATATAGTGGCATTGACCCGAGCGATTATCACCAAGAAGAAGCGTTTCCGATGGAGATCTCGAAATGCTGTTGCGAATCACTCTGAGCCGCACGAGTTTCGGCGTATAGTTGAGATTCGTACTCACGAACGGAAAGTGGCACTGGTAGAACCCCACCGAGCAGGATCTGCTTACGGCATCGCTGGCGTTCTTTTCCCGTGTGTACAGCTATCGTCAAACTGGACCACAAGATCAAACAATATGGCGGACAAATTGAACTCGCAAGAGCTCAGCCAGATCATTTGGAAAAATATCCCTGGTGCGTCCTTAGAAAAAGGTAAACGCCAAGGAGCCAACATTATCGCTTGGAGAAGTGGTCCATGCTGTATATTCTATCCAATTACAGCGGATCCAGAGAGTAAAGCTCGCGAACGCCACGCCGTCTCAAAACTGTTCAGTGTGCTAGAGCCTCTCCTCAAAGCAAAGGCAACTGTATGACGGATGAACTTGCCATCAGCCGCCGCCATGGCATCCGGTGAGATGGGCATCAATTGGAGATACGCGCCCTCGCTTCTCGCTAGAAATTCGTCCTAGGACTTGGAACATCACTAGGACAATGTGGTTCGTGAATAATGATTCAAGCAGATTCGATGCTTCAGGAGTAAGCGAAGAAGAGACGACGTCGTGGCAAGTACATAAATTTCTGTGTCGCGTTGGAGAGCCCGCCGCATCTCGTTCTGGTTCACTGTTCCGCTAGCGCCCAAGTCGAAAAGCTTGGACAAAACGCCGTGCTCTTTCGCTTGAATTGAGCACAAAGTCTGTCATCAAGATCTCCAGTATCTCCCGAAGCGAGTGCTGGTGTTGGGGCAATTATTGACAATAATAATTTATTGTCCAGGGATACTTGACCTTCTCAAATTTTCTCGTTTGTTGGGCTTGTGAACGAATTGTTCGTGAGTGGCGGTAGCTCGTTGGACTTGCGGTGGTCTCCAAGCTGATCTCTGATTTTTTTTTCTTCGTTTGATTGTCGTTGATATCGCTGCAACCTAGCAAATTTACCACCGCCCTCATCGCTGTGTTATTATCACAATGCTAGCAGCGGTTCCGCACCATTCCATCGGGAATACGTCTCCTCATCGTCGTTGATGTTATCACAAAGAGAAATAAACCTTCGCATTGGCACTCCAACCAGTGATCTTCTCGTTCTTTGGAGGGAACTCTTCCTGGACGTACTTGGCGGTTGTGAGGGTGGCACTACGTTTAGAGAGAAAAAAAAGCGGTTCGTGCATACGTCACACAGTCTCAACTCTGCTTCATGTAGCTGGTGGACGATATTCACCTCGCATTTGAAAGACTACTACATGCCGGTTGAAGAAACTGCTACCGTTAGACAGAATAGCGGGGTGGATCGTGTGTAGCTAGGGCGAGGTTAGCGACAGCCAGCGTCGATCCCGAAGTCCACATTCGTTTCGTGTTTAAGATGACTTCTCTCCAAGTGAGGACATCCCGACTTGGTCATCTATCCGACACTGACCATGTTATTAGCCGCTGCTATAGATGCGATTTCAAGACAGAAGGCCACAAACTCTTCCTCACTGATGCCGCGTGGGTCCATCGGCTCGAACTTCGAGAACGCAGTCATAAAAAGCTCCTGATGCAGCATCGGTTGCAGTGCCTTGGATCCCTCCACGAGAGTACGAAGTTCTTTTGACACAGAGTCCGGACGGGAAGCACTTCTTCGAGTCGCAGTGGCTGTACTGTACAGCGTCCGTTGAACTTCCGCGACTTCCAGGATTCCGTTGCCGTCATTGTCCAGCAAAGCGAAGACGCGTCGAATTGTCTGTGCTTCAGTTTCTCGAGCTGAAAGTTCCGAGTTGTAGTTGTTCCTGGACTTATCTCGAGCTTCCTCAACGTTAGCACAGATCTCGGTAGGAGTCGATGAAGCAACAGCATCTGGCAAAATGAGCCCTTCCGACATCAACTGGAGATACGCGTCCTCACATCGTGCTAAAAATTCGCTCCAGGTGAGTTCGTCACTGCTTCCACTGACACCACCCAATGTGTTGCTGTCTTCTACTGTGTGGCTCGTGAAAAGTGCTTCTAACCGAGTTCGTTGCTTCAGGAGTAAGCGAAGGAGAGACGACGTCGTGGCAAGTGCATGAATTTCTGCGTCGCGTTGGAGAGCCCACCGCATCTCATTCTGGTTCACTGTGCCGCTAGCGTCCAAGTCCATGAGAGCGAAAAGTTTAGACAAAACGTCGTGCTCCTGTCGCTTAAATTGAGCGCGAGGGCCGTCCTCAAGCTGTCCAGTATCTTGATCAGTCTCGCGTTCTCGAGCTGAGTCAGAGTGAGTGCTGTTGTTGGACAATTGTCCTTCAGGAACACTCAACCCTCTCACGTGCTCTCGAGCTTTAGCCTTGGCCTTGTGCAGGTGGCGGGTCCTGGATGTATCCACACAGGACTTCCCTTTCGTGAGAGATGGCAGCTGGTTTAACTTGCGATGGTCTCCACTCAAAATCTCTCGAGTTGGGCTCATCTGTAAGAGAAGATTTCAGCGGAACAAATTACCAACAGCAAGACGGCAAAATAGCGTTTTACCTGGTTCGGTCTGTACGGAACTCCGTTGAATCTTGCTGGAATATGAGGGTCAGGCATCTACAACAACAAGCACCCAAGTTAGAGCCCACACAAACAACAGGCAGTAGAATAATCTTCCCTACTTGAGATCGTCGATACTTGACAGAGGAACTTTGACTTCCATCCAGATAGCGATCATCCGCATCACCGTAAAAAGATCCTCCTTCTTCACTGCTCTCTGGCAGTATTGGATCGTTCAGAAGCGCAGCAGCCGTATCCTCATCGAAAGCACATTCCGGAGGGGCCTTGACAATCTTGAAGTGAGTGCCATTGGTGCCTCGTACATTCTGGTGGTGAACAGTCAAAATGGAGCGAAAACCATAGCGTAAATCTCCGTGGTCAAGTCGCTCGCGAACGATTAGATCGTCAAGTGGATACGGTGTAGCCGAAGCAACAGCATTACGATGTGACTGATGAACTTGATGTCGTCGTTTCTTGCTTGGGGATTGGAATTCTTCCAGACGCTCCTGCTGTTGCCTCATCGGCCATCGGAAGCTCAAGAGCTCGTCGACGGAAACGCATTGATGGTAGAACCATCGTAGATATTTGGCTTGTTGACGCTGCTCTACCCCACCTCGTGCAGCTAGTTCTTTCGCTGTATTTTGCTGTACTTCCGCCTCCCACGCATCACTGAGCGCCTGCTGAAGCGCGTCGAATGCAAACCGATTGCTAGCCGCCTCCTCTTTAGCCATCGCAACATTAGCAGCACGTTGGTTAGCTTCTTCCGCTTGGATCCCCCAGAAACAGTCTCCATTCTGACATTGCTGAGCCTCTTCCGCTGACATTGCAAGACGAGCATCGTGTTCTTCCTGCTGCTCGCGTTGTAAACGCTCCGTGTCTAGTATCTCGTCTTGAAACTCGAGGAAATCAAGCTGAACAATTTCAAGTTGTTGTGGCGTGGAGGCTCCAAGTGCCTTCAATCGCTCTGTTCTATCCTCAATTTCTTCTTCAAGTCGTCTCTTCGTCAGCTCCTGCTCAAAAACGTCAAGACCCCAAAACTGATCACCTCCGCTCAGTTGCAGCAGCTCCTGGTGGTTCATTTCTTGGCGACGAATGGCTTCAGACTCAGCTTCTCCCTGTTCCAGACTAAGACAAACTTCTCGTTCTTCTCTCTTCTGCTCTGATAATTGCGCTCGGGTCTCCCGTACTCGCTTTCGTGCAAGTCTCCCTCGAGAAAGAGACTGAATCGAGATGGCTGCAGCTTCTTTCTGCCCTTCCAAGGATAACCCCGTCGTCTCAGGAGGAGCCCAACTCGTTTCACTCGTGCGGGGACTGTAGTAATACTGCTGCTGAGTCGCAGGATCGTACACTTCGACCCACGGTGTGTCCTCATTAACGAGAATTACCATTTCGGTCATATTTGCTGCCTTCATTGCGTCTTCCTCACCATTCTCCTCACTGCGGATCTCTTGACTAAACTTGTTCGCTTTCTCCTGTCGAAGGGCTGCAACTCTCGTTCGAGCTTGCTGCGACCTCGCCGCGCTCTGCAAAGACACCACCGTCTTCAACACTGCGTCACTGTCACAATGCCGGACGACAGCGCTAGGTTCGAGAGGTGGTTCCCAGCGAACTTGACCGGACTCCGGTGAGAAGTAGTACACTGTTTGCTGCTCTTCGTCGTATAGTTCCAGCCACTGAGCAGCTTCATTCACCACAGTGTCTTGAGTATCTTGTACTACTTCCCAATTGGCATTTTCATCGAGAGCTGCCAACGTCTCTTCTTGTCCAGTCCAAATTCCAGAATGGTCGAGATACTCGGAATTCGACATAGGGTTCGTCCACGATGTCTCACCTGTTAAGACATTCGAGAAATACGTCTCGCCCTTGTCGGTGTTGCACTCAACCCAATGCTCTTCTTGTTCCTGCGGTCCCCAGTCGCTTTTGTCTTCCTCCATTTTACTGTTTGTGACTCTTTGACTCTTCAAGATCCTAAACTAAATACTACAAGTTGTTCCGTCCGGGTTACTGGAAAAGATGGTGCTGTCAGGTCGTGATATCTTGGAATACCTGCCATAATCTTCTGAACATACCAGAAGAAAACACTTCAAAAGAACAATAATTGGGAGGAATACTGTTCTTTTCACTTCGTTCGCGACAGTATAGCCTCAGCTTCGAAATTACAGGTTCATGATCTACGCACCCAATGGGTTACATGTCTAAGCAGATAGCAGGAGCTTCGTCTCGATCTCATTCAATTCTCAATTTACTCACAAGGGGTCATACCAGACAAGCCATCTTTGATGGACGAGAAACCCAGAGTTAAAAGACCAGACCAAGCACAGCGTATCGCCAAGAACAAGACCACGGACCACGTCTCGGTGAAGACTACTTTGAACTCCTTCTGCAAGCGAGGGGGGAGGTTCCTGCCAGGGAGAGCGCTACCATGGGAGGAAGTTCTCGCCGACATGAACAAGGGTGTTCTAGAGGCCTATCTCCTGGCGAACGTACATGTACTCCGACTTCTCAAGGAAGGGAAGGAGATTCCCGTATTGGACAAGAATTTTTTTCGAAGTTGTCTTTCAGCCGTAATGAAGTTGATCGTTAATCATAAGATCAAGGGCGAACTCGGCGAGTCTCTCAAAGTCTACAACGCGAGTCGATGCGTGCGATCTCTACAAGCTAATGGTGGGTACATCAACCAAGGGTGGTGCCACAATGCTGCGGACCAGATGGCTACGATGACACAGAACGCATTGTCCATGAATTTTTACCGACGTTTCCACAAGTTCTTGAAACGCACGTACATGATCGATGGACGAAAAGTGTACACTCTACTGCAAGGTATTCTGAGTCACGAGGATTACGTTCCTCAGGGAACACGATTCGACTCCATTGTTCAGGAGTGGCGAGAGAAGATTCCGCGCAAGGGCAACGGACGACTGGCGAACGATGCTCACCGACTTATCCCGCTCACGTATACGTTCCTTCAAGACATCGAAGAACGAAACTTATACGGAGATCAAGTCATGGATGAAGAAGAGCAGTATCACGAGCTACGAGTGTTCTCCATTCTTCCGACTAAGAGGGGATTCGAGTGCAGTCACATGAAGATGTGTCAACTGGGACTGTGGGGACTGCTGAAGCGTGCCGGCTACACAATTCCAAACCAAGGGAGTGGGTGGGAAGAAGTTCGTGACCAGTACTGGCGAATGCTTTTCAACATCAAGAAGTTCGAGACCGCCAACCGTAAATTTGCTGGTGAAATCGTTACTGATGGCAAAGCTGTATCAATCATCATGCGTAAGCCCAAGCGAGAAGCCGAACCCACCAAGAAGTACTCCGAAGATGACTTTGACGTGTTCTGGGGGCTCGATCCTGGTCGACGGGATATGTTCGTTGCAACTAACCAGTGGAATGAGACCGTTTCTTGCTCTTCTAAGGCGTTCTACGAAGAGGCTCGTTACACGAAAGCAAAGCAAAAGATTAGAGGCTGGCAAGACTGCAACCCCCAAGTACTCGAGGCGATCCGAAATATGCCGACGAAGAAAACTGCCTCGCTGGAGAAACTGAAGGTCTACATTGCTTTCATGACCCAGCGCATGGACTTGCTACTCGGGTTCTCTCAACTCAAGCCGTTCCGCCGTCTTCGTTTGAGAAGCTTTATCTTCATGAAGAAGAAGCTGCGTAAGCTATGCGAGCAACTAGTTCCGAGAGGTAATCGCGTAGTAGTTGGCTTTGGTGATTGGAGTAATCAAGACGTTGGTGGATTTATCAAGAAATGTCCGGCTGGCCCCGTGAAGGTCTTTGAACGAGAGCTTGCTCGCTATTGCACCGTGATTTCGATCGACGAGTATCGCACAAGCAAAGTTCACTTTGAATGTGAGCACGAGCTCAAGAACCAATACTCTCAACGGCTATGTCGGGATGGCGAAATACGCACACGAAAGGTTTACAGTGTACTCCATTGCTTGAACAATGGCTGTCGTGGTATGACTGTGAATCGAGACGTTAACGCCTCCAGAAACATGCTGCGTCTTCTTCAGTGTAAGCTCCGCGACGAAGATCGTCCTGTGGCTTACACTCGTCGGGTCACCAAAAAGAATAGTGCTATTGAGTGCCTTCGGGTGGCCCAGTAGCAGCTGAATGCGCATGTGCGCGGCTCAAGCAGTACTATTTTGGAACAGATAAGTTCCAAGTAGTACTTAGCAGAGTAGCGGTCCATGGAGGCAACAACACCCGCGATCGCGGGTCGTGAGCCCATACCAGGGCGAGGATGTTCCACATCGGCGCCAATAATGATCGTAGGAGCAGTACTCACAAGCGGCAAAGGCTCGCGTAGAAGGGAGTTCTTTCCGCCAAGCTTCATGTTGATCTTCAGACAAACGTTCGCACAGTATTGCGGTTTTGCATTGCGGACGTTCTGGGACACAATGCACTGGCTGGGGACTCCCAACACTGTGTCTGACATGCGCTTGATGTCTCTGTAGGAATCCTCGCTCTGGTCCTGTTTGATCACCATAATAAGTTGCGGGGGGCCTTTGTTTCGCGCTTCCAGCTCCTTGTGGCACATTTTCATCAGTTCCTCGACCTGAGCGCCACGGTGGTGATCCATGTGGATCATGTACGGATTGCTGTCTTCAATGATCATACCGCTTCTTCGAGCCACATTCACCAGGGTGCGAACAAATCCCTGAACATCACGCTCGCCGACGTTCGCATGGATCACAACCCCCCAGTTCCGCAGAGTAGCACCGTGCACCAACCGCTTGTCGCGCAAGTTCCATTGGCCATTGTTCGGGCGCTCAGACACATTGGAGTACTGGACGTCCGGGGGATCAATGATGCGACCATCTATCATGTTAAGGCGTTGGTCCACCTTCATACCGAAGGCAGCCAAAAACGGATCGTTCTCAAAACCTGCTAGGCGGACCTGGTCCATTATTACCTCGTGGCGGACACGCGGGGGCTGACTGGTCTGTCGAATTATTTCTGCAGTATCCAGATCGCTAATATTCGCGCAGCGTTGGCCTGGCGCCACCTTACACAACTCGATGGGCAGCCAGTTCTCTTTGCCCGCCCGTTTGCTTCCCACGTTCACCAACGGAAGATGCGGGTACGTCAAAGTAAATTTGTACCGCTCTTTGAAGTAATTCGCCACGGACATGTCTTCCCCCTTGATGTTAACCATGGTTTGGTTGGCTGGCTGTGCACTAACCCCGGAGATGGCGCGTTTTCGGTCCTTGCGGTGGGTCGGAACAACTTCAATCTTGCGCAATGCACGCGCCAAGTTCTTTGCGTCGCGGTCAGATAAGCCGCGGATGTCGTCAGCCGATCGTGCGTTCAAGACAGGCAGCACGAGCTCCATCAAGTCGCCAGGGGCGTAGAATACCTTAACCTCCTGGTCTACATTCATTAGCAGCTTCCGGTCAGCAATTCGTATAGCTTGGTGGTATCCCCAACACAACTCCTTTCCACCCTGGAGTGGGGTCGTTTTCTTCATAGAGAAGAAGCTATGACCCACCGTGATCAGGCGCTGAGCATTGAGATAGCGCGCCACGACGTTCAGAGCTTGTAGCAGAGGCAACACATTCACGTCGGGGTTGGTGTAGTAGTCCGCTAGAGAGCTGGTCGAGATTGTTTCAGCGAGCTTGATCTTCACGACAAATGTAGGGGGGCCTCGGCGACGTGTATCACCTGCAGCTGCTGGAGGTGGCGCAGTTGGGCTCGGACGATAAGGATCAACCTCGGCGAAGGTCTTGGAGGTCCATGGGAGCTCCGTAGGAGCGTAGATAGCGGCTCTACCGTCGTGGACGGCACGGATGACTCCAAACTCAGCTTCACATTGTCTCAAAACTGTATCCAACACAGTTTTTAACAGCGCGTCCGGAATGCGTGACGTTTGCTCGGTGTCGCTCGCCTCGGCGACTGTTTCCCTTTGGACATCCACGTGATATTTGAAGATCTGTGCTGGAGCTGCATCCAGCGACACAACGAAGTAATTTACCTGTAACTTGATCGGCCTGCCACATCGAGCCACACCTGGGCGACGGCAAATCAAAAAATCCTGTTGGAGATCCGGGTCATCGGCGCTTACATCGCGCACACCAGCGCGTCCAGTCCATTCATCCTGAAGGCGGGGGTCCGACACAGGATCGCCAATCGTTTCGTATCCAGATCCCGTGACCGTACCAACGCCCGGGCCAGCTTCTCCACGACCACCTCCAGGACCGCCTCGGCCTCCACCACGGCCTCCACCACCGTAGCCTCGGTCACCTCCCCCACGATCACGGTCTCCCCCACGGTGATCATCACGACGTCCACCTCTGTCTCCACCACGGTCGCCTCCTCGATCTCCTCCCCGGTCGCCAGCACGGCCGTAGCCGCGGTCATCTCGACCTCCGTATCCGCGATCATCTCGACCGCCACCTCCACCTCCGTATCCGCGATCTTCTCGACCGCCACCACCCCCACCGTATCCACGATCTCCGCCATATCCCCCACGCGAACGATCATCAAATCCACCGGAATACCCTCGCAAACGGTCATCATAACCGCCTCCGCTGCTGTACCTATGACCTCCCCAGTCATCATAACCACCACGTCCTTGGTCATATCCTCCTGATGACCCTCCATAGCCACCTCTGCTTTGATCGCAACCTCCCGACGATCCGTAGCTGCCTCGGCTTTGGTCGTAGCTTGTAGACGAGGTTCCATAGCCTCCGCGACTGTCGTATGAGCCCCCTCCTCGAGTCGAGACTCGACTGTCATAGTCGCCCCCACTCCCAGAGCCATAAGCACCACGAGTTCCTTCGTATCCTCTTGATCCGGAGCCGGAGCCGTAACCTTCTCCTCCTCCGCGGCTATAGTCGTCGTAGCCCGACGAGGATCTGTAGTCTCCGCCTCCGCGCAAGCCGTACCTCTGATTGTCACGCCCTCTTCCCTCACGGTTGCTCATTTTCTTCTGCCATCAAATGGTCCTGTTGGAGATGTCAATCTCCATCCATCAAGCTGACCAACTGGGACGAGATGCAAAGGGACGAGTGCATGGAGAGTTCTGGTTCATGCTCCAAGAAACTTGCTTGGCAATAATCAACTAATCAATTTGCGCAGAATGATATTGGTACTGTGCCAATTATTGCAATAATTGGAATAACGACACGCGCAAAGCGACGCTGGGCAGGAGCCGTTCAAGATCTCATTTGCGTGTCATTCTCGCCATGATGCACCAGAGCCCGAACCAGCAGTCGAGCCAGCCACTGCCCACCACCGTGCGCTGGATCCCGGACGCCGAAGTGAGCGTGTGCTATGGATGCCAACTGCTCTTCGACTGGGTGCGCCGCAAGCACCACTGCCGGTGCGCTTGAATAATCCTTATTTATTTATTAAAAAGTTGGTTAACAGTTGTCTACTATGTGCAGGTACTGTGGTCACGTGTTCTGTGAGCTGTGCACGCCTCAGCGTAGTCTCATTCGGGAGGACCAGATCCTCACTAACCCGGAGCGCAAGTACCTGGCCGTGAATGCTCATAACCCACAGCGTGTTTGTGATGACTGCCACGCAAGACTCGAGCCGGAACAGGAAGAGCTGCGTATGGCAACTGTAGCTACAGTTTGAGGACTGCATGCTGACTATTCCTGCTCTGCTTTATTCTAGGTCTGACGATGAGTCACGCTGTGCAGCAGACGGATGTGCAGGAGTCTGGGCCGCAAAGGTTCTTCAACAGTCCCTACTCGTTCACACTGAGAGAAGAGATCCGTAAGGCCACGTACAGCGTCAAGAACTTTACCTTCCAAGGGGTAGTCAAGGATCAGTCCATTCCATTACCGCTGCTCACTCACGCTAAGGGCATCGCTGTACGTGTAGCTGGTGCTTGGATGCCCTATTTGACTGGCTAACCGTTTTTGTGTGCTCTAGTTTCTGACTGTGATCAAAATGGGCTTCGTGTTCACGGGACGGATGGGAACAGGTCTCGTTATCGCGAGACTTCCTGATGGTAGGTGGTCAGCACCGTCAGCTATTGGCACTGCTGGTGTAGGCTGGGGTCCGCAGATTGGTGGCGAGATCACGGACTTTGTCATCATTCTCAACACCCAGCGAGCGGTGGAAGCTTTCTGTGCGTCGGGGCAAGTGAATCTCGGTGCAGAGCTAGGAATTTCAGCCGGACCTGTCGGTCGCGTGGCTTCTGGCGCGTTGGAGGCGAGCGCTTCAATGGACGTGGCTCCGTGTTACTCGTACTCACACTCAAAGGGACTTTTCGCCGGTATCTCGTTGGAGGGTTCAGTGATCCTCTCAAGGCCAGATATCAACCGCTCGTTCTACGGTAAGGCAGTGTCGGTCGCCGAACTTCTGGGAGGAGTTGAGCCGCCACCTGTGGCTGCTGCGCCGCTTTATGAAGCTGTTCGTGCTGCAATGGAGAGGTAAGTTACTGAGCTATGTTGTAGAGATACCTATTTGACGTTAGCGATCTCTGATTTTTTGTGCTGTGGTGTCCTGGTGTACAGTCCGGCAAATGGTGCCAACCGCGTCGTACGCAGCTCATCAAATCCAGCTCAGCAATACCAACCTGCCGCAGCGGCTGCAGGTACCGGGCCTGCGACACTTCCTCCAACCGAAGCTCCTGCTCCTATTGCGGCGTCCGCACCCACGGGCAGCTCGCTGTTCACTAATGCTCCGGTTAAGCTATAACCGTGGAAGAAAACTCGCGTACAACAGTCTCCTTTCTACTGGTGGCCGGAATTTGATTTATCCGATCGCACCATAGCTAGTTGGCAAGCTTTTAAAGTTACCCAGCGAGCAATGTTGAGAGAGATAAAGCTGTAAAGTTGGATGGGGTCCTATTACCCTTTTCAGCTAGTTCATCGCAGTTTCCAGCGCTGAGAAGAATTGCTCCTGCATTTGCCGTGCCTCCTTAGCCTTCTGTAAATACCAACAACAAAGCCGTATTAGTCAAAACTCACTCACTGACCCTCCAAATCGACTCATCACCAACCTCTGCTTGTTCTTGCTGCGCAGGTGTAAGTGCCGCAGCATTAGCCGCAGCGCTCGCGCTGGCTTGACTCCTTCCATTTCCTGCAGCTCCAGACCCGTCGGCATTCTCCATTTTGACATCCTCTTCCGTTCCTGTAGAGGAAGCTCCATCAGCAGCCACTGCGTCATCGTTAAACTCGTGCAGTTCTCCATGCACACGTTCGACGGCTTGTCTGGACTCGTCAATGGTGCGCCGGATGTCCCTAGCAGCCTCCCGTCGCTCCTGTACCTGTGTCTTAAGCATCTGAATGACCGTCTCCCGCGCTTGATGTGGGCGGAAGGCGTTGATGAGGTTGTGCATATTGAGAAATAGCAATTCTACATCGTCCAGCTTCTCGTTAAACATGGCTGGCTTCTTGATGAGGACGTCTACGAGTTCCACAAAGTTGGCGAGCAGCGATCGGTTAATCCTGCAACACAACGAACATCAGATGTAGTTCCTCTTGTATCTAATACTATACTGTATAACGTACTTCTTCATCTGGGCCTTGTAGTCCACCGGAACGTCGCTGTCCTCACCCTGGGCGTAGAGTTTTTTTTCTGCCTGGGGCAGCAGGTCCGGCACCACGTCCTGAGTGCTGTAGGGAGAGCCGAACATGTGATACGTGGGCTCCATCGGCTCGGGAGGTGCCGGGCCACTCTCTACACCAGCCGCATACAAAGCGAAGAACTTGGGCGGCGCTGGGAACTCGGAGACGATCTCCGGCGCCTCCTCCTGCTGCTCTTGCTCCGCACTCATCGTAATTGGAAATGGAAATTTATAATATCGCACTTATTGGAGTGTATACAATTAATAAAATATTGTGCACTTAATTAAGTATCCGATTCTTCGCGCATCAATGCTGTCTGTGCTGCGCTCTCGCTCGCGGCCTGTGGCTTCCCGCTCTACTCTGTACTTCCAGCGTATCAATGCGTCGTCCTCGTCTTCTTCGTCGCCGAAGGTGTCGGGTTTCCGTCGCGTGTGGAGCTCGTACACTTCGTTACTGGAGACTCATCCTCTTTCTACCAAGATCGTGACTGGGGGTGCCATTGCGGGGCTGGGCGACGTGGGGTGTCAACTTGTGCTGGAAGCTGAAGACGACAACACTAAGTTCGACATCAAACGCACCGCCATCTTCACGTTCCTAGGTGGATTCTTAATCTCGCCTGTACTCCATGTTTGGTACGGATTCCTCGGCTCGAGACTGCCTGGTGTTTCAGCTGCTGCAGTTGCCAAGCGACTGGCGTTGGACCAATTGGGCTTCGCACCCATGTTTTTACCTGTTTTCTTGTCGTCGGTGCTGACACTCGAGGGAAATGGAGAACAGATTTCGGATAAACTGCGTGCTGAGTGGTGGCCTGTCACGAAAGCCAATTGGAGCGTTTGGGTGCCAGCACAGATCCTCAACTTCCGGTTCGTGCCGGGGTCTATGCAAGTTCTCTTCTCCAATGTGGTGGGGCTGCTGTGGAACGCTTATCTGTCCTATGTCAGTCACTCGATCGTACCGAAGACTCTGGTTGAGGATGAGGTTGACAAGTCCGAGCATTAGATAGGTATCTGATGGTTTCAAAGGCAACGAGTATTAATTAGACTTCAAGGAGTCAAGAGCTACTCGTGATGCTAAGTGGTGAGTTCTATGAGTCATGCTGTGTCGGTTGAGCTAATGGTGAGGGCTTCTGAGTGTGTTTTGGAGAGGTGTTGCTAGGTGCTTCCGAGCTGACTGGACAGTTTTCGCTACGAATGATGTCAAACCACTTGGAGGCGCAATTCTTTCCCGGAAGCTACGTCTTCGACCGAGGTCTGGGTCATTCTCGCTGGCATTCGAAGAGGAGAAGTACGAGGCTGCCGGAGACAGCCAAATGGTTGCATTGGCGCACTCCTGTGGTTCGTTGACTGCGTTTGGCAACTCCATTAAGTTGTTGAACAGATCCGACCCACGCCTGTTTGCATCCTCCCTGGTCGACTTGACTGGGCGGATAGTTGTGCGCTTCTTCTGGCCTCTTCGTGTTGATATTCTATCGCTGGTGCTGTTGTTACCGAGTGGAACGACATCGTAGTCGCCAGTATCGTCGGGGCTTGTCAATCGCAGCTGGAGCTTCTCAACCTGCTCTTCTAAAGTGGATTTATCGACTGAAAGGGTCTTGAGCTCGAATTCCATCTGCACTAGATCAGCACGTAGACTGGCGATCACCTCGTCTTGTGCCTGTAGTTGCCGTGCCTCGAAGCCTGCAGTTCCGATGACAGTGGCATCGAGGGCGGCCTTAAACGAGTCACGTTCGTTTTGCAGGTGTAGAACTTGTGCGTGCGCTGCTGAGAGCTCCTCTTCGAGTCTGCGGCAGTGCATCTGAGCTTTGTCCAGTGCTTTGCGCGCCTCCACACGGTCTTGACTGGCACAAGTCACGGCAGTCTGGAGCAATTCGGTCTGCTGCAGTTGTTTAGCAAGGGCACGGAGCAATTCGTCTTGGGTTTCACGCATCTCGTTAGCTTGCTGATCGTCCTCAGTTCGTTGAGTCGCCAGGCGCGCGCTTTGCTTGAACAAGGCGTCTCTCTCTACACGAAGACTGCTCAGCTCACGTTCAAGATCATTATTCCTCTTCTGAAGCTCAAGTCGCTCTTTTTCCGCTTCTTGACGCTCTTGTTCATGTACGCGCTCCTGGTTCTCCATGTGAGATGCAAGAACGTCGATGTCTGCTTGCAGTTGACGGCATCGCTGATTGAGTGCGTCCTGGGTCTCGGCTTCGTTATCCATTTGTGTTTCATGCTCGTGGTTGGTGTTGTCTAAATTGTAAGAAGAACTCTCAAGCTCAGGTGACGAAGTGCTAGCTGCATCAGCCACTTGTTTTCGCGCTTCAAATGGAGTATCGGGGTCGGTCGAGTACCCATTTTTCTGGTTAGAGGAAGATGTCCAGCTTCGATCGGTTAGAGAGTTCATTGCTGCTGTTCTATCACCGTTGCAACTACGTTGTGGCTCAATTAAGCACTACTGGTAAAGCAAGTACCACTTCAACCATGAATACACTAAAACGTGCAAAAAAAATAGAGCACAAAAATGGTGGTTTATCATCCGTTTCCTGGAGTAGTGTGCGAACTCTGATGCAGTCGAACCACTTCACGAGCCATGACTTAGACGTAAGCCTCTGCATTGCATTCACTCGTCGTAGTTGTGCTTGATTGCTAAGCTTGTTCTCTTGAAGCTGCTCGAATCATACATCCACGACTGCATCCAGCAGCTCCCAAAGCTTCCAACTGCCGGAGACGCTGCTGAATCGAATGCCAGCACTCAAATCCCCACGCGCTGCTCTTCATATCACACTGTGTGCACGAATATGCTGAAGGAAGTCGTGTCGTTGCTGTCCCTCTTCTCACCGCGACTGTGCCGTCTTATCGGGCAGGTGTGGGAGCTCGCGTCGCTCAACGTGTTCGTACTGCTTCAAGTGGCAAACACGGCGCTGCAAGAGGGGCACCAGTTGCGAGACCAACTCGTGTTTAGCGAACGCTTCAACGCGGAAAGCTTGCATCACCAGACGATCCTTACCCAGCGATATGAAGACGAACTCACGCGCCAGCGTGTGAGCGATCAGACGCTGCGAGCCGAACTGCAAAAGGTGCGACAGCGAGCGAATCGCCTGGCAGTGGAGAATGGGCAACTGCATCTCGTTGTAAGTCGAATCCTGGACACTCAAGCCGCCATGGATGCCACTCGCTACGACAGCTCCAATCCAGCGGAACAAATGGTCGCACAGGACTCCAACTTCTGTGAAGATGTTGCCGCTGTTGGAGACGTGGAGGAACGAGAGCTTTACGGCGTTGGAGACGGAGACGAAGACGTCTTGGCCCGTATCGAAACTGTCCATCCAATAGAGAGCTACGCGACCGACTTCGAACAGCTCTTCCAGGCCTTGTTCCGAGGGGAGGAGCGTAGCACGCGCTTATTGAACGAGATGGACCGCTTCATCAATTCCACTGCTGTGGCCTTGCTTTGGAGATATGGCTCAACGGAAGAAGAACATCAGAAGATGCACCAAATGCTCAGTACAAGCACTGAGAGCACGCAAACCGAAGGGACATTACTTGAAAAACCTTCTCGTCTGAATTCTCGCAGTGGGGAGCAGTGGGAATCCGAAAGCGAGGAGGACTCGTCCGACGATGAAGGAAGACACACCCAAGTGCTTACTCAAACCATCCCAGAAGAGACTGAAGATGAGGACAATTCGTCACACCAGACAGCCACGAAGCACGAGGTGTTGGCAGTCACCAAGCAGCAGATACTTCCACCCACGCTACGGGCCCAATTAGAGTCCCGTCCTCGAGTCCAGCGGGTCCTGGAGAAGTCGCAGCTCAACCGAATCCTCCTGAGACTTTATCTGGAGAAACTCGAGTGTGACGCTCGAACTCTGCGTCGACGGCGGATAGTGAGCGCTCGCGTTCGTTCTGGGGCTGATTCTGACGCTGCTGACGAAGGTGCCGTGGCAATTGCACTCGTCCGGACCCCACTGCACCGCTTCATGAAAGAGTTTTTCCTCGCTCGCTACGAAGTCCCAGAGCTCGCAGATTTCCACATGATGGAGGTCGTCAAAAGCTGTTTCTACTACCACGAGAAGCTGAAGATCACTCTCCATCGAGGAGCTGTGTTTGGCTCTACTGTTTTGGTCGGATGCCTTTCAGGGATGCCTGAGAACCTCCTGCAGCAAATGCAACACCATCAACAGAACGACCATCCACTACCGGAACTCCTCCAGCATCAGCAGCAGTACGTTGCATCCGACATCCGTGTGGAGCTTTTCAGTCGCCTCTGTGAACTGGTACCGTTCGATTCCCGCGCTGACACTGTTGATTCTGCTGCTGTGGGCGGGAATCTCTCCGCTTGTCTGTTGAATGCGGTTGTCGATGTGCTTGGCGATGTCCTCGAGCTGGATCCAACGGTAGCATCTCTCGCTGCAGTAGAAGAAGTGCCGAGCGAAGCGAACTGGGGATTTCCACGTGGACTGGCGGTTGAGCTGTTAACTCGTCACTTGCCGTTCGTCGACCAGGAACTTGTGGAGGATACGAAAGCTCAACTCGCCCAACTAGCTCCTGTGCTTCGCTCCACCTCGATCGAAGACTCCATCTCTGCCGACTGCATCGCCGTTGACGTCTTCCTCGCATTGTTCGCAACCACGTGGATTCAATACGACCAACAACTCGAACATAAACTGCGTGAAAGCTTTCACCGCCAACTGCTGCTGTCGTCTCCTTTCGCCAGGAAGCAACTAGCAGACGCTAAAACGGCAGCAGACAACTCAAATACTGAGAGCGAAGCTTCGCAGCAAGACGACGATATTGTGGCTGGAAATTTTGGCCGGAAAAGCACTCGACGCACCATTGCACTGGTGCCCACAGTGGCAGTAGGAGCTACAGCCATCGCATTGCACTCGTCGCCTCTTGAACTGCTTACCCAGGCCTGGCTAACGCTTGAAGGCGAGACACTGTCATCTCTGGATGTGGAAGAGCTTGAACGTACCTTCCGAGGCTTACTTGAAGCTAAACTACTCGATTCCAAGCATCGCCGCCGCCAATCGATTCGGAAACCATTCAAAGATACTGCCGAGACGGTGTTATCTCTTGGGGGAGTCACCGAGAAAGAGTTCGTGTTCCACACCCTGCAAGTCCTTCGGCGACTCCGGAACAACTATGGACTGCGCACCAACAGTAGACGCCCACCTCGCTCTGCTATGTACGGTAGCCATCTCCATGAATCGCTGAAACCAGCCGACTCGGACGAGATCTCCATTCCTCTTGATAAACTCAAACCAGGTCTCAGCAGCGAAAGCGTCGCGTATGTCGGCAAGTAGAACACGAACTGTAGAACAAAGAAAAGAAACAACACAAGACTTTTTCAAAAACGTGAGCGTATTCACTTCTTACCGTCAGCTTCACTGGTCGGGTAACACCAAGTCAAATGCAATTGGAGAGCGGGGGTTCCCTTCTACTCTGTTCTTCTGCTTCTCCTCCCGCCGTCTCCTTAAAGCCCACAGCACTTAAGTGTAGAACATGCGGTTGATAACGTTCGAGTGCACCTCAGCGAACTCAAAGTTCGACATGTTCGAGTTGTACGAGCCAACAGTAGACGCGCCGTCGGACCCCTCGTTCAGGTAGAACCGAGCACGCGCAGCGGCCAAGTGCGCGTAATACACGGGCGTCACGAAGGATACTGACCGCGTACAGCGAGAGAACGTGTACCCCAAGTGGTACGTGAGTCGCTGGATATCTTCCGCGGTCATTTTGTTCTCGTCGTGGAGAACAGTGTAGTGTCCAGGTACTGTCGTGCCCTGAATACCGCTATGTCCATACAGGAAAAAATCAAATCGGTGCGGATCCACCACACCCGTGTCGATCACAGTGCCGGGCATAACGTTACCCTTCCGGTCTGCGTCACGTTGGTTCGTAGCGAAAGCCCGAAGGTGGTGGCGCTTGTTCACGACGATGAATGTCACAGGGGGATTGTACTCATCCGAAATCATCTTAAAGGCCTTGCGCAACGCACGCATTTCCGTCTGAAGGATGTCAAACATTTGTCCCTCACTCACACCGTCCCGGTAGTAGATAACACGTTCGGGTTTGCGCTTCGTGTTGGCATAGTAAGCCAGGAACAACTCACGCAGCATGTTCGGCAGTTGCTGAATGTCGCTCGCTGCCTTCTGAGCTGCCACACGACACGCGTACTGGGCCGAATAGCGATCCATGGAAGCGACAACCGCAGCGATTGACGGACGACCTCCCATTCCAGGACGCGGGTGCTCCACGTCAGCACCGATGATAATCGTCGGCTCAGTGCTGATGAGTGGAAGCGGGTCACGAAGCACTGCGTTCTTCCCGTTCAGCTTCATGTTGATCTTGAGACAAACGTTCGCGCAGAACTGCGGGTTAGCGCGCGGGAGGTTTTGCGACGCAATGCACTGGCTTGGAAGACCGAGGACCGTGTCAGACATACGCTTCACGTCTCCGTACACAGGCGAGTTCTTCGCAGGCAAGATAACCAGGATGAACTGCGGAGGGCCGTTGCGTCGCTCCATTTCCTGGTAGCACGTCCGCATGAGTTCTTCCACTTGAGCTCCGCGGAACTGGTCTTGGTGAATCAAAACTGGTTTCTTGTCCTCAAATGGGAGTCCGCGCTGGTCACCCAGGTCGGACAGCTTATTAACGAAGCCGAACGCGTCGCGCTCACTCACGTTGGCAGCAACGACCACTCCCCAGTTGCGCACAGGGACACCTTCCACAAATTTCTTGCCATTTAGACTCCACTGACCTCCATACGGACGCTCCGAAACATTTTGGTACTGGACGTGAGGGGCTTCCATCACGCTAGCGTCCGTAGATTCGAGACGCTGCTCCACCTTCACGCCAAACGCTGCGAGGAACGGGTCGTTCTCGAATCCAGCCTGGCGAATCTGCTCCAAGATGTTCTCTTGGCGGTTGCGTGGCGGCTGGCTGGTCTGGCGGATGATCTCTGCTGTGTCCATATCATTAATATTGGCGCAGCGTTGACCCGGAGCCACTTCGCAAACCTCAATAGGCAACCAGTTCTCCTTGCCTGGACGTTTACTACCGACATTCACCAACGGGAGGTTCGGGTGGCGTAACTGCATGTTGTACTTGCCACTGAAGTACGCTGCCACCGACATCGTCTCGCCTTTAATACTGACCATGGTCAGGTTGGCGGGTTGCGCACTGATGCCGAAAATCGCACGCTTACGGTCTTTACGGTGCGTCGGGACCACCTCGATCTTACGTAGAGCACGCGCCAGAGACTTCATGTCCCGTTCTGAGAGATCTCTCACATCTTCTGGTCCTCGAACTCGAAGGGCAGCCACTACCAGCTGCATGAGTGGCCCCGGAGAGTAAAAGACGGTGGCAGCCTGGTCGACGTTCATCAACAGCTTATTGTCGGCAAGTCGAATTGCCTGGTGATACCCCCAACATAGTTCCTTGCCACCTTTGAGCGTGTGTGTCTTCTTCATCGTGAAGAAGTTCCGCCCCACAGCAATCAACCGCTGAGCGCCCAGGTGGCGAGCCACAACATCCAGGGCTTGCAGAACCGGCATCACGTTCACGTCCGGGTTCGAATAGTAGTCCTTCAAACTCGAGGTAGAAATCGTCTCCACCAACTTCATCTTGACTAAGAACGTGCGAGGGCCTCGGAATCGACGCTGGGTACCATCACCACTTGCAGGCTGCGGAGGCGGCACTGGGTTAGTGCTTGGCCCGTCCGGGTTGATATCAGAGAAGACCTTAGCGTTCCAAGGCAACATCGACGGCGAATAGAGCGCAGCCATGCCGTCATGCACAACTCGGAGCCCACCAAACTCGGATTCGTATTGACGAAGCGCTGCGTTGATCACGCTGCGAACCAGTGAACGGGGAAGCGGACGCTCCGGGCGAGCCTCTTGCTTGGGCGGTGCATCAGCCGTCGGCTCAGCCATTTCTACGTCCTTGACGTCCTTGCCTTCTTGCTTCGGCTCGTCGCCCATGCTCTCGTCCTTCTGGTCAGGACCGGAAGGTCCATACTTCGAATCTGCCTGAAGATCCGGCGAACGCTCCACTGTAACGTGATACTTGAATATTTCTCCGACGCTCGAGTCCAGTGAAATGCCAAAGTAATTAACGTTCAGCTGCACAGTTTTACCAGTTCGAGCGACTCCGGGGCGACGACAAATCTGCACTTGCTGCTGCAGATCGGGATCTTCCGCTTGAATGTCACGGACACCAGCTCGGCCACTCCATTCATCTTCGATCCGAGGATCCGCGATCGGGTTGCCGATTTGTTCGTATCCAGTGCCGGAGATGGACCCGGCGCCAGGTCCTTCTTCGCCGCGAGAGCCTCCACCTCCTCCAAAGCGACCGCCTCCACGACCGCCACCACGTCCGCCTCGGTCTCCTCCACGCCGATCGTCTCCTTGTTGGCCGTAACCACGGTCGTCTCGGCCTCGATTCCCACCTCCTCCTCCGTAGCCTCGGTTATCTTGTCCACGGTCGTCACGGCCCCGATTCCCATCGCCTCCGTAGCCTCGGCTATCTTGTCCACGGTCGTCACGACCACGATTTGCATCTCCTCCATAGCCTCGATTATCTTGTCCGTGATTTCCCCCGCCATATCCGCGGTCGCCTTGTCCTCCAGCACTGCGATCGTCGCGGCGGTCGCCATGACCACCTCCACTGTAGCCTCGGTCATCACGGCCGTGGTCTTGGCCCCCGTACCCGCCACGCGAACGTTCATCGTATGAACTTCCAGAGTATCCGCGCGAACGGTCATCGTAGGCTCCTCCGCTGCCGTAGCTGGACGACCCGTAGCCTCCTCGATTATCGTAGCCACTGCGGCTTTGGTCGTATCCGCCAGATGAACCGCTATAGTTTCCTCGGTTGTCATAGCCAGAAGAGCCCCCGTATCCCCCGCGATTCTCATAACCACCATGACTATGATCCGAAGAGCCTCCGTATCCCCCTCGATTGTCATATCCTCCACGACTTTGGTCTGCAGAGCTTCCATAACCTCCGCGGTTGTCATGTCCACTGTGACCTTGGTCATATCCACGAGAAGAGTCTCCGTAGCCCCCTCGGTTGTCATACCCCGAAGACCCGCCACCATACCCCGACGAGTGCGAGGAACCCCCGTATCCCCCTCGGTCATCGTAGCCTCGCTCTCCATAACCCCCACTGCCGTGGGAACCCGACCGGCCGTAGTCCCCACGGGACTCCCCGTAACCTTGCGATCCCCCTCCACGCTGGTCGTACTGGTCGTAGCCCCGTTGATCGTAGCCTTGGCCGCGTTGGTCTCCATATCCTCCACGTTGATCTCCATAGCCAGAACCGCCGCCACTGCCCGGACGGTCGTCGTAGCCGCGGCGTTGGTCGTAGCCGCCTCCGTAGCCTCCGCCGCCGCTATTGTAGCTCATACCCCCGTTTGCTAATCTTGAACTGCCTTGAAGATCGCTGATCCACCGATGGTTACGCTGGGACTGTACGGTCTTTACTACCACCAACTTGTCCTGTACCAGCATCCGAAGAAAAAACAAGTTTTTTTTCCTTCTTGCTTGTCACCACGTGCAGCACCACAGGTAAGAAAAGAAGAATGAAGCGATCACGCTGCTAGTGGACGCGCGCTCAGTGCGTGCTGAGCAGCGTTAGGACTGTTCCCATGCAAACTGCCCGTCCCAACTGGTCTGTGCTAGGTAGTCCAACACAGCGCCCGAAATTCAAGCAGTTTGGCGTCTTAGCACCCATAATACTTGCTGCAGAGATCACAGGTTGTCCCGTGTCCCGTGGTGTCGATCACAGCCTTCCGTGGTGTCGTAACCTGTTTGTGCGTAGCAAAAGACTGCTTCAACATCAACTGTAAGGCTTCAACCTCCGTGCCAAACTTAAAGGGTTCTGCGCTTACACCACTATAGTGCACGTCCAGGGGAAAGAGACTCTCGTACTCACGACTCTTCTTCTTCAGGCATCTTGAAGTTTTGGCATTACATGGACCAGATTTATCAGTCGGTTTCGTTATCCTGTTGTTTTTGGAATGCGGCCTATGAGACAAGCTTTATGTTATCCTGTGAGGTACAGTATACTTAGCTTTCCGGGTATAGTGGCCCTACAAATAGGAGTACTTCGATTATTAGAGCGCAATATTCAGTAAATTAAAGCCAAATATTCTCTCAGAGCGAAGATGATCGCAGCTTACAGATTCTATGAGCTCGTCAGCAGAAACACTGCCACAAATTGAGACGGAGCCAATTCAGAGGAAGAAGAAACCCCAACAACTCCTTAGTCCAAGTCCAGAGGATCGCCGCAACGTTGATTCCCTTAGTCGATCCGAGTGAGCTCCAGCGTTGTAGGAACTTACTACCGCATTCCTCTGGCCACAGAGACATTCATCGTGGTGAACAAGCGCCACCACCTTCTCTCCAATTGCATTTGACTTGGTGTTACCCGACCAGTGAAGCTGACGGTAAGAAGTGAATACGCTCACGTTTTTGAAAAAGTCTAGTGTTGTTTCTTTTCTTTGTTCTACAGTTCGTGTTCTACTTGCCGACATACGCGACGCTTTCGCTGTTGAGACCTGGTTTGAGTTTATCAAGAGGAATGGAGATCTCGTCCGAGTCGGCTGGTTTCAGGGATTCATGGAGATGGCTACCGTACATAGCAGAGCGAGGTGGGCGTCTACTGTTGGTGCGCAGTCCATAGTTGTTCCGGAGTCGCCGAAGGACTTGCAGGGTGTGGAACACGAACTCTTTCTCGGTGACTCCCCCAAGAGATAACACCGTCTCGGCAGTATCTTTGAATGGTTTCCGAATAGATTGGCGGCGGCGATGCTTGGAATCCAGTAGTTTAGCTTCAAGTAAGCCTCGGAAGGTACGTTCAAGCTCTTCCACATCCAGAGATGACAGTGTCTCGCCTTCAATCGTTAGCCAGGCCTGGGTAAGCAGTTCAAGAGGCGACGAGTGCAATGCGATGGCTGTAGCTCCTACTGCCACTGTGGGCACGAGTGCAATGGTGCGTCGAGTGCTTTTCCGGCCAAAATGTCCAGCCACAATATCGTCGTCTTGCTGCGAAGCTTCGCTCTCAGTATTTGAGTTGTCTGCTGCCGTTTTAGCGTCTGCTAGCTGCTTCCTGGCGAAAGGAGACGATAGCAGCAGTTGGCGGTGAAAGCTTTCACGTAGTTTATGTTCGAGTTGTTGGTCGTATTGAATCCACGTGGTTGCGAACAATGCGAGGAAGACGTCAACGGCGATGCAGTCGGCAGAGATGGAGTCTTCGATCGATGTGGAGCGAAGCACAGGAGCTAGTTGGGCGAGTTGAGCTTTCGTATCCTCCACAAGTTCCTGGTGGACGAACGGCAAGTGACGAGTTAACAGCTCAACCGCCAGTCCACGTGGGAATCCCCAGTTCGCTTCGCTCGGCACTTCTTCTACTGCAGCGAGAGATGCTACCGTTGGATCCAGCTCGACGACATCTCCAAGCACATCGACAACCGCATTCAACAGACAAGCAGAGAGATTCCCGCCCACGGCAGCCGAATCGACAGTGTCAGCGCGGGAATCAAACGGTACCAGTTCACAGAGGCGACTGAAAAGCTCCACACGGATGTCGGATGCAACGTACTGCTGCTGATGCTGGAGGAGTTCCGGTAGTGGATGGTCGTTCTGTTGATGGTGTTGCATTTGCTGCAGGAGGTTCTCAGGCATCCCTGAAAGACATCCGACCAAAACAGTAGAGCCAAACACAGCTCCTCGATGGAGAGTGATCTTCAGCTTCTCGTGGTAGTAGAAACAGCTTTTGACGACCTCCATCATGTGGAAATCTGCGAGCTCTGGGACTTCGTAGCGAGCGAGGAAAAACTCTTTCATGAAGCGGTGGAGTGGCGTCCGGACGAGTGCAATTGCCACGGCACCTTCGTCACCAGCGTTAGAATCAGCTCCAGAACGAACGCGAGCGCTCACTATCCGCCGTCGACGCAGAGTTCGAGCGTCACACTCGAGTTTCTCCAGATAAAGTCGCAGGAGGATTCGGTTGAGCTGCGACTTCTCCAGGACCCGCTGGACTCGAGGACGGGACTCTAATTGGGCCCGTAGCGTGGGTGGAAGTATCTGCTGCTTGGTGACTGCCAACACCTCGTGCTTCGTGGCTGTCTGGTGTGACGAATTGTCCTCATCTTCAGTCTCTTCTGGGATGGTTTGAGTAAGCACTTGGGTGTGTCTTCCTTCATCGTCGGACGAGTCCTCCTCGCTTTCGGATTCCCACTGCTCCCCACTGCGAGAATTCAGACGAGAAGGTTTTTCAAGTAATGTCCCTTCGGTTTGCGTGCTCTCAGTGCTTGTACTGAGCATTCGGTGCATCTTCTGATGCTCTTCTTCCGTGGAGCCATATCTCCAAAGCAAGGCCACAGCAGTGGAATTGATGAAGCGGTCCATCTCGTTCAATAAGCGCGTGCTACGCTCCTCCCCTCGGAACAAGGCCTGGAAGAGCTGTTCGAAGTCGGTCGCGTAGCTCTCTATTGGATGAACAGTTTCGATACGGGCCAAGACGTCTTCGTCTCCGTCTCCAACGCCGTAAAGCTCTCGTTCCTCCACGTCTCCGACAGCGGCAACATCTTCACAGAAGTTGGAGTCCTGTGTGACCAATTGTTCCGCTGGATTGGAGCTGTCGTAGCGAGTGGCATCCATGGCGGCTTGAGTGTCCAGGACTCGACTTACAACGAGATGCAGTTGCCCATTCTCCACTGCCAGGCGATTCGCTCGCTGTCGCACCTTCTGCAGTTCGGCTCGCAGCGCCTGATCGCTCACACGCTGGCGCATGAGTTCGTCTTCATATCGCTGGGCAAGGATCGTCTGGTGATGCAAGCTTTCCGCGTTGAAGCGTTCGCTAAACACGAGTTGGTCTCGCAACTGGTGTCCCTCTTGCAGCGCCGTGTTTGCCACTTGAAGCAGTACGAACACGTTGAGCGAGGCGAGCTCCCACACCTGCCCGATAAGACGGCACAGTCGCGGTGAGAAGAGGGACAGCAACGACACGACTTCCTTCAGCATATTCGTGCACACAGTGTGATATGAAGAGCAGCGCGTGGGGATTTGAGTGCTGGTATTCGATTCGGAAGCGTCTCCGGCAGTTGGAAGCTTTGGGAGCTGCTGGATGCAGTCGTGGATGTATGATTCGAGCAGCTTCAAGGGAACAAGCTTAGCAAATAAGCACAACTACGACGAGTGAATGCAATGCAGAGGCTTACGTCCAAGTCATGGCTCGTGAAGTGGTTCGACTGCATCGAATTTTACACACTACCCAAGAAACGGACAATATACCGACAAGATGGCTACAGATTCTATTTTTGCGCTCTTTTTTTTGCAAAAATACCACTAAAGTAATACTACTAGTAGTAATTTAAGGAGAGCGATAACGTCATGACATTTTTCAAGTTGTAATTGTTTTGCCATAACCTTCCTCACTATACTGCTACAATTGCGACGGCGCTATAGATAACCTGCGGTCTTGACCAAGGACTTCATCTCTATTTGCCTGCCGTGAACTTCGCCTTGCTGTCCTCTCCTGTCAACTGTAGCACCTTGTACGGGATGTTCGTCTCGTCAAGCTCCTTGGCGATACCCAGCTCAGCTCGTAACGTATACTGCGAAATGTAATCCCACGTGTCGAAATGTTTTTGCATCTCGGGGTCTGGATCCGCGTACCAGTCGTCTGTAGCACAAAACAGGCAAATGGGTCAACCTGAACATTGTTTCTCTATGTAAAGTCAAGTACTTACGTCGAATGAAGTCCTTGTCACGCATGTCAAAGTGTGACATCATGTGTTCGTAGGAGTTGTAGATCTTCTTGTCACTCAGCAACGGTAGCGCCGGCTTGAACTTTGGGTCGATGTGTTTCATCATAAGCTTCTCCCAGTCAATTGTCTCGAAGAACGGGTGTTCCATGAACTCGGTGAAGCCTTTTTCGCCGTTGCAGGCTAGTCGATGTTCTGGTGTTACTTCCAGCAACCGCTTTAAGAAATCTTGTGCATTCCGAGTAAGATGCAGTGGGAACGTCACGCCTTGTGCCATCTTTTGCAGTTCAATCTTGTGCTGTGTCCGTGGTGACAACCGGAAAATCTCCTCATTGGCCACTTCCTGGAAGAAGTTGCCACTCGAATGCGTGCTAAACGGCTGGAAGCCACACATGAGCTCGAAAATAGTGACTCCAAGAGACCAGAAGTCTACTGCGTAAGTGTAACCAGGTCGCTGATCGCGCTTCATTAACTTGCCAGAAATAATTTCCGGTGCCATGTAGCCTCGTGTGCCGACTGTCGTTTTCCGACGTGTGAGCTTCGGCTGCACAGGGGTATACCGATGGTCTCCGGTCGAATCTTCCTTCTTGAGTTTCAACGGATCAAACCCTGCAGCTAGACCCATGTCAGCTAAGATGATGTGGCCGTCCTCGCCCAGCAGTATGTTACCCGGTTTCAAATCGCGATAAATAAGCCCCAACTCGTGCATGTGGTTGAGTGCAAGACCAATTTCAGCAGCGTACAGTCGAACTCGGTCCTCGTGAAGGTAGCCATCACGAGACGCTTTCAACGCGTCTCCTAGGTCTCCGCCTCGCACAAGCTCTGTTACGATGATAGCGTGTGCCGGGGTCTGAAAGCTGTAGTGCATATCCAGAACGAAGGGGTTGTGACAGATCTGCAAAATGTCTTTCTCGGACGTAATTTGGCTCAGTTGGTCATGGTGTTCGTCCAAAAGGCCCGTCTTGAGCTGGATCTTCATTGCTACACAGCAAACGCAGACAGTTAAAACAGTGAGTCCTGAAAATTCGCTTCTCGATGCATACCATAATGTTTTCCTGTCGATTTCTTCCGAGCGTGTACAACACGACCGAATCCGCCGCTGCCGAGAAGCTCCAGATACTCGAAATCCTCAATTGTAACCTTGTTATATGTATCCTTCAAGTCCTTCTTGTAGGCGTCGTATTCTGGCGAAGATTTAAATCGCATGAACGTGTTTTGGCACATGTCAGCTACGATGTTGGCCATGAGAGGGTCGAAGAAATCGACCGTCGCACTCGTGCCCTGATTCCCCTCCAACTCGGCGATTTGTTTCTGTATAAAACAAAGCAAGATGAGTTTTTGCATGATACAAAATAACGGTAGTTAAAGTAGCGGGAACCCCACGTCGTAGTGTGCAATGAGGTCGGAAGTAATACTTCCCAGGGCCATAGTGGACCCGTTCTTGATGTACTTGCGGTAGATGAGCTTGGCCATTGACTTGCGATAGCCAATCGACGGTGCCTCCCTGAACTCTTTGATTTCCACCCAGCAGAAGAACGTTTCGGACGTCATGATCTTCTTGGCGAATGTTCCAATGTGTTTCTGCCCTACTGGATCGTGCAGCATGTTGAGCAACTCCTGTTCGTTCGTAGACGGCTCTCCATTGCCACCAGTAAACGGTTGGGCGATTTTCCACTGCGTCTTCGCAGCTACCAGAGGTGCATGGTGCGGTTTGTTCGAGAGATTCATGAACGCCGCGACGATCCGTGACGGCGTCTGCAATCGCATCGAGCCATTCGCATCAGACGTCACGGAGGCTCCGGCGCCCATGGCCACCTACAGGCTCTGATCTTCAGTGTGCCAAACAACGACGTCCCTCAATAGACAATGAAACCAACCGATGATCCCAAGCAGCGCAAATACGTAAATATAGCATTATTCCTCCACAATAGCCTCATTTGCATGTACATTAAAGTGAATGTTAACTTCAACTTAGAAAAATGCACTTGAAGAAAGTATTTAAATGCATTTACACAATATGTACACAACTCTCATTTTGGAAGATCTCATTCCCCCAATTCTTCTTCGATGGGCTTGTCATTCCTGCTCTCCTTGGCGCTGCTGCTGTGTAGCGCCCACGCCTCCCTCAATGCTAGTTACTCGCTCACTATGAGCCCTGTGGACGAGAGTTTCTGTGACTCAACCAAGCAGTTGAGCGGCTACTTTAAGATCACAGGATCCAAGTCGAAGAACTACTTCTACTGGTTTTTCGAGTCCCGCGGTTCACCGTCCACTGATCCATTGATCATCTGGCTAACGGGCGGTCCAGGGTGCAGCTCCATCTTAGCGTTACTTCAAGAGAATGGCCCTTGCTCCGTGAACGACGATCTGTCACTTAAGAGCAATCCGTACTCGTGGAATGAACGTGCCAACGTCATGTGGATTGACCAACCGGTGGGCGTGGGCTTCAGCTACGGAGATAGAAGCGAGTACGACACTTCCGAGAAGGAGGTGGGCGACGACATGTTCCATTTCCTACAGGAGTTCTTTCAGGCCAAGCCAGAGTACCAGAAGCTGCCATTCTATGTCTTCGGAGAGAGCTATGCTGGCCACTATGTGCCTGCAATCTCCCACAGGATCTTCACGGCCAACCAGCAGAAGGAAGGGCCTGTGCACATCAACTTACAGGGCTTTGGCATTGGCAACGGACTTACAGATCCAGAGGTGCAGTACAAATACTACCCCGATATGGCCTACAACAACACGTACGGTGTCAAGGCCGTGTCGTACCCGGTGTATCTGGCTATGAAAGCTGCCGTGTCCCCCTGTGTGGGCATGATTTCTAGCTGTCAGACCACTAAAGCAGCTTGTCTGGCAGCGCAGACGTTCTGCAATGCAGCGCTGGTGGCGCCTTACTCGGCTTCGGGGCTGAACGTGTATGACATTCGAGCGAAATGTGAGCATTTTCCTATGTGCTATGATTTCTCCCACGTGGAGAAGTTCCTGAGGCTGGAAAGCACGTTGAAGAAGTTGCATGTGAGCCCCAAGAGCTCCAAGTGGCAGAGCTGCAACATGGAAGTCCACGCGGGCTTCTCGTTCGACTGGATGAAGAACTTCCAGCAGCTGGTGCCGCCCATGCTGGAAGCTGGTATCAGGGGACTTGTGTATGCTGGTGATGCGGACTTTATCGTGAACTGGATGGGGTGCAAGGCCTGGACGCTGGAGCTGCCGTGGAGCAAGCACGACGAGTTCCTGGCGGCGGAAGACAAGGAGTGGACCGTCGACGGTAAGAAGGCTGGTCGCATCCGTCAGGTCGGGCCGTTTACCTTCCAGCAAGTGTACGAAGCAGGCCACATGGTGCCCCTCGACCAGCCCAAGAACGCGCTGGCGCTGCTCAAGGCTTTTACTTTGCCTGAGGAGCACGAGGATGAGCGCAAACAGGTTGTGGACGAAGCTGAACAGCAGTGGTTGGACAAGGAGGCCATGGTCAAGGACGAGAGTGTTATGAGCATCATGTAAGCTTGCTAATGGTTGCATGTGTATAAGGAAGGTGCCGAAAGAAGCGTGTTCGAGAAGAACGTGAAGCTAGGCAAGAAGAAACCTGAATTTTCAATATCAAAGCGGTTTACGCACGCAGTCGAGTATTTTAGCTGACGTTGCAGATTCAGTACTACGATGGTTTACGCGGACGATGTTGCTACCACAGAATTTAGAATGCCATTATTTGACATTTTACGGTATTTGAGGATGGATGTCATCGCACTCAAATCTCGAAAGAAGCACATTTTCAAAGTTCCAAAACCTCTAGCTGCGTCGAAATGGAGCGTATTCAGACAGCTCAGACCTCACTAGAATGCTCAAGCCAGTAGGCACGATCAGAAGGGACTGAAAAAATGCGATAGCGACGTGATCTTGAGATTTCGAAGGAAAGCTTGGCTTAAATTCCAGAGCTCAATTTCACCCCCTTTCCTGAACCCTAACCACTGTCAAAAGCATATTGGCCTCGAACAGAATTTACACCAAAACTGACCATATCCACACAGAATTTGAAGTCTAAATTCTGTTGTAGCAGCGTGTTCCGGTTTACGCGTCGCTGACGTTGATGCATTTTAGTTGTATATATGAGGCTGCGTGAAACAAAATGATACTAATCAACCTAAGTACGAATCGCAATTTAGGTCGTTGCCCGTTCATTTGAGCCCTTGTTTGCCTGGAGATGTCTAAAACTTAACCCTATCGTGGTACGAGGTAGCAAATTGCTGCCTTCAACCACTTTGTCGAAAGTTGGTACTCAAAGAGGCCCTAAAAAGGAAGCATTCTGCTTCCTTTTTTACTTTTAACCAATCATTTGCAGGTGTAATGAGGCTAGGGGTAATCGAGAGGTGAAATGCGAGCGACTAGTGAAATGATAATGAGAATTTTGCCGCAAAACGGACTTTTTCCACCCCTACTAACGTCTTTTTTGCATTGGGATACTAAGTTTGACGATAAATCCGGCGTGCACATCTCGACGTCTATCATTTATCGTGTGGAGGACGGGCGCCCGACGGAGGGATCTACTTAGCAAAAATACAGCCATACATACTGAAACATTGACATATTCATACATCCATTGATCTCGCCGCTATGCGAACAAACTTTCTCAACGGGGAGGACAAACAGCTTATATCCCTCGCCTATGAGTGGGAGGGCGCGGGGAAGCGCATCTCCTGGAAGGACCTCGCGAGCAGGATGCGGAGGAAACGTCACCCTGGTGAACTGGAGCAGAGGCTACGAGCATTGAAACGAACCTACGGGAAGGACATTGCGCACTTTCCACGGTGTTTACGGCCCAGAGCGGCAATTCAAGATACCCAGCCCGTTAAGCCTTCTACATGTACTCCCCTACTTGCTAGCCAAGCTGAAATGGCCGTCCAAGACATCTACCGTAGTGTTTCTGCAGCCGACATTCGCCAAGAAGCTGGCAAGACGGACGAGAATGCTGGTGAAATGTTGCCCACGGCAGTCACAAGTATCTTACAGATGATAGGAGAGGTGCGGCAGGAAGATGTGTTTCTTGATGTGGGGGCGGGACTTGGCCATGTTGTCGCGCAGGTTGCGCTTCAGACAAACGCTCATCGTTGTCTAGGCATCGAGAAAAGGCATGACGTTGTTAGCGCTGGAGCTAGATGCGTACGGTCGCATGTGTCTCTGTTTGGCCATCTCCGGAAAGCACTAGTCCTCACTGGAGACGTACTTGACACTCCACTTTCGACGCGCGCGCCATTCAAAGCAGCAACACTTATTTTCCTGAATGATTTTCTATTCACTGAAGAGGCGAAGCTTGTTGTCCAAGAGGAACTCAGTGGTATGCCGAATGCACGAGCAATAGTGTCGACGTCGTTGTATTGTCCTCGTCACAGAGATTCTTGCCGGAATTTATTTTGTGGAAGATGGAAGCGAGCTGGAACTACGTATGGTCATTGTAGCTGGAAGTCTCAGCTAGTTCCCATTTACCTATATGCACCTCATAATGTTTAGAGCGTGTCGGAGGTCTAAGTATGAGCACGATCGCTGCGAACAGAGACCACAGACACTTCCATTTTCATTTTTTAGCACTCGACCTAAGACGATGACAAAGTGAGGCTGCGGGCGTGTGGCGGTCAGTAGAAGAGTCCGGAGCCCGTGCTCATTATCCTCGTGGCTCAGAGAGCATGTTGCCGTACCCCCAGCTGTGGCTACTCACACGTTCGAATGGAGCTTCGACCACCCAAGTCTCGACCTCAATGCGACAAGGTTCCTTGGACGACAGTGTCGACACATAGCTCAAGGTTGGCTATATTCTATTAGTTGTTGGTTGCATTCTGACGCCAGGCGTCTACAAGCGACTTGAAAATACCGTCAGGCTTGCGATGCACCTCAGCGGATGACCCGAACTCTGCCACTGAGCCCTTCTCCATCACCAGGATGCGGCCCGAGTCCAGGATCGTACTGATGCGGTGCGCGATCGTCAGCGTAGTGCAGTCGCGGAACTCCTCACGGATAGTTTGTTGAATCTGTCGGTCCGGCTCGGGATCGATCGACGCAGTGGCTTCGTCCATGAGAATCACACGCGACCGCTTCAGCAGCGCACGAGCAATGGACAGCAGCTGCCGCTCGCCCATAGTGAAGTTCGGGCCCTTCTCATCCACGACGTCGTCCAGTGAAGTGACGGCCTTGGTCAGCGATGCGCACTTGACAGACGTCCAGATCTGTTCGTCCGTGAACTAATCGAACGGGTCCAGGTTATCGCACGGTGCCGGAGAACAGCACAGGGTCCTGCGGGATGATCGCGATTTTGGACCGCAAGCCGTGCAGTCCGACCTTACTGATGTCCACGCCATCAACCGTAATGGATCCTGCGTCCAGCTCCACAAGGCGCATGAGACCCACGATCAGATCGCTCTTGCCGGCTCCAGTACGACCGACAATACCAGTCTTCCCCTTCGCGTTCATGCTGCAGGTCAAGCCACGAAGCACGCGCGGAAGCCCGGGACGGTAGCGCAAGTCGACGAGGTTGAAGCTGGTAGCGCCAGTCGTTGGCCAGTTCAAGGCCGGTTTCTGGGCGGCAGTGCTCTCAAGTGCAGCTTCCGTTGGCATTTCCGTGTATGTCTGGATACGCTCGATCGACACCATCTGCGTCTGAAGCTGACTGACCATGCGCACCGTCCAATTAAGCGGCTGCGTGATAGTGAACACGTATGTGAGGGAAACACCGACAATACCGGCGAATGTAGTTCCCTCTGCAGCGTTGGTGCCATGAGCAAGGACAGCTGCAAAAGCTGCAGCCGCTGCAATACACGTGCCAACGAGTTCGAGACGCAGAGCCAACCAGCAGTTGATCGTGAAGTTCAGGAAATACGCGCGCTGATTCTTGTCCAGCAGGTAGTTGTTGTGGCCGTCCAGCGTGTAGACGTCCTTCGACATGCGGTTCACGATACGACCGAGTGGAGTCGTGCCGAAAAATGAAGTGGGGGCTCGCAGGATGCGGTTCAGCAGGTTGTTGAACAGTAGATGAGGGAGCCCAAAACAGGAAAGCCGCGCGAATGAACAGCAGAACAGCGTACGCCAGGTTGATCAGCATGTACACGTAGACGTAGTACATCTGAGAGTCCGGATACTTGGACGCCACCTCCGACCAGTACGAGATCCACAGACCCTGGGCAGTGAAGAAGCCGAGAATGACCATGAACGCAGCGCACATTCCTCCAAACACATTGATCCACACACGGTAGACCGACCACGACACGTCGCCAACCGAACGGTCCTCCTCCACCACAACTGACCTTCCTCCTCAATACCAGCTTGGCTGTCATCGCTCTCCATCGACAAACGGGAACGGCGGTGCATGCGGTTCCACTCGACTTTCAACGTCCCGTGATGTCACAATGCGCAGGCCCTTCTTCAGCGAACACACAAGAAGAGTCTCCACATACTCGTCGGCATTGAACGGCAGCCCAAACGTTCTGGATAAATAGCTGCTGGGAGACTTGGCGCAGTACGCCACTGAGCTGGAACTGCTGCGTGCTCGACCAAAAATTCTAGAGAGGGGGCGAGAGTGTAGGGTCAAATGGCCCACATGCCATATTTCAGAAGTGCCAAACGCGATACTATGATCATGGAAATATATAGGGTATACGTTATCTAAGTCTTTTACGTGGTACATTACATACTCTAATAATACAGCATGTATAATTTAAGCAAGTCATATTCGTGGTACACTTACTACCAATTTTACGTTAGGCGATAAAATTGTATTTTTTAATTATGAAACTAGACACAAATATATAACATTATAGTCAGAATAGTGAAGGCAACATATATACTCGGTTACCACACAGCCGAGATAGTATAGTGAAGTCAAGTTTAATACACGGAACGATAGTTGTTCTGAAGTTGCCACAAAATGGTATAATGAAACTGAGTCAAGACAATAGGAACTTTTCATTCTGCAATTTGCAACACAGTTGATGTAGCCTAGTCAGTATAGTGAAGTCAAGATATATACACGGAACGATATATGTTCGGATTTTGCCAGAAACTGGTATAATGAATTCAGTATAGCTAAGTCAAGACTTAGCAATTTTTCATTCTGCAATTTGCCACACAACTAAGATAGTCAAGTCAGAATAGTATAGGCAGGATATATACACGGAACGATATATGTTCTGATTTTGCCACAAAATGGTATACTAAATTCAATATAGCTGAGTCAAGATAATGAGTCAAGACAATAGGAATTTTTCATTCTGCAATTTGCCACACAACTGAGATAGTCTAGTCACGATAGTGAAGGCAAGATATATACACGGAACGATATATGTTCTGTATTTGCCACGAAAATATTGGAATGCGTTTTGCAGAGTTTATGATATTTTTTACTTGTTTTATTTAAATATTTGCCTAGCAAGTTCAGGAATTGTGTTTAGAGCAATGCTGTGCCTTCAACTTTGCAAGTTGCGACGTCCTCCGTACATTGCCTTTGTCGGTGAATAGACCGTTTGGTAGGTAAAATCGATGGAATTTATCCCAGCACGTCCAGGTACTCTGCGGGCAAATGTATGGCTTCTCAACATGATCGTGCATAACTCGACATAGACACACTGAGTGAGTGTGACAGTAGTCAGTTACCTCAGTAGGATATCTTTCTTCGTAACGACAGACGACGCACTGTCGCTTCTTTCTGCCAGCGTCTCGAAATAATTGCTTTGACGATACCGATTCACATTGACTATGCAGGGTTCCAACATTTAACAGCGGGGGTTCTCTCCTCGGAATTGTGCTAGGTAATTCATCTGCCACTTCAGGTAAATTGTGACTTGTATATACCATCCTGTTGTTGCTGGGGGCATTTTTCCATTTTCCCGAAATCAGCTCCGATCTCAGTTCAATCAAAAATATTCTGTGCGAATCTCGATCTTTTGAAGTGCCAATTGCCAATTTCCGTGTCGAGTATGCATTCACCCGTGCAATATCAATGAGAGATAAAGCTAGTTTCTTATGCCACTTTTTGTAAGAATGTCCATCTGCGAGCGAGAACCTAGATCTGAGCTGATCCAAGCGATCAACACCTTGCATGTGCTGGTTATACTGTAATATACAAGTAGGGGCTGAAAAACTCCTGCTCTCATCTCGAACTCGGCGGGTAACGGTGGTAGGTTTAGAACCGTCTGCGTTGGTGACCATCGTCACGATGTTGCCATCGCACCAGGATGCTGCGAGAATACCATGGTCTTCAGCGACGGACTGCTGGAAATCCCCTCGAGATGAGCTGTCTTTGTCGAGAATAGTATGCTTTGGGTAGTGCTTGCTTCCGCTTCTGACTGTTCCTCTTGCGTACAATCCCTTCAGTTTAAGCTCCAGCAGCAACTGCACACTGGTATAGTAATTATCCATGTTTATAATTCGGCGAGTGTGAAAGTAAGGCCTCACCACCTCGAGAACGTGCTTTCGTACTTGACTGACTTTTTCGAACTCCTCTCGAAGCTGTTGAACCTCTTCTAGACTTCCCACATCTTGTAGCCTATCCGAAATATCACTGTTGTTGCAGTGGAGACGATAATTTAAAGCGATCCATGTGGTAGCGCAGCATACCACGTACATACGGAAATGATATTTGCCACCGGGCTTTTGTGGATTGTATACGATGAGATGTCGACCTTGTCGAGATCGACAGGCAACACTGGCCTCGTCCAAAGCAAGATTCCGGCCAACGTCGACGTATCGTCCACCTGTACACTTCAGTAGATTCAACAGCGGACGAATTCTGGCAGCAGGATCACGTTCTATCGCGGCTCCGGGATCTGCCCGGAACGAGAAACAGCGGCGTAGTAATTTGAACCGGTTCAAACTCATGATGTTGTCGAGACTTGTCGATGTACCACCAAAGATAGAGTCCTCCGTTTGTGGTCCCCAGTAATTCGAATACTCCCCTTTGTCAGTCAGAGTCATGTAAAACATGATACCGAGAAATATCATGAGTTCATCGATCGTAAACGGTGTAGTGATTCGAACAGTTTTGATGGCAGCGTATTGATTTGTCTCCATCACCACTTGCTTCCAAAAGTAGAGAGGCAAGTAGGCTAAGAAGCTGGACGAGGCTGAATGGGCAAACAGGTGGCGATACTCTGGCAGCAGCCGAGTCTCCGTAGTTTTGTCAATGCGCTCATACAGATCGTTGGGAGGTGCCATCTCAATGTCAGGTTGGAAATGCATGCTTTTCACCGCTTCAACTTCTGCGAGGCTTGCAGGCAGGAACCGTTCAGGGTCATACAGTTCGTAGGGATCGTGCTGCGTCGAAACTTCGAGCTCATCAACAGGTGTATCTATCCCCAGCTCCCCACCGCCCACGTTGTCAGTCAGATCACGCCACGCCGGGTTACTGGACAATTGCCCCAGTGACCGGTAATTCTCGAGGCCACGTTGTACTACTGGTACGCTCAGATTCACCACTGCGTTCTGGAACTGCGTGTCAAGCCACATTACTTGCAAGATGTGTCCATTCGAAGCTCGCTTCACACGCCGAACGACTCGCCCCACAATGTATGCGGTGCCCACACAGCCAAAAATCTTTTTACTCATCCACGGCTCCTTGGTTGGCGCAAAGGCTACCAATCTCTTTAGAAAGAGCTCTTCCACCATTGGCGGCGGCAGGGTACGTGGTGTGCCGTTTTGATCCGGTATATTGTCACTGCGTGCAATATTTGTAGTCGCCAACCTTTCCAGTGTCCTATTGTTCATACCACCGCCGGCATTTGCTTCGCCAGTAGCCTGAACTCGGACGCGACCACGCCCTCGACCACGCCCTCGGCTACGGCCACGACCACGACCACTAAGATCTGCACTTCCGCGACCGTGTGAATCGGTATCATGAGCAGCGGCATGTTCGTCAACCTGCTCGGCAACTGAAGACCTAACATCATCATCAACCCCAATGATGTCACAACCGCCACCCCAACCAGTGGCAACACCACAAGTGTCAAGGCCAGCCTCAACACTGGAGGCAACGCGGTTCCCAACTCGATCGGCACCACCTCCACGAAACAGTTCGCCGCCACCACCAGCATGGACTCCCTCGCCGCCATCAGCACAGACCCGATCGCCGCCACCACCAAGGACCGATTCGCCACCACCACCACGGACCAGTTCGCCATCACCGGCATGAACACGTTCGCCGCCACCACCAAGGACCAGTTCGCCACCACCACCACGGACCAGTTCGCCATCACCAGCATGAACACGTTCGCCGCCAGTAGCGCGGACCGGTTCACCACCACCACCACGGACCGGTTCGTCACTACCACCAGCATGGGCCAGCTTTCCACCACCACGGGCCTCTTCATCACTAGCACCACGGACAAGTTCGCCGCCATCAGCACGGACCTGCTCGCAGCCATCAGCACAGACCAGCTCGCCGTCATCACCACGGGCACGCTCACCACCACCTACTCGGACACAGCAACGCCAGTCAGCACAACACGAAACACGACCAGCCATCCAGCACCACGGCCACATACCAGCCCGATGTTCATCGCCACCATCAACTATCACGCCGCCACCACCACGGACCGGTTCATCACCTCCAGCACGGACCAGCTCGCCGTCATCACCACGGGCATGCACACCACCACCTACTAGGATACAGCAACACCAGTCAGCACAACTTCAAACACGACTAGCCATCCAGCGCCACGGCCGCACATACCAGCACGAAGTTCATCGCCACCATCAACTATCACGCCGCCACCACCACGGACCGGTTCATCACCACCAGCACGGGCACCTTCGCCGCCATCAGCACGGACCAGCTCGCCGCCATCACCACGGGCACGCAAACCACCACCTACTCGGACACAACAACGCCAGTCAGCACAACTTCAAACACGGCCTACCATCCAGCACCACGGCCACATACCAGCACGAAGTTCATCGCCACCACCAACTATCACGCCGCCACCACCACGGACATGTTCATCACCACCAGCACGGGCACCTTCGCCGCCATCATCACGGACCAGCTCGCCGTTATCACCACGGGCACGCACACCACCACCTACTCGGACACAACAACGCCAGTCAGCACAACTTCAAACACGGCCTACCATCCAGCGCCACGGCCACACATACCAGCACGAAGTTGATCGCCACCATCAACTATCACGCCGCCACCACCACGGGCCGGTTCATCACCACCAGCACGGGCACCTTCGTCGCCATCAGCACGGGCCAGCTCGCCGCCATCAGCACGGACCTGCTCGCCGCCATCAGAACGGACCAGCTCGCCGTCATCACCACGGGCACGCAAACCACCACCTACTCGGACACAACAACGCCAGTCAGCACAACTTCAAACACGGCCTACCATCCAGCGCCACGGCCACACATACCAGCACGAAGTTCATCGCCACCATCAACTATCACGCCGCCACCACCACGGGCCGGTTCATCACCACCAGCACGGGCACCTTCGCCGCCATCAGCACGGGCCAGCTCGCCGCCATCAGCACGGACCTGCTCGCCGCCACCAGCACGGACCAGCTCGCCGTCATCACCACGGGCACGCACACCACCACCTACTCGGACACAACAACGCCAGTCAGCACAACTTCAAACACGGCCTACCATCCAGCGCCACGGCCACACATACCTGCACGAAGTTCATCGCCACCATCAACTATCACGCCGCCACCACCACGGACATGTTCATCACCACCAGCACGGGCACCTTCGCCGCCATCAGCACGGACCAGCTCGCCGTCATCACCACGGGCACGCAAACCACCAACTACTCGGACACAACAACGCCAGTCAGCACAACTTCAAACACGGCCTACCATCCAGCGCCACGGCCACACATACCAGCACGAAGTTGATCGCCACCATCAACAATCACGCCGCCACCACCACGGACCTGTTCATCACCACCAGCACGGACCAGCTCGCCGTCATCACCACGGGCATGCACACCACCACCTACTAGGATACAGCAACACCAGTCAGCACAGCACGAAACACGGCCAACCATCCGGCGCCACACGTACCATCAAGTAGTTCACCGTCGCCGTCCACTCGCTCACTAATTCCAACCATGTAATACTGCAGAACAGCTTCTTCTCCAAGAAGATAGTCTTCACCCGCTTTCCCACTTGCAGGTCGACCAGGGAGCACGTAGCGAAACCTATTATCGAGGCCTCGAGGTGGTTTTGACGTCCATCCTGAGGCTTTGAGCTCACGCCACACGCCATGAAAGTTAAGTCTCGCTGCCAACCCCCGCGTATCTACGTTGGTTGATGTCTGCCGTATCCGTCGCCGCTTCGGCCGCATTGACTGCGTGTGCTTCACCGCGCGCTTTCCTGGCATGGAAGAGGGGGGAATCTGGAAATGAGCTGCTTTGTCAACGGTCGGTTTTCAAAATTAATTTTAGCAGTTCACACATTTGAGCTAGTTGCACTATTTACAACTATCATATGTATTAAATATGACAGTCTATCGTTTTCTGCAAGAAGAAATCACTCTAACCATACTAAAACGAAGAGAGATACACGGCAAAGGAGATGCGAGCCTGATTTTTTTGAGAAACGAGTGCACGAAGATAGCAGATGGAGATGGGAAATTCACCTTAAACAAGTTCATCAATCCTCCGATCTAATTGGCTATTCGCCAGCGAATCAGCAAATACACTTATTTTTGGCTAATTAGAATCGAGATATGATAGTACCGTACTTTTGAAAAAGGAAGCAGAATGCTTCCTTTTTTACGTCATGCGTTCGTGCGGGAATCACGCAAACAAAACCGTACCTAGCCGGAATGGCCCATCACCGGCCTAAAAAGAAGCAGAATGCTTCCTTGAAAAATCGATAATGCTAACGTTGTATAGTATAGTGAAGGAAGGTGGCTCGCGATAGGGTTAAAAAGTTATGGTCGGTCAAAAATGTTATCTACTTCCTCCATTCAAAAATGATTGGGACATTTGCACCAAAAGCAACGCAGATTTGTCAAAATCGCGCGAATGTTCTCGCTGATTGGCTCAATCCGTAGAGGGCGATTAGAGCTTTGCAGCCATACCAATTTTATTTTTGTCGGCACAAAATTGGTGGAGCTGTGATGGTTAGTATGCGCTGCCTCGATAACTTCATTTTATATTTACCCGCTGAGCCGTTAGTTCTAACGTTTTTGTGCCACAGAGGTGCGGGAACACGACCTCACTGATCAGGAACGTCGGTCAGTCGTTCAGGACATCCTGCTAGCATTTAGGGACGGCAAGGTGCCACATGGAACGTATGCGAGGCTAGCACGCAAACACGAGTGCCACAGACACACGGTTGAGCGAATTTGGGCGCGCTACTGCGGAAATGTAGCGGACAGTGTTGCTGACGGAGCCACCGAGAGCAGGATCAAGCAGAAGGCTAGCCGTAAACCGTATGATCGAGCAGAGCTGGCAGCAAAAATTGGTTCGGTTCCCGTGGCTGACCGCCGGCGAATCGAACGTACTGCTGCTGCCGTTAGCATCTCGACAGGGCCACTGCACCTGCTACTCAAGGAAGGCCACATGACACGTCGTACGACCCGTATAAGGCCCCAGTTAACCGACATCCAGAAACTTGCGCGCATGCGATGGATACTGACCTTTATCGACGAGCATACCTTCGAGTTCGAGGGTATGTATATCATGGTGCATATGGTGGAGAAGTGCTTCGACGCCGACGTCGACGAGCGACCCTATTTGCTCCTTCCCGGTGAAGAGTCACCCGCAAGACACCGCCAAAGCAAGCGGTTCGTGCTGAGGACAATGTTCTTGGCTACCCCGGTAAGACCTCTCTTTTCTTATATGGGGATTAGTATTTTGTCCCAAATGGGTTGGAATTTCCACAAAACCTCGGTTCTCCCATGGGTTTATAGACTGTTTCCCACGGGTCAAGTTTACTCGAAATACTAGGTAGGAGGTGGACTGATTAGCTAGGTTTCGGAAGCCAAGCTTCACTAACTAATCAAGTGCGTGTCCCCATCCAACGGCCGTGATCGTATGCAACAAAGGAAATCTAAAAGCATCGCCATTTTGGGGACTCGAATATACTTCCTCCATTCAAAAATGATTGGGACAATTAGTTTTTGTAGACGTCAAAAATGATTGGGACAATTGCAACAACACTTTATTATTTGTCCGAGTTATTTGTTTGCAGGAATGGGTTCTATGAAACAAGCAAGAATACCATTTAATATCACGTCAGTTGGTTCAGTAGTTACCAAATCTCTCCACCACTCTAGATCCGCTTTCAATTCCGTTGTCATTGGTGTTCCGGTCCGACCGGATCTCTTGGTATTCAGTTGCACGGCAACCAAACGTTGGATGAATGGCTTTGCTATCGGTATGAACGTGATCACATGTCGAAGAACACCAACGATACTGTCTAGACGTTTCTGAGATACGAACGTCATGGCGAGTGTCTCGGACACCACCTTCTTCGTCTTGTCAATCTTCCTCTGTGGAATTGTAACCGTTCCCTCGGGGATGTTCCAGTCGATTCCCACTGCGTGGACTTGCTCGGACCATGTGTTGAACTTTCCTTCGTGCCAACCGTCCGATCCAAACACGAGTTTCACTGCGTTACGTAGTCGACGCTCTGCTTGTAGAAGTCGGTCTCCGATATCGACCTCAATGATGACGATGTCGTCTACCCATTGGAATACCCAGAACGGTTCTGGGTATCCGTTGACGTACGATGCGCCTGTGCGCTGGTAGTGCCTTGTGGCCTTTCCCATGATGGCGAAGAACCCCGGCGACGCAGTCCACCCGAATACCGCCATCCCCGATACGATGCCGATATGTGAACGTGGGAAGGTCCCCCCAAACGCGGACGAATGATGAGCGTGGACCGGCACGTGATGGAATGCGTCCGCGATATCTGCTACGAGCGCGTATATGCGGCATCCTGGATACCGAGTGCGGAGTTCCACGATGCGTATGGCAATACAGGAGAATTGATCCCACCGGGCGTCTGGTGTCAGGCTCGTGTCCGTAATGTCGTTGACCGAAAGCCCTTGGGGCGCGGATAAGTCGTGGATGATTCTCCCATCTTCGGATAAAGAAACGTCCTTTTTTGGAACTAATGCAAAGGCACTCGAGTGGAACCCCGGCTCAGCTGTCAGAGCTGCCATCGTGGCGATGATACAACGCCCGGCGTAGTAGTCCTTCAGCAATCGATGCGTCACGACAGTGGCCCCCGTAATTGCACTGGGATAGTTGTGTGGGACCGGCCGCACTCCAACCCTGGCGTCCGAGTGACGCCAATGAGGGACCACACCGTGTTCGGCTATACTGCAAAGGAGCTCGAGCTCCTCATAGGAGGCAAGATGTTGTCGGTACAATCGAGGTCGTAGGGCCTTGTTAGGGCGGTCATCGCATGAGGTCTGACCTCGAAACACTCGGAGTGTCCCTTCAATACCCATATGAGGTAGCTGAACGACTGCGGACAGGAAACGGATATCCTCGAACGGAAGAGTGAGACGATCCCCGGTCGGTTTGCGGAAAATGCGGTCATCGGGAACGATAGACGATGCGTGGACGCCACGGCCAGAAATTTCCGGAACACATCGAGCGGGACACAACGTTTAATGCCTCGAACAACACATTCTCTGCGAATATCCGTGTCAAACGGGGACCGCTCGGTACGGGCCTGTGTGTCCACGGTGGACCGAGAGTCATCACTGAGATGCGATCGATTCAGTACGCCCACGTGGCGTCGGAACGTGTCGGTACGGGCCAGTATGTCCACGGTGGACCGAGAGTCATCACTGAGATGCGATCGATTCGGTACGCCAACGTGGCGTCGGGAATTATCGGAACTGGCCAATGTGTCCACGGTGGATCGAGAGTCATCACCGAGATGCGATCGATTCGGTACGCCACCGTGGCGTCGAGAAGTATCGGTACGGGCCAGCATGTCCACGGTGGACCGAGAGTCATCACTGAAATGCGATCGATTCGGTACGCCAACGTCGCGTCGGGAAGTATCGGAACTGGCCAAGGTGTCCACGGTGGACCGAGAGTCATCGCTGAGATGCGATCGATTCGGTATGACACCGTGGCGTCGAGAAGTATCGGTACGGGCCAGCATGTCCACGGTGGACCGAGAGTCATCACTGAGATGCGATCGATTCGGTACGCCACCGTGCGTTGAGAAGTATCGGAACTGGCCAAGGTGTCCACGGTGGACCGAGAGTCATCACTAAGATGTGATCGATTTGGAGCGCCAACGTGGCGTCGGAACGTGTCGGTACGGGCCAGTACGTCCACGGTGGACCGAGAGTCATCACTGAGATGCGATCGATTCGGTACGCCAACGTGGCGTCGGGAAGTATTGGAACTGGCCAAGGTGTCCACGGTGGACCGAGAGTCATCACTGCGATGCGATCGATTCGGTATGCCACCGTGGCGTCGAGAAGTATCGGTACGGGCCAGCATGTCCACGGTGGACCGAGAGTCATCACTGAGATACGATCGATTCGGTACGCCAACGTGGCGTCGGGAATTATCGGAACTGGCCAAGGTGTCCACGGTGGACCGAGAGTCATCACTGAGATGCGATCGATTCGGTATGCCACCGTGGCGTCGAGAAGTATCGGTACGGGCCAGCATGTCCACGGTGGACCGAGAGTCATCACTGAGATGCGATCGATTCAGTACGCCACCGTGCGTCGAGAAGTATCGGAACTGGCCCAGGTGTCCACGGTGGACCGAGAGTCATCACTAAGATGTGATCGATTTGGAGCGCCAACGTGGCGTCGGGAAGTATCGGAACTGGCCAATGTGTCCACGGTGGACCGAGGGACATCACTGAGATGCGATCGAATGGGTACGCCAATGAGGCGTAGGAGGAAACGGTTGGTAATGATGTGGCGGACGCGTTCGTAGTCTAACAGTACCAACGACCAACGTGACTGCCACTGAAGGCGGTCATAGGTGCGGAGATCGATTGGTGCAATGGGGGGCAACCTTTGACCAACGGGTCGGACCCCTGGAGTTCCGTCAACGGGCATCTGGTATCCAGCGTGGATCGAGTTAACGACTGCGTCTCGGTCTGATCCATGATCCAGTTGCAAAGGGCATCCGCTGCCACGCTGAAGGTTCGCGGAACCGCTCGAATCCGGACTAGGCGGAGCTGATTGATATATAGTCGAATGGCGTGGATCAGAGGGGCCAACGTGGCGCTGTTAACACGTGTCCTTGCGGACGCCATGTCAATGACAATGGCCGAATCACCGATGATCCGTACCGGTTGCTGATGACGGTGTTGCCGAAGCCAGTGGAGGCCCGATAATAGTGCACGCGCTTCCATAACATTGTTTGTTCCACCGGGAACTACGGATGAAGCTGACCACCAAAGTGGTTTTCCTGGTTTCGACCAAGCACACCATGCATAGGCGCTAACGTGTGTTGAGCTCCGAGCTCCCCCGTCAAACGAAAGCGTGATAGTGTCTCCGTAATTAGGGCTGACAACAGAGACACCCGTAAGGGTCCCCGGGACCGACGGTTCAAAGGAAGCCCGTCCAACGTCCGATATCGGTTGGAAGGGAATAGTTAGAGGCGGACGAAAGGCATAAGCAGGTGTCAAAGTCGTGTTGTGAGCCGTGCTTACGACCTGCTCTCCGCCTCCGAGGCGTCAAGTCGACAAGTTGGGATGGCCGGATGCCAGAGGCCCATACTTGCCGGTGGCGTATGTCACCACCTCCTCCGGGAGTTGTTCGAGGTCATGGGCGTACTTGCAACTCCGGAATTCGCAGCCCCGTTGGGTTTGGAACTTGAGGCAGACCGTCTTGTTGTTTCGCTTGGGAATTTGCTGCAGAATCGCTTCCGGAACCGGAGAAACTTGTTGGCGGGTTTGACGGGACTCACGGTGAGAGCCCGAGCGGGCGGAAGGCCTGGTTGATGGACCGTACGCGGTAGTGTTGCTGCGGTGGGAAGAGGAACGTTGGGACTGCGCCCAACTCGAGATAAGACCGTGGTCGATAACTTGGCGTACGAGCCGAAGGTAATCCGGCGAGTCCGAGGCCATGACTGACCGCGCTTGGTCCACCAGAGACGCAGGGTCGGCGTTTTGGCTAATGGCGATGAACAGTCTCGAAAACACGTGAGTGTAGAGGTTTACCATAGCGTGAACTAGTCCGGTGGGAGCATTGTTGAGCACTCGTGATGTGGCATCAGCACAGACTGCAGCGAAGACGTCCACAATTTCGCGTGGGTACCACTCAGTAGCCACTTCTCGAATACATTGTAGTGTTGCCCGTAGGTCGTCCATCGACGTGATGAGCCCACCCGGAACAGTACCGCCTGATGTCCATGTGGACGAGTCGTGCACCACGGTACGGCCGCCGTCGCCGTGGGCACTGGGCGGGAGGAAGTGGTCAATCGGCCGTGTCCCGAAGTCCACCGCGAACACCATCTTGGCTGTGACCTTGGTAACACGATATTGCCCGCGTCGTGTCTCCTCATGAAGAATAGTAGAGACCCGGTCTAAAGCTGACAGCTGCCAAAACGAAACAAGATTAGACTCAATAAACTCACCATTCGGACGGGGCCCAACGCGGGCGGTCCTGTGAACCCTAAGTTCCGCGGGAGACGGTCGAAATCCGGTAGTTCCAGCTAGTTCCAGCGTCAGGTCTTGGCGTCCGGAATCACGGGGGTGGAAGCCGCCGCCAGAATGACGGTAATCGGTTCCAGGTTCAAACCCGAACTGGCCGAGGGCAGGCGTCCCGGATGTATACCCGCCTGAAGCCGACCGAGGGCTACCGTAGCCATAATCCGAGTGTCGATGCGAGTGATCGTAAGGCCCAGATGCGCCGTGGTCGTGAGAGGTTCCTAAGTAATGGTCGTATCGGTCGTCCCGGTGGCTGACCTCTAACGGACGGGAATGTCCGTACCTGGAGTCGTCCCAACGCCCGTACGCACGTGCATCAGTGGCGGCGTCGTGTTGCTGCTGTAACGGACGGTGAAGGTGTTGTTGGCCACCGTGGCCCGCGCCCTCGCGATCGCGAGATCTGCTGCGAACGTTGTGACGGGGGCGGTCTCGAGACCGGCTCCGGGACCGCCCGCGTGTATGGCGTGGTCTAGGCGGGGGACTTGAGCTTCGCCCGCGGTGAGCACGTCGCTCTCGGGAATTTTGACCCCGGTGGTCGCTCGGTTGACTGGCGGATGGTGCCCCAACCGCTGGAGGCACGGCAGCACCGTGCTGCTGATCGCGAGAATCAGTCCCGGTGGACGACGATAAGCGACGTAGAAGCTGCTCTTGGAACGACTGTTGAGCGGCGGCCTGTTGTGTAAGCGCCGCTTGGGTAGTTCGGGCTAGTTCAGCAATCGCGGCGAACACGTTGTCTGTCATGGTAGAATTCGTAGTGGCCACAACCGATGGAGTTAGGGGCACAGCCTCGGCTGGGGGCGGCGGTTGCGAAACAGATGAAGAGGGCAGCAGGGGTGTAGAAGCGTCAGTGTTCGGCACGGCCGAAGGGTCTGGAGCCAACGAAGGGTCCGGCTCGGCCGGTTGCGTAACCGCAGGCGTCGGCTGGCGCCAGAGAAACTGCTCGCTTGACCGACAGTATTCGTATCGGGCAATATCCGGTTGCCGGCCGTCCAGTGCCTTGCCACGAGATAGGCCGATAGCGAGGACGTCCGACGGGGACTCCGAGTCACTCTCCACATCTTCATCCATTCGGGTAGACGGTCGGGCCGGGCCGACGTATCGGCGAGCGTAGCCAATCGGGTTTACGTCAATAATGCGTCCGTACTCAGAAATGATTCTGAGATTGTCAGATGTCAGGTCCATGGTAGAATCCGATCCTGGTGGGACGAAAGTGTCCATGAGCAACTTCCCAATGTCGCAATCAGTGTCTGTAGGTATAACGAGCTCAATCCATCGAGAACGAAATCGGGATAGCCTGCGTGTCGGTTGAGCTGTGGCAGCGACGCCATGACACCAGCCTACAACAAATTCATCGCGGGAAATCTGCTGCTGCCACACGGTGGTGCTGGGTACGACAACGTGAAGCGTGGGCGCATCGGCGCGGCTCCAGAGAGCCACCACACACATGTGGTCACACGCCGGCTGAAGCGCGGCGCCAGCCGGCGTCGTAAACGTTCGTCCGTGAGTTGGGAAGTAACTAACGACTTGACCAACGAGGAAAGAATCGAGCGGTACCTCACGGTAGGAGCGACGGTCGCATTGGAGATAACAGGCGTTGAACCGAACGAACCGATACAGGAGGAGGAGGGGACGGTCCCTGAGCTCCATGCTTAAGTCGGTATCGGGTCGAGTAAGCCGCGAGTACGGGATGACCACCGGGTCTGTAGCTAGGGCTTCGAGCGAACCCAAGCCTGCCATGTTCCCGTCATACGCGGAGACGTAGAAGATAAGTTTACACAGCCAGCCGAGGTGGCGAGAAGAATCGTCCACCACCAACACACTCGGGTGTCCTGGCTTAATCTTGGTTCCAATAGGCGGGCGTAGATGGGACCGTCCCATTCGCCTTCTTCCAGCTCCGAAGGGCATTCCAATCGTACAACCTGGTTGCGGAGACTCGAGTCCATCGTGAGAGACGTCGGCGGGTTTGCTGTCATGTTGGGCCGGGCCCGTTCTTCTCCGAGAGGACTCCGAGTCCTGAGCACCGTGCTCGTCTGTGTTCTTCTTCGATGAAACCACGAATGCCGTGGTTCTCCCCAAATCGGAAACAGCCGGTTCGCCTTTCTCGGTCCTCCGAACCGGTTAATCGAACCGTTCACATCACTGTGAGCTCATTATTTGCTCAATCGTGTTAAGTCTGTGCTTATTGGAAAGCTCTTGTGTAAAGCTATTGAATCAGTGCTTTTACAGTCTCTACGGTTTCAAAAACACACCAAATGTCACATGTCCGTTTAGGTACGAAATTTGATTGGTCAACTTCAAATGCGATTATCTCGATAACTCTAAATGGCGCATTAGGGGGTTTCAAAGCGCTCATTAATGAGATTTTTTTTTTGGCAAAAGATGAGCCAAAAATTAGATCAAAAATGCGTCTCCCGAGACGCATCGTTGGGCTGATTTTTTTGGTTCATTTTTGTTTTTACGAAAGCTTTTTACATTTTTACAAAACGAGTGGCTGTGTCCGTCTACCGCGCAAGATGGCTTTACGCAAGAAAGGACCAGGGCACACGTCGCTACTGCAAAAGCAATACATGGTGGAGTGGCTGAAGAATCCAGACCACTTCAAGTTGAAGTGGTCTGGATTCATCAGAAGTTCAACATCATCGTCGGGAAGACAAGTGAGAGGACTTCTGGCTTCGGTGGAGCACAAACGAAGCTGTCTGAATTCTTCAGAAGTTCAACATCATCGTCGGGAAGACAAGTGAGAGGACTTCTGGCTTCGGTGGAGCACAAACGAAGCTGTCAGGCTTTGGCAGAATGAGTAGCTTGTGCTCTTCTTAATGGACTTCGGAGGAGACAGGTACCGAACGCTTGTAAGGAACGCTAGCCACGTCATTAAGTCGTTTGCATGAGCGTCAAGTCACTGTCCTTCGTCACTGCTTCAGTCAATGGTCATTTGATGGACACCCAAAAGAAAAAGTTGTTCCTGAATGCAGGTAAGCGTTTTTTTTCGCTCGCTTGACGGCATCTCCACGGTTATTCGGTAACTTCGAATCTGTAAAAGCTATTATTACACACTTAACACAACAAACAAAGTCAATCGGTGACCAGCACCTCAATATGATGCACATGTCGTTTCAAATGCAATACTAACCGACAGAGAAGCCTCTGATACGAATTGGTCGACGGAGAGGCCTTGCTGCACGAACTGGCCGACGGAGAGACCTTGCTGCAAAATAGACTAACGAAAAGGATGTTGTCTACGGAGTGATTGATAGGCGTCGCAGCACGGGGAGGAGGTTGTACAGGCTGAGAGCTGGTTGCAGAGGAGCGCGACGCTAGGGGGAATTTGGATCGTTGTGTAAAAAGTAAATTTTCTTTTGTGGGATTCTCATTTTTAAGTCCGTTTCAAAGCTGCCGTTGTAAAAATCACTTGGCAAAAATGAGAGTAATCTTTTGCCAAAAAAAATCCTCATTAATGAACGCTTTGAAACCCCCTATTAGTATCATTTTGTTTCACGCAGTCTCATTTGCTCAATCGTGTCAAGTTTGTGCTTATTGGAAAGCTCTCGTGTAAAGCTATCGAATCAGAGTGCTTTTACAGTCTCTACGGTTTCAAAAACACACCAAATGTCACATGTCCGTTTAGGGTACGAAATTTGATTGGTCACCTTCAAATGCGATTATCTCGATAACTCTAAATGGCACATTAGTATCGTTTTGTTTCACGCAGTCTCATATGTAGATATGTAGGTAAGGTCATCAAAATGTGGTTTGCCGTACACACGCCAGCCTGGATAATACTCGCAAAGACTCCCAGGACAATTTCGAACTTTTACAGCCAGTTAGTACCATTGTTAGCTAGGTACCTGCGAGTATTGAGGAGAAAGCGAATTTATTGATTTCCTAAATTGGTGTCAGGAGTAACAACAGGCTCTGCCAAACCCCTGATTTTATTGTAAGTCGAAATGGGTCCAGCTAATATCCTTTAGCTATGCTGCTGGGTACAGATTTGCGTCTCAGGCAGTGCAAACCGAATACAGTATTCGATGTATATGCACATCGAGAAGTGGCGAGTGCGGCAGCAACGCGAATCCTTCTTGGCTAACCCTACTCATCAAAATCGATGGTGAAATAATAATCTGCTTCATGGATTACGCTGTTAAATTGTGTCAGCATGATGTGTTAACTGCGGAGCGCGCGGCGCGGGCACAAGGTCTCTTAGCGTACCAATTGCAAGGTGCCGCGTGTTATCCACCGCTTTAACCAACTTTCTGCTGACTTAGCCACTGCCAAAAGCGCGTCGCTCTCTTCATGGGAGGTGTATGGTGGAAGTTGTATCATTGCCATCAGTCGCTGCATTTCTGCTGCAGCAGCAGGATCTGGGCTGAACTTTGCAACGTAGTCAGCTGTGATCGGTTCAGTTAATGTAAGATTGGCGAGTGTGGTAGTTCTTGAAAGAGCAACGTAGATTGTTTGTGGTGGCACACCTCCATAGCGCGATAATCGGGAAACCACAATTCCGCTATGACAAGTTTTTCCTCGGTTGTGCACGAGAAAGCAGGTACAATCGGAAATTTTTCACAGTAATGTTTGTGTGACGGAGTACTGTCATTTGCACTCTGTCAGGCATTGAAGTGCCAGATGCATATTTTACATGTATCCACTATGTGATTGGCTAAAACTACATTCTAGAAATATGCTAGTTGGTTTACGCCGTCACACTGAGACATTGAGAAGGTCTCATTGGCTGAAAATCGATAATGTTCTCGAAGATTGATTATGGAATCAAGTCAACATTGCTACGTGAAAGTTTATAAGAAAATCATTACCGCGACAGGTTTGTTAAGTACCAAGGATATTTGCTTAAGCATATCAAGAAGTCTCGTCGCATCTCCCGTAGTTTTCTGAGAAGATCCAAGCATCTTGAGAACGACGAGGCCGAGAAGAAGGTCGACGACTTGATTAACCAAGTTGTCATTGAGCTCGGGCATATTGAAGACATCGCCTCTACCAAGCTCGATCGCGCAGTAAGAAAGTAATCGTAAAAAGAAAGGTTTTTTCCTTCTCTTAATTTGGTTTTTTAGGTTTTATTGGATTGAGTTCGTGCTACGAAAAGTACACTCGATATGTCATCTACACGTGGTAGGTCGAGTGAGCGCGACTCTCCAAATCCGCGTCCGCATAGAACGCCTCGAACGACGGCCAGGGCGGCTCCTGATTCACAACAGGGCCAACCGCAGGCAACGGCTAGGAAGGCTCCTGATCCACAGCAGGGCCAACCGCAACCAACGAACATGTCATCGGGATAAGCAGGCGCAGCATCAGACACGATGTCGATGCAACAGCTGTTAGTTTATTTAATGCAGCAGCAACATTTATACCAAAACCAAATGCAAACCCAGCTGCAAGCACAGATGCAGCAGGCCAACGCAAGATTCGAGTATCTAGTTGCGTCCAGGGGTGAGCAGAAGAAGTAGGATCCGCCTATGTATGAAGGCAAATATGGCGAAGATATTGAGTTATGGAACTTCGCCACTGAGCAGTACTATGCAAGCAGACGCGAGTTGATGGAGGCAGAATCATCAGATTTTGTGACGATGATCTCCAGCAACTTGGGCAAGTCAGTGCTGAATTGGTATCGAGCGTTTATCGCTGAGTGTGAGACAGCCCACATGGTCGCTCTTCAAGGGAAGACTTCGCACTCGTTTCAGACCGAAGGACTTCGAATACGATCTTCGTGAAAGAATGTTTCGTCTCAGGCAGAATGAGACCATCCATGAATACGTCTCCAAGTTTCAAGACTTGCTGTCGCAGACTGAGTTGTCTATCAGCGAGTTGGAGAAGCGTTTCTTCTTTCGGAACGGTTTAAGAGAAGAAACAGTAAGGAAGATCAAGGAAGAGAGTCTTTCAACATTGCAAGATGCCATTGAGATTGCGTCAAATTTTGAGTTTGCGCACTACTCGGGAAAACCACCAAGAACTCATGCGAAGGGTTCGCAAGGATCGTCAAGCTCGGGGCATCGTGCGCCTAAGTCGAAACAGCAGAATACTAAGCGATCCGACAATAAGAAAGGCAAGAGCGATGATTGGAAGAAAACATCTACGTGCAGAAATTGTGGCAAGATTGGTCACATTTCTCCAGATTGTACTCAGCCAAAACGTACTGAAGCGAATCGGTACATGCAGGGCGCAGTGTATGCGATCCTAGAGGCTGAAGCTCGAGCATTCAAGACGGAAGACCAAGAGAGGCCCGTCACGATATTCATTGACAACGGCAGTAGCCTGAATGGCGTAACTGAGGAGTTGGTGAAGAAGCTTGAGTTGGATGTCACTGAAGGTGACATGATGCAAGTTGATCTCGGTTATGATCAAATTGTGCATCGTCCACGTCGGACTGTAGAGATGTATCTACAGCTGCCAGGGTTTCCCTTGGCACGGGAACATTCCAAGTCATGCCCGTTCCTGAAGGAAAGGACGTCGTTTTAGGCATGATGTGGCTGCGGGAGCAGAACCCTGATATCGACTGGAGTACTGGACAGATAGCACCTCGCATCAACATGGAGAACACGCAGACTGTGAAGTTGAGACTGCCGAAGACACGTCCAGCCCGTTGGGCGGCAGGACAACGCCGCGCAAGAATTGCGCAGAGCCGTGAGATCTTCAACTATTATCGGCAGCATGGCCACAACGGCCAGTTTGGACGAACGCAGATTATTTCGTCCAAGCAGTTCCAGCAGATGTTGCGTAGGGACAAAGATATTGAGGCAGTGTTTGTCATCAATCCGCATGATTCGGAGAATGCTGAACGCTTCAAGAGTCAAGGATGGGATGCTCTCGAGGATAATCCGGCGTATGAGACGTTACTGAAGTATGCGGATACGGTTTTCCGTACGGAACTTCCGAAGGAGACACCGCCAGTACGGGAAGGAATTGAGCACGAGATTTTGCTCAAACCCGGTACTAAACCGATATCGGTCAAATAATGGCGCCAAAGTCCTGATCAGAGGAAAACGATTCAGGAATGGACCAAAGAGATGGTTCAGGCTGGCATCGTTCGACCGAGTACGTCAGCATTTTGTGCACCGACTTTCTGTGTGAAGAAACCAGTCGGATGGCGTATTGTGCACGATTATCGTCTATTGAATTTTTTTGGCGACGATTTTACCAGCTATTTCAATGTCTCGCAAGGAAGATACCTGTGATGCGATGGCCGGAAGCTATTGGTATTCGTGCATGGACTTGTTCTGGGGTTATTACCAAGTCAAGTTACGAGAAGCAGATATACCATTTACTGCTTTCTCGACCCCAGATGGTCTTTTTGAATATCTCGTCACACCCATGGGACTGAGTGGAAGTCCAGGAACCTTTAACCGTTTGTTGCAGAAGGTTTTCAGGGATTTGAGTGACGTGGCGCGGGTTTACTTCGATGATATTTACGTATTCACGAAGGGTGAAGATGTGAACGACCACATTGCCGCGCTGGAGAGTGTGTTGAAACGATGTGAAGAACAGAAACTTTACATCAAACTGTCCAAATGCCAATTTTGTGTTACGCACGGTTACAGCAATTATATTGGTGGTCCAATCTGCAACGAGAGGTGAAGCGCTGGGTAACGGGATGCCAGGAGTGCGGAAGTCGGAAGGCTAGGCCTCGAGAAGTGATTCCTCCCCCCCCCCCTTACGAAGTTTACGCGGTGGCGATGTGGGCGATCGATGGGCGATAGATGTTGCAGGACCCTTGCCTACAACTGACGGAGGAGAACGCTTCGTGATGGCGGCAGTGGAGTATGTCACGAGGTATGCGGTGGTGACAACGGTAACGAACCACGCAGCTGAAAATGTGGCGGAGTTCGTGATGAAGGAAATGGTGATTAAGTTCGGTCCCTTTCGAGAATTGATGACAGATGGAGCCCAGGAGCTCACAGGAAAGTTAGTGGAAGAGCTCGTGACACTGCTGCAGGCACGACAAATGAATCCAGTACCCTACAGGCCGCAATTGGTGGGGCTAGTAGAGCGGTTCAATCGAACTTGGAAGGACATGGTGGCCATCGGGATGAATGGCGGAAAGCAGAGAGACCGGTGGGTGCCTTTCGCTGTATATGCTTATAATTCTGGGCGGCATTCCACGGTTGCGCTCTCGCCTAACGAATTGATGATGGGGAGGCGGTTACGAAGCCCGAACGAGCTACTATGGGCTACCTGTCGACGAGAAGCTGGCGAACTCAGTGAATATCACCGCAACCTAATACGAACGATGAAGGAGAGTCACGCTATTGCGGAATGTGCACGAGAACGGGAACAAGAGCGGCAAAGTAAGTACTATGAACGACGGGTACGACAGACGAAGGCCTACAAGCCGGGAGATCATGTTTGGATGTTTAGGCCTCCTCGAGGGCCAGGAGCATCTAAATTTGTGCACCAGTGGATGGGGCCGTTGCGGATTATTGAGCCCGCCGGTTATGACAATTCTTACTGGAACGTGAAGACGGCGAGGACGCGGAACGATTGATAGCGCAGGTGTCGTTTTTAGTGTCGTATCACCGACCAGCAGATTTTCTAGCGACGACGGCAGCGGATATCGAGGCTGCGCTGGACTACGAATATGAGCGAAATGACAATAAACATGCGGCGGCGACAAGCACGATTACTAGAGCAACGACGGCTCCCGTACATGCAGCGACGGCTACGGAAAGCCCAAAGCAAACTCGAAGGGCAGTTACGAACGAGAGGTCGGAAGAGCGAGCGAGTGGACCAGTGGTGGAACTTCGCAGAAGATGGCGACGTAACGCGACAGACCAGTATGTCCTCGAGTATGAGGTACGACCCGCACGAGGCGAAGGACCCCAGGGCCACGACGACACGAGCAGCGGAAACAGTGATCGAAAGTGGCTATCGCTGGAGGAATACGAACAACAGTTCCAACGTGATGGAGTCGTGGAAGACCCCATTGGTGGGGATGTCGTGTAGCAGGTGTGCGGTCGAGGCGGTCGAACCCAACACGAACGATCGGAACGTTCAGGCATGGAAGAAAGAGGGTATGGAACAACACCCAAAGGACATTCGAATCAGTCCCGAGCGGCTGCCGAATGACGAGATCCTTGCGTATAGTGGTCGAAGTGGCGAAGTGCAACATGGATAGCGGCTGCCGAAGACGCTTCGGTCAAAGGATTGAGCTAAGCGGTCTCGCGAGAGCCGATCGCTTCGAGATTTGGACGCCAGCGAACAGGCGGTTGAGTTGGACGAGCAAGATTGGATGGACTCTTCGGACGCGAGGAGGCCGTGCAAACATTGGGGCGAGCAGAGCGCCGAACGAACACTCTGAACGAGGAGCGGTGGAAGGACAGTAGACGCGGACGCCCGGAGCAGGTGAAGGATTACGGGTTAAGCGGTGGCTTGGCGGACGCAGGATACTCCGGATCTGGGCACGGAACGGCGCAGACTGCTTGGGTGTCGACTTCACGAGGAGATCAGCCTTAGCAAAACGAGCGTAAAGTACCGGGCCAGAAGGCGGAAGAGCACTGTCGGTCGGCAAGTACGTGCAGTTAGGTCTGTAGGACGAAGAGCTCAAGGGTGGAGTGTGTCAGTGTATTGAGAATTGTATTGACGGTTAATAAGTTAGGATCCAACGATCCGGCGCAGGCGCTGAGTAGCGTCTGTCGGCCAGCGACTGAGTTACGAGTAGCGGACAGAGGTGAACCCGGACAATAAGCAGGGGCCATACGACTTACCCCACGGTTCGGGTAAAGGAGATAACCGCTACAATATTAATACTCAACTTTGAACTACTATATATGCACAAATGCACGTTCATTTACTATCTTACAAGCGGAGATGACTGTCTTGAAGGACATCAAGACAGCCATCTCATGCTTTTTAGCGTGAATTTCAGATTACTCAGCATTAGGAGATGACTGGCTTGTAGTACTCGAAGCCAGCCATCTCTGGCTCTTTAACATGTATTTCTTTATGTTAAACTGCAGTAGAAGGAGGTGGCTGCCTTGGGTACCCCAAGGCAGCGCCAAGACAGCCATCTCCCGTTCTTTTGTACAAATTGCACGAGTAATTGAAGTACGTGTAGTAGTTTTTTATTGTAGGGTACTTAAGTTTTGCAACCCGGGCAAATCGCAACACTTCGTTTTTGTATACCGCGGGTTGCAAAACGCAATAGAAGTGCAAACCCCCTGTGCAACTATTTTTGCAAATGGCACTGCTACAAATGCATAGGTATTGGCTAAACGAGAGCTGATACCATGTGCAAATCTTAATATTAGCCAATGAAATCCTAGTCAGTAAGGAAAATACAACCTCGGTTGTTATGTACATGTACCGTACATACGGTGCCCACACCAAATCCCAAGATCCTACTGTACCGTATTACGATTCGTAACGATGACTTCATAAATATCATTTTTATCATCGTAACGATGATAAAAACGATATTTCTTTTCAACGATCATTGATCGTTGTTGCCGACGGCATATCGCAATATACTGGCCAGCCATAAAGCCAATGCATCTATACTACCTGGTGAGCATCACTATTGTCACCTTCATCGCAGTCACTACAGAGGCTTTCTCGACCGTATCGACATCCAGAGTTTCTGCCCACACTGTCCGTGACACTAATGTCTCTCTACGAACGAGAGATGTTGGTGATAGTGACGATGAAGAAAGAGCAAAGGGAGGGATCTCAGTCCCCATCTCTGAAAAGCTCGCCGCCGTCTTCAAGTCTTCGAAAGTGTCGGATGAAAACCTCAAAGAGTGGCTCGACAAAGGAATATCCGCCGACATTGTATTTTATCGCATGAAGCTGAGGAAAGCTCACACGTGGATATTCAGTCATCCCCAGTTCCAAAAATGGGTTCAATATGCCGATGACTTGAGTGCCACCACTTCCGGAAAGGGAACATCCGCGATCTCGACACTAACGGCTCAATTCGGTGACGACGAGCTGTACCAAATACTGAAGTTCGCCAAAATGCAATCGGCGTCAGACGAACTCGCCTCAAAACTACAGGCCGAGCAGGTGAAATACTGGGTACGGATCGGAAAGGACCCTGACGAGGTGTTCAAAATCTACAACCTCAACGACGCAGGAGGGCATCTACTTCGGAATCCTCAATTCAGTGCCTGGACCCAATACGTGGACGATTTGAACACGAAGCACGAGGGAGCGATATCGATCATTCCGACCCTGAGAAAATACTACAGTGACGCAGATCTGTTCAAAATGGCTGAAACAGCCGAGGGCATCTATGAATCGAAGAGTATGGCCCTCAAATTGGAGAACGCGTTCGTCCAGTTCTGGATTAACGACAAGCAAACGCCAGCTAAAATTCTGGCAGAGCTCCGACTGGAGGCGACAGCAAAAACGCTGGAGGATTCACTATTTCGTTTATTGATAAAGTTCACGGATGCTTACAATACGCATTTCCCTCGGACGAAGACGACAGTGATCGAGACATTCACACGCACATTCGGAGACGAAGAAGTGGCCAAAATGCTGACTGCAGTGAAGACTAACGACTGGGAGGTGACGAAGATCGTGACGGAGTTGAGGGCTGAGCAGTTGCAAATGTGGTTGAGCAGTGGGAAATCCGTCGATGAAGTCTACAGCCTGCTCAATTTGCCACACAAAAGACTATTGTACGATCTTAGAGAGAACCCTCTCTTCCCCACGTGGATAGCGTACTTGAACACCTTCAGCATTGAAAACCCAGACAAGGTAACTCCAGTACTCTCGACACTGGCAGCCCAACTCATGGAGAGGCCAATGATGCAGATCCTTCAAGCAACCGAGAAGTTCCCCAGTATGAACAGTGTTGCGGTAACATTGCAGCTACAGAAGGCGGAGAAACTTTTTGCCACTGGAGTTTCCCCTTATAAAGCTTTCGAAGCCATGGCGCTTGACACTGCTGGGGATGCAGTTCTGACCTCTCCTCTCTTTACAAAGTGGATGAACTACGTGGAGGATTTCAACAAAAAGAACCCTGCTAGTGAAACATCCTGGTTCTTGACACTACGTGGTAATTACAATAATGTCGACAGACTTATCGAGACAGCGAGGAAGAACCCGAAAGGAGTCAGAATTGCCGATATGGTGGAGAAAGCGCAGATGGAGGAGTGGCTGAAGAAGCAGAAAACACCAGGAACCGTGTTTTTCTTCTTGGAGCTCAATAAAGCAGGAGAAAGAACATTTTCCAGCCCGAAATTCGAGTTGTGGGTCAAGTACTTGAACGACTTCAACAAGAGGTACCCGGGCGAGAAGACGACGATGATCGATAGTATCAGGGAGAACGTCATAGACCTCCAACTAATTCGGATTCTGGATGAAGCGGAGAAGATCCCAACCACGAAGAAATTGGCCCAGAGTTTAGAAAATGATCTGATCGACAAATGGGTAGCCGAGAAGAAAACTGTTGCGTATCTCAAGAGGTGGATCGGTCATGTGCCATCCTCTGACGTCTGGGTTGAGCGGTATACCAAGAAGCTAAACAAAATGTCGTAAATATACCCGGGCAAATGCACATTGGCTATGCAAAAAATAATGTGCCAATACCGAGTTAGTGTGGAATAATCTCACTTCACAGGCGATGGATAATTTCAGAGATACGTTGTTACCAAGAATGAACACCTTGACGTTGGCCACATACTGCTAAACATCGGTGGATATTAATATGGGTATCCTACAGGGTCTACTCTATATGTACTCCCCTTTTTCAGGTTTGAGCAACACTAACGACTCTTCTGTCTGTCTTAAACAAGGCTAACGAAGAAAGGCACTCCGTTGATCGGTAAGGGGGTTTGACGAAGTTGGGAGGGTATACATTATGGGCATTATCTACTGTAAGTTTGAAATAATTGCGTGTGCATGGGTGAATTTTGATTCAGTGAATTAACTGTCAAAAGAAACCAGGCACGACAAACCTAAAGATTCAGTATTAAAGCGGTTTACGTACGACGAGCGTGTAGCCTCCGACGTTTCCTGCCTGGAATAATTGTGCGACGCGAGTGTAGAAGTGATCCAGGCCTCGAGCTGCCTCCTCGCCGTCACGAGCGATATGTGTCTCCAAAGCTGCATGGTATTGGGTCGCTCGATCTGTCAAATAGGGCTGCCACTTGGTCGTTACGTCCTGGAAGTTAATTTTCTCGAAGCCGCAAACGCTCAGTACCTCACAGATCTCGTCCTGATGTAGTAAACCAGAGCAGTAGATATCCTTCTTGAGTGTGTGTTCCTCGTCTTTCGTCAACTCCTTTCCGCGAAGGAAGAAGTCGTCCACGTACAAGAACCCGCCGGGCTTAAGAGTGTCAAAGCAGCGCTGGAAAAGCTGACTCCACCGGCCAATGTGGAGGAAGCAAAGCAGACCCACCACTGCGTCGTACTCGTTCTCTTGCACGGGTAGCTCCAAAAAGTCCCCATTTATATGAGCGATTTGGCCGTCGAGTCTACAGCGTCGCGTGAGTTCTCTACCTGCCTCGCTCATGTCCGGCTGCAACTCCAATGCGTCCACTTTGCATCCGCTTCGATGCGCTAGCAGGCGAGCTGTGCCTCCAAAGCCCGTGCCGATGTCCAGCACCTTCTTCTCTCCTGGAGTTTCGTCCAGCAGCTCCACAATGCGGCAGATTGGCTCGTCCCCGAAGAAATGAAGCGAGTCGAGAGTGGACAATCGCTCCGGGTCCACTGGGACGTCTTTGCTGGTGTAGCCCAATTCCTTCAGTCGACGCTCAAGGCGGTCCAGATGATGGTAAAGCTTCATGGTTTTGATCTCTTCCTGTTTGGTCATGATGGTGAACGTTCTTGCGAATTGGCTGGGAGCTCGAAAGTTACGATATGGACGCCGTTCACTCGACAGAATTGGGGACCGTTTCGCTTGCTCAACTTCTCGTTCCGGATTATGTTTCGCTTGTTCAACTTCAGGTGAAGACTCGTTCCGGACTACGCCGATTGCAGCACAAAACATTAGTGCTTCGGCTTAACGCTGAGTTGGCTTCACTCATAGTTGAAAGAAAAGTGAAGAAAAAAAAAACTGAACAAGCACAAACGGTTGTTTATTACTTGTACCTTGAGCATGTTGTACGGCTAGCTAGCTACTTCACGAAGTACTACAACATATTAGATGGGGTTCCTCAGTAAAAGTTTGATTTCTATGGAAGATTTCTCATCGTATAGATCAGTGTGGTGGTACGTTTATCCTCACCGGAACCCCGTGGCAAATGCATACAATACGCATTATTACACAATTTTGGCGTTCTTCAGGAAAAAATTAGAGTTTAGTTAGCGCCACATCGACGTCCGAGGACTTCTCGACGGCTAGTGTATTTTTTCATCCTCAGAAGCGCCGTCTACGCCAAGAAGTCTGCGTTGATGTCCGTCCAATTGGTGTCAAATCTGAAAATGACATCGCAGCAACTTGTCGGCAGTTCGTGGACCTCTTCACCACTCGTTTTCAGCGGGTTAAACCTTCAAGATTTTATTTACCCACGGGTTTAAACCCGCGGTTTTGCTGTTAAATTTGATAATGAAACGACGTGTGGCATTTACTATATAGGCTTTAAGAACCAGATGAAGTAGGTACATGTACATGTACCTGTCCGTGTTAGGATATCCAATGTTCAGAACAGTCACCGGCTACTACTTTCTGAATTAATTTAGACCTTTGTGCTTGCGGTTGCTGTTGGTGAAGCAGCAAGTCCAGGTAAGAACGCAAGGTAAAAATATCGGTCGCGGCTGACGTCCATTGCAAAATTTTATCGGCGGCATTGCGACGACGTTGCGCTTGCTTCCTCATGGAATGGGAAATATATTCGCGTCATGCGGCGTCATGACTTCGCACTCGAAAGAGAAGACCTTCAACAAAGCGCTACGACTCAACGAAACGTTACTCCAGACTCTCCGAGGACTCGGACTCGACCACAAACATCTATTTGCACTCCACCAGATCTTCTCTGCTATGGACAAAGGTGTGAACAAGTGAAAGGTTTACCTCGTTGCGCTTCTGACAAATCTAACCTCGCGTTTGACAGACAAATCCGGTGAAATCAACATGATGGAGTTCTTCGACTACATCGGTTCGTATAGCTTTCACTGTCAGATTCGTTACCTCTTGGCGGCTGATTCTGCTTCGAATTGATCCAGATCTGAATCGCAGTCGGTTTTCGGAGAAGGCGTTCTCCGTCATGGACCGGAACGGTAGCGGCGAAGTGGATTTCATCGAGTTTGTTCTGGCTGTGTGGAACTACTGCTCGTTCAATCATGCCAGTCTCGTTCGGTTCGCATTCGATTTGTACGATGTAGATGGTAGTGGTGAGATTGAGCACGATGAAGTCGTCCGGTGCGTGCGCGAAGTTTGGGGTGGCAGTTGGGAAACGAGCCCAAACGCCATCAAAATTGTGGAAAAGCTCGACAATATCATGGCGAACACTCCTAACAACCGTCTTTCAGCCAACATGTTTCAAGAATTCGCTGTGCGGCATCCGATGCTGCTTTTTCCTGCATTCGAGCTGCAAATGGAAATCCAGCGGAAAATCTTAGGGAAGCGCTTTTGGTCCCGCGCAGCCGAAAAACGGGGCTCATTAAATGTTGCAGATCTGAACTGGGACCACGTGAAAGAGGTGACCTTAATCTCGCGACAGACCAGCTCGAACTTGCTCACTTCGATGGAGGACGACCTGGGGAAGCAACTGCAGGCCAAGTCGGCTGACACCAGTTGGTATGGGCGAGGGTCTGGATTCAAACCTTTTACCCACCGATCCCGGCGCACGCTTGCCTCTAGTGCCGTCAACATGAATGCTGGTGGCCCCGAAGACGAGGTGCCTGACGAAGGAGTGATCCAGATCGCTGCACTGAAGAGAACATTAACCCCTGCTCGGAGGGATATTCGCCGACAGTCTGCACCAGCAGTTCCGCATTCAAGGCGTACGTCCAAGGTCATGAAAACAACTGTCGTCAAAGTTGCTAGTCCAAAAAATAACCCGCATGATTCCGCACAGGTTGGCAGGTAATATAGTAAGAGACTTGTACATGTAGATGGTATGTATTACAGATTCCTGACTAGAATCTTAGTTTCTCAGAGCACTCCTTCATCGGCGATAATGAATCATCGCTGCGGTTCGCTAAGTTTTTTTTAAACTGGAAATTATTTAACGATCCTCGCTGGATCGCCCGTGTGAGTTGGGGTGGTCATGCCAGTCTTGGTCGCTTTATGCGATGAGTAAAACTTGGAGATCGCTACCTGATCCAGCATCGCTTGGCGATCTTTTATTTTTTGCTTAATTGCAGCTACTTTGTTTGCCAGTCGCTCCGCATCGCTCTCCTGTTGCCAACCGAAACAAAATACCAGTCAACAAGTACGTCCACCTTTGCAATAATAAAAGATATATCTGCTCGCCTGCTTCTCGATTGAGTTGACTATCGTCATGGACGCGTTTAACAAATTCGAGGCTAGCAGCTCGAGGGCTTGCTGCGCCTGGTTGTGCGCTTCATCCAGATGTGTCTTTGTGACGGCCTTCTTGCTGGTTGCAGAGTTTTGCCCATCGCCTTTGTAGACAAACGCTGAATTATAGAGAGCTGCCACTTCCTTCATGTACACAACGCTCTTGTCAAAGCTGCTCCAGACATCCTCCTCGCACTCCATTATTGCCCACGCCTTTTCGGGTGCCATACGTCGTACTTAGTAAGATTCTCACTGTGCTTATCGAAAGATCGTAAGCACAAGGGGGAAGGCCAATTCAGATTTCAGAAGAGAAGCCGCCAAGTGACCATCACTCCTTCTCTCTGATTCTGCCTAGGAAGAAATCAAGGGCGCCATGAGCACGCGCAGCAAGCAGACGCGCCTGCTGCGACAAGCCAGCGTGTTACACGAGCTGCAGGAGAGTGCGGAGAAGGACTCGCTGGACAGCCGCTACGCGCGCCTCATGACTGAGCTGGCAGCGCTCTGCAGCGACCGCAGCAACGTCTTAACGGTCGAATCGCTGCAGTTCTTTGCCTCCAATGGCCGTGCTGAGCCGGTTAAGCTCGAGCGCGCACCCGATCGAGACACCGAGGCACAGCATAAGACTAGCCAGGCCACCAAGCAGGACGAACTGCTCAGCGCCGACGCTGCACGCCGCCAGCGTGTTGAAGAGCTCACGCGCTTCTTCATGGAGGCCAAATCGGACATTGAATTCGCTCTGGGCGGTGGCCGGGATTTCCACGAGGCCAAGGACAAGGATAAGGACGCAGAGAGCGAGAGGGATGAGGATAAAGAAGACGCGGACGATGAGGAAGATACTCAAGAGGACGCTCAGGACCCCGAGAGACAGCTAGCCAAGCTGCACAGAAAGTTGCTCAAGGAGAAAGTGGACAATAGAGTGTACAACGTTATGCTGAGTCAGATCCGAGAGCAGGATCCGGCGTTGTACGGCGCGATTTTGTGCCACCCACTCGTTACTGGAGTCGATCCTAAAAAGGACAAGAAGAAGAAGAAGAAACGGAAGGACAGGGAACGCAAGGAGAAGCAGCCTTCACAGACGAATCTTGGAGCTGGTATGTTGATCCTGGACCTGGCAGCCGAGCCGTTGAATGAGGATGACATGAAAATCAACATCAGTAAATTTGTGGCGAAGAGCATTGCAGAAGGCTCATTGCAGGGTTTAATGCTTGCTGCGAAGCTGGTGCTTTCGTTCTTGGAGCAACAAAATAAGGCGAACAAGGCGATGCCACCGATGTTTCCGCTTGCATCGCACCTGAGAGTGCTGCGAGGAGAGAAAGCGCCCGAATACAGTGCTAAAAAGATAGCTGCAACAGCGGCGAAAGAAGTGACAACGCCGACGAAGCCGGATCACACCATGACAGAAACTAGTGTGCTCGACAGCGCGGAAGGAGACTTTGAGTCAGATTTGCAAAGTGTCGTTATGGAGGCTGCAGCTTCAGCCGAAATGGATTTGGATTCAGATAGTGGATCTATTGCAAGACTGCGTGCTCGGCTGAGTCGGTTTGGTGACGATGGGGTTGATGGAGACGACGACGACGACGACGAGGAAGAGGAGGAGAATCAAGGAGAGGACAGTCTTAGCCGTGAAGGTGTTGACGAAGATGCGTTAATGGCCCGCGCTATTGCTTTGTCACTCTCGCCTGAAGTAAACCTACGGGATCAAATTGCATCAGGCGATACTTCAAAGGTTAAGGATAAGCCAGACGAAGATCAAAAAGAGCCCTCTGAGAAAACACGTCCGCCCAAGTTTTCAGCCGAGGAATTGTTGGAGCTTGGTCCCTTTAGACTTTCTGATGATTCCATTCCCGATGTTGACGGAGTTACTGTTGTGGTGGCATTGATAGCCCAGATCACAAAGACTTGCATGGAGTACCTGAAATCATGCCAGCAAGGTGTTCTTCCCAACAAGTCGCCTGTGCAGCCACATCCGCTGACCTTTATGCTCCTGAACTCTTTATTAAGGGACCTGCACTCTACAGTTGCCCCACATTCACAATGGTCTGATGACTCAAATTGGGTTGCGAAATGGCGTTTGTTCTCGTCAACCTCGCTACTTTCTCTGCTTCGTGTGCTGGAAGTACACTTTTTCCACGTCGAAGTCATGGGTATTGCTCCGGCATCGGTTGGTCTGGGGCAAATCCCCAAACTGAACAACAAGCGAAATGATGGCGAGTGTGAGAGTGGCAACCCGCTCTTGGAGAGCTTGAAGTCTCTTGTCGTCCATTATATCGCTGCTGAGTGTCTACCCCAAACGAGCACTGATACAGATGCGATCGGTGCAATAATATTTGCAAGTCAGGCATCTTGCTCTCATGCAGACGTGCAACATGCCGCAGCCTATTATTCTGCTCGGGTTCGAGAACAAGCAATCGCGACGTGGATACGAGCTTTTGCTATTTTCTACGATGGACAACATGAGCGACACATGATACTGACATCAAAGTTGGCAGAATGTCTAAAGCTGGCGCGAAGTGGTGAGCAAAACGTTAAGTGGAAATTTCACCAACTAGACCTTTTGTGCGCTCGATTGGCGCTACCTGATATGGCGCAACTCTTTGTTCCCACATGTGTGGATGTTATTGAGCACGACATCAATATTCAACATGGAAAGAAGGAAGAAACCGACTCGAGCGTGAAGCCAATCGATGACGGAACTCTTCAAAATGCTGCTTCAAAAACAGGAAAAATCAAAGCAAAATGGAGCCCTGCCGTTATTCGTGCTTCTCTCGACTCCGGGTCTCTTAGTGCGCGCTGCCTATTCGACTATATCTCGGGGCACGGCCCTCCTGGTCTTTTGGACACATTAATGGAAACCCCTGGCGGTAATCCGAGCGACGATGCGTTGAACACTGATACTTTGGCGAATGCGTACGATGAAATGTGGGATATGGGGCGCAAGCAAAAGGCGGAGGCTCTAGAATGCATTAATCGCTTGCCCAGTCTTATTGATTTACTGCGCGAGAGCATTTTGTCTCCAGGGTGGTACAGCTTTTCGTTCAATGACAGTTACGAATTGGTTCACGCACCACTACTACCGCTGCTCGAAAAAGATGATTCTTCGCGACCACCAACATTGAATGCTAGGATTGTCTTGCTTCGATCACTTCAAGACTTGATGCTTCAAAGGCTCGGTAGCTCTCGTGGTGACGAGCCTCCTGCCTTGGAGTTTGATTCTTCAAGATGTGCTGAAACGATGACTCTTTCGGACGGAAACCGAACGGCGAAGCAATATACCGCCAAACAATGGGGAATGGTGATGGCCACAACTGGGTGTCCTCCTAACACCGGGATTCACGAATGGGGCGTTCGCCTTGACCGCTGCGAAAAGGGTCATATTTTTCTTGGTGTATGCACGCGAGATGCTTCCGTGGCAACCTATGTTGGTGGCGACCGGCAGGGATGGGGGCTCATTGGAACTCGTGCACTGTGGCACGCACGAAGCAAAGTCCGCGGAGATTACGGTGATGGATTTACTACGGGCAGTGTTGTTCGTGTCCGTCTGAATACAGACAGCGGAGCACTTTCATTTGGTGTTGGGGACAGCGACTGGGGAATTGCTTTTGATGGCTTGACACAGCATGGCACCTTATATCCCGCTATTGGACTTTACCAACGAGATGATCAGGTGACAATCTTGCCAGTTCAACCAACAGTAGACACGGCATTTACGGCAGTTGCGAGTGGTGAGGCAATGGAACGAAAGGGTGTTGCAGTGCCTGCCGTTCTTAAACCCTTCTTGCACCACACAGGAGCTTTGCTAGAGTCCTGTTGCTCCTTCTTATCAAGCCCTGCGCTGAATGAGTTAAGTATCGCATCGAACCAGCAGAACGCGTCACGACAAACAGGAAACCGTGCACGTGAATATGAACGGTTGGTATCTTCCCACCCGTTATTGTTTTCAATGGTGATGCCACTCATCAGCTCGTTAAGCCTGATTCGAAACTACCATGGGTTGTCTTCGACGCTGGCTATGGCACTCGTGCCTTGGTGTATTCGCACAATGCAGTGCATTGAGCGTATAAATCAAGCCCTTCGAGCCCTGGCTCCATCCAGTGATGATAACGACGATGTTTACCCTGGGAAACTTGTGCTTAGCGTAGCCGGAGAATGGGAATTGAAAAGTATGGCTGCTGGCAATATCCCAGCCCAGCAATATCACCTCACGCTTACTCAAGGCAAGGATGGATCAATGCAGGGGCGAAGCAGCGGCTCATTTACTACCGTTACACTCAATGGCGTCGCACGAGGAACTAAGGTGTCTTTTGTGGAAACGTGGCGTCAAGGCGGCACCTGCTTAGTGGAGGGCCGCCTTCGTGCTGATGGTACCGTATTCACAGGCAGTTATGAAGACACTAAGAGTCATACAAGTGGTTGTATTGTCGGAAACAAAATATCGCCAGTTTCCAAGGACACACATAAACGCCAATGGGTGAGCAACCAGCTCGTTATCCTAGAAATGGCAATTGCCAATTTGCTTGGCTATTTGAGCCATGCTTTGATCAGTTTGGAGAATGATGATATACTTGTCGAGAACGTGGCTACGAGTTCCCTCAGTTTGGAAACCACCGTCAAACATGACGAAGGTAACATCGACGATGAAGACGTGACCAAGTTGTCAACTGAGTGTTCGATAGATGAATACGATGAATGGGTGAGCAGTACTTTGCTTGAGGGCGGCTTGCCCTTGGATATGGTGCAAACACACTTGAAGAGCGTACTTGAACGATGTTCCGAAATCACTGGCGTCGGGTCTGCCGCTGGTTCTTTGCCTCTGTTGTCTGAAGCCACGAATAACTGGCTGCAGTTTGTGTTGCCCAAGACACTAACAACCACTCTTCCAAAACTTGACAGTACGCCTGTGGCAGGGGCTCGTGTGAATAGCCCATTCTTGAAGGATCTTATCGATAATCAAGGGGAGGCAGCAGCGTTGGATCGGTGGGTATCCAAGCATGTTGGCGAGTCACCCTTTGTCCGGCTAGGAGGGGAACCAATGAAGGTTACTCGTCGCACTGTCTGTGCTGCCATGATTTGGCATAGCGGCTTCTTGAACTCCATCCAGAAGCATATTGATAGCTCGCTGAGTAACTTAGCTGAAAGCGATATTCGACCGCACGACAACTTAATGCACATCTGGCGAGCAGCACAGCGAGTTATTGAGTGGGCGATCAGAGCGAAGAACTCAATGGGATCTTCTTATACTGTAGTGGCGGGGCTGGTGATTCGAAAGGCGCAATTTCTACTTGAAATTGAACCCAGTGGGAAAGCTTTGGCGGCTGCCGAGGCTGTATTTGCGCTGACAACAGCGGACAGCGGTGTTCAAAGGATAACATCAAAGTCTGCGCTGTATGAGTGCGCCGAGCGTATTTACAGTGACGTATTGGTTCAAGTTGCACGTTTTGTGGAAGCTCCTATTCGCGTGTCAACACTTCAATCACGTATGCTAGAAAATTGCACTGGTGCCTTCGTGCGAACAATTGGCATGCTGTCCTTCAGGAATTTTGTCGGTGATTCAGGAAATACTCATCGTGGGGTATTAACTGCAGAACGTCACGAGGTAATTCAGTCGTCGTTCGCACTGTCCAGTGCATTACAGTGGTTATCCCCAACACTCGCTGATTTAAAGTCGAGTGGTGGCCGTGGTACATCGATGGGCAAGGACTTCGGAGAATTTGGTGGTAGCGTGGTCCCAGTTGCTTTAGCTTCGACCCAAGGCGGTACTACGGAGTCAACTTACTACCTGAGCGGTCTTGGTGGATGTGGGAAGCATTTGAAAAACGACCTGAGAGACTCATTTGAATTGCTGTATGGATATCTGAGTGCCTCGTTATCTAAGGCCACATGGGCCCATGACGCCGATCTGCAATTGGTTATTTTGTTAGCATGGGGAATCATCATCCAGCCTGATGATCATTCATTTTTGTCGCGGGTTGGTATTTTCAGAGTGTTGCAAACCGTGTTGGACGAAGCCCGTGGATCGAGTGATATGGCATTATCAGAAACCTCAACTGGCCAATCACGAAACTCTCCCGATGACGCGGTTTTAATTGCAGAGAACAAAAAGAAGATTGTCCAGGCTGCTCTAAAAGTCGTACATCTACTGGCCGCGCAAGTCGCCCATGCCAGCGATGCAGCGGATGGGTTACTTAGCGCTTCCGACCTCCCATCGACCCCAGGTCTCAGTTTGGGCTCCATTCCGTTGCTGCGGAAACCTTCAGGGCCCGAAACACTCGGCAAGTCTGTGTTCCACATGCTGTATACAGAGCTGAAAAACTCTTTGGAAGAGATGCGGCAAAAACGAGGGAATGTGTCTATTGATGCTTCACCAAAAACAGCATTTGTGAATGATCCGACTCAGTCCGCCGACCCGAGCGCGTCTGGATCAGAAACCGATTTCGGAGATGATGCTCAGGAGTACTGCTACCAGATCTGTTCATTGCTCTACTCTGTAAGCGGTTCGCCAGTTTGCAGGTCACACCTTTCGTCGTCTCGATGGCTTCGACTGTTGCTTGCTCTCGTCAACGTGAACTCACCTCAGATCCAGCGACGCATCCTTAAATTGCTTCGTCGCCTCCTTCCGTCTCTTGACCCGTCTTCCATCCGAGTTCGATACGACGAGGACGAAAGCTTTGATATGGACAGTGACGACGATTATGAACCTGATCAGGATGAACCAGACCATGCATCAACGTTGATAAATTTCTTCGTAGGAATTGTGGGGATGAATAATCCTCTCAGCGTCGCTGAAGCAATGCTTCGTCGGCTAGCTGATCCTACTAGTACTGGCAGCCTTGAAGCGCCAAGACAATCGTCGGCTTCTGATTTCAGTGGTGGTGGTCTTGCTGCAGAAGTGGTACTACTTCTCCGTTCGTTGTATGAGTCGGATATGTGGTCGGAGTACTTAAATCGTGCGATTTCAGATGCACTCGAGTCAATCCCGCTTGTGTGTGTTACAGAACAAGAAGGGGCTGCAACAGAAACGGCTGATTCAGATGTGGAAATGGAAGACATGTCGAAGGAGACGCCGTCGCTCGAGAGTTGGACGACACAAACATCCAATTATGTAAAGGCGTTGTCTGCCTTGTGCATACTCGATGGCCATATTGAAGGGTTGCACGTTGGTGGGACCGTTAAAATTATGCCCCGGGCTGGGTCATCGTTACAGGAGGTTGCCTTCCGAGGTGCTAGAGGCGTAATTGTTGCTTATGAGCCAGAAAAATCTGCAGCTGAAGTACTGCTCCGTGGAAGCCGTGCTGATGAAACCAGCGGTCAACAGCAATCCCTTCTCCCAAGTCGATCCATACCGGTAAGACACAGGTAAAACGTTTTGTCAAAGGAGATAAATACTTATCTTTGTGTATTTTGTTGCAGACCCGCCCAGTTCGCGTTCCTATCGATGACTTGTTTGTGGTTCCTGAGGTTGAGCTACCAAATAACGCGTTTTCGGACACGGTACTAAAATCGCTGCTTGTTGAGCGGTTTCCATACTTCTTGGCGGAAGTTAAGAAAAGCCTAGTGGAGGTGAATATCCTTGATACTCTTAATGAAGCAGACGAGGAAGGTGAACGAGATGGAGATAGCGAGGATGAAGATGATGATATGTCCAATGATGGCTCTTCTTCGCCATCGGCCATGGACAGTGAAATGCCCAGTAGCACTGGTGTTGATGGAACTGATTTGGAATCCAAGTTTTCTCAGAAAAATTGTGCTGAATCTGCACTACCAACGGAGCCTACTGACGTTATGACAGAGATGGAGAAGGAGTCGCGACTGCATCGCATGCTGCTCTGCCAGCATGGCCTACGTGCTTCTGCTACGTTGCTGAAAAACGATCGTTGTGCTTCGACATTTATCCGTGGTATCGGTCCAAGCGGTCTAAAGGATTTGCTGGATGTTGCTGTTTCAGAAACACCTACCACGACAGGAGTCAGTGATATTTCCTCTTTAGAAGAGAGTTGGCTCATGTTATGGTCTCGTTGGTACGCGATTAGAAACGCCCATGCAGCACCATCGCCCCCGGTAGACACGAGTGTCGGACAAAGTCAAGCAACTGAGACTGTGGAGACTGAGAGTACCCCCGGGCCAATGGTTCAACAGATGATGGAGATGGGATTCCCGAAGGAGTGGTGCGATGTTGCTTTGGCTCGCTGCTCTCAGAATGTTGAAGCTGCCATTAATTTCTGCTTCGAGCACAGTAGTGATATGGAGCGCCTTGTTGCGGAATTTCGATCAAGCCGAGGATCTGGCGGAGATGGAAACTTAAAGTCTTCGAGGAAAGATGATTTTGAGGCGATCAGTCCGTTGCTGGAACAATTGTCCGAGATGGGATTCCCTTTCAATTGGTGTAAAAAGGCACTTGCTGCGAACAGAAATAACGTCGATGCAGCCTTGACGTGGATCCTATCTAACGGCGAAGCCCTGGAAGCGGAAGACAGACGAGATGAAGAAGTTAAACTACGCGCTTCTGGTGGAGAAACTGCCGATGGGAACACTTTGAGCGCTATTGTCGAAAGTAACGATGCGGTGCTAATGCCAAACCCGCTCCGAGCGGTCAGTGGTCAAGCATGTATTGGAGAGCACGATTTAATGGTGGAAGGCTTGGTTGGCGGTGGGTTTGCTAGCGTTGGTGCGCCTGACTGTCTCGTTTCAAGCGGTAGATGGTATTATGAAGCTATTCTTCACACTAACGGTTGCATCCAAATTGGTTGGGCCGATGTCGCATTCTGTGGTGCTGCGGACCGTGGAGATGGAGTTGGAGATGGTGCGCATTCCTGGGCATATGATGGGTGGAGACAACAGCGATGGCATGGGCGGTCGTCGCCTTGGGGTTCTAAGTGGAAACAGGGTGACGTTGTTGGTTGTGGTATTGATGCAGATGCAGGAACCATCATCTTTAGTTTGAATGGTAAGATGCGATCAGCTAATATGGGCGTCGCCTTCCGGGCTATTGACTTTGCCCGTGGTGTGTACCCCTGTGCAAGCTTCAACCGGAGAGAACGTTTACAGTTTAACCTTGGAGGATCTCCGTTTAAGTACCCTCCGCCTCCAGGCTTTCAGCCGATTTTGAATGTGCTTAGCGACACCAATGACCTTAGCTCGGTACCCCGCGGCTTTGATGTAATTGGATCACGAGAAGATTGCCTAGAAGAGAGCATAGGTGAAGAGAACTACTCGAGCGATACCAGATACTTTGCTCGTGACATGCATCCATCAATGCTCCGGAACTCTGGTCACAACCGTAGTAGTGGTTTTACTCCTGGCTCCGGTGTGACTAAGGCGGATGCCCTAGCTGAGATCAAGGCACTTCCTGATAACCGAGTGTATGTTGAGTTGCTCGTGGTCACGCGCTCACTTTCCATTTTGCAAGCTAGGCGAGCTTTGATGACATTACTAGCCAAGTGGCCCGCATCTGCTGTGGGACCGTTCTCAGTTGAAGCGTGTTTCTCTGGCAAGGACCCTCGTGCTACCACTGAAAGCGAGGATTCTGCGCGATTTATTGACTTTATTAAACTCATTGCGAGTTTGAGCGCCCTCCACGTATCCAATGTGCTGCCCAGTACGTCCCTTACAATTCCCGACAGTGATGCTCTTCACCTTCTGGACTGTGGTGCTACTGGTCGGTTTGCACTGGCCTTGCTGTCTGGAGTTGTGAAATCAGCACTGAGCAGTGCGCTTGCGGCAGTCGTATCAGGAACATGTGATCGGAATCCATTAGTGGAGACTGTTCTTTCGTGCATTTCTTCAGAGGTTAAAACAGCTTCTCAGCGCCAGTATGCACGCATCCCTTGGAATACATCGGAGGCCTCAATTACGGCAACACTCTTGCAGATTACAGCCGAAGCTGGCCAAACGTGGTCGGATAAAGAAGTCTTGAGCCACCCCAACCTCTTTCTTGCGGAATGGATCAGTGGATTGCTTCTAGAATCCTTGGAGGAGCACAAGGAAAAACTGTCATCACTTGTGCACGCCCACATCCGACAGCAGCTGTTGCATGCATGGATGTCATCACTGAAGTCACCGAGTATGTGTGTCAAGGAGCGAGGTGCTACTATCCTTGCGGGAATTTTACAAGACATTTTGCCGAAGACTAGTGGAATTTCTAATGCAAGTGATATTGAAGCCATTGACGACGAAACCAAGAAATGCCTGACGATGGCTTTAGATGTGCTGCCATTGCAGCGTCTTGTCGATCTTTCACAAGAACGGATTCTTCGCGAATATCCAAACGTACCAGTGTGTTCGAAGTATGTTCAAAGCCTAGCTGAGCTCGTTTCTGCTGCTGGGTTGGTGATGAGTGCTGCGGGACAGTCTACCGATAAACTGTTTGAAAGCAGCTCATCTCTGCAGCTGCAAGCATGCAAGCGAATCGAGTCCGACCTCGAACCAATAGACCAAATTGAGTACGAAGAAGTAATGGCCGCGAAAAAACTTCTGCAAGCCGAGCAGGCTCAACAGGCTGCCGAGGAAGCCCTGAAGCAGGAGAAACTCGCTGCCGAACGTGCAGCATCTACTGAAACTGCAACGGAAAGAGATTCATCGTCAAGTCTAAGTGAGGCTAATGCAGCTGTGAACGATGATGCTGCAGTTCAAAATAGCGAGGAAGATACCAACTCGGCAAGAAACAGTGGTGTCACAAACATGGAGGTCGACAACAGTGACTCCGAGGAAGCCCCGGATATTACGTTGTCTGCTATCGCCAACATGGCAAACATGGTAACTGAAGACAGTGACGTAATGACAGCCGCAGCTGCGATTGCGTCAGGGTCAAGTGATCACCTAGGCATCAATGGACCAGGAAGAAGAACAAAACTTCCCATTCCTGAACTGCTTCAGGAGAAGACTGATATATTTGAGTTCCGTTTACCAGAAGAGGACCCTGTATTTGACACCTCCATGCTAAACACACATGAAATCGATGTGCTGGAGGCTGCCAGGCGTGGCATAATGGGGGAGGAACCTCGAGGATGGAAACATGGCAATGACGTAGGAGTGCTCGCTGACTCTCGCACAGAATTGTGGAGTGGCACGTTGACACAATTCAGGCTTCGTCAAAAGCAGGAGGAAAGCAACCAGCCTGAGTTGAAGGTCGGGTGTAAGGTGATTCGCGGACCTAACTGGAAGTGGCGTGACCAAGACGGTGGTGAAGGCAGTGTGGGTGTTGTTGAGGGTGTATCGCCTTGGAGTGGAGTTGACGGAGAAGGCATGTCTGTGCGGTGGCCAAATGATTCACTGTATACGTACCGCTGGGGTGCAGACGGCAACTTCGACCTTATTCACGTAGAAGTGGATGGAGAAGGCAATATAACTCACCAGCACCCCACCCCCAAAACGAAGCAGGAGGACGAGGGATCATTTGGATCTGAGCTACACCTGGGTGTAATGCTTTATCTCTTTGCTGATGAAAGCGATACGGCAGCGGCAAATGCAGAGGCAGTAAAGGTTGCTGGCCTGATGGAGTGGCCTGACTACGGCGCCGCCGCCCGCGTCGTTGGCATGAGGTATCGTGACGGCTCGCTCTGTGTCCAAGAGCTTCAGCTAACACGTGGAAATCCTGACATGGGTTGGATGCTTCGCTTCGGAACGGAAAAATGGCAACCAGGAACGAAGTATATGCTCCGCCCGCTTAAAACAGCGGACAACGATGCGTCGATGGTTGATACACTTCATGGCGAGTACACTCATAGTGGCATGAAAGATGGAGAACTTGTTGAAGTCCGTGGCGAGCTTCATGCCTCGACGAAGTACCTTTTCACGATGGACCAGTACAACCATTTCTCGTCGCTTGGCATCTCGTCTGATGGGTTGTCAGTCACGTGTCACAGTGGTGAGTCGCGTAACCTAGCACTGGGAACTGTCGGCTTTACTACCGGTGTTCACTACTGGGAGGTCCACGTTGATCAAGCCGAGTTTGGCAGTGTGTTCATTGGTGTCTGTGAGAAAGCAGGGCCACCCGGTTCTCAAGCTGCGCTGTCGAGCCGCCTAAACAGATGGCATGGATGGGGTTTTGTGAACTTCCGCGCGACGTACCACAACAGCACAGAACGCATCTATGGTGATCACTTCAACGCAAGCGATACAATTGGTGTTCGACTCGACATGGAGCAAGGCAAGCTGTCGTTCTTCATGGACGGAATTAAGTTCGGTGAGCACATTGTGTCCGACTTAGGTGTCGCTTTCGAGAATATGAAGGGAGAGCGCAACTCGCGCACATTATACCCATGCATTGGAATGCGCAAGGGCGGTGATCGTGTTACGCTAAACGAAAAGTGGGTCTCGATGCCTGGAGTCTCCCCACGCCAGATTCTATCGGACGCCGTTGATGTGAGCAAGTCGTTGCATTCATGGTATATTTCGATTCAGCAAGGAAAAGCTGCTTCCTTATCGGGTACTGTCAGAAATGAGCCGCCCACAATGGATGCTCAGGTAAAGCTGCCGGAAACACTAATTCGTGAGAGTTGGTCTGAGTGGAAGCGATGGAGTAACAATCACTGGCAACGATGCTCTGTGCGGCCACGAGGAATTTCCGTGGACTTTGATACATCGCCTGCTGCGTGCATCCGTGTCAGCAATTCTGCTGGCCTCGCTGCTCCATTCTTGGCCGGCGACCGCGTGCGAATGGTTTCAAAGTGTGGACAGGAGTTAAATCAGCCTGAAGAAGCTGTAGTTTTGGGTGTGTACCGTGGCTTCCTCTGGTATCGCACCGAAACACAAGGAAATGAAGGCGCAGACGAAGGACGTGCGTCGGCTTGGTATTGGTCTCCAAGTGAGCTTCCAGAACTTCTTCTGGTTCGTCGTGGCGGCAAGGATATGACTCTGATTGAGAACAGCGCAGTGGACATGTCAGACTACGAAAATGCACCTGAGCACAACCCATTCAAGCCCCGTTCAGCGTTGGAGGAGCTTGCAATGACAAATTTTGACGCTTTCGTCGAGCTAGCTACGCGGTCTCACACGGCGACGTCGGATATGCAGTTGGTGGAGCGTTTAAACGCTTATTGCGCTGCAATCGGTCTGGACGTGACCAACTTGAAAATTACGGATGTACTTACCCCTGTGGAGATGGAGGATAACAACGTCAGCACGAACACAGCGCGTGGACGTTCCCGAACGCGTTCACTGGTAGTGGATAACTATTTTACGTCACCAGCGTTGAAGAACATCAGCGGTCCCGAGTTGCGTGCACGCATATCGGTTCTACGGGTTTTGAACAGCAAGATTCTTCGTGTACTCCCGATCATTGCCATTCAGCCAGACGATGGCAGCACCACTCAGCCAATTGAGGTTGCTGCTGGCAGTGGAGGCACTTCAAAAAAACGCTCAGACGAATTCTTGTCGACGAGCCTGAAGTTGCGTTCGTTGCGAAGGCTAATATTTACGAGTACGAAGCGTTCCTTCTGGGACGATGTACTACGTTCGACAACGACCAGTACGCCGCTACCGTCAGATGAGTACGAAGACCCACGTGAGATCCGTGTTATTCGCATCAACCGCATTCAAGCGCAAGCATCCAAACTGAGCTTACTGTCGCAACCGGGTGACCGCTTGCGGCGTTCGGTATTTGGCCAGCTCTACCGGGAAATGCGTGCGTGGAACGATAGCTTCTTTCGCCGTGCATACTGTGGAAAGGGCCACGGAGGTCAGCGCCGTGCTTTTAAGGTTAAGTTTTTGGGCGAGGGCGTGAACGATTATGGTGGCCCGTATCGCGCTGTTTTCGAACAAATTGTAGATGAACTGCAGATGGATAACGTGGAGTTGGCGAAGGGTGAGCAGGGCCTGCTGCCTCTGCTGATTCCGTGTCCGAACCGACGCAGTGCTACAGGCATCAATCAAGACAAGTTCCTGCTTAACCCATCGTGTGGCACCACGTTGCTTGCGAACGGTCCTATGGCTTTGGACCTGCATCGTTTCTTGGGGAAGCTAATTGGTACGGCTGTTCGTCACGGCCTTCAGATGGGATTGGATTTGCCTTCACTTGTGTGGCGGCCGCTGTCAGGACTCGATGTTAGCCGAGCTCACCTCGAAAGTGTCGACGTGGCGGCGGCAAACAATTTATCTCGTGTCGAGGAACTCAGCACTGATACTGAGGGTGCGGCTCAGGAGGCAGAAGAAGTGCTTGGCTACTTGACTCTGTCAACGACACTGAGTGACGGCGTTGAGGTCCCATTGACCCCCCAGGGTGAAAAGATGCCAGTTACGTTAGCCAATCGTGAGCTATATGTGCAGCTTGTGGAGAAGACACGACTAACAGAGAGTAGCCAGCAGCTCGCTGCGTTGAAGGACGGCCTGGCGTCTGTTCTTCCCATGGAGCTGGCGGCGTTGTTCACGCCGCGAGAGCTAGAGGTGTTGATATGTGGTCGTCGCGAGGTGGACGTGGATCTGCTGCACCAATGCACGGAGTACAGCGAGGGAGCCGATGAGGCGATGCCGCACGTGCAACACTTCTGGGAGGTGCTGCGCGAGATGACTAGTGAGGAGAGAACTTCGTTCTTACGCTTCGTGTGGGCTCGGAGTCGAATGCCAAACAGCGCCAAGGACTTCCCAATGAACTTCAAGCTGCAAACTGCTCAAGACCCAGGCGCTTCTAGCCAACCGGATCTGTATTTGCCCCACGCGCAGACGTGCTTCTTCGCACTGCGGCTGCCAGCCTACACGAGCAAGGAGGTGTTGCGAACGAAACTACTGTACGCCATTCAGAACTCGCCAAACATGGACGCTGACGTGCGGCTGCACAACGCGGAGGGCTGGGCAGACGCCTAAACGGTGCCAGCCCCTCCTACTACATGACGTAACTTCATATTTACATGGAAACACGAATTTACTTGTTGGCTTTAGCTTTTTCGCACCGTAAGGTTAACGCCGCGAGTTTGTTGCTCAAGCTTAAACTTAGGGTCATCGTGTTTTCTACCAATCAATCAGAAAACAAAACCTACACATTGTATCACGAAATTAACAGAAATTAATCAAATGAATCAGTTTCTCCATACAAGAAAGAAGCTAACCCGAGCAAAATAAATATTTTGTTCGGTTGTAGCTCAACCTACAGCCTCAAATCCACACAAGTACTGAAATAAGTTTAAGAAACGGATTTTTGGCACTGATATTACACAACTTGTGTCACATCTTTCCCCTACCATGGGACAGCGGGTGCTTGTGGCACTGCTAGCACTGCACGCAGCAGCGCTCTATTTGTTCACCACAGGGTTCTTCCTCACTCGCTTTGAGGTGTCGGATCTCAGCAGCTGCCAAGTATCTCCGTCCGATACAAACACTGTGCCGACGCACCTCCGTGGCGGCCATGACGAGACTTTCAGCCCCGAAGGCTGTTGGATGCCCCGCCGCTTCCGTCGCGTCGTCTTCGTCGTGATTGACGCACTTCGTTTCGATTTTGCAGCCACCGGATCAAGCACTCCGCACTCATCGTTTTATAGCGACCGACTGCCGATTTTTAACGACACACTTACCCGCGAACCGAAACACTCATTACTACTGAAGTTCGTGGCTGATCCACCTACGATGACGATGCAACGCCTCAAGGGGTTGACGACCGGATCGCTGCCGACGTTCCTGGATATCAAGGACAACATGGCAGCTAGCAGTCATATCGTTGAGGACAATTTGCTGCGTCAACTGAGAGCCCAACAACGCGGCGTGATCTTCATGGGGGATGACACGTGGGAATCACTGTATGCTCGGGAGTTCACGAGGAAATTCGCCTTCGATTCGTTCAACGTCAAGGATTTACACTCAGTGGATCGAGGCGTGACGGCCCATTTGTTCCCAGAGCTGCAGAAGCCGGACTGGGACTTGTTGATCGCTCATTTCCTCGGGGTGGATCATGTCGGACACACACATGGGCCCAGTTCTGCCTTCATGGCTGAAAAACTGGATGAAATGAATGGCGTGTTGGAAAAGCTGTTGCAGACGCTCAAGGACATGCCGGATGGAGACGATGTGCTTCTAGCTGTGCTGGGGGATCATGGGATGTCTGCTGACGGAAACCACGGCGGTGCTAGTGACGAGGAGACAGGCGCGGCGTTGTTCCTTTACAGCAAGGGCTCGCTTGTTGCTACCGGCGAAGAAGGCGATGATGAGGGGAATGAATTGCGGAAGTTTGCCGAGAAGATTCGTAAGAGCTCGCAAGAGGTGCCACAAGTGGATCTTGTTCCCACGTTGGCCCTGCTGAGTGGCTTACCCATTCCGTTTGGGAACCTTGGCAGCGTAATTCCGTCGCTGTTTTTCGTTCCTTCACCATCAAAAACAGGAAGGAACACAGCATTGACAGCGTTCGAGACGTTGAATCGAGCTTTACGCTTGAACCTCGACCAGGTAAGGCGATACCTCTTCAGATACTCATCCGCCTCTAAACTACCTGAGCGAGCATACGATCAGCTGGAGAAACTTTTTGTGGACATCCAGCAAGTCGAAGAGCAACTTGGTAAAGTGCAAGGAAGTGGAGAAAATCCATCGTACGTGAAAGCAGACCTTCCGTTGCTTCTTCGCCTTCACGAAGATCTTGCAAAGCAACAGCAGAACTATCTGCGAGAAGCATTGTCGCTAGGCCGTTCCATCTGGACGCAGTTCGATCTCTGCAGTATGGGTTGGGGGATGCTCATTCTCGCGTGGGCTTTCATCGTTGGCGTCGTATCCACTCGAGTTGCCTGTGGTGGTGTCGAAGGAGATTCATGGAGTCCTTCGCTCGGTCTTGTCGCTGTCACGGGTGGTTTATTCCTGGGCTGCCCAGAAAGCATTATCCTACCGCTTCTTCCCGCTGCGCCACTGTCACGTGCACTAGCAGTAGCTTCTTTCACGGGTCTGGTTGATATGACTCGCCAACTCGCATCTCGACTTAAATGCATCCCCACGAGTGTTCAAGACTCTGAAGAACGTGTACACTATCTGCCGTCTTCCATGCCAGCAGTTGTAAGCACTGTTGTCGTGGTGCTTCATGCACTCGCACTGCTCTCCAATAGCTACATCGTGGCCGAGGGCAATGTGATGCAGTTTCTGTCAGCAACCACGGGCTTCTTCTTACTCACGTTCTCGCAGCGCTTGGACGTCAATCGGCATGCTGCCGCTGCTGCCGCGCTGACTTTTATCTTTGCAACTCGACTCAGTAGCGCATTGGAACCGCCCAATATCATCAAGACGACTGCGACGTTGGAGAGAACGTTCGCACCGCTGGCTGTTATCGCGATACTCGCTGTTGTCTCCCCTGCTTTGATGACCAAGAACACCGGGCAGAAGCCATCGCGAACAGGCCGAGTGCTGCTCGCAGCATCGTTGATGAGCTACTGTGCGTGTGCAGTCTTTTGGGCTGCTTCACCAATCAACGTGAAATTCTGGAGACTATGGCTACCGCGCTTCGTTTATCTCGTCTTCCTAGGAGGGGTTGGAGTCCTTGTGAATCTACGACAATCAAGAGGAAAAGGGTCAGCTGCGAGTGCTCACGTCTCCTTGTTTTGGCTGCTTGTCCCGGCATTTATGCTCGTGCTCGGACCTACGTCCCCATTGTCGGTGCTGTGTCTGGTGGTGCAATGCCTCAGCTTTGCGTTCGTTGTAACTTGCCGCCGATCAGCAACATTTGGCAGTATCACGCCGTGGGTTTTGCTCTGGGCCTCGTTCTCATATCAAGCATTTTTCACAACGGGACATGCAAACACATTTACGAGTTTACAAAACGCCGCGGGCTTCGTGGGCTTCGACACCTTCAACTTCTACGCTGCAGGAGCCTTGCTTGGCCTTAACACTTTCGGGTGCTTGGCGTTGGCTGTACTTGCACTGCCCTGGATTAACTTGACGCAGCACCAGCAGAAAGCAAGAGGAGAACCTCAAATTCTCCTAGCCTTTTCGACTTATTTCTCTCTCAACGCTTTGGTGTCAACGCTGTTTGTTGCGCTGCAGCGAAGACATCTGATGGTTTGGGCCATCTTCGCACCCAAGTATATCTACGATGGAGTGGTCTTGCTGATAACTGAGGTGCTATTGCTTCTACTGCTAGCACCATTTTGCCACAGCCACGATTCAACCAGAGAACATTAATTAGAGTAAAGAGAATTGTGTCAAGCGCTTTCATCTTATCGTTGAAGTCATCGCGTGCACAATAGCATCGCTGATCTCGTTGCTGTGCGCTTCATCGCTCGCGCCCACATCAGCGGGAGGGACTGCAACTTCACGAATACCGTTGTATGACACCATGACACAGTCACTCATCCCTGGGTCGGTACCCGCCGGTTCTTCAATGTAAAACCCTTCTGTAATCATCTCCCATGGTGGCGGTGCCAGCGGAATGCTGCTTGGGATCGTCACTCCTTCGTTGACACATATCGCAACGAGCTTCTTGAACGGTATTTCTCGCACGTTGCAACTTGAGCAAAACAAGCACGAATAGACCATCAAAGCGTCCTCGGCTTCTGACCGCGCAGGATACTTGGATGTGAGTAAGGAAAGAGCTCCACAATCAACACAATTGCAGATCACGACGTGCCCCTTGAATTGCTGATACAGACGAGCTACCAGCCAGGAAAACAGAGTCTCCAATGCTACAACCGCGTCAAATTGATAAGCAGCATCCGCTACACTGGTTGAACCTCGAGATCGAAACTTCATCATGATGATCTTCGCGCGGCTCGAGTGCATTGAAACGCCAACAGCGGCAACATCTGGAAGCCATCGAGTGATCGCTATCGGACCTTTGCCATCGCTGACAGTAAACCTCTCAACCAATTCACGTGACTGCAGAAAAGTGCACCAATTCCTACTTAGCCGCGCATCACTTCCTCGAGAAACTATCCAACGTACCTTAATTTCTACGTTTGCTGGGACGCCATCGATTCCAAAGTGAAGATCAAGCTCAGCAGCTTCTTTTGCACTTAATAAAACTCGGACATTGACATTACGTCCAGGTTTCTGACACAGCCATTCCAAAACAGAGATAACTTACATGTTAATTGACCACGAAAGCAAGTATAAAGGCAAGAGTACCTGAGGGCTCGATAACTGAGTCTCCGAGGTGGAGCGTCCAGCGGGAACTCCGACTGTGTCAATATCATTGCCTTCTCGAACGAGCAACTCCTCTTCCTCAAAGTCGCGCATAAAGTCACTTGCCGTGTATTTGCGACTCCGTTTCCTCGTCTTTTCGGCGTTGGATTCATCACTGTCTTCCCCTGCGCCACATAGCAACCATTAAAAATTCACATAGGAACAGGATTCGTCAGAGGCATGTACCGTACCACTCGTTGCTGTTTGGTCCTCGTTTTGACCCCTTTCCTTTTTAGCCTTCGACACAATAACATCGCGCTGCGTTCTAAAATACTCATCAACAGTTCGAAATGTTGGACGAGCACCTTGAGCTCCATGACTGTTTAGTGCGGACTTCATGGAGCTGTGTCCTCTTTCTGCTTCACTAACACCAGCGCTATTCAAGCGCTTGCTGCTTATCGGTAACGCTGATGGTGGGTTTTGTATCTCGACAAAGTGAGCAGGAGCATCTTGAGATCGAGGCAACTCCGGATAGTCCAGCACCAACTTGGGGTTCTTCACGACGATTCCACTTCGAACACGAGCTTTGGGGTACGCAGGAGCCCCGACTGTCTGTCCCCACATGCTGCTTTCGCCATTTCGCTCCTTCTCTCCATCCAGCATCATCAGCATGCGTCGATAAGCCATGCTGCTAACCTCAGCATCGTTCCATCGCTGACCATCCAGCTCAATCGGCTCGCCTAAGTAAAACAGCACCTCTCGCCTGTAGTCCGGCCTTCGAGCAATGGGGTTGAACTCCATCTTCAGATACGTCAACTTCGGCAGTCCCGTGAGCAGCTCCACCTCTGCGATATCATCGATCAAATTGTGCGAGATGTCGAGTCGTTCCAGTGCAGTGAGTTTCTCCAACCCTTTCAGCGACACAATACCGTTCACTGCTAAATCCAGTTCTCTCAACCCCCTTAAAGACTGGATCGGTGGCACCAGCTTCAGCTGGTTATGACACAAATTCAGCACTTGAAGTGTCTTCGTGGTGACGTCCGTCTCGAACGTCTTGATCTGGTTCCAACCCAAGTCCAAAGTCCGCACAGCTCTCAACAAGTTCACAGACGCATCCACCACCTGCAAGTCACAGCAGTTCATCTGTAGCTTCAACAGCTTCCTCCAAACCTTGTTTTCTTGCTGCTCGGGCTTCAACAACTCACGCAACGTCGTCACTTGAGTGTGTTCAATGTGTAGCTCTCTCAATTGAGCAGCAAAGTAGTGTGCATTCTGCAGCCCTCTGCTCCCCGTATTAAGGGCTTCAATTACCCTTAAAGAAGGGAAAATCTCCACTTCAATGGGATCTCCTACAGCCTCTTCATCCGTATGACATTGATGCAGTCGCAGCCTCTGTACTTCGCGCAGTATAGTGGAGAGTTTAAGCACCTGGATGTGCGCACTGGCCTTGACCTTGAGCTGCAACTGCGGCTGTATTGTCCACGCCTGTATGACGCCCGTATCAGCGTCGCGTTTGGGTACTAGCGCGTCATGCAGACGGAAAGCCAGACTTGCGACTTGCGACTCGCTAAGTACAAGAAACTGCTGCGACAACGAGGCCACGTGCTGCTGTAGCGTTTCCTCCAGCGTCTTAAGGAACGTTTCTTCATCTAATGACTCATCTACGGTGATCCCTCGGTCCACAGGGGCCGCAGGAGCTGCACGTTCCGGAGCGCGCACTAGAGCCCGCACTTCAAGTCGATCCATGGTCGGAATGAATGTTAATGTTGCGCGAGGAAAAGCCTTACGTTGCTCGACCCTGATTTCTAAAATACCGGTAGTCAACCGGTACCGCAGTATCTTGGCTCCCTCTTTTTGCGCGAAGAAGCTTTCACCCGGCAAGAAGCACCCGCGCTCGCGTCTCGTTCCTTGACGCGTCTCACGCGCCCCACAGCTCAGTTGAAGGCAGAGGGAGACGCGCCATCTCCCCCAGAGGAAGCACGACAGACGACGGCCAGCGGCGGCGGAAGCGGAAAAGCGTCGGGGGCAGCAGCACCAAGACCAAGAAGGTCAAGCAGCCCTGCCGCAACTTTGTCAGCGAACGCTGCAGCAACTTAAGCGACAGAAGCGGGTCGGGCCACCGCCTCGCCACCGTTTGCACCATAGCGAGCCCCAGTCAGAGCCCGCAGGAGGACAAGAAGAAGCTGCACGAGCGCTCGATGGAACGCGCACCCGCCCAGGACAAGGACAGCCAGAAACGTCGCAAGAAGAGTCAGGAAGGCGGCTCCAACGCCATGGAAGACGACGAGCTTGAGCTCTTCCACGTGGTGCAGGAGGATCTGCGCCTCAAGTCCACTGTGGGCTGGCAGAACGCAGTCAAGGTGCTCAACTCAGCGTACCAGCACTTGGAGCGGCCGGAGAGTCAGGCCTTCCTGGACGATGCCTTCCAGAAGATCATCAGCATCATGTTGGATCAGCACGGCAGCAAGATTGGCTCCTTTGAAAAGTCCTGTGTTACGCAGTGCTTGTCTCTTGCGGTGCCTTTGGCCATTGCTCAGATGAAGGCGGGCAAGTATTTCCAGGCTCTACCGGTGCTCACGATGGTGTTCAGCAAGAAAAGGACGTTTTACAAGGATCTACGCACCTCAGCTATGATTGGAAGCTACTGGAACAAGGTGCCAGGGTCGCCGGAAGTGCGTGCACAGTGCATCGAAGCCTTTTGCGAGATGAAGGGATTCCATCTGCTGCTGAGTACGCTGGAGATGCTCATGCAGAACCACAGGGAAGGAGACGATCTCGAGTCGGCTATGGATAGTGAAGATATCCGAATCTTGTTGCAGGCCCTGCTGGAGTTCAGGACATCTGTTCCAGAAACCATCTGCACGAAGATCTCGGTGCTGATTATGACGTACTTCACCAAGATATCCGACTCAGTATTAAAGAAAGAGTCAAGTGACGCTGTGGGGGCCGTAATTGGCATTATTCGGAGGCTCGTTGACGCTGGCATTGTCTCGTCAGAAGCCGTTAATTCATTGTGGCTCGACATTACCGAGAGATACGTCCAATCGACTTCATTGCCACTGCGGCTCTTTGGCTTGGAACAAATTAACCAGATCGTCAACTGCGCTCGTGCGTCGCGTGCTTTCCCTCCACGGTACTTTGTACGAAACGCTGGTACAGCTGCTGTTAACGGTGTGTACACGTTGAAGGACAACTCAACGTCGGCAACGTACGTATTCCGTCAGCAAGAAACGGGCCAGGTGTTTACGCTCTTCTGCTGCACGATGAAGAGTGGCTTGAAGTGGTGGTTTATCTCAGAGGCTGACAAGATGCAGCCTGGATCTGACCAAGATATCGATTATTACCAGCACCAATCGCAGTACGAAGAGTCCTTGCCCCCAACACACAACTGGATTCCCACAGGGAAGGGAGAGGCGCCAGCTCCAGAACTGATTGCAGAAAGTGTTCAAGAAAATGGCGATGAAGACCGTACCCGTTTGGATTACATATTGAGTACTTGGGTTGTGGAGAAAAAGATTCTGGAGGAGATTTTTGGCGACAGAATCCATCGTGAGATTGTATCGCGCAGTGCACTCTTGGTCAAGTTTTTAGCGGAATCCAACAAGTTGGATACACGTGCTATTGACGTCATTTGGCAGTCCTGTATCCAAAAAGACCAGACCCTGGTTCATGAAATTCACAACCTGCTGATCGCTACGGTGCCGTTTCTGTCGAACGAACTGTTATTGCATCTGGTGGAAAGCATCCATGCTTCGTTATTGCGAAACCTGGAAAAGAACGAGCCTTTCCCGGAGCTTATTTCGTTCTTGCAGCGATTGGCGACGAGCTCTCCGAGCTTCCTCATGGAGCGCAATGTGAACGTCACAACAGCAATCCTGCAGTTACTCTGGTCAATTCAAATGCACTGCAGTATCGCTAATATCCGACTAAGCCGGAGCTTGCGTGATTTTTTTCAAGAAGGGCTACGGAGCGAATACGGCGAGCCATTACGAAAGGCATTCTTAAACGAGTGCATTGAAGGAATTAAGAAATCTTGCTCGTTGTCAAGCTCGCCATCAGATGCTACATCTCCGTCTTCTACGATTCCCCCGGCACCTGGCAGTACCAGCTCAGTTACATCAGTTACTTCAGCGGAACTATCTAGTAAGGATTCGACAGCCTCGAAGTCGTTGGAGCTGCTTAAATTCCTGATCGACTCGTATCGAATGGACCAGGCTCTTGTGGTGGAGTCACTCAATTCAGAGCATGGATTGGTGAGCTTGTTATTTGACGAGCTTGCAACGTTTGTGGCAAGGAGTACGGATAAACACTCCCCGAGCTATCGCACGGCTATCGGTCACCGCTTAGAATTGATTCACTACGTTCACGTGAAGTCGCCAAACTTGGAACTTTCGATCCCACAGATCGAACGCTTATGGGAGGTACTGTCTTCTTCACCTGCTGAACGCGAGTTCTGTTTGATATTTTTCAACCAAACAAGCCTGCGCAATCACCAACAAGGTGGGACAACTGGTACAAGCACGGTTGGTGGGTCTATCAGCTCAGCCTTCAACTTGGACGTCTGCTTCTACGTCTTCAACGAGCTTTTGTGCAAGCAAACCGATTTCCGAACCCTTGGGTGCATGGGCTACAAATGCTTTAATACATACTTTGTGGGACTAAATGCGCAGCAAAAATTGTTGCAGCGAGTGGAAGATACTTCGGAAACCAGTATGCTGAATCTGCTCGGAATGGATGCTCTATGGCGCATCGCATTTGAAGCTCCTCTCGAAGTTGCCGAAATGGCTACACGTGAGCTGCTTCGTGTTTATGAGCGATCGTCGGACGAGGTTTCTCACAAATCGGATGAAGGTGTAAAAGATTTCTTGGCGCGTGTATTTAAACAACTTTCCACAGTGGAGGACAGCTCACCGGACTCATTGAACGTAGTCCAGCAATGCTCTAGTCTATTGACTGGGCTGGTGTCTAGTGCTCACAAGAAGCAGGCTTTTGTTCCGCATGGTCTCAGTGGGCGTGGCGCGTACTTTACAATCAAGGTTATTGCTCAGCGGATCCCGTCTTCCAATGCGAGTGGGGCAGGGGCATCGGGGGCATCAGCTGGAACCCATGATAATGTACGAACTATGCAGGCACCAGCGTACTCGAACCAGACGCTGTGGCAATTCCGGAAGCAAATTGAAAAGTTAGTGGGGCACCCCATGCAACAGACGAAGATCCTCTCATCCGGGTCAGCGATTACAGGCGACCAAAAGACGCTCGCTGACTTGGATATTACGGAGTCCAGTGAGCTGCGCGTACTAATGTTCAACTCGGTTGTGCAGCGCTCTAGTTCCAGTGTAATGGACCACGAACAACCAGCAGGCAAGGATTCTTCTCCCCCCTTGGCTGAGCACCACCCTGGCCTAGTGATTGCCCGCGATGCCTCATATTTCAGAGTTTTGTTCCGCGTGCTTGACATTGTGGAAGGTCATTCTGTGCACGAGTTGTTGTGGGCCTTTTTGAAGCAGATTCCGACTAGCGAGGAGTTGCTGAACCGGGTTTCCAATATTGGTGCGACTGAAGCAGGTGGCGGAGATGTGAATATGAGCTCCCCCTCGAATGACCCAGCTAATGGAGGAAGCAAACCCGATTGGTCGTCTCTTGTAAAAGGAATCTCATCCCACCAGGCGATCTACACACTGCAGATTATGGACGCACTGCTTCTCCCATCAGATGTCGCTAAGGTTTCGTTCGCGCAAACGTATCTTCAACGTTTCATTTCTGGAGGTGGGTTCCACGAAGTGCTATCATATTTTATTAACGCCAATTTCCACGAGAGCTCTTTCAATGAAGGTGCCGCGGTAGCTCTCCGTATTCTAAAGTTTTGCCTCTTCGATTCGGGCCACGATAATGGGTTGTACTCTGCCAGCGAAGAAGTTCCAGCTAAGGTACTTTTTGGCGGCGACTCGCAGACGAAGCCTGGTGATGGTGCTGATATCCCCAGGGCGAAAATTATTGTGGAGCAAAGCCGCTATGATCAGCTAGTACTGAAGATCGCCGAGCTTGTGGTATCTGAGTACACTCGTGTCGAGGAAAAGACACCAGCCAAGAAGACAGCGTACCGCATCTTGCTTGATGCTGTGAAGACGGTGGAGTCGATCGTGTCCATTGCACATGACGCGGCTGCCAAGTACGTGAAGGCATTGGAGCCACGTGCTATTATTATGAATATTTTTACTAAGTTTGAGTCAGATCAAGTGCGGGACCAGTGGCTTTCGTCATTGGAATCTGTTTGCAAGGCTTCCGGCGCGGCAGCTGAAGTAGTTTACGAAGAATGTATCCAGTCCATCGATCGTATAGAGACCGTGACTGCGCCGTGTGACCAGTACACAAAGATGCTTTGCTCGTTGGCACGCCTTGAAAATGGCAACACGTCTTCGAGTTGTCAAAAGCTTGCTGAGGCTGTCGTGGCGAAGCTTCGTCGTGGTTTTTCGAGCAAGTTCCTCGCTTGCAACGAGCGTTCGGGCGAAGTACTTATCGGGTTCTTGGAGTTTTTGCGCGAAGTGTTGGTCGTTCACGCTGATGTGCGAGCTGGAATTGCCCGCGACATTGTTGACGTTGTTTATGAGGAGTGCTTATTCACGCTGCCCTCTGAAGATCGGCATCGCTGTCCTTTGTGTGTGTCCCTTGAGACGCGACGCCCAGCGTTCAAGCTGCTGGCGAGTGCAATTTTTTCGGACTCGAGTATTCTGCACGACCTGCACGGACGCTTAACCAAGCTGTTTACACGGCGTGACGCGCTGCGATTTAAGTGGGGCCAAGAGAATAATATCGAAACACGTGGAAACGGCGAGCACGTTGGCCTAAAGAACCAAGGCTGCTCGTGCTACATGAACTCCTTCTTGCAACAGCTATTCATGCATCCAACGCTGCGTCAAGGATTATTAGGTGCCAAAGTGGCACCGCGTCCTTCCTCCCAAGAGCCAACAAAGGCTGAGGCGGAGAAGTTTCCTGAACGCTTGGTTGGATGTCGTGTAGCGCTGGAGTGTCTAGGCGGCCGCGTATACGAAGCAAACGTTGTGGGCTACGATGATCTATCTGGTCAACACACGATGCGATACGAAAATGGTGGAGAGGCGACTTTCGTGCTGGCAGAGGGTCGACCAGGCAATGAAAATGGTCGCTACGTGATTTTGCAGCCGGAGTTGACGGGCACTGACGCGACATTGGAAGTTCTTCGTCAACTTCAGCGCACGTTCTGCTACTTGCGCGACAGCGAAATGCGTTATTTCAACCCAAAGGCGTTTGTTGACTCGTGTTCGTGTCTAAACTTGGAGTTTTCGGTGTACCAGCAGAATGATGCGACCGAATTTTGTGATAAGCTTTTGGATCGTTTAGAAACGGGACTGAAGACGACACCACAAGGCACAAGGTGCCTTCAGGACGTTCTCGGTGGGAAACTCATATCTCAGAAACTTCCGAAGGACTGTGGACACCGCTATGAACGTGAAGAACCATTTATTCGACTGGAACTGCAGATTCGTGGAAAGGAAAGTATCGAGGAATCTCTCTCTGCGTTTGTCGAAGGGGAACTAATGGACGGTGACAACAAAGTGGAGTGCGAACTGTGTGCGACGAAAAAAGCTGCTGTGCGGCGGACATGCTTCGGTTCACTCCCGAACTTACTAATTCTTCACTTGAAGCGATTCGACCTAGATTACACGACGTTCGAGACTGTGAAGTTGAACAACCGGTGCTCGTTCCCCATGCGACTAAGTATGAAGCCGTACACAAAATCGGGGATTGAAGAGCAAGAAGCTCGCTCTAACTTACAGCAAGAGCGTGACGAAACGTCTACTGATGAAGATATGGCTTCTGACGACTCTAGTGACTCGGACGAGTTTATGACAGACGTGAACGGTGACACACCAGCGATTAGTACTGCGTCGCCTAGGTCAAGTATCAAGCTTGCTGCTTCCCTACGAAGTGTGGCTGGCGATAACAGCGAAGGGACCGACAGAAACAGTATTCGATCAGACCCTAACTACGAATACCGACTGAAGGGTATTCTGGTGCACTCAGGAGTAGCTCAAGGCGGCCACTACTACTCGTTTATTTACGACCATGTGTCTGAGAAGTGGTTCAAGTATGACGATGAAGACGTGACGCCATTCGACCCGGCTAATATTGAGGCCGAATGCTTTGGAGGAGTCCAGCGACGATCATGGCACGGATCGAGCAACTCGATGGAGATGGAAGTGTTCAGCAACGCCCTTATGTTGTTTTATGAGAAGGTTATCCCAGTCGAGCCTGACGCAGTACCTACCAAGACGGAGACAGGAGGTGAGATTTCTACAAACGCTGTTGCTGCTCCGGATGAAGAACGCTGCGAGTACGAAGCAGAAGTGTGGAAGTCCAACGAGGTCTTTCTGCAAAACTCGTATCTATTTGACGTCGAGTTCCATGAGTTCCTGCGTGAAATGGTCCAATCCCAGTACATTAAAGACGGCACAGCAGCGGATGACGATGTACCGATGGCGTTGCCACCTGCGACCCAGTCCGATGATTCATCGGTTCCACCTGCACCAGTGGCACTAGTTGTGCCGGCAGTGCGATCCGACGAAGAAATCCAGATGACACTGACAGAAATTGGGGTCGAATTCGTTCTCAGTGTGCTGCTTCATTCCCGTGAAAAGCACGGAATCGCACGATGGATTACTGTTCTGGCGTCCAAGTTCACGCGGTCCAAGGCGATTTGTGTACGCTTCTTCTCAGCACTCTCTACATCGAAACGCATTTTGTGGCTGCGTGGATTGTTGTTTGAATGCCCAGACTCGATTGCGCGCCAGTCGTTTGTGCACCTCGTTTCGCGAGCTCTTACAGCGTATGAGGCCCACCGGAGGGAAGAGCAAGTTGCATTAGACAAGACGAGTGCCCAGGCGGCGGAAGAAGCTGATACAACAGTCATTCGCGCGTTTTTGGAGACTATCGCTTCCTTCTTGGACCAGACATCCATCATGCAGCAGTCCCATTTGGAAGAGTGTTTTATGCTTTTGCGCAACTGCGCCGAAATCAGTCTCGTTGCGCGAATTCAGCTGCAACAACTGGAAATGATCGCTCGTTTAATCAACTTCTTCCTATGTGACCGCGCCCCGAGCGCACTGAAGGATGCGTTCCCGTCTTCGACATTGCAGCCGACGGCTTCACGGTACGCATCACCGGATTACCAGTATCTGCTCGAGGCTGTTATTGCAATTCTAGGCTTGCCTAGACGAACTACAGAGCCTCTGCTAACGGAGGCCAGCACACAGTACCCACACCGCACTGTTTTGTCGGATAAGGCTGAGCACGCGCTGACAGAAATTTTCCAGGATTATCAGACACCGGGAGGTGCAGATAGCAACCCTGGCCTAGGCCTTGAAGAGCTCAAGAAATTCTTCTCTGTGTCACTGAGCAGTGCTACAAGTAGTCCGGTTGTTGAGCAACAGGCGCAGGGTATGCTTATGAAATACGGCACCCCAGTCGACGACAGTACCAAGGACGAACCAGCCAGCACGTCACGTGTAGAGCTCGATGGGTTTATGCTGTACTACACAGACATGGCTGCGACATCGACAAAGTCAGTGCTCCAGGATCTTCGCCAGTTTGGCTTCAGCGAGGATCTACAGCGACACTCTTTGTCGAGCGGAGATATTCCTACTGGAGCTCAAGTTCTCGAGGGCTTGAGTGCTCTAAGTCGTGGTGCGCTGCTAAACGACGTGTTCTTCGACTCGGCGTTGGAAGAAGAGGCGGAGACAACTTGTGATCTGCTTCTACGATTAAGCTTGGGAGACCACGCAACATCCACGCGTTTGTTGCGGGCACTTCTGCATTGTCTTCAGAGCACCGAGACAGGATGGAAGGGGCAGCCTGTGGTTGATGCGTGTGCGTTGGCAGTGCAGCGTGTACTGGGCTACGAGTGCGACTACCAAAAAGAACTGGTGGAGCTGGCTTTGATTCACAGCGACTACGGGTTACTCAGTTCAGCACGTAGCCGAGAAAACTTGCGCTCTCGTTACGTGAATACCGGACACGTCCCGTTGTTTGTGTATCGGCAACTGGTTCTAGTGTTGGAGCTGCGTGCGCGCATCCCCGCAGTCAGCGAATGGTTAGGCGATCATCGCAGTGAGTGGGATTGGCTTTACGAGTGGCTACGTCTTGAGTCCCTGCAACCAAGTTTGGGTGGACGTTTAGCGCTATTGAGACGGGAACCAGCGAAGCTCGAGATGTTGTGGCGGTTGGGTGAGGCACTGGGCATTCCGTATCAAGAAGAGCAACGGCGATACGTGGTGGAAGGCGCAGGGTACGCCTCTGTCAATGGTGTGTATGTTAGCACGACTCACGTCCACGACAACTGTTTGACCTACTCATGCGCGAAGACCGACATCGAGTACACACTGTTCCGCTGCTGCATGCCAAGCAAGGCACGTCGCTGGTACATTTCGTACTCCCCCAACAAGAAACTACTCGGAACCATGTCCGATGAAGATTTCTACTTTGTTCAGTCGCACATCGACGATGAGGCTCCGCCAGTGGATGGCTGGAAGGTGTGGGTGAAAAACGAGAAGGCTAAGCCGCCTGTGCCGACCGTACGTCTCCTCAGTTCAACAGTGGCGGCTCTCGATGGCGAGGGAGACGCTGCGGATGCGTCAGATTCCGTGGAGGGATACATGACCGGTGGGGGCTATGGCGACCCTGAGGATAACTCGAGTGCTCCGACCGCGCCGTCGTCCGACATGGTTGTCGAGACTGTGGACGTGGACGCCGACGCTGAGACAGTAGAGTATGACGACAGCGAGGACGAGATCCGAGACAGCAATGAGCGGTTCCGGGCGGTGCATTTGGACACACAGGAAGACGGCAGCGGCACGGACGACTTCATGTAAGTCCCGAGAGATAACATTATGTAGCCTTTTGCCATTCGTCCCAAGTGCCGAGAGGTCGAGGGCCGGAGGAACTTACTTCTACATGTAGTTGACGGGCAGGGCGTGGAGGAAGCCCTTCCGAGGGACAGGGAAGCGCCTGTGTGTGTGGTGAAGATTGATAAAAACAACTTGCTATTTGAATTTCCTAGTGAATCTGTCCGCTGTGGGTGTTACCCAGGTGAAGGCAGCACACTCCATGGCGATTTCCGGGCCCTTCTCTGCGTTTCGATGATCTCACGAGATGGCAGCGGCACTATGAAGTTGAAGTGAGGTAAAGCTGCTTAGCTGCCGGTATTAATAATAGGAGTCTTTTACTCCAACTTCCGCATCTGGTTTCCAGGATAAACATGCAGCCACTTGTGCGCTGTAGTCCAAGCGTATCGTCACCCCATGCATTGACCAGGCCTCCGATAGTCAACTATCGGGACGTGAGCCATCTATGAAAAGGAGACAATGGCCAGCACCGCAAAGGAGAAGGAATAAATCCTTAGGACAAGAGGTTCTGCCAGAACTTCTGGCCCAAAGCTCTCACCCGGCGGGATCCATGAAGCTAGGCTGGGAGAACATCGCTCCGTCGTAGGCACCCCCGCCGGATCTGCTTGGCTGCACCGATCACGGGCAAATTTTGACAGGCAAACCTGGTCGAGCGAGCTAAGACTTGTACATCAGAGTTCCCAATAAACTGTCTGGTCTGGTTGTATTTCTGTGTTGACACCGAACGAACATGGGCTCCAGATTCAGGTGGTTTGGCATGATCAAAACTTTCGCTGTTACTATCTCAAGCTCGTCTCCAAAACGGCCGTGTTTCTGCTCGTCCCCATGACACCAACGTGGCAGACAAGGCGAGCTCTCGGGAAGCCCTAAGCTTGAATCGGACAAGAAACAAGCACCGATATGATATAGGGAGCGTTCCGCTCCAGCGGACACGAAAGAATTGAGCTGCAAGTGTCCATCACAGCTCTCTCCAACTCTCGAGTCAACACGACATTTCCCTGCCAAACAGATATCTGCTAATGAATCAATTCGCTCGCCTTCCAAACTGCGGCCACGCCACAAGAGCGAAGCCACCGTCGCGACCGCATGAAGTTCATCCCGAAGATGGTCCCTGCATTGTCTGCCCAGCGGCTCGAACTCCGAGTCGGACCTGGCCGAAAAAAGTAGTCGCGCATCAGAAATTCGAGGATCAATTTCAGGGATCGGAGCGTGGGCTCCCGGAGCAAAATTTTTCCTCTAGACAGTGCCGCGCACGCCCGTCAAGCCAGGGCTTTGAATCAAAGTTTTGACGACCAGAGCGCTGGAGCAGAGCTGGGGCTTCAAGAGCGGTGCAAGCAGGACAACCGCCGCCCAGATGGCAGCTCCGGCCAATTTTGTGCGGCGCGCCGTCCAGCAGGTGCAAGCCGCGAATAAATCAAGCGTAGTGTCGCTGCGATACTCGAACGAAAGCAACGCGCGCCACTACTTGCCTCTGGATTGCTTCTTCTTACGCGAGAATGTGCTCCATTAACGTGGGTAGAAGAAATGGCTCACAAAAATTCACTTGCTTCGCTTTTCTAGCCTGCAGAGGAAGAGCTCCTCGCTGCGTTGGGAGATTTGGTTAAGTCGGTAGTCGTGCGGTTGTAACTGAGCCTCAGCGCGTGCAACCGGACGACTGCACGGGTTTTTAACGACGGCGAAAAAACGGCTGCCAGCTCCGAGTCACGCAGGGCGCCGGCTCCGGGAGTTCGACACGTTTAGCATTTCACAACGCATTTCACTGCCGTCGACGCAGGTCCCACACGCTCAACCGCCACACGCCGCCCCGGAAGTCGCTGGAAAGACAGCAGCCTCGGTCGCCACCAACGCAGTGAATCAAGCCGCTCACTTCGTGGAAAGACCGGCCCAGTTTCGTTCGCGACATCGCACTCACTGTCCAGCTCGCAGCCACTACTTCCATAGGCGTCCGTCCTCCCCATCTGCACTTCTGCATTCGCCTCCTCTCCGTCAACCACCTCCTGAACTCCAGCGCGTCTCCCACTGCAGTCTCGTCTCGACTGCAAGTAACATCAACCCCATGGCTACTCAGATGGATCAGCTCCCGCAAGTGCCGCCTCCAGGCACCAGTCCGCGCTCCAGCAACTCGTGGAGTCGCTGCGACCAGGCTGTGGCCCGTGTGGCGCCTATCGCTACTACGACGTGTCAAGTATGCTCCAAGTGCATCGCCAAGGGCGAGTGGCAGCTCGGCCTCATGTTCATCCACGTGGAAGGCTTCATGCTCATGGAATGGTATCACTTACAGTGCTCCAAGTCGTTACAAGGCAGTGGACTGACCGACGTCCTTCAGACAGTGCAGAGCGAGATGACCCCGGCACAGAAGCAGGAGTTCCAGTTGGCTTGTAAGAAGGTGGCATGACTTGCAGTGAGTTATCCATGTCCAAGTGCCGTCCCAATGCCGTCCAGTTTGTCCATGTCGTGTCATTTTGTAGACGCCCCAGCGTGAGGGTAGAATCACCACAAGGAACGCCGAAGCGAGCGTCCATCGTATCCGAGAGTAGATTGAAAGGAATAGTACAACATAAGTAGAATCAACACACCCGTGGTTACAGTATCTCTTTCTTGTTGGCGGCAGTTAAAGATCTCAACATATCTAGATACCGGATGAGCAACAGAGAAATGATTCCAGGATACTTAATCAATGAATGCCGAAGAAGTCGTTCGAGCCACTCAAGGATACCTGATTAATAAAACAGCTACCATGTCGGAAGTCCTCGTGAGACTGAACACCAGTTTTAAGTGTCCTGCTCGTCGATCGCTGTGAATCAAGCGACGTGGGATGAGTTTTACAGTCGCGGGATAATATCACAGCGTTTGGCGCAGTTACACTAACGCAGTCATCGCCACGAACCTTCACCTTTCGGGTGTCTAGTCGTACTCGTTTCTGTATCGACGGCTAAGCCAAAAGCTCCAGCCCCATCTGCACTTTTGGATTCGCCTCCTCCTGCCCAAACGACTAAGCTCCTCCCAGTGTTAACTCGACCACTGAACTTCATCGCTTTGTCTGCTTTCCAACACCGAAGCCAACAGCAAAAGCCACACAAATGGACCAGCTCCCTCAAGTTCCGCCTCCAGGTACCAGTCCACGCTCCAGCAACTCGTGGAGCCGCTGTGATCAGCCTGTGGCTCGTGTGGCACCCACCAACACCACTACGTGCCAAGTGTGCTTCAAGAGTATCAACCAGGGCAAATGGCAGCTTGGCCTCATGTATATCCATGTGGAAGGCTTCATGCTCATGGAATGGTATCACTTACGGTGCTCCAAATCGCTGCAGGGCAGCGGACTGGAGAACGTCCTCGAGACAGTGCAGAGTGAGATGACTGCAACCCAAAAGCACGAGTTCCACTTGGCCTGTCAACACATCGCAAGCCCGTGACTTACCGGTTTTGGACTTCAAGTAGAGACATAGAATCCAGTAGAGCCAGTAGCACACAACCTAAATGGCAATGACTTCTTTTCAGTACCTATTGCTAGTCCTCCTTGTCCGCTGTCATGGCCTTGAGCGACCATTTGTCCCGTTTGATATCCAAGTGCAACGGAGCCCAGTGCAGCTTCTCCGGAACAACTTGTGGACCTTTCTTCGTCAGCTTCGTTAGGTGCGCATCCACGATCTGTGTGGGCACCACGTACACGTACTGTCCGCCTAGATACTTGATCATATTCAGGTGCTGCAGTGTGGCGATGATATCCTCGTTCTTGATAGACGTCATCTGAAAAACAAAGGTTAAATGGATACAAAACTGTTGGGAATATCAAAGCAATACCAATGTTGACGTACCCGAGTGAGTTCCATGATAGATACCTCCTTCTCGGGGTAGTCCCGTAGAATACGGAGCAATTCGCGTGTCCAGTAGCTCCGATAGCTCACAAGTCCGAGGTCCGAGAGGGGCTTTTCAGGCGAACCCACCTTCTCCTCCTTCTTGCTGAGCTCGTACGAGAACTGGATGATAAAGTGGCCATAGCCTTTGCGCTGATGGCACGGGAACGTAAGGATACAGGCCAGGTTGTACCCCAGTTCCGAGTACTTTTCCTTGGAGAAGTAACCCACCGGATGGAAGCCGCGAGCGTCGACTTCGCATATAATGTAGAACAGGAACGGATCCACGTCGTAGTAGAGTGTCTTGTGGTCCAGGAACAGCCTGCATGTACCAGGTCAGACCTTGAATCATCTCAAATTTGTTCAGAACAGGACGCACTTAGCGAGGTAGCAGAGGTTCTGACAGTAAATCTTGGAGATCGCGCCGTCCACTTCGAAAACGCTCAAATTTTCATGCCGATAAATCTCGTTGCCTGGTGGATGCTGTTCGCATAACATATTAACTTAGACAGTCGCCACAGCAGGTTCGCAAACAGAGGTAACACTTACACGGTTGCACACTCGACGTTCTTGATGCACCGTCAACTCGCGCTTGTAGCGAAAGAAAGCCATACAAAACTCGCAGAAATGAAGCTGCATCCTCGATGAACAAAAACATCAACAGACACAACACCAACACCCAAAATTCAATGTACGTACACAGTCGATGGATCCGTCCGGGTAATACTCCTTCGGGAACGGCGAAAAGTACCAGGCAGCCATGCGGAAACGCCCCATCTCTACAAACCGCACGTTCTGCACAACGATCCTTTCAATATCAACACGAAATCTAGGAGAACGTGAACTTTTGCTCGCACCTTCACTTTCGTGACCTCCTCGTGCTCGCGAATACTGGCAGCATCCATTCCTTCATGCTCGTCGTGCTCTTCTTCTTGAGGAGGAAAGTCCGGGTCCTCTGACGACTTCCGTTTCTGACCTCGAGTGCGAGCTGAAGCATCTGCACCTGAAACTTTATCGGTTGATCCTGCTGCTTTCTTGCTGTGGCTTTTGGCTCGTTGCTCCTTCTCCTTCTCTTTGGCATCTTTCTCCTTTAGCTTCAACGTCTCCTCGTCGGTACCTCGACGCACAATTTCATGTTCATTGATCCATTCGTCCATGCGGCGGTTAAACTGTGGCAAATTGACAATTGTTGGTACTGATAAATAATTATCAGAATTTACTAATACAGTTTTGACGAACGTCATGCCAGTGCACGTAATACTTGAATCGGTCGTTGCTCAGAGATGCTATGGACAAAATAGGGTGATAAGTACCATCTTTTCGAAATTAATTTTGAAAGACATTATTTATCCGCATAGAAGAACCGTACATACTCCGATCGATGACGACACACGTGCGCTCCACCTTCCCCATCCAACGCGCAACCAGCGTTGTCCCCACAGGATACCCCGGGCCCTCGCTAGCCTCCTCCTCCTTGCATTCCTTGGCCACTCCAACTTCCAGCTTCGACCGCATTTTCCATAATGTGTTTAATTTAGGGTGGACCACACCATCACTTAGTTGAAGAAAGATGTCAAATCTGATGGAGACCCGCGAAGACGAGCTCGATCTGGACGAGCGCCTGGCGGCACAGCAGCCGCTTCTGGGGCTGCATGATGAAGGCTTCAGCCCTAGGAAGAAGCCTGTGAAGCCGTGGTATCGACGTCGACTGGCGACAGTGTCGGGTGCGATATTGATCCTCTTGGGACTGTCATACTTGATCGTGTCAAGCCAAGTGAAGCGCATCGCCACCAAGGCTATTAAGGATACAGTCATGCACATTGAGAGGATGGATCTGAGTCATCCGTCGACTGCCTCCGTGACTCTAAATCTAAGCCTGAGTCTTCTGGCTGCCTCTCCACTCCCTGCAACTGTGGAGTCTGCCACATTTAATATCAAGTATGAAGATCATCTGGTTGGCAGCTTCCAGGCTCCAGAAATGAAGATAACCCACGGCACCAACAAGCAGAAATTCCCCAACTCAACACTAACTATCGCAGACAAACATGTCTGGGATCGATTTGCAGGGGATATGATAAGGAATTCGGATATTCAGTACGACATCTCCGGTTCTCTCAATATCCACGTCCGTCTCCTCGGTCTAGTGACGTTTAGTGCCTCGGATATTCCGTTGAGGAAGACTATGACGTTCAAAGGGATGAATGGCCTAAAGGACATGCAAATAGTCCAAGTAGACATGCAGAATTCAACTCAGAAACAAGTTGTGGCGGCAATCAAGACGTGTATCCGGAATCCATCGGTCACTACGATCCGACCGGTGGGGGCTTTATGTCTCAATGCCCACTACCCGGAATTAGGGACGGATACGCTTGTGGCGCACTTGACAACGTCAGCAGGTACAGGTTTACCCGTTGCTGATGGGCAACCGTCGGACCCGTACTGTGCGTCGCTCAGCGGACCGACGGATATGAGCCGCGGGTATAACTTACTGGAGCTGCAGGGCGAAATGTTGGGTACCAACTCGGAAGCGATCAGTGGATTGATTACTAAATACTTGAGCAACGTATCGGCAGAACTGACTGTTGTGACGTGCCCCCAAGCCTCGTCAGTGCCGTTGTTTAACGAGGCGATGAAGAATTTGACAATTAAAAGCTTGTTGCCGCCGCAGAAAGAACCTCTGGTGGGGAATATGTTCTTCCGCGGCATCTCGCTCCATGCTCCAGAACATGGGAAGGAAAACGATCTAGTGCGACTGGATACAGCGGTCTTAGTGGAAGCTACCAGTCCTTTGGGTCCGACCTCGGCGCTGACTATTACGGATGTGCGCATGAATGTGAGTCTTAACGGTGCAGATGTGGCTCTGGGGACTCTTTCCACTGTGTCTGTGGATATTATCGATGGAAAACTGATTGATCGAAGCAACCTTTCTGTGCAGTGCTTGACGGAGCTCGACTTCACGGAAAAGGGAAAGGCTTTCGGCAGGTTTGTTCGTGCTTCGGTCGTGAAGGATAAAGTCCCCTTGAGTCTGATTGGGAGTATGGACGTAGTGTGTCACGGAGCTCTTGGAACGCTGAAGCTTTCCAGCTTACCTCTTCGCACAACCGCTTTGTTGAATGGAATGAACAACTTCCAAGACGTGACAGTAAAAAGCTTCAGTTTACCTGGAACAGGCAGCACTTCAGATCATGAAGAGCCAATTCAGACACAGATTGAAATCCGCAACCCTTCTGTGTTCACAGTGTCGATTGGCAAGCTTTTGATGGACTTAAGCTTAAATGAGCCTAGAGAAAAGTTTGGATCTCTCCAAGGTACCATGAACCTGGCCCCAGGTATGAATGATCTCGAGATGAATGGTCACTTAAAGCCTGCCGAGGACGCTGCTGGTCGAGTGAGTGAAGCTGTAGCGGGATTTTTCTCCCACTACCTCGAAGGGAAGAGTTCTCAAGTGGTGGTGAAGATTACAGCTACACAATACCCGACTTGTGTATGGATGACTGAGGCTCTGGTTGGCTTGACGATTGGAACGAGCTTCCCTGGGGTTGAGAAGGGCTTTCAGATGATTAAGGAGATCAAGATGAACCAGCTCGATGTCGTTTTAGACGAGGCTCCACCTAATGAGAGAGGACCAACGACCAACACGCGCATGCTCGTTCGAACTGATATGAAAGCGAAGGTCAAGATGCCAGCGTCTATCAATATTCCTCTGGAGATTTTCAACCTTTCAGTTGCGCTTACTCTGGAGAATGAACTAGGCGGCCACCTTGGTTCATTAGTGTCTGACCGAGAAAGCTGCTTATACAACCAGACGGATGATGGAGCCTTCCGCTTGAATATGAGCCACTTCTATCCGATCGGCTTTGATAATCGTCAAGACGCCAGCGGAATGTCCAGTTTTATCCAGAATTTACTCACGAAGAATGGAAGCGTTATGATGCGTCTGGCAAGCGATAGCAGCGAGGAAGGAGCGTCCCCGAATGTTGAGACTCGAATGGGAATGCTCGGTCTTCGAAACATCCCCGTAAAAGGCGAGCCGTTGATCCCCGCGATGGATTCGTTCCGCCATCCACCGGTCGAAGTCCTTAGCGTGGACATCCAGCGGGGATCTCCGTCGTCGATGGTCATGACAATGGAGTTTTCTCTGCAAAATCCTTCTATTGTGCAGACAAAACTGGGCTCACTTGTGCTCGATGTGTTTTTCGATTGGGCTCGAATGGGGTCCGCTACGATCTCCGACTTCAGTCTCAATTGTTGTGGGAAGCCGACCGTTCTAAGAGGGAAATTCGAGTACAACCCACAGCCGAGTGACCTCGAAACTGCAGAGAGGTTCCTGTCGAACTTTGTGTGCGGTTACTTCACGCATGGCGCTGCCCAGGAAATTTTGATCAAAGGATCAGTGAAGAGCACGGTGTTGGATCTGCTGCAGCCGGCAATGAAAGACCTCTCGATTCCTTCGAAGCTGCCTACTTTGGGCGAGCTCTTCCCAGCAACACCGACACTTGTGACCTCGTCGCGGCTGTACATCCCGTCGCTTTTCCACTTGACGCAGATCCCGACGTCGCTTGAGCTGCGGAACCCATTCAGTGAGAGCATTACAGTGAGAGGGGTGGATCTGGAGCTCTATCCATGTGAAGATCAGGTAACTGGTGACGACGGGAAGCTGACATGCAAGAAGTACTTCGATGAGTCTCTCGCTCGCTTCGCCCCTGAAGTCTTCGAGTCGATCTATATTCCAGCGAACAACAACGGCTGCTTCTCATGCTGCCAAGGCTCTCACTGCAGCGATCGTACGTCTCTGTGTCCTCGTGCTTCGGTCGGTCAGTGTATGAGTGCGGACGTCCAGAGCTTCTTGAGTCCAGAGGCCATCGCGACGATTATTCACTCTCTGACTGGTGGTTTGCTGATGCGCGTGAACGGCACAATTGCAGCTTCGATCGGGGACTACGCCACCAGCCTGTTCTACCAGCAAGATGGGCTCTTGGTCACGATGGCCAAGTAGGTAAGCGTAGCGTAAGTATGTATGGTCATTGTGCATTTATCGGACTGATTGATCACACAAACAAGCATTTGAACACGGTTTTAGTGCTAACCTAGATCTGCAGTCGACGATCTAGACCAACGGGTGGTCGTGCCATCCCCCACCCAATTTCAACCAGCAAGGAAAGCCCTTAGCGTTTGAAGATGTGGAGCTCCAGCGGACGCGAGATCAGCATCGCCACTACCGTAAAGATACAGCCCAGTTCGAAGCCGATGTCACCGTGACTAGCCAGAGGACCAACAAACCAGGTCTGGCTCATTCCGAGCGCCACGCCAGCACAACCGCACAGGAAGGAGAAGATGGCAGCGAAGCCGATCGGCAGTTTACTCTTGGTGTCATAGTCATCCACGTTGTAGCCGCTGAAGCCCTGCCGAAAGACGAAATGGTCGGTCAAGGCCACGGAGACGTAGATGGTGGCCCAGTACGCGATGAAGTTCATGAAGTTGTTGAGCACCGACTCGAAGTGCGCGTAACCCTCAATGGCGATCACTGCGTATACGATGGCGCCGATCAACGCCCAGATAAAGCGCGGTACAACGCGCGTCCATCGGCCGATCACTTTGACGTTGAGGGTGAATGAATACACGTTCGGGCAGTTGTTCGCTACGGTGGATAAAGCCATGATAACGAGACAGAAGCGTCCAAAGTCTCCAAGGTGAGGGATTAGAACGGCACCGATCAAACCGCCAGCACCCGAGTCGTTGTATCCGTTCAAGTAGATGTTGTCTGTGGCGTTCGGGTCCAGTCCTGTAGCGGACATGACGATGACAGAGATCCACTCGGTGAAGACGGAGGGGAAAATCAATCCCAACCACGTAGCCAGGAAGATCTTGCGCTTGCTGTCGGTCGGCGGGTGGTAGACGGTGTAGTCCGCTGCCATGGAACTCCAACTGATGGCCGTTCCGAACACGACAGAGAAGAAACTGAGTACTCCTGAGACTTCAGCGCTTCCTGTGCCCATGGGGATGTGAACGTACGCTTCAGAGTGGATGAAGGTTCCCAGCAGGATCAAGTAAACGATGAAATTGGGGATCCACGAGTACCGTTCGTAGTAGTGAACGACTTTGTAGCCGAAGAGCGTGATGAGAAACGTGCAGAAGGCGATGATGATGATCCCAGCCCAACCAGGGACTTCGGTGTTGACTGTGTGGATTAATTCCGCGCCGACAATGACATTCACCGTGGCCCAACCCAGTCCAGACACACAGGCTATTGCAGACACTACACGGATTCCATACGACCCGAACCAGAACCGACCGAGGATCATCTGACGCAGACCGAACACGGGTCCGAAGCACGAGAAGAAGCAGACGGGAAGGACCCCCAACAAGTTAGCGAACAGAATCACCAGCATCGAGTCCACAACGCCCATGCCGTAGATGGCTTTGCCTAGGATTCCAACTGCGAAGTGGCCCATGACCATGTTTGGCGACAACCACATTGTGCAGACGTTGAGAAGCGACGTGTCGTGACGTTCATCTTCCGGCACACGCTCGATACTGCGCGGCTCCATGTAGTTCTTCTCTGCCCAACGCTGTGCGCGTGCATACCACGTATCTCCATTCTCGTACTCAACAGGGACGTCGGTGTCGAATTGGACGTACGAGTTGGCTGAATTCTTCTCCAGATCCAGTTCTTGAGTATGCGGCATGCCGAGCGACAGAGAGTGAAATCACCAATGAGTTTGACGATAGAGAGGGCAAGACTCTTGGTGGAACTGCCGCACTACTGAGTATGCCAGTCCGATGTCCTTCTGCTTCCGAGTGCATGCAGAATGCAACCGACGACCAATGAACAAGTCTCCCGGTGGTATGACGCGCCGCTCGGTTGAAGTGATGTGCTTGTGCGCTAGTCGCGGCATCCCGAAGTACCACGCCGAGACTTGCATGCAAAAGAGACTTGAGATCTGTTGAATGATGCAGCGTGCATCGCTATCATCCGGTTGTTTAGCACTATTCGGAAGCACCACTTTCGAGGAACGTCACTGCTCTGCCGAGGATGCCGCCATAGACAATGGTGCTGGACTGCACATACAATCCTTGTGTTCTGTTGACAGGTTCTGCGCTACATTACAGAGCAGGCTTGACGGAGACCTACGAAACGGCCACACTGCGTGCCACAGCTATTGGCCAGCGGCGACGTGATGCACAGCGACACCGACGGTCTCCGGTCGCTGCTCGGTGAGTTGCTCACTTTGATACACGCGTTGGCTTTCATGCCTCTCCATTATGCGCCGACGAAACATCCGAGCCGCTGCGCCGTAAGCAGACTCCGTAAATATGGACGATTACGTTGTGTGTGTGACCTGGCGCTATCCTATCATAGAGGATCGCTACACAGTCCAAAAGCTACCGATCCAAGCATCACCCCATGTGCGCCGCCTTCGTCAAGACCAAAATGCTCCCGAGCGGTCACTCCATCCCCGCCGTCGCGTTGGGCGTGTACCAAAGTGAACCCGGTGCGGAGACGTACGACGCCGTGATTGCCGCCCTCAAACTCGGGTACCGGCACATCGACACGGCCACCGTCTACCGCAACGAAGCGGACGTTGGCAAGGCCATTCGAGACTCGGGGGTTCCTCGTCAAGATGTGTTCGTCACCAGCAAGATCGTCGCGTCACACAACCGCTGGAGCTACGACGACGTCGTGGCCGGCGTCCGTCTGAGCAACAAGAAGCTTGGACTCGAGTACATCGACTTGTACCTGCTGCACGCCCCCTTCGACGGAGCCACCCGCGCTGAGGCATGGAAAGCGCTCGAAGACTTGCAGGCGGAAGGCGTCGTGCGTGACATTGGCGTGTCGAACTTCGGCGAGTTACACCTGCAGAAGCTGGCGCAGACGTGGCGTGTCAAGCCGGCAGTGAACCAGGTGGAACTTCACCCGTGGCTGGCGCGTTCGGACACGGTCAAGTACTGCGAGGAACAGGGAATCCTCATGGAGGCGTATTCGCCCTTGGCAAGGGCTCAGAAGATGCACGACCGCACACTTAAGCAGGTTGCAAGTGAAGTAGGGGTCACCTCTGCTCAGGTGTTGATCGCGTGGAGTCTGGCCAAGGGGTTCGTGACGCTGCCCAAGTCAGTCACCGAATCCAGAATTAAGGAGAACTTGGAAGCGGTCAAGGTGGAGCTGTCGAGCGAGCAGATGGACAAGCTTAACGGCCTGGATGAGTACTTTGTGACTGCGTGGGATCCGATTAAGCATCATGCGGTGTAGGAAAACGAGATGCCTCAACTGATGCCCGAGCGTTCTTTAATCACACTAGCATGAATACCCACTCTCGTACTTCTTGCGTTGGTCTACTTTCATTGATTGCATTAATAAGATAATTGTACAGAGCGGGCAGCGTCTAGTGAAGTCTATGCGCACATGCGTCGAAGCTGCCACTGCGGCGTTGATGGAGTTGGAGTCTGCATTTTTCTTCTAAGAGGTACACGCTCCATGTTTGTTCCAAGACGATGCGCCTGGATGAACGCCGTCGAGCCGGAACCTTCCTGCGAGCTGAAAACAACTTCGCCGCCGAAGTAACGTGCAAACAACCTGGCCATGGGCAAGCCGTAGCCGCCGCCGCTGAAATGCTCGCGATACATCGGGTAATTGTCCGAGTCGATGGGAGGGCACAATGGACTCGTGGTGTAGTCGTAGTGCCAGAGCTTGTTCCAGCGGCTTCGGGGCACGCCTCCACCTTCGTCGCTGACCTTGACAGTCAGGTCTTCACTGCCTTGACAGATGACGATCTCCACGGGAGGAAGTTCCTCGCTCGAGCGGTACTTGCTCACATCCGGGAAGATCTTGACACCAGAGACGTCCTCGACGGCCGGGATATTAAAGTCAAGGAACGGACTCTTCGGGTTCATGACGCGCTCGTAGCGGTTCACTTTTCCGCGGGGCTGTAAATTCGACCGAGAACGGTAGCTGTCCACGGTGGCTCGCATTGAGTTCTTGACCAGTTCGAAGACCATGTGATGTAGATGCGACTCGACGTACATGAACGGCATGTTGGCGCTCGGAGTCGCGCGGATCTGAACGGGAGGCGCCACGCCGCAGTACTGGACGCACAGCTTTCGTGCTTGTTCGCATGCGTCGCGAACGACTTGTTCCGCGTTGACGAGATGCACACGACCGCCGGTGTGATCCAGCGACTCGACGTGGTGTCCAATGATCATTCGAATGCCGATACGACCGAGGAAGAACTGGTCCAGTCGGTCCTTGATGTCCTCCTGGACGCTCTCAAGCTGCAGTGCGTTTTGGCCCAGATCCGTGGCCTTGAGCTCCTGCAGACCATAGCAAATGAGTGGCACGAGATTCGAGCCGCGTTCCTTGGCGTTGCGGATTTTCTCCGTGAATACAAGGTCCTCTGCGGCGTTCGTGGGCGACTTCATGCGGTTGATGCTTTGCAACTCATAACGGTAGAAGTTGATGGCGTGGCGTACTGACGTAGTGCTGCTGAGACCAACTGGTAGGTCGGACAGCTCCATGATGGCACGCGCGTATCGCGACTGTAGCTCCTTGTGGACGAACTTGGCCGACAGAACGTGCAGCTTCATGCTGCCATCGGCAAACGTGCGCATCTGTTGAAGGGTCATGGGCGTGGGGTCGTGGTCGGCGATCTCACGCACCTCGTCCATCGAGATGGCGCTGGCCTCGAAGTCTGAGCGGAAGGCGTCCATATGCAGCAGAGCCGCACCGTGACGCGCGACGGCGGTCTTGGCGGCTGTGGCTAATACGCCCGACAAGAGGTGCGGGTTGGTACAGCTCCTGACAATTTCCATTGCCCTGTAATGTGTGGTGTGGTGGTTGGAGATCAAAATGGATTCTGAGCTGGAAGACGTTGGCTCGGTGTCGTTTAGCAAGCGGATACCTAGGCAAAGTTCAGCTTCTGCTTGGTGTGGCGCATGTCTAGGGCCTATTTCTTGTCACGTCCGTACGTACTGTAACGGTTTAATATTGATTTATAAATAGTTTATCGAAAGATAAAGGGTAATAGTTTCCTTGAGACATTAGTATATCAAGTGAGATGGATACAATATTGATTGTACCAGGTTTTGTCGCAGATGCAACTACGGAATGAATACAGTGCGCGATATGCGAACACGCCCACAGCCACAAGAAACGCGCGGGGCGTGTGCATTCAAATCGTGGTTTGACAGGAAGAATTTTCTATTGCTTTCAGCGAATTTCATCGCTTTGCCTTCGTTTGTGTAGTGGTAACTTGCCTCGATGTCTGTGCGAAGAAACCACACCTCGATTTAGGCCACCAGATAGTTTTGGCGGTAGCGGAAGCGTTGTCATTCCGTTGGGCAGCAGCTTGAAAAAGATTAACGTTGCAAAGATCCATGAACACATTGAGGTCTTATTAACGGACGTCTCGACTTTCACACAACTTAGTTATCGTACGCGGTCATTCACCAGCCCCCCAACTTTGACTGCACACCGGTTTGGAGTCTATGCTGCCTGCTCCGTCGATTGCTCAGGTGGTGCGACGACGATTACCGAATTGATTCGCGAAAGCAAGCGAACCTAGGCCTGTGTGACGAATAACTAGCAGAAAAAGTGGGGAGAACACAGCTCTTTGGCTTCCTCCCTAGCTCTATTACGACTAGTGAATGTTCTCTCTGGCACTTCCACCAATATTTCCAGCTTGCTTGGAAATTCCAAGAGCAACCGACCAGAACATATTCTACTATACTAGGTAACCCACCATGAACCACAACCATACAGTGTGAGCACTAACTTCTTACGTCTTGGCCGCACGAAAACTGGAATAAGCTTATCACTAGCGTATTAATAACCTGGTGGGCGTGAAAGTGGGCGAGAACTTCTCTGTGCAGGATCACAACAAATAATTAGATCATACTACAGACTCCGCCCAGAAACTGAAAAGGGTGGACCTTCAAAGTTCCCCCAGGTTATAAATTATGTACCGGATATGTAACATCACATGCAAATGTCTCACATTTATTTGTCAAATTAAAACGTCGCTCATTCTCACTTGGTGTCGACGCATGGGGGGAGTGTTGTTCTCCTTCTCCTCTGAAAATACAATCCCGCTCTTCATAAAGCAGTGGCGAATTTTCTCTGGAGTGATATCGCCCCACGCTTCGTCAACCCACTTCATTCCTTGCAATTGGTCAACGTAGTAGATACCTTTTTCCCTCCGGAGCCTTGTGTGGCATCGACTTGTCAGCCCTATTGCACGCCAAACTCATGTGCCTATCGCGACAACCACTCTTTGCTGCCGCAATAATTCCGGCGTCCATTGGCTGAAGATATGATGTAGTGTTTGGCGGCAACTTCTGCACAGTGATGTTGGTGAGCTCACCGCTGGCTCGCCATAATACGCTGGGCCTTCTTCGCAATGAGCCGACGAGAAAGACAGACACGAGCGCTCTGACACTCTATCACAAACTCGCCAAGCTGGATCTCAAGCTCCGGGCAGCGTACACGAGATATCCGTCCTTTAGCGGTGGTAGCAGATTGAAGCTTAGCCTTGATGGTGGCTGCGTCCCGCAGGACTCGAAAGATTGTAGCATCGGCTGGAGGGTGCGAGAGCTCGAACGCATGTAGCGCCCAGCGCCCCAATTCGGACAGTGTCAGGGAGGGACAGCGACAATGTTTTTCAATAACCTTGCACTTCTGGTTGATAGTTAGCCAGAGACCTTTTGCCTTTCGTCATGTTCTGCTCTGCTCGAAGACGTGCAATTGGGGGGAGAATTCGAAATTTGAACAGTTAGTGTGAACCACATTGGCGTGAGACAGACACCACCTCCTGAATATGCTTAGCCTGATACAGCCGATTTTGAAAGGTTATAAGCAGGAGGTAGTTTTCAGTTTCTGGGCGGAGTCTGTACTAGTAGTATCAATTGCGATAATGCGTCCAGTGAATACTACATGTATTAATACACATGTATTCACAGCTTAAGGTCAAAGCACGACTGCGACAGTAGTCGTAAAAGCAACACATCAGCTGAAAACGTGTTGTCGACGTCCCCTACGTGTATCTCATTGATCAGAACTTCAAAAGCAACGTGCGTAAGTTTTCACACGTAGGCTTCCGCTGGCCGTCCAAAACACTCGACGTCGATCTCCCCGTCGCTTTAAGGACACGCGAGCCTGCCCATCTCGATAATAAAATGTAAAATGCATTCTGCCTGCTTCTCAGCCACCGTACAGGTCAAGCTTTCGAGTAGATAGCATGCTGTGGAGCAGTTTTCGTTTTGTTCGTCATTCAGTGCCCGTGCAAGCTACGCCGTGAACAACGTGTGAACGTGGATTCATCGGCACCGCCGGGAACGGTGTTGAAGTTAACGGCGCCAAAAACAAGAATGAATAGTTTTGCTGAGGGTATTGTTCCCGTGAAAACTACCGAAGTGGTTGCTACTGCCATACAGTGATAGTGAAGTTGTTAAGGGGTTCAAGCAGGCACAGAGGAAGCTGAAGTCCGAGTTGTCTTCGAAACTTTCGGTGGCTAAGCAACTGTTGTTCCTTTGTGGCAGCTTTGAAATAATGTGACAGTATAAAGCTCACTTGCGTTTCGACAACGCGCAAGAAGCGTGTCTGCTCCCGTGCATCGTCGGAAAGCCTTCACTTCCCAAGTTGCGTCCAAACGCACAGTCAAAGTCAGATTCGCCATGGAAATCGTGAGGCGTGGAACCACCAGACAGAACTTGTCGCGGGTCCTGATATTGTCTGCGAAGGCCTCTCGTACCCGTTTCTGCGGTGCTGCACTCATGCACGCAACCTCCAAGCTCCAGGACACGGCCATCTCAATGGACCAGGTGCGCGAGATCGCCGTCACCGAGCCAATTCCGCTGTCGCTGCGCCAGATGCACATATTTGCGGACGGCGGAGCCAAAGTTCGCGTCGCGTCCGCCAAGTTCCTTCACAAGGAATTGCAGTCCCGCTTCGCACGGTGAGTCCATCGTTGTAGGATTAAACGAATAGACACCGAGTCTTACAAGGTGTGCGTGTTGGTAGAGCAATCGTGGAGCTATCGGACTTGCCACTAGGACTGAGCAACACTGCAGCCATCCAGCAAGCAATCGACGTATATCGCCGAGAATTGCAGTGGATCAGCACTACGAGCCTCCGAGTACTCTCGTAAGCACCAGACATGATTGATTCAAACCCGTCTAACCGTGCTAACTTTTACCTACAACAGAGTGAAGACCGGCAATTCACAGAAAACCTTCGTCAGGCGAAGATGCGCGGCTCCAACCTCGTACCGACCATTTGCTACGCCCTGCAGCAGCTAAAGGCTAAAGACCTCAATGCCGGCGCATTTCAGCTGGACAGTGTGCAGAAGGACATCAAGGAGCGTCTGGACAGGTTCTTTATGGGTCGCATCGGCATTCGGATGCTCGTCGGACATTACGTCGAGTCCCTGGAGCGGCCGGGAGGCCGCGTGGACCGTGTGAACCCAGAGGAGGTCGTACGTGAAGCCTGTGAACGTGCACGGAATCTCTGCATTCAATACTGTGGTGAGGCGCCCCCCGTGGACATTCGCGTTACCCCAAGCGCCAATCTACCTTTCATGTATGTCAAGTCGCACCTGCACCACATGGTATTTGAGTTGGTCAAGAACTCCATGCGCGCTACTGTGGAGCACCACCGAGCTGGATCAAAACCGATTCGCAAGCAAAAGCAATCGACCAAGCGCGTCATGAATCCGAACTGCCCGTCACTCGGTTTCTTCATCCCAGCCGTCGAGGAAGTTGCAGGGGTCAAAATCTTCCGCGACGCCATCGAACAACGCACTGATGGAGCTTTGCCACCGGTGGAGATCGTTATCTGCCAGGGTAAAGAAGACTTGACAGTGAAGGTGAGCGATCAGGGTGGAGGCGTTCCACGTAGTCGCTGGGACAAGTTGTGGCATTACGACTACAGCACGAGTCCACAGTTTCCTCCGGTTGACCTGGAGAAGTACCCGACCTACCGTGAACAGTTCAGCGGCGGTGGCTACGGCTTGCCGATGGCCAGGCTATTTGCTCGGTACTTTGGAGGTGACATCACCTTCAGCTCACAGGAAGGTGTCGGCTCCACGGGTTTCATCCAGGCGCACCGACTTGGGACCAACATGGAGTCAGTTGTGCCGTTGCGACGTCGAATGCAGACATCCGCACTGAATTTGGACGGCGACCGCCTCGCGGTGTAGCTGGTGTAAAGCTGGCAGTTGTAGTCTAGTCTAGTTGCTGTATAGTACATGTAGTGTCGAGAAGCAATGGAAGTATCAGCTTGCTATGTCTTTGTTGCGACCACCGGAAACCAACTTCAAGCTTGACGCCCCTTGCACGACGAACCGACGTCACAGCGAATGCAGAGCAAACTTACGCACCAGGATCAAGCAGTACTGGACGGATCTTCAACGCCAGAGCTGAACCTTGTCCCTAGAGCTCACAAGTGACTCACTAAGTGACTTGCGTTTCCGGAGGCAGTGCATTGTCTTCTTCTGCCCGAATCATGTCTCGCGACCAATCACTTTGACGCCGATGGAAGTCCTTCACAGTGATTCACTGTCAGTGAAGGACTTCCAATGGCAGTGACGTTCACTACTGTACCGTACAGTGTACATGTACGTATCTTTCTACAGCACCTGTTGGTGCTTTGTGCCGGGGCCAGAATGTCCACCGCATCGAATGGTCCCCAACTCGTCCTCGCGCCTGATTCTGTTTGGTAGGAAGTTGAACTTTGCGCAAAAACGTTCTTGTGGCAAAAATCGGGTGTGACAAAAGCGGGGGCTAATAAACCGCTTGCGCAACGCCCGCATCACAACGGGAATAGCCCATCGCAGCCGAAGATGATGATGTGGAGGCGTGGCGGCAGCTCTGCGCTTTTATTGAGCACGGCACTGACTCGCCCTCGCCTTGTGCGCTACGTCCAGGTCCACCGCTTCACTTCCGAGCTGTACGTGCAACGCGGCCTCATTCCAATTGAAGATGTGGATTTCTGACCTTTTTCGGTGGTACTTCCTCCTTCTCAGCCATGAGACTCCCATTCCAATGGACCAAGTGCGCGAGATCGCCGATACGGAGCCGACTCCACTGTCGCTGCAGCAAATGCGCACGTTTTCGGACGGTGGTGCCAAACTGCGACTCGTGTCGGCCAGATTCCTTCACACGGAGCTGCAGTCGCGTTTCGCTCGGTACGTCCATGGACAATTTCCCTGAGTTTGCGGTGGTTTGTGCCGTAATATCACCCGTTAAGTAGGTTCGATAGTTCTGACTGTATATTGCTTTTTGGGGGCAGCGCTATTGTGGAGCTTTCGGATTTACCGTTAGGGCTAAGTGATACAACGCCTATCCGTCAAGCCATCGACGTCTACCGTCGCGAACTACACTGGATCAACACCACCAAACCGCCTACTACCATTGTAGGCATGAAATGGGATGGAATTTAAAGGAGGGGTACGTAGATCTGACAGATTTTTATGATTTAGGCTGAGGACCGGCAGTTTACGGAAACTCTCCGTCAAGCCAAGGCAAGAGGGTCGAACTTAGTGCCGTTGATCTGCTACGGACTGCAACAATTCAAGGCAACAGATCTTGGACACAGCGCACTGCAAATAAGCAGTGCACAGGAAGACATCAAGGACCGCCTGGACAAGTTTTTCCTGGGGCGTATTGGCATCCGCATGCTCATTGGCCAGCATGTGGAGTCGTTGGAGAACCCAGGAGGACGTGTGCATCTTATTAACGTGGAGGAGATTGTGCGGGAGGCCTGTGACCGTGCCACCACGTTGTGTGAGCAATACTGTGGTGAGGCACCACCGGTAGAGATCCACGCCACTGCAAGTGCCGGCACGCCGTTGATGTATGTACGCTCGCATCTGCACCACATGGTAAGTATTGGTGCTGTTTAGTATGAAGTGGAAACTACTGACGTATCTGTGCTGTAGGTTTTTGAACTAGTTAAGAACGCCATGCGCGCGACTGTGGAATACCACAAGAAGTTTACGCATAGAGTGCCCGGTGCAGTAAACAACTTTAAGCAAGTGATGAACCCAGAGAGTCCGTCGTTGGGTTTCTTCCTTCCGTCGGTAAGTATGCGAGGTGGTTACTGTCTGAGTGGATCGGGTCGTACTCATCTGCAATTGTTTGTCAGGTTGAAGACGTGTCTGGTGTCAAGATCTTCCCTGATGTGAGCAAATACAAGCTTGGGGGAGAGCTTCCGCCAGTGGAAATTGTGGTCTGCGTGGGCAGTGAGGATCTCACCATCAAAGTCAGCGATGAGGGTGGAGGCGTTCCGCGCAGTCGCTGGAATAAGTTGTGGCACTACGACTACACCACGAGCCCCCCGTGTCCGCCCATCGACTCCAACAACTATCATAGCTACAGGCAACACTTCAGCGGGGGTGGCTACGGCCTGCCGATGGCGAGGCTGTTCGCGCGATACTTTGGAGGCGAGGTCACCTTTAGCTCCCTTGAAGGTTCCGGGTCCACTGGGTTTATTCAGGCTCATCGGCTTGGAACGAACATGGAGGTTATCCCTGGCCACGCGTCCTATAACCTCCCTCCACTCTACTCGTAACTTAGACTTGACATGTTGAATAGCAAGCCGAACAGTGAAGTTCGTTTTCAGAATGCAGCATCGCTCATATGATTGGTGCAAACTCGAAGTGATTAGTGCGCTCAATGATTAGTACGGTGCCATGAATTGACCACGATGCTGTACCATGTACATGTACACGTGTTGCTGCAGCAACACGGAGATAAATGCGGCATTTAAAATCTACAGTTATTAATACATGTATGTCCGGGTACTTGCCGATAATATAACTGTACAAGCAGATCTAGTAGGACACATGGTTGGCTGTCTCAGTGGGTTTCCCCCTGGGTTCGTTCATTACGGGGTAGTGGTGAGAGGCCTGGTCGCCCAGAGCACGGAAGAAACCTCATACCTATTGGAAAGCCACTGTTTGCCACTGCATGTTACCGCTTGCCACTGTTTGTCGATGCCATAACACGTATTGACGGCGTGTGGAGACAGTAAAAAAAATCATGTACATGTACATGTACCGGTATTGGGAATTTTGCAGATCTAGCTTTTTCTTTGACCGCTCCCTGCTTCAAGTCCACTCGAGAAAATGAGCTGCTCAAGCCAATAGCGACCGAAGGCGTCTCCGAGTCACCACGCCTTACAGCCAAAGCCTCGGCTTACAGCGCTCGCGTCACAAGCGTTCCGCCCACCACACGTGCCACTTCTGGCATCAACCGTGATCGGGATGACGAAGGAGAATCCACTTTGCTTCACCGTGCAGTTGTAACTTCGGTCTTCAACTGGTACTTGCAGCCTTGCACTTTAAAAGTTGTAGCCAGTATTCTTCGCTTAACACAAGACTTTTCATCTACAACACCATATATGCTGCAAAACCACCGGTGTCCGGCGCACGGTCAGCCTTGTAAAGAGTCAACAAGAGCTCTCGGCCCCAGGTCAAGCGGCAACAAAAGGCAACTTTTGTGACGTTGGCAAACATCGTTCGCGGATTGGCTGAAAATCTCTTCTTCTTATCGCCGTCACGTTTTTCAAAGCCCAAAAAGTTCAGCCGTCTTATGCCAACACGCCATTCATTATCCAATTTGCTCTCCAAAGCGCCAGGCAATTTCAAGGTGCATAGAATATGTTTGTGGCCTCCACGCTGCCGTCGGATAACGAGAAATTTAGCCAGGAAGCGGCCGAGATCGAAAAGTTTCGTGCGCGTCATCGCCGCATTGACTTGCCCTTGGCTAGCAGAGGGGCAAACCGATGTCCGAAGGCCTTGCTTGAGAGGGACTGCGGAGCTTGAGGTAAAAATGAGAATGAATTTACTTTATCCAATTGTCAACCGTGCTCTAGACGGCTTCATCCTAGTCCTCATCCCTCACTTATGATCTTGTTCCTTCACTCAGTGCTTTGCTCGATCTCTTCCAAGAGTCTTCTTCTGCACGAGTCTAGTCGTGTCATGCTCCCCCCATGAAGCAGTGTGATTAGCATGGAAATATGCGGCGAATGCTGACTTGCTGTCGCGTCGATCCCTTGTCCAAGGTCACTGTACCATTGTCGTGGACAGCGTGAATGGTGAAAGGGCCATCTGCCACTCGCTTGGTTTTCGCGCGGAAGTTCTTAGGGACACGTAGCATCACTGAATCGCCGCGCTTGTAGAAATGTTCGAGGCGCTTGTCGTTTTCTTTGTCGTTATCAGCAAGTATCGCATCAAAACGTCGCTTGGACATGTAGCTCCAATTACTTTCGTAAAGCTGACGCGAGATCATGTCTTGCCCAAAGATGAGTTGGCCTGGCGACGCATTAAGAATGCTGTGATAACTCGCTCTAACCGCAAATGCGGCGTAGTAAATCACCTTTTTCCAGTCAGCTCCCTCGTGGCAGCGCACGACGTTCATGATCTCGAGATGTACACGCTCACATATAGCGTTGGCTTGCGGGTTTTTGGTCGAAGTCGGCTTGGCCTTGATACCGTAGCTTCGGAGAAGCTCTTGAAACTCCTCGCCTGTGAACTCAGGTCCTTGGTCATGGATAACCCGCCTAGGCCGCGGGTATCGGCAAAGCCATTCGCGATCAAAACTCTCGGCAGTGGTAAGTGCGTCTTTGTTTGGCTGGACTGCGACTTCAAGCCAGCGAGTTGCGTGATCGATCATCGTGACTCCGTAAAACCCGTCGTATGGACCGATGAGATCGATGTGTACGACGTCGAATGGGTCTACTGATGCCATCGTCCGTGGCGGTAAGTGCCCATAGTCTTGTTTACCTCCATGGACTTTGGCTCGCTTACAGGTAATACACTTCTTCACAAACTTTGCAATCGTACTTTCCATACTAGGCCAGTAGAAGGTATGGCGCATGGTCTTGAATTGACGTTCGCTGGCTGGATGCCCAAGATTTTGATGGTACCACGAAATTAAATCAACACGAAGCGCGTCTGGAATAACCACACGCCTGTGGTATGCCACAAGATTGCAGCCCAAGAGAGGCATGAGCTGGTAATCAGGATTGTTGGTACCCGCTAGACACGCTGTCTTAATATCTTGGACCGTCGCATCTGCTTCCTGGTACTCTCGAATAACCGGACCATGCATAACGCACTCATGTTGGGTGTTGGTGGCGTAGATCTCATCGAGTAGCGGTGTATTGTTTTCTTTGTCAAAGCGCATTCGAGAAAACGCGTCAGCACCAACGTTCTTCACGCCCTCGATATATTCCATCGTCAATTGGTATTCAGCTAGCAGCAACTTCCACCGCTTGACACGCAAACTGGTTTCCGTAGGGTAGATTAGGTTTTTATGATCTGTGTGGATCACAACTTGGAAGCCGAGCAACATCGTCCGGTATTCTCTTAGCAATTCCACTATTGATAACAGTTCCAGTTCCATGGTCGTATAGTTTTCTTGGTGTTTGTTCAGACTGCGAGAGTAACACGCGAGAATCTTGTTCCCCTGCATAATTATTCCACCCAGTTGGGTTCCACTGGCATCCGCGTACACGTGGAAGGGTTGTTCAAAATCTGGGAAAGACAGCAGCGCCGCCTCGGCGAATGCTTTTTGAATCGCTCGGAAGGCTTCTGTGTCCCTTGGTAGCCCCGTGAAAGGCACTTTGTTGCTAGTGAGCCGATTCAATGGTCTGCACAATGTCGTTTTGTTTGGCACCATGTCGCGGTAATAGTTAATCATACCCAGGAATCGTCGAAGTTCTTTGCGGTTGCGAGGCACAGAAATCTTCTGAATCGCTTGAATCTTCTTTGCTTGCGGCTTAATACCCTCCGCAGAGAGCGTATAGCCCAGGTAGTCCACTTCCTCACGAAGCACGTGACACTTTTTCCCATTGAGCGTAACGCCATACTTAGTGAGACGTTCGAACACGATACGCAGGTGCTCCAGATGCTCATCTGCACTCTTGGAGAATACCAATATGTCATCCAGGTATACTACGACGAACTCCAGGTCGCCAAAGATCTTCTCCATGCATGCCTGGTATTCGTCCGGGGCCGTTGAAATGCCCATTGGAAGCCGTTTGTACATGAACTTACCGAATGGCAAGCAAAATGCGGTCAGAGGTCTGCTCTTCTTCGCCAGCCGACGCCCATAGTACCCGAGGTTCGCGTCAAATGTCGAAATGCACTTCGCTTTAGATAACCGCAGCAAAATCTCTCGAATCCGGGGAACGTAATACGGGCTCCGGCGCAAGAACTTGTTCAGCTCCCGAAAATCGTTTAATAGTCTTAACGCCCCACTTGGTTTCGTCAAGAAGAACGCGGGCGACGCTAATTCGGAGTCATATATCTGCTCTAGCACATCGGCGTTGATGAGACGCTGTATCTCTCGTCTTGCTTTCTCTTCCTGGCTGCGCGGAATCGGGTACGGCTTTGAATGTATCGGCTTGAAATCGGGACTAATTGGAATCTCATAGTCCTCGAACTTCATCCGTCCTAAGTGTCCGTCATACAATTCCTGATATTGAGTCAACAGATCCAAGTACCGCTGCGCTAGTGCACCCTCGAGGTGTTCAGGAAGTAATTGTTCGGGTGTCACTGCATTGTCTGCAACTTCCTTGGACTCATCTGGAAATTCCACATCCTCGTCTTTCGCGATTTGATCATGATGGCCAGTATTGAATCTGCAACTGCAGTCTTCCCATTGCACCATCTTGTCTTTAAAGTTAATAATCAACCCAAGCGCGCCCATGATATCTCTGCCGATCACCATAGCGTCCGGGCTCTCTTCGATGACCTCAAACCTATGGGTCACCACCGAGTCTGCCTTGAGGCTCGGGAGAATGAATTGCATCATCGTTGTTCCGTTGCTCGATACTGCCCCGTTCATCGTATCAAAGACAGTTGGCGAGCTTGGGATAAACTTACGACCTAAGCTCACGTTGGCATCGAGCGTCTCCTTGTTCACGATGCTGCGCGAGGCGCCACTGTCGAGCAGTGCTTCGAATGTTTTTCCCCCACGGCGAAGCTTCACAGGGATCCGCATTGGCGTGTTCTCTGGTCGCGACACCTCCTTATCCACTAGACCCACAAACTTAAACTCATCGTCGTCACTGGACATGTCCGAGTCGAGTTCTGCATCCTTGTGTATGCGCGGGTAATGTTTCTTGCGTTCCCCAGCGGCACTAGGCTTAGTGCTTGCTCTTTTAGTCTCTTCTTTCTCCTTCTTCTTGATGGTGTAGCAGTCGCTTGTATTGTGCGACGCAGTTTTGTGGAATGAGCACCACATACCATCCTTAGAATTGGAGCTCACCTTTTTGAACTTTTTGTCACTCTTTCCCTTTGACGAATCTTCGGAGTTGCCGTTGTTGTCTTTGCTCTTATTGCGTTGCTTCTCCTTTTTCTCGTGATTGTTATAGCTGTGCCCAAATTCTGCTTCAGCCTTCTCAATGCGCGTAAAATACTGGGCAAGCTCGGTTAGAGTATCGTGCACCACACCAGAAGAAGCCAACTTGGCCTGCCACGTACGAGGCATTCCCCGCTTAAAGTAACGGCACTTGTGAACTTCTGGGATCTCTTCTTGATCCTCAGGCAGCTCGGCAAACATGCGTACAGTTTCTCTTAGTCGCTTGGAAAACTGCGCAACAGTCTCGTTTTGGCGCTTCTTCATCGTCGACAGCTCGTTCTCGAGCTCCTCGTTGAAATTGGGCGGTACTGATAAGTATCCCACGTTGGTGAAGAATCGTTCAAAAGAGTGCTGTTCATCCACGGCGGTTTGGACGAGTTCTTCCACCTCGGCCTCTAGGTCTCCTTCAATCAGGGCTATGAGGTTGTGGGATTTTTGCTCATCTGTCCACTGCTTCTTACGGGCTAGACTGCGAAATTGACTGCTCCACTTGAGCCAAGCACGAGCACCTCCGCCTGTAAACTTTTTCATCTTGATAGACACCGTTTCAGCTGGAACTCCGTCAGCGGCTGGTGTGATCACCAGCGTATACGTCACGAATTCCGCCTTGTTGTTGCGCCCCATACTTGATGACGCTTGATCCTCTTTCTTGAACTCGGTTCAAATTTGATATATCAAAATGACTTGCCCTTGGCTAGCAGAGGGGCAAACCGATGTCCGAAGGCCTTGCTTGAGAGGGACTGCGGAGCTTGAGGTAAAAATGAGAATGAATTTACTTTATCCAATTGTCAACCGTGCTCTAGACGGCTTCATCCTAGTCCTCATCCCTCATTGATGATCTTGTTCCTTCACTCAGTGCTTTGCTCGATCTCTTCCAAGAGTCTTCTTCTGCACGAGTCTAGTCGTGTCAGCATGTGTCGCGGACAGCAGTCGAACGCCGCAACCTCGAGCATTGAGGCTCTGGATGTGGACGACGGACGCACGCGCAAGATCTCGGCCAAGTGGCGGCAGAAGCAGCAGCAACAGCGCAACAGCCACGACGACGGGATCTGGCCACAGTCGGCAGGCACGGAGATGCACATGGGCTTCAACGCCTTCGACTTCTCGTCGTCACCTGAAGCTTTCTACGAAGACACCGAGGAGCTGGTCAAGGCGAGACCGGAGATGCCGGTTGAGGATGAGGAAGAGAAACGCAGGCAGCATATGGCCAACGTCGCCAAACAGGTCACGGCTATGGGCTTCAATAGCGCCAGCCTCTGGGAACAGAGCTTTCCCGGACTTCGACAGCCCGGTGGACCTATCCGACAACTTCCAGCTTATGGACATGGCTCCATGAATCAAAGTCTGTGGAGGCCGCCTGTGACCTACGAAGACCAGCGGCGAGCACTGTGTCAGCAGCCAGGATACCCTGCCTGATTGAATTCACCTGTTGTAGAATACTTTTCAAAATGTACCATAAATTTAACTTGTTAAAATATACCAATGACCTTATATTGATTGTTAGCTGCCGTCACTGCCAGCGTCAAGTTCGCAGCACTAATGAGACGTGAATATGAGTAGTGACGACAGTTGAATCACCGAACAAGTTGGCCGATATTGGTCATCAAGAAGTCCTAGGAGCTGTGCCACGTGCAGAAAACCATTTGAATGAGTTCTCGAACAAGCGGGCAATCAATCTTCATCCTGCGAACCGAGTTAATATCCAGGTTTTTGCTGCTTTTCGTAGGTAGTTCTCAACGAGAAGTGGGTCACCGGAGGTGGGGTCAAACAGAATACATGTAACATAAAGTGAGCTCATAATTCCATCAACCGGGATAATTTGATACCTCGGTGATGCTAGATAGATAGATAGACATACTTCAGTATAAGTATAGCTGTTTGTAGCCCCGGTGGTCAAGAAGACGGGCTCACCGACCACTAGAATCGCTGTTGCTGCACATTCGGTCGCGCGCTGCTCGTTATATAGCGCTCGCGCTACCGAAAAGTAAGCAGCGTCAAGTGCAACAAGACAATGGTGGCAAAGATCGATTTCAGATAGTTGGTCAAGCACAACCGCGCGAACAGGTGACATCTTTTAGTTAGCTACTTCATTTCTTAGTGTTCTACTGTAGTTACAAGCCACAACGTGGTCTAAGATACAGGCAAGTTTAGCGCCTCAAGCATAGTACTGTGGTTGCTCGTCGCTGGTCATCGTACATGGCGTAGTGCACGGGTGATTTCCAGAGGTACTGGGTATCAGATCCCAGTCCGTAAGCCGACAATTGTCGCTTGGACTCGCGGGTTGAGGTTCTGTGCTCCCAAAGACTGGGGCTGTTGAATCCCATGGCCGTCACCTGCCTCGCCACGTCGGTCATGTATTGTTTTCGCTTCTGAACTTTATCGTTCTCAAAGGCAGGTTCTATCTCGCCCGCCGGTTCGGGCTCGTCGTTGAATAACTCGTCCTGTTGTTCACTTTCGATGATAGGTGCTTTGGCCACCACAGACTCCAGTGCGTCGTCGTAAAAACCTTCGGGCGACGCCGAGAAGTCGAAAGCGTTGAAACCCAAGTGCATTTCGGTGCCTGCCGACTTCGGCCAATAGCCGTCGTCGAGCTGGTTGCAGTGCTGCGTCTGTTGCCTCTGTCTCCATTTGGCCGAGACTTTACGTCTTCGACCATCATCCACGTCCAGAGACTCGATACTTGAGTTGGGCGATAGACACTGTTGTTGCACTCGACAAAGTCGTCGGTGGCGAGCGCGGAACTTCTCAATATCAGAAACCGGCAGACTATTTCTACGGCGGTCGGACGGTAGTGTAGACGCCATGAATGGGAGCATGATGTTGAAGCAAACTTGTGCTGGACGATGCCAATCGAGAAGTGAGGGCGGACGATAAATGCGACGAGGAGTGAGATTATCCACGAGAACGATTTTGAAGCGTGACGAACTCGGCTTCTTGACTGCTATTAGCAACGCGCTGATGACACGCTCGCAGGTCCACCGAAACGAAGACACAGAGACGACACGTATTAGAACGAAAAGTGACTGGCCTGCTGGTGAGGCAGTGATTGGCCTGCAGTGTGCATGATCATTGCCGACACAATGGATGAACGCTACAGCATCGTTCATAGAAAAAAACTGGCACTCGGCATGCACAAGCAGTGATTTATCGTGGCCCTGCCTACCATCTGCATTGGCCTCAGCTAAAAAACGTCACGAAAGAGGTAAATGTGGTTGGTAGAAAAGAGGTGATTACCCTCCGAGATGATTAGTATTTTTAGTCGTTTGAAGATTACGAAGCCTGCTCTAAAGAATGCGCAATTTTGCGATGCCCAAGGCTGCGTCTTGCTGCTCCACGTGCGGGAAGAGCTCAGCTCTCATGATCTCGTCCAGCGCGCGCAGCGCTCGGTTGGCGTGGAAGACCACGACGCGGTCCCGGTCGACGCGTGCTACGTGCTTGAGCGTGTGATACAATGGCGATAGCTGGTCCGGCATGAGCTCCAACATCTTCCACCCAAGGATTTCCACGAGATAGCGGAGCACAAATACAGCCCCGCGGCGCACCGTTACAACGCGTTGTTGCAGCTCTTCCTCCTGGTGCTTCTGCAGTTTCTGTTGCTCGTCATCCTTGCTGTCATCGACAGTAGCAGAGTGTGGTCGCCGCTTGGTTTCAAGCTCCAGTTCCAGCTGCAAGACACCGAAGACGCATGTGAGCACGTCTAACAGGAACGGCTGCAACCCCCACTGGAGCAGCGCACAGACTTCCGCCAAATTCGACAGACAACTAGCGCGCAATGTTGCGGCTGCAAGAAGCTCCTGTTCGTTCTGTGATTCGTTGTCAGGATACTCCTGTGCCGTGGTATCTTCGCCAGTTTTCACCTCTTGGATCAGTTGGACACGCTTGGACACTTCTTTCTGAATACGTTTCGCCCTCTCCCTCTGGGCAGGCGCTGGGCGGATGGCATCCAAGTACGCGTATACGAACAGCTTCCCGTACTTGGGGAGGGTTTCTCCACATCGTTTAGCTGAGAACAGCAGTGCTTCGCTCAGCTTAATACGAGATTCGAGAGAGTTTGTCTGGTCTCGCAAAGCCTTCACCAGGACTGGAATGGCCACATCGGGATGGACATCGGCCAAGGCTGCCAGACCCTGAACAGCGGCAAGAAATACGTAGCTTTCCGAGTCGTGTAGCTGAAGCAAGAAGACACCTGCAAGGGCATGCACCCGAGCAGTCCAGTCGGCATCATTCGCGTGGGAACGGCTCTGACGAACAAGTTTTGTCAGTGTGACAACACCGCGCGCACGCAATGGCACCAATTGGCTTGCTAGGTCTTGTTCGGCCTCTCGAAGCACTTCCTCGAAACTGCGCTTGCCTGGTTGGGTTGTGTTTGCATTGGCAGCCTCGGTAGCCCCACGGCTTAATATCTGTGCACGTGCGCTACTAGCCAGCTCTGCAACCTCCGGTCGATCATAACGCGACAGGACTTCCAACACTGGCAGCATCGCACGAAGCTGCTGCTCTTCCGCGTCGCTACGGTGTGAAGATCCTGCCTCCAAGATCGTCATTACCACACCAAGACAGATGGTCAAAATCTCGTCTCCTTCGTCCTCTTCCTCGGCATCTGCTGCCTGTATAACGCTCTCATTCTGCTGCTCCTTGTTCACGAGTCTCGCTGCTGGCGTGTTGTACGTTTCTAATACGGTCCCGATGCACTGTAACACCGTAGTGGCACTACGCAGGACGGACGGTCCCAAACATTCGATAAGCGCTAACAGCAGCATCAGAACCATCTCGACGCCTTCACTACTTGTGGGGGTTTTCATAGGCTCATATAGTGCCAGTGGTGAAGTTGCGGAGTCCGATTTAAGATCCACTACTTCTGCCCCGCCATGCTTCCGGACCTGCATGTACGTCAACAGCAGTGAAGCGAAAAGATCGCCCACCACTTCCGATTTCTCCAAGTCCTTGGCGCCAAGCAACTCCACCAGTGGCATTATCAGCATTTTCAGTACATCCGTGGGGTCTGTTCCTTCACCTTCCAACGATGAAGCAGATTGTACGAGTCGAAGGGATATACCGCCACCTCCTCCAGCACAAAACTCTCGCAGTGGCTTCCATGATTCTTGTGTATAGTTCCGTTCGTATCCACAGGCTAGTAAACTCGGCTGGAGGGGTAGATTAACTGGGAGAACTGCCACTTGGAGAAGAAGAGCTGCTTTTGAACACGAACGAATCCACGCAGTGAGCACTTCACGTAGCGGTCCAGACAGAAAACTCTTGCTGGTCGTCGCGAACGCGTACATGTGCAGTAGTGGACGCACTAATGGGGCGAGAGCTTGTAAGAGCCGTTGAGAAGGAGGAGGACCGCAGAGAAGCAGTCGTGCAATACTTACAGAGTGGTTCAAAACCTCTTCGCTTACCTCGTTGGGTGGAGAGCTAGCATCCAACCTGCTATCTTCATAGATCAGCAACGGGTGGAACAACACTGACAAGATCTGCGTGTCGAACAGCACTGGGTGTCGAGTAGCCAATTGGTCAGTCAGCAATGCTGCCATTTCCCCTAGCAACTTGCTGCTTGTATTTCCCTTCTCGGGAGTCACAGCTGCCAGCAGAAGTTCACGCACTTGCGTGCACAAGGCAGTTGCGTAGCTTACAGGGTCTTCACCGCTCGGGCACTGACAGATAAGGTTGGCAACTTGCATTCTAGCTTGTGTGTTCCCCTCTTCCACCGCCCCAAGTAACATCTCAATCGTAGCAACAATTCCTCCGTCTTCCATGAGAAGCTGAGACAGCAAGCTCCCACAACGCGCCTTGAACCTCTGGCCCACTGCCTGTTTGCTAGCTACCGGTGTGACCTGTCCGAGCGCTGCACGTAGACTGCTCATGCTCAAACGTAGCGGCAGTACGTGTAATACCATTTCCCTCAATCGAACAAACTCTGTTTGCACAGGTGTCGGTGTCTCTGTATCCATCGCAATTTCTCCATACACTAGCAAGGCTAGTAACTCCACCACGTACTTGGGCAGTAAAATCGGCTGGAACTGAGGCAGTGACAGCAATTGCAGCAACGCCTTCGTAATCTCCAGTAACTCACTCACTGCCTCAGCACTCGTCAGCTCCATGTCGAAGACCACGCGAGTGTAGCCACGAGATCCCCACATGAGCACGTCCTTGGAAACTACACCAGAAAAAAAGTCAGCGAATTACCAGTCCCCTAACTCCAGCAGTATTGCTTCCTTACTCTCTAAAGTGCGCGTGGGTCTCCTCTTATCAATGGACATCAGCACCCCCGCAGCTACTCGAGGATGCGCGCCCCAGCAGAAGAGCAGCTCCACCGCCGCCTGTAGCACTGAATAGTCCCGCAGACTCAGCAGACCTGCCGGTGCCTGGGGTTTCTCCGCCTGTTTAGGTGTCTGTGGCCCCATTTTCTTCCTCTCTTGGGCCTCTAAAGCATCCAAAGTCGTCATGCAGAGGCTCAGGCGCTGGAAAATAGGCACCAGACCCTGTTTCCAAGCGACGTCGTGCCATTGACCGTCATTCTGCGTCCCAGAAGACGCACAGAGCCTGCTCACGGCCTCTACCACATTGGAATTAACGACACTGTCTTCCTCTGTCTGCTTAATGTCCCTCAAAGCGTCCACAAACACACGTAACGAGCGCATCAGCGCCTGCTGCCGCTGCACCTCATCGTTCATAATTGACCAGCAAAATATGACGAAACAAAAGACAATATTCGCGATAGGATATTCGTTTTTAGAGTGGACTGCCCTGAAACCCTTACTACGAGTGTTTAAGCACTAGCAGCACTGTCATGATGAAGATCATGACGAGTAACAGTCCGATGCATTTCATGGGGCGGCCATTCTTCTGCGTCTCCTCGGCCTTCTCCAGCTCTTCAATACCCTTTTCCGTCTGCTCCACCACCTGCTCCATGTTGTAGTCGATACGGTCCAGGATCGTGCCCTGGTCGATGACTAGCACAGCTAGTTCCTTAAATATTGTAGCAAGCTCTGTGATGGATGTGGCGATGCGCTGAATCTCCTGGTCGCGCTCGTTGATAACGTCCTCAGCGATCTCCACCTCTGTAATCTGAGCTTGTGTGAAACCCTGTAACAGACCCACAAGTCAATTCTTCCGGAAGCTATTCAACACGGAACACAACGTACCGTGTCAGCTCCACCACGTCGTTTCTGCTTGGCATCGTTCTCTGCGAGGAAGTCGAATTCTACAGGACCCTCTTTCTGGTTCTTTACACGCGCTAGGTACGTCTTTTGCGACTTTCGGAAGTCTCCTGATAGTGTTTGGAGCTGCGTTGCCAAAGCTCTGTTCAACAGAAAACAATAGAACTCAATACAAAAGACATTCACAGTACTGCTCTTGAGCCCACGCACCTCTGAACATTCTGCCTAGTCTTGGCATCTGCAGCTGAGAACTCGCCGTCCCGGTCACCCTGTGCCATACGTCGCAGTCCCTTCTCGGCACTGCGGAACTCGTCCGTGATCTCCTGCGTCACCTGGTCGATTTCCCGCTCGTATTTTGACTCCGAGCCGTCGAAGCGGACCATCAGGCGATTTGTATGCAGCTTGTTCAGCTTCTCCACTGTTCATAAACAGCAATAGGTCAGTACTTCCTCTTCAAACTCGGAGCTATTGCCACGCACTCATCTCCTTAATCCGTGCCACGTGCTGGTTCGTGCCATTGACGACGTCCACCCAACCAGGGGCGATGGCTACACTGGTGGCCTCCTGATCTATGCTCTTCATGAGTGCATTGGCCTCTTCCCGATGGCTCACGATGTTCTTGCGGCGCAATACCTTGGCCTTCTCGTCCGCGCGCAGCTGCAGGAACTGCCGCGTCAAGTCTCGCGTCGCCATGCCGTTTCCCTGTGTTTAATGTCTGCTACGTAGTGCTTCTTGCTGGCTTATACGCAGCTCCAGAGCGTCTCGGTGGGCTTCAAGAGCAAGCTACACTTAGTCTTCACGCTGGCTCGTGGAAATTCTGGCTCCGCTATTTTTGGGAGCTCCTTGATGTGGAGGACACCAATACGATGGCCACTCTTCAAGCTTTAACTAGAATCGCGCGCTGATAGGGAGAAAAGTAGTTACACATGTTTACCTAATCCCCGATCCTTTTAAAAATCTCAGCCTGATATAATTATGAGTTTTGTACAAAATTTTGGGTTTAAGTTGGTGCCCAAAAATCAGTTTCTCCATATAAAATTAATCAAAATTATTAATTGCAATTGGATGTTTTATGTGATCATCATCAATGTCTCAGTCTCACCCAAATGGCTACTTCTAATCTACAAAAACCCAGCTCTAGCTTATTCTGTAGAAGGGTCTTTCAAGCGGTATATAGACGACGTTTATTTAATTATTTAAAAAGAAGAAACATTACTGCTTTGACATTTCCTGTATGCACTCCCACCGACAGTTTGAGTCGCAAATATGTTGCGCGTTCTTGGCGCGCAACATAAGATTAGTGGTTGAAGATTGTCATGCACTCCCTGGTCTTCCTCATTTGCGAAGATGCGTTTGTCTTCCTTTGCGCTACTAGCGAGCTGCTTATGCTGCAGCGCCCTAGCCGACCGCATCGTTCCACTTGATCGCTGGACGTTCCGTTCTGCCAATGGCTCCGTCCGTGTGGACAACGCATCGGTGCCAGGTACTTCACACGTCCACCTTATGGACGCAGGGCTCATTGGTGACCCATACTACCGTTTCAATGAGCACGAGTATCGGTGGGTCGCAGAGGAGACGTGGGTATACGAAACGCAAGTGACGCTGACAAGTGGAGATGTGGAGTCCAAACCGACGCTCGTGTTCGAGACGTTGGACGGTGTGGCACGAATCAATGTCAATGGCAAACAAGTGGCAACGACCGCAAACTCCTTCGTACCGTACCGGATCGACGTGGCAGCTCTGGTGGTTGAAGGTGACAACCACATCCAAGTGCAGTTCGAGCCTGTGACGCAGTACGCCAGACAACAGGCCCAACAGTATCCGTACTTCGTCCCGGCGACCGAAAACTTCAACACGTGGACGGAACCCACGCGCCGGTCGTTCGTGCGGAAGGCTGGGTCGGATTTTGGCTGGGATTGGGGGCCGGCGTATGTCACGTCGGGGATGGCGGCGCCGGCATCTATTGAGTTCCAGGAGCAGGTGGTGACGCTGAAGGACTTGCATATACTACAGGTGTTCCCTGGTGGAAAAGAGGACCTTTCAGTTGTGGATGTCACTGTCCAAGTGGCTCTGGATGGAGGGGGAGTGAGGCATGAGAACGTCACGTTTGACTTGCTGGTGGACGGGGAGAAAGCGGCTGTGCTTACGACGACGATACCGGAGGATTGGAAACAGGACGCGGTGATCGAACTTACGTGGGTATTTGGCTTGGGTGACATGTTGGTTTACTCGTTTTGATATCTCTGTGATGTGACTGCAGCTTTCGATTGGGAAACCCGAGGTTGTGGTGGCCTGTAGGCTACGGTGAGCCCTATCTGTATGCTCTGCGTGTAGATGCATGGGGAACGGGATTCAATTCGTCTCTTTCCCACAAGACCGGTATTCGCCAAGTAGAACTTGTTCAAGAAGATACAAATGCTGGTAATGCGACTGGGAAGACGTTCTACTTCAAGATCAACCATGTTCCTATCTTCATCAAAGGTGCAAATTGGATCCCAACAGATTCGTTCCCAACGCGAACTAAAGCATCCACAGTGCAGCACTTACTGGAGAGTGTACGTGTGGCGAACATGAATATGGTGCGTAGTTTTATTTCTAGAGTGGGTGTTCGTCTTTGTGACTCTCTCAACTGCTGCGTGGCAGATTCGCGTTTGGGGAGGTGGTCGATATGAATCCGACTTATTTTATTCCGAATGTGATCGGTTGGGCATCCTTGTGTGGCAAGAACTCATGTTTGCATGCGGAATGTACCCTCGTGACACTGTATTCCTCCAGAATGCACTGGAGGAGGTGAGATTCCAAGTCACGCGACTTCGTAAATACACCAGTATTGCGATCTGGGGTGGGAATAACGAAAACGAAAACATGATGGAGCAGTTTGTTGAGGCTCCGATCTTCCCACCAGGGACGACCTTCAACCGCGACGTCGCTGTTGCCGACTTTACGAAACTGTTTGTGGACTTGATTTACCCAAGTGTTACGGCGGTGGATTCGACCAGGCCATTCGTTGACACATCTCCATCTAACGGCTTGTATTCGGTTGATCCTTACGTTAAGCGTTGGGGCCCATCAAATGGCGTCGCATTTGGGTGAGTACTGCATTTTGTATTTCCTTCTCAGAAAAGTTATGTCGTTGCTGATGCTGTCGGTTTTATTTTGTAGTGACGTCCACTTTTACGACTACAATAACGATTGCCAAGACTATGAGATGTACCCACGAGCTCGCTTCATTTCCGAGTTTGGCTTTCAAAGCTGGCCCTCTGCTGCTTCTCTCCATGACGTGAGCTCGGAACAAGATTGGGAATCGTTTCAAGCGTTTTGGAAGTTCCTCAAGTATCGCGAAAGACACGAGAATGGCACAACACAAATGCTCACTCAACTCGAGCGCCGATTCCACGTGCCCTTCCCTTTCCGCAACGAAGAGTGGCTTGGCGATGAGCTTCATGTACGAGGAGATGAATCCTTCGGTTTCAGCATTCGCAAGCGTATCGAGTCGTATCTGTATCTGGTCCAGATTCAGCAGTCGTTATGCTACCAAACCGCGATCGAGACGTGGAGGCGTGGCAAGAACCCTGATCTTGGCATGACGATGGGCATTTTGTACTGGCAACTGAACGACATTTGGCAAGGCAGCAGTTGGTCGAGCATCGAGTACTCTGGCCGATGGAAAAGCTTGCACTACGTTGCGAAACGGGCATTTGCTCCGTTTATCCTAACAATCCACGAACGGAGCGACGGAGTTTTGCAGTTAAACGGTGTGAGTGACATCAACGAGAAGTTGTATGTAGATGTCGTGTACGAACTCCGACGAACAAAGTGCGGCAGCCTTGTCAAGTCTATTGATCGCCAAGCAATCACGATAGCTCCACTGGTACGTGTCTCCGAGGTGGAGAATTGTAAATTCGTGCTGAAGCTGACACTTTTCTATTGCGAATGTTCAGGAGAGCCGCTCTATCGAGGAGCTGGACATCGATGCCATTTTGAACCACGACGACACTTCCTGTCACCGCAGATCCTGCTTCTTGAGAGTGCAGTGCACTGCGAAATTCAGCTCTACTGGGTCAGACCAGGTTGCTCTCTGTGAAGACACGCAGCACTTCTTCGCGCCGTACAAGCACCTGAACTTGGGGTGGGGCCAGGTGGCTGTCAACTTGGTTGAAAAGACGCAAGCGGGGTTCAATGTCGAGCTTGTGGCGACGGAATTCGTGGCGTTGTTCGTTGAAGTGGACGTGTCGGGTGTGTTGGGCTACTGGAGTTCGAATTCGTTCCTGATGCTGGGCAATGAGACCAAGACGTTGCAGTTTATTGCGGAGGATGTGAAGAAACTTTCGATCGACGAGTTCTCGAGATTGCTCACTGTGAATTGGCTCCAGAAGAGCTACGACAATTCCGTTGAGGACTTGGCGGTGCAGTAGGCAAAAGATCGGCAAGCAATTCGTTTAGCTCGTTTTCTGTTCATTCAAGTTGGTGTCAAGCGTGTGACTTGGATTCATTATGTGACAGTCCATTATCAAGTGTACAGAATACCCCTCAAATAAGCGTCGTCGAATGTTGTATTCAATTTTAGAGTGAGATAGAATATAGCAGGAATTAGACAGTTTTTCGTCCTTTAAATGCAAATTCATAACATAGGATATTGAAATACAGAGGTGCGCTTGTTCTGTACGCCTTCAAATTATCAGGCTGTCCAACGCCAGCATGTTCAAAAACCGACTTGCAAACGAAGAAGCTCCTGCCGGACGCCATTCCTCCACTCGCACCATGGCCGACGCATCATCCACCGAGCGCCGCCAACAGCTCCGCAGTCTGAACGACTCGCTGGTCAGCGGCTCTCTCACCCGCCAGGAGTATGACGAACTGCTGCCGTTCCTGGCGTCCCCAACGGCCCCCCAACCGCAACAACAAGAGTCGCAAGAAGACGCCGCGTTTAACGCCGCTTTAGCCCAAGCCCAGCAGCCCAGCGACACTCCAATACCCAGTGACCATCACTCCGGTCTACAGCCCAGTGGTCCACAACGCACCGTCCACTTCGCAGACGACACAAACCCGCCGGCTCCGGAGCCCATTGAGGCCCCGCCTCAGTATCAGATTCTCGCGCCGGTGGCTGCCGCTTCGGTCCCCACTGGGCTACAGCTGCGCTGTCCTGCGTGTGGCACCAGCAATGATACAGCGCGTGGTCCGCGCTGCCATGTGTGCAACTCGAGACTGACGGTTGCGGACGAACTGTCGGCTGCCATGGCCGCGAGGAGCTACAGTCGAGCGAGTTCCACCCAGCGCTGGCCTATTGTGAACGCTATGGCACCGCCCAGCGGTGCATTCAGGCCAGCGGGAAACGGTCGTGTTATGATCCACAATGGGCTTTTCACATGCACGATGGAGGCCACACAGGTCATTGCAACGGCAGAGGGCAGCGCCTGTGAGGTGTTCGTCATGTGCTGCACGTGGCAGCCTCACTCAGCTGAAGGTGCAGACAGCCAGCGAATGCTGGCGACGTGGTATGTATCACAACGGTTCAGTCAGTTCGAGAGGCTGCACAAGGCACTGAGGAGGAGGTTGTCCCGCACGACAACGGCGTCGCTGCCCCCGTTCCCAGCCAAATATCATTTGACGGACAGGTTGGAGAAGCGGAAGCAAGGGCTGGCCACGTACATGCCGCGGTTGCTGGAGATGTGCGCGCATTTACCCAATGCTCAGGCTGTGCCGGAACTGGACGAGTTTCTCGATGTGTCGCACCAGGTGCAGATCTTTCGCTCGCAACGCCCTAGTGTTGCGCCTCCTGTGGTGAGTGCCAGTCCTCCTATCGACGGATCTCAACGCTCGGCTGCTTCAACGTCTACAGCCGCTACGTCCGAGTCGTCGCCGTTCCCGGCCTTCACGGGACCGGCAATGGTGCCTTCGCAGCCGGTCGCTCCTCCGATGGATGCATCGGAGCTTGCTCAAGCTGAGGGAGCAGTGAGGCTTCTGGCTGAAGCAGTGCGCAATGCACGAGGCGATGTACGTGGCGATGGCACTGTTCAGCATCACTTGGACATGTGCGTGCAGCTAGCACCTGGCCTACAGCGTTCGGCTGACCTGGACAACCCATTTGCCGACGCCGAACTGATTCCGCGTGCCATGCAGTGTCAGGATGACTTGCAACAGGCTGTGGCGATGTATAACGATGCACTGCTCGCTGCCTCCGGTATTGCGTCGATCCAACAGCAAGGACACGTCCAGCAAACACAGCAGCCTGAACCGCACGTCCAAGCGCAACAGATGCCAGTCCGCAACGTCGTTCCTGCCAGTGCCGCCTAAAGCGTATCCTCGTGACCATAGTTGTTGCGCAAAAATTCTTATGAAGCGAGGCTTGATCAAGCCATCTTGTAAATACCGTAGTGAATAAAGATTTCAATATGAAATGTATTGGGAAAAATGCAGCAACATGCAAACATTCACCAGCGCCATCCTGCTAACACACTATCTGTCCGCTAACGTCGTTTCCAAGCAAGCTACCAACGGCTTCCTGCTACGTGTTTCCCTCCTCCCATGCGCGTTATTGTCGGTCATCGAACGCGGGTAAAGCTTGCCCATTTGTAAGCATTGCACCCCTGCGCTCAAACCATAAGCTGTCCATATTCGTCAATGAAGTTTAAACACCGTAGCTGGGCTGGTACGAGTTCTGCTGGCCCGGCACGTACGGAGGTGGAGCCTGCACGCTGCCGCCCTCCTGTGCAGACAGCGCATACGTCTCGGTGACGGCAAGCAGCGAGTCATTGTACAAACCCATAGTCGTCTCCAGGTCCTCTTGGCACTGCATCGCGCGCGGGATCAAGTCCACATTCGCAAACGGATTGTCCAGATTCGCCGAGATCTGCAGACGCGGCAGAAGTTGCACACACACCTTCAGGTGGTGCTGCACCTGCGGATCACGACGCAAGTCTCCACGCGCACTACGGATCGAGGCATTAAGCAGAGCCACAGCCTGCTCGGTGTGAGACAGCTCTTCTTCGTCCAACGGTGTGGGCAACTCCGTCGGCAACCGAGCCTGCTCGCGGGCGGCCATTCCCTCAGCACCGCCAGCGTTCACGTTCAACGCACGGCCAAATCCGCCTGGTGCAGCGCCAGACTCCTCGCCTCCACCCGACATGAGCTGACGACGGTGCTGCTCAACCTGGCGCGACACATTCAAGAAACGGTCCAGCTCCGGCACATTCAAGTTCTCGGGAAGACGTGCGCACAACTCCAACACCTGCGCCACGTAGCGCTCCAAACCTTGCTTACGCTCTTCCACGATCGCGCTCGAGTTGCCCGTCTTGCCCTTAAACACGCCGCCGAGGACGTGTTTACGCGGGAACAGAGGAATGGTAGCCACCGCAGTCGGAATCTTACGCTTTAGATCCTTGTGTAACTTTTCAAAGACGCTGAAGCGGTGAGAAACCAGCCACGTCGTTGATTCGCTCGAATCCTTCGGCTGCCACTGGCAACGAAGCACGTACACCGTGTACTCCGTGTAGTTGTCATCCTGAAGAACCTGCGTGCGGTGCATTTGCGCCTCGAAATATCCGTCGTGAATCACAATGCGACCGTTCTCCGTAGAGAACGTACCCAATGGTGCCGTGAGTGTCGACAAACTTCTCTGCTGACGCGACCGACCGTAGTAACCAGGGTCAGCGGCAGCAGCAGCCGACTCATCACTAGTGGTAAGCAGAGACCCACACTCGTCACAGTGGTTACCGTTGGCCGTGTTGTTAGTAGCACCACACGCCGGGCAGCGAATTTGGATGCCGTAGACACCCGTTGTGTACAAACGACTGAGCGATTCCTCCTGTTCGGCAGTAAGAGCAGCACCAGTCGGGACTTCCTCAGGCTTCTCCAAAAGGAACGGAACCAGCTCGTCGTACTCGGACTGAGCAATAGCACCACTCAAGAGCAGATCGTTCAACTGCTGCAGCTGCTCGCGGTTCTCCTGCGAAACATCGTCGGGGATCTCCACCACGTGCACCTGGCCAGCAGGAGTCTGTACACTGTTCACTTGAGCAAGACCGCTTAACAAGCTGGCACTGACACTGGCAGCCTCCAACAGAGCCTGTTCCTTGCGGCGCTCGGCTTCTTCGCGCTCGCGTTCCATGCGCTCTTCGAGCTCCTTCGCTTCGGCGATAGCACGCAGCTCTGCCTGGCGCTCGTGCTCCACCGCTGCAGTAGCCTCCGCGGCAGCAGCCTCGGCCTCGGCAACCGCAGCAGCTGCCTCCGCGGCTAATCTAATAGCTTCCTCCTCCGCAGCGCGAGCCTCCTCCTCTATGCGAGCGCGGTCCTCTTCAGCCGCAGCGCGGGCAATGCTCTCGCGTCGAGCGATTTCAGCAGCCATACGAGCTTCCTCTTCACGACGCTTAGCCTCCTCTGCCTGACGCTTAGCCTCAGCAGCACGGGCAGCAGCTAGAGCAAGCATTTCCTGCTTCTTGGACTTAAACAAGCGACGTGCCGTCATACCACGGAACAGAGCCTGCACCACCACCACAGCCGAGCGTTTCTTCTTGAACTCACGCCGCACCGACAGTGCGCGCCACCAGCGCTGAATACGCACCACGGAGTTGCGGCGGAACTGAATACGACGCAGCAGCTTCGAGAAGCTGTTCTGGGCAATGACCTTCGCCAACCCGACGCGCCAACGACGACGAGCCAGCCACAGCTTCATGCGTGACACGATGTGTGGGCCTTCGGTGGCCCAATTAATCTTCAGGATCGAGTCAAGCACAGCAATTTTGCCAGCCTTGAAGAAAAGCTTCGTAATACCCAACTTGTATGCATCCATCGGGACCTGGAACGCCCACAAGATGGCCGTAATGAGAGTCGGGTCACTCTGATTCGCAAACAGTCTTTGAGCATCAGGCGGCATGAACTTCTTGTACGCGCCAACCAACTCGCTGTAGCTCACACGAGTGGGCAGGCCCACCTTGAGCACCTGCGCAGTTTGCATGATGCCCTGGCAACGTAGTTGACCCACAACGTAGCGAGGATCAAACATTCCCACACGCATAAGCGCGTTAGGCTTGATACAACGGATAAAGTTACACCTGGTAGCATCCAAAGTGTCCACCAGCTCCTGCATCTGGTTCGAGAACTTGGCCGCCACACTCTTGGTCAATTTCCTCTTGCCCGGGCGGCTGTTGTCAGGTTCCTGCTCGAAGAAGGCAGGCACGAGCTTGTTTGACGAGCCGGAGAAAAGATTCGCCATGTCAGCAGGAATGGAGTCGTTGTTTTTGTCGATGAACGCGCCGATCGTGTAGCTCACAGCGCCAGCAAAATGCCGCACAATGAACATGTGTTCCATATCCTTCGGGTGCGGTCGCGGGAAGTATGGGTGCTTCGAGTGCTTCGAGTGCAGCGTACGCAGGAACTTAGCGTCGCTAGGCTGCGGGTTCATAGCTTCAGCATCCAGAAGCGACAGAATACCGTTGGGCTTCGAGGCAATCAGATCGACACACTCACGGTTGTCAGGCCATTTAATTCGGCCAACCGTAATACCCTCGCGCTTGTAAAGCTCCATTTCAGCAATGAACACTTGGTTGTTGAAGGTCGCTTGAAGCACTTCATTCGTGTAGTTGATCAGCAGTTGCTCGAAGTCATTGCGCTGGAACGACTCAAAGCCGAAGATATCAAGCACACCAATGTACGGCAGGGGGTTGGGGTCGTGGCCCAGGGACGAGTTCACCTGCTTAATGACCCAGTCGAACATGCGGCTGTACAAGGCCTTCGCAATGGCGTCACGAGCGTACACGGCAGCCTGCTCGTTACGACGAACAGTGTACGTCTCCTCGCGCGTCACAATGTCGCGCGTCATGATCACCTTCCGCAGGTCTTGTTCGTTGACACCGAGCAGTCGAGCCGCCGTAACAATAGCGCGCTTGGCAGAATCCTTTTCAATAACAGCAGCCTCGCCCTCAGGTGTGTCTTCCTCGTCAAACTCAATGTTACCAAGATGCAGGAGACCCGCGACCACCGAGAAGATCACGTGCTGGACCTGCTCATCAATACCCACGCAGCTCAAACCACGCACCACAGCTTCAAAGCACGCGTGGTCGTCCGTTTCTTCGGCAATGTAGCATCCGCTCTGGTTCAGGTAGCAGAAGTCCTCCGCCTTCGTAAGCTCGAACTCCTGGCGCGCAGCAGCCGAGGCGCCAGCCAGCAACTGATAGAAAATGTGGAAGTTACGTTCACCGTCCACCTGGTACACGAGACGTGACTTTTCCAGCAAGTACGTTTCCACAAGAGCACCGGCCAGCTTGAACTCGCCGTCCGCCGTGAACTGCAGCTTCATAAACTTGCCGAAACGCGACGAGTTGTAGTTACGTAGCGTCTTGGCATTACCAAAGGCTTCCAGGATGGGGTTCTGCTCGATCAGTCGATGGTCCAGCGACGTGCCGTGCTGCTGACGATTTTTAGACATACTCTCGATCTCATCTCCACGAGCCTTCTTGCCGTAAAGACCGCGCGTGGTCAAGTGACGAAGCACGATCTTGGATGACTCCGTCTTACCAGCACCACTTTCACCACTGATGACGACCGACTGGTTGGTCGGTTGGTCGGTGCCGGAGTTGTAGACCATCTGCTGATAGGCCATTTCGGCGATCGAGTACGGGTGAGGTGAGCTGCCAGCAGTGTTCACCACTTCACTAACGGAGGGATTGGGCAGCTCACGCAACGGGTTGACAGCAATCAGCACGTTGGCCATGAAAGTGTAGGGCTTCTGGCCGGTGCCGTCGCCGCCGTCGAGCTTGCAGCGTTCCTCCAGATTGTGCAGCACGCCGGCCTCGTGGATATAGTAGAGCGACGTCATGTCGTCCGCCTCACGCGGGTTCTGAGGCAACGCAAGGCCCCGATCCACTTGCTGAATCTTGCCGGCTTGGGTGCGCACGGTCACCTTGAGGCCGCCAATGGCCATGACGGTGCCTTTGTCCCACACGCGTTCGGTGCCTGGTATCCAGATGGTCTGCCCCACCTCCACGGGCAGCAGCTCCATGTCTGCATCGGATTTAGAAGCCTGGCGGGCAATAGGAGGGGGCGTCGCCATTATCGCGGAATAGCGGAGGAACGGCGGGGCGGGGAGCGACGGGAGACGGCGCGTTCGAAAGGTCACACACTCGGCGTATGAACAAGGTGCGAGGTGCTGCGAGGATCGGAGCGGGGCCGACGACACAGGCGAACAAGAAGGTCGGGTGCTGGCGGAACTCTTTTGCTCTGCGGCCAGCGAGGCTTGAAGTGACCATGCGAGAAATCCCCCCTCTGTGCATATCCTTTTTATAGCCAATTGCAGAATTTTGCAAAGAGGAATTTCAGCCAATCAGAGTTTGAACGACGCCATGATGGCAAGGGGACGACAACACGTCGAACATGCAGACGAACCCACTGCTGCACGCCGAAAGCTCTCGGAGCCAGAAGACGCTCCCGACTGTATCATCGTTTGTTGCATTTGTTCGCTATAGGCCACTTAGTTCACAAGACAGTGCTAGCGACTGGAGACTTGACCTGACCTGGTGTCAGACCAGTTGACGGGAATCTCGGCGTGTTGGGACGAAGGCTCTACGAGGTTCACCACCTCCGTCGAGTGGGGCGGATTCACTTGGGAGCAGCCGTGAAACGCTCCATCCGCTTTCGTCGCTTCTCTTCGAACTGCAACAGCACATTGGTGAGTACTGGTGGTACATCAGCGACACGATTTAATCGAGTGAACGTACCACTTCGCTGGTCTCGAGGTTGAAGCGCTTGGCACGATCCAGACGTCGTTTTTCTTCCGCATTGAGACCGAAGCGCTCGGCACGTGCCTCCTTCTTCTTATTAAGCTGTCAACAACCCCCAAAGACAAACGTGTCGAGGTCAGCACACCGAATGTGACGCCGAAACCATGAAGTACCTACTGTATCTTTCGTCTCCAATTGGAACCGCTCTGCCCGCTTCATTCGTTTCGCATTCTCCTCCTCCGCCACTGTACAATCAGGCCGTCTGTTAGACCCTATATCACTTCTCCATGGAGCACAAATACAACAACGCACCTGCGCTGGGGAGGTGGAATCGCTTCGCGCGCTGAGCCTATGGATAGAAAAAGAAACAAGATACAGAACACCCCATATTAGTAGAAGTCTCGTTCTCTGTCACTGCCCATCTGCCCCACCTTCTTGTCCTCAAGACTCAAAGGGATGCCGAACTTAGCAGCACGGGCAGCACGCTTCTCCTCCTCGGTCATAGCCCCAACGGAAGCGCCATTAGTGTCCTCCGTGACCTTTACAGAGTCATCCTGCTTCTTCTCAGTCACCGGTTCAGCAGCAGCAGAAGTGATAGGGGCCTCCTCCTTCGTCTCCTCCTTCTTCGTCTCCGTCGCGACAGGGGCGGGAGTGGCTTCTTCAGCTGCTGGTGCTGCCTTTTTCGTGGGTGAAGGCGTCTTGGTCTTCTTCTTGGGCGTTTCAGTTTCCACAGCGGGTGTCTCTTTCTTCTTAGGTTCAAGTTTCTTGGTCTTTTTGGGACTCGGCACCTTGAGCTCCTCCATCTCCTGTGCCTCGCTACCAAATTCCTCCTCGTCCAGCGCCAGCTCCAGACGTTGGATGAGCTCCGTCTTGAGGCCATTGGAGCTCAGTCCACGCGACTCCAGCGCCGCACGCAGCTCGCTTACCTTCATCTTCTTGGGGTTCATGGGGGCCGCTGTCATTTCGACCGAGATTGGCGCCAAAAACAATATTTTAACGCAGATCCAGAAAACAATTTGTGCTTGTACACAAAATGTACACAAAGTTGCAAAGTGGGTACACTGCGAACATGTACTTGAAGGATGCAGTTCATGTTACCAATGGCAACTTACAGAGATGAAATCAATGTCCTAGTATCTCTTTGGGGCCGTAAAGTCCTTGGTCCACTGGGCCATGTCGATGGGGTGTGATTCCTCTGACGCGGAGCTGTCCTCCTGCCACACTTTGATGGTCTTGTCAGCTTCGCAAGTGATGAATCGCCTGCAAAAATACAACAGCATAGCAAGCGTCAGTTGAAGAGGACCAAGTCCACATCATTACACCAGCTCACACGTACAGGCCTGTTTTGTCGAACGTCGATGCGAAGATACCGGTCTCACTGTCCAATGAGCCGGGCTGCGCCTTTGTCGAGTCGTTCTGAAAGCAGTAGCCTGTTTGATAGTCCCAGAAGCGCATTGAGCCGTTATCTCCGCACGAAGCCATCACGCCGTCCTGGTTGATCGAGATCGAATTGATGATGGCGTTGTGCGTCGAAAAGTTGCGCAAGAAATGGCCTTCTTTCGCCTCCCATTTCTTCATGTTGTCCGCAGCGCCTGACATGAAGGTGTGGTCCTACAGAAAGCAACTTAATACAAATTATACCTCAGGAGGCGCAGTAGCTGAATCTTACCGTCGGGGACTTTGTGACTGCACGAACTGCCTTCTTGTGGTTAGTCAAAGTTGTCATCACCTTGCCAGCAGCAAGGTCCCACAGCTACAGTGGACAAAACCGGTTAGAAAGTCATTCGTGAATGCACCAGGACAATGGAAAGTGATCAACTTACTTTAACCGTGCTATCACTGGAACCAGTGATAATCTGCGGATCCGTCGCTTGCGTCTCCATGGCCCACACTGTGCCTTGGTGACCAGAAAGCACGTGAATCTGGTTCTTCGTTCGCATATCCCATACCTAGGCACACAAAATCGTTACTATTCAATACCTTTCGACTGGAAATACAACTGTGACTTACTCGAGCGACGGCATCGCGACCACCAGAGACAAGAATATCCAGCGTAGGATGCACCTTCAGCGAGAAGACACCAGAGAGGTGACCGTGGTAGCTGCGAATGACCTTGTTGTACTCGAGGTCCCAGCAGAGCACCTTCTTGTCCTCTGCTGCCGAGAAGAGGTACGGGTGACGGGGGCTCACCTCCAAGCCACGGATAGCATTGATATGGCCGGTAAGAGTAAGCTTCAGCTGTCCAGAGGCCAGGTCCCAGACCTTAATGGTGCGATCCGCCGATCCCGTAACAAACCAGTCGTTGGTAGGATCAACTGAGATCGAGCGCACCCACCCTAGATGCCCAGCAATCACGCGCTTGAGCTTCCATGGCGCGTGCCATTTGGGCTTGGGCACCTGCGTTGCACGGCGACGCACGATTGCGCTCGATCCAAACTGCGCTGCAGTCTCCGTCTGCTTCTTGTACTCTACAACTGCCGCTGAAGCTTTTCCATTGACATTGGCTGCCGCGCTGCCGCCAATCAAAACAGAATTAACCGGGAATGTTAGTCCAGATAACGGAGCTTAATCTAGTAAAGTAGTCGTACATCTTCCGCTTCTTGAGAGCCAACTCCTCCTCAGCTTCTTTCGCAACCTCGTCCACGAGCGACGGCTTCTCTGCTGTTATAATTTCTTCCGCAATAGACACACCCGGTGCTGGTGGCACTGGATGGCCTCCCATAACCACTGCTGAAGCTGGAGCTGGAGCTGAACTCGAGTCTGTAAGTGTAGCAACTTCTGACGGCGTGGGGTTTGTGTCAACAGCCTCGAGCACCCCCTTGGGTTCTAGCAGTGCATCGGGGATGTCCAGCAAATAAGTGTCGTTAAGCTTCGTTCGCACGCGAACCTTTTTACTGGTAGGAAAGACTTAGAACAACCTTCCCATATCTGTTGCGCCATCAGAGTCGTACCTAGGAGCGTGGTCGTACGCTGACGAGGCGCTGCGCTTGGTTAACGCGAACATCTCGGCCGTGCGGAGTACGGACGCTTCGATCTGCTGCTGCGCCGCAGCATCCTCCACCTGTGCCATCTCCACTGTAAAAGGGTTGTGTGGATGAAGCTGATTCGACACAAACTGTACACCTCTTCTCACAATTTTACCGTCATTCCGTTTTTTTGCGTAGTGGGTTGACCGCAGTCACTAACCTGCGCACTAGAGAACAAGTCCAAGAGCTCCTGATGACGTCCGTGATCTTCTCTGCGCCCGTAGCGCCCAACATGGAACCGACGCAGTACACGCAACAGCAGCAGCAAGTTGCTGCCTCCCCGTCTCAGCAGCCGCGTATGCTGCAGCAGTATCAGGTGCTGCAGACGCTCGGCTCTGGCCTACAAGGCAAGGTGAAGCTTGGCGTGGACACTGTGACGCACCAGCGTGTGGCTCTTAAGGTCATTGATATGGCCAAACTCAACCGCAAGACCATGATCAACGTGTACCGCGAGGTGGAAGCTATGTCGCGCGTCTCCCATACGAACGTGCTGCGGCTCTTGTCGGTGCATGATGACGTGTCGTACCCTAAGAAGGATGGCAGCAACAAGCAAGTGATCGTCATCGTGCTGGAGCTGGCTACAGGTGGAGAACTCTTCGACTTCATGATGTACACGGGCTGTTTCTCCGAGAACATCGCGCGCGCCTACTTCCAGCAGCTTGTGGCCGGCCTCGAGGCTTGCCACACCCAGGGTGTCTACCACCGCGACATTAAGCCAGAGAATCTACTACTGGACGAGAACTTCGCACTAAAGATTGCCGACTTTGGCCTCTCTGGACTGAGGGAAGGAGCAGACGGAGCTGTGGCCGAGCTCTACACGCAGTGCGGCACTAGAGGATACATGAGTCCGGAAGTGCTGTCGTGCCTGCCGTACGAAGGAGAACCCGCGGACGTGTGGTCGGCTGGCGTCGTGCTGTTTATCATGCTGGCGGGTTTTCCGCCCTTCCAGATCGCCACCAACCAGGACTGGTGGTTCCGAGCTTGTGCTGCCAAGCAACACGAAGCCTTTTGGGCGGCACATGCCCGATCGGCCACGTTCTCGTCTGGCGCCATGTCGCTCATGACGCGCATCTTTAACGTAAAGCCTCAGGAACGGATTACGCTGAAGGAGATCAAGACGCACCCGTGGTTTAAGGAAAGCGCAGTTGGAGCTGATGATCTTCGTGCAGAGCTACTGAACCGCAAGATGCAGGTGGAGGAGGAGAAGCGCAAGGAGCGCGAGGAGAAGATGCGTGCGGCCGCTAAGCGACGGCTGCAGCAGGAGGATGAAGAATTTGACCCGTTCAACATGGACGTTGAACGATCAATGGCGGCTCCAACGACCGCCGGACATGCGACTGCAGAGGTAAGTTCAAAGAAGGCGCCGTCGTATCCGGCCACCAGTGTGGCACTCTACACAAGTTTCCAGGCTAGTCGAACTGCTTCGGAGCTGCAGACGAGGGTGGAGAAGGCGCTGACAGAGCACTCAGCGCGCTTCGTGGCGCTCAAGGACCGCTTCAAAACCAAGGCCGCGATGAGTGTAGATGCGGACGAAGTGGGCTTCGCTGTGCGCATCTACTCACTTGACAATGTAAGGAGCAACTGTGAGGTCAACCGGCGGCAGCCTGAACACGCCGTTGTTGCGAGCGAGCAGAGGAGGGAGGCTCATGATCGCAATTAGCAGTGCTAAACTGCTATTGCCGCTTTACCTCTTGTGCTTGCTTGCTGTGTCTTGTGTGTTTTGGCTGCCGACTAGTTTTTGAGTACTGGAATGATCGCCTTGGACATGTGCTGACATGACGTTATTGTATCACAACTAGGCTCCTGGTCGCTGCGTGGTGGAGTTCCGGCGTACAAGTGGCGCGTGCCTCAAGTTCCAAGAAGCGTACAAAAAGCTGAGCAGCTCGCTATCCGACCTCGTGTGGGACAACAACGAGGAAGCTGAGACGGCTGACGACTCACCAACGGAGGAACTGATCTCCGACGAGGCCATGATGATTTAGGCAAGAGCGAGCCGAAGGACTGAAAAAAAACTGAACCAAGTGCACGACGCCGCAGAATCGTGCGCGCAAATGGGGGGAAACTGGTCTACATCGTCAGTACATATAAGATATATACTTGAAGTATTCATTTTGAAAAGTGTGTGTAAGGAATTCAATCGATGTGCAAACTGCTTGTATTTTTACTTTTGAAGCACAAGGTGCTCTGTAGAATGGATCATTCTGGTACATTAAGGCAGTGTTGCCTCGATGGCAACGCCATGTACAAAAGAAACGGTGACTGCGTGTGCAAGAAATACTCGGGTTCTCTACACTGAAAGGGCTTCCTCATAATGGCTCGTCCCAGTCAGGTCTCTCTGATTCTGAAGTCCAGTATCGAATTCTCTTCGCAGCCACCATCTACCCATGAAGAATAAATCTGATGGCAATGGCCACCACGCTACTGGCCCAACACCCACTCCTCTTCAGGTTGCTCTTTGGGTCAGTCACTTATCTGAACTACCTGGTGTTAATGGTCCGAGCATTAACGAATTCATTCACGCGGACAGAACGGGAACTTGCAGCAAATACGAGAGTGTCTGCAGGCTGAAGGGCAGGAAGCGCTGGAAACACGAGATGCTCGTGGCAACCGCGCGTTGCACCTGGCGCTAAAATTCGCTCATCGAAATGCCACCGCAATCGTCAAGACCTTACTGGTGCGGTTGACTACCTCTTTGATGCCGATGTTGCTCTGACCTTTTGATGTACAGGGTGCTGGAGCACGTGTGCGTTCTCGGGATACGGAGGGGTGGAAAGCTATTCACCACGCTGTGGTGTCGGAAAACGAAGAGGTTTTGAGACTTCTCATCCGTCGAGGTGAGCTCAGTGAATGTTTATTGTACAGATAGTATCTGCTGACTTACCACGCTGATGTTGCTCATTTGAAGAGAAAGAGCAGGCTCCAGCTTTGCTTCAGAAGAAACTCGACGACATTTGCCCTCGACTGGCCGAAGTCCCGAACTTTTACTGCGAAATGCTTGTGGACGTTTCCACTTGGATCCCAGGTGTATCTCGTTGGCTTCCGTCAGACACGGTGAAGATCTGGAAGGCAGATCGAGACATTCGCTTCGACGTTTCCTTGGTGGGTTTCGAGAATGGTAAGTGGAATCGAGGAGATCTCTCGTTCCTGCTTCTGGGCTCCGAAAAAAAGTTTCTTTGTCTTGACAACGAAGCCAAGACCTGCACCGACCTGCTCAAACTAGACAGTGAACTGTCGGAGACAGATCTAGATCAGATGGTCCACTTTTTGATGACCACGTCGATCGTCACCACTGCCTTTGACGCATCGAATGTTACATTCGAGAAGAAGTGCACGTGGTTTTCATCTGCTCCGATGCTGCAAGACATTGGTTGCTGGAAAAATACTCGCGTCGTTGATATGGCCGGGGTTGAGGCTTCTCTTCGCTACCGTCAGCCCCACAACCCAAAGCACCCGCCACCTAAATCGACAGATGACCAGGTACGAAATACTGCACTACGTAGTTGTATTTGCATCAGATTTTTCACTGCTGTGTGTGTGTATGCAGTATATCGTGTGCGACGCCGTATCCTTGTTGACTGAAGCAACTGCAGTTGCAGATTGCTATACTGAAGTGGTGGTCGAACCTAAGTCGAGGCACGTTGTATCTGTGGAACTGGTGGAGGACGAAGCTTTGACGTGGAAATTCTCAACTGCAAAGCGCGACATTAGCTTTGGCGTCCGCTTCCTTCAAGAGAATAATGGTGAGCAATGGGAAGATGTTGTTCCTATGCAACGCACTCAGGCCCATTTGCAGGAGCAGACGGGCTCCTTCAAGGCGACTAGCTCGGGTACACTTGCTTTCACGTGGGATAACTCATTCTCAGTGATCCGGTACGTTGAACGAATGGTGCACTAGACTGGAGTTCTAACGCTTGGCACTTGATCCAGATCGAAAACGCTACGGTTTGCAATTTGTCCTACAGAAGAAAAGAAACAAGACGACACTGGAAATGACGAGTGGACAAAACTTGTCAAAGAGGAGGAAATGACGTTCGAAGACTGGTTTGGCATGCCAATTGACAGTTTGCCCGCGTCATTACGTGCTATGCGACCTCGTCGCTGCATCATGGTGCAAACACAGCCTTCTTGCCGCAAAATTACAAAGTCGTTCCCAGCTACAGCGTACATGAGCGACCAGTTCCCTTTGAGCGTAAGTTTGCTTGCCAGTAAGCGCCTGCTGTAGCAGAGATACTGACGTTGGCAATGACGTCTGATGCTGCAGGTGTCCGAGTTCCTCCCCGTGATTGAAGTGCTATCGAAAACTACCAGTGCGTTCGAGACTGTGCAGGATTTCTTCTCGGCGGTACGAGTTGAGAATTTGCAGTGCAACCTGGATGATGTTTGTATGCTCACTTGCTTTGTATGTGTGAAGGCCCTTACCGACGGGTTCCCGGTGCAGTTTTGCTTCCCTTTGGTGCCTTCGGTCTCGGCGACCTTCCGTTTTGACCGCATGGAGCTGCAAACGCCAGACCCCCACAAGTTCACAGTCCCCAACACCTACAGCATGCATACCGAAGATATGCTTTCGCCACGCAGACACCAAGCCATGCTGCAGCGAGTGACAGCCACCTAAACCGCCTTTTGCTGTTTACTGTTGGGCAGTATCTTGCACCAGGATAACATCCTATCCAAAGATTAACGATGCTCGAACGACAATCACTCATCAACTTCAACTTAAACAATGATGATCCTTCAAGTCGTAAGGTTGATCCTGCCTTTATGAAGCAGGTACAGCATATCGTTCTGCTATTTTCGAGCCATCCTCTTGCTATTTGTCCTGCCATTCACCCGATATTTCGCGGCTAAAGTCACTTTGGCATTGTAAGGACTCACTCGAGCCAAGTCGGAATACTCCAGGCTGTGCTTGAATTCGTGACGCCTGTTCTGAGATTCTTGGTGTTGCTGACGCGTAAGCGACTGTCGACCCTTGCGCATAACATGAATGACATCTTCAACAGACGACGTCTCTGAATCGTTCCATCGCGCCTGCTCTAGAGTCGGTAAGGATGCGGATGGCCCCAGTCTTCGTATGACTTGTGTTTCTTCATCTTCTCGCCGTCGAATAACCATCTGCAGCTTTTGTTGGCTCAGTCGCAGGAGCAACTCGGGGTCTCGCGTGCGGATATCGTTCTGAAGCTGATGCATTTCGTGGTCAGGCTCAGATAAAGTGAAGGTACTGCAGTACAAGTGTACCTCCTCTATGTCAAAAAATCCTTGCTGAGCGAAGGAACCTTCAACACCTGGATAAACCGCTGTGCCAAGAAGGTTGCAAGTTAACGATAACAATAGGGGGAGTCTATGTTGCGCACGTACTCAGTTGGAGAAGCTTCTGGGACTCTCGTGTTGCACGATTCTCAGTACCCAGAATCTCTTCGGAAATACCAACCAAGCGCCGAAGCTCATTATGAGATTGCTCAAGATCACGTATGGAGGTGCTTCCATTGGTGACTTCCGCTAATGCTGTCGTTCCCAGGAGCTTTGCTTGGTACACCCGGTTGGATGCAGCATTGGCGACGTGGTCATAAAATGCCTTGATAGAGTGCAGCAACTGTCCTGACGATAGTTCCTGTACTCAATGTGACTTGTCAGTCGGTAGACCCTCCAAAACGTACTGTATTACCTCTAAAAGTGAACTGGATGTTTGGATAACGCGCTTGATTCTATCGACGAGCGAGTCGCTTTCCACGGTAAGCAACGATTCGTTCACGTGAGCATCATTTGGTATGTACTGCATCGACTCGTCGAATTTAAGGAAGTGCTACCAGTTAATAGCGTTGGTTAGGAGAAAAAGCTGAAGGCGACGGCACTGTACAACCTACCTGGATTGATGTATGCCAGCGGCAAAGATTGGAGTTGTCTTTGAAACCTTTAAACTCGTAGTGGGTAAGACAAGAGCGCCATCTGCAGGACGACCCGAGTGCTTCGAGTACCAAGTGTGTCTTGGGCCTTTCTTGTTGCTCACGACCAAACCTTTCAACCTGAATAGACGACACAGTACACTGGAATAGAGCGAAATTAGTCTTGATTGCAGCTTGATGATCAGCTAGGTCAGTGTATTTACCTCAGCAAAGACAACATCCGCGTCTGTGAAACTCTTGAAGTCCTCGGAAGGATTTTGTTCCCCCGCCTCGTTGTTCAGTCTCCACAGTCCTCGAGGATTCTTGATCAGGCAAAAGCGAGAATCACTGTGTTGATCGCATCCCGTTTGACGACAAGGAAGTAGCTTGTTTAGTGCATCCGAAAATGCCAGGCTTGTCGGGATCTGGCTGGACTGTACACTGGAGTTCATATTTCGTCTTCCTCGAGCGACATATACCAAAAGGAGCTCGTGGATTGCTTCATCTGTCAATGGGTGCATGAAAACCTTGTTGGCCTCCCGTTGCTCTCTAAGCCCAGCAACAACTGGAACATAAAGAGTAGAAATGCATCCTTCACCAAACAGTGCACTTGGGTACCTGCTTGTAAAAGATCACGCAACAGGTAAACCGGTGAGCGAAGAGTGGCGCAGGTCATACAACAGCTTATGTTCGTACAGTTTTCTCAGGATATCGACGTCTTCTCCTTGCATCAGTGGAAGTAAACTCTTGGAGTAATAACTCGTTTGTATCAGTTGGAGCACCGACGCCCGAACAAATACGCCGGGTTCTTGAGACTGTTTGGACAGGTCAACATGTTCCGATCGGCTTGGGGTTTTAGTATGAGAAGCGAAAATTGTATCAGCTGCTTGACCCTCCTTTTGTTCGCATGTACGCTCGAAGATCGTACTTATCTCTCGAAGAGAACGCCTAGCAGAGGCCAACGCTGCCTGATCTATTGGAAACGTAGCCGATGTTTCATCCAAAGCAGCGCTTGTAGCATAATTTTGCATAATGGCTGCGAAGTTGTGCTCGTATTCAGCAACATCAAAATAAATATTGTAGTCCGCAACGCTGGCATATTGCGGTTCATCATTAGGAGCTTGATCCAAAACTTCTGCTGATATCATCCACTGAATGTATACAGAACTCAACGGAACGTCACAAGCTGTGCCGGGGAACTGCGCCGTCATTTCTGTAGCTAGCTGTCGAAATCTTGAACAAATTCCACTAGTGCGATAAATTGGCTCCAAATTGGGTGCTGTGGTGGCACCTTTAGACAGCGGAAGTCGGCGTATTCGGCGTGTAGACGATGACGACGAAGATGGAGCCCGTCTTGGCTTGATGGGGCTTTTCTGGTCCATCATGTTCTCGAGTAGTTCGGACCATATTTCACCAGCAGAAGCCTTAAAATGTAGGGAAGACGCTAATCGGTTGGGTTTTTCTGGTGCCTGACGTGCTCGACGCAGTGATGTGACGGATCGAACCATCAGCATATTTCCATTATCCATCGCGGGACCATGTTCTTGAAGAATGCTTTGAAGACCAACTTTCACCGAAAGCTTGCTGTTGCTTGGCGAGTGGAATAAGTTGTTATCGATACTACTTCTGTCATGAGGGGATCTCGGATAGAGTAGTGAAGCATCGATGTCTCCATCGCAATCCTGCTGTAACCGAGTTAGAAACAACTGCCACTTGTAGCGATATCGTAAGTCGTCGATCTACAGAAGCAGAAGCACAACAACAAAAAGGTCAGAAGTCAATTGTACCGAACGACTACAGAAACACCCGAGGACCGACAATTTACCATACTTTCAGACTCCTCTGTGGCGCTTAAAGCCACGTCTTGCATTCGAACGAGCGCCTTCTTCATCTCTGCAATGCACTCAAAGAACAGCGTCTATCCACAGATCTTCGGTTAGGCTAGCACCAACAGCAGGCTGAAATACTCTCTAGCTAATCTAACCTGCAGTCTGACCGCTGCCTTGTGGTGGGTCTCCGTCATGAAGAACTGGAAGTTTCGGTCGTGCGTCAAGGCGTCCAGCAACGCCGTGTCGGATTCTGCCGCCGCGACTGCCTGCAGTTGCTGTCTCCGTCTCCTATTGGCTCCACGTGCTTTTCTCACACTCAGACGCGTCTTCCTCAGCAACTGCAGTCTGTTGGCGCTTGCATCATGGCGAATTTCCTGCAACAAGCAGCGCTGGATATGCTGGTCGGTAGACGAAAGCGACGCCAGCAGCATATCTTGGGCTGAACCGGCGACTGGTGCCGAGTGCTTTGGCTGGCTGCCACTGGATGCAGTGGCAAGACGATCGCGCAAAGAACTGAAGAGCGCTGGAAAGACATCGCTGGGCGGCGGCATGCAGGTGAATCTTGAACAGTCACATGACCAGCACTTATTGGCGACTACATTGGGCATTATTGGCGACTACATTGGGCATTATTGGCGAGGCAATTATTGTAAATTATTGCATAACGTCACCTCTGACAATACAAATAGCCCCCCCCCTATCCCCCCCCAAAGGTACCTCGGCGGTTTTGACGAGGGATCGTCACCTATACAGTAATGGACGAGCAGATAGAGGGCGTCGTTTTTATTTTGGCGTTCTAGAGTATGCTGCGGAAACGATCTTTGTTCCACCTTAATACGGCTACATTTTTCATGGATATCTGAGCATCTCGAGCATGGCTTGATGACACCACGTACTGGAACCACTTACACCGTATTTCACCGTCGTACGCGACAGCAGATAACCGATAACATGTTGAGCAGACACGAGATAATGCCAACCGCCTCGTTCGCCATTTTCTCGCTTGGCACCAACGCCGCTGACCCACATATGTGCACGCCGAAGTGTACAGGTAGAAGACGAACACGAAGAAGAAAAGGTCGCCAGCGTTGCTGCTCCAGCCAACCAGCCAGTGCTCGATGGCCACGAACCAACTCATGATTAGTTACTAATCACCACGATGACGGATTTCGGCGAACCACAACGACAGACTGTACGGCAGCGGGCCGTCGTAGTTCGACATTTAAACTTAAATTTATTGCGGTTTAGTCGGCTACTTACACCCGAAGACGCGCACAGCTGCATCTCCGCCTACGGCGTAGTAGTTCGACAATAACTGCGCGGTAGACCAGTTGGCATTGGATGTACTAACATACCTTGTCAAAAATGACGAACATGTAGCGTTACTGGCATGTTTGCAGGAGCTTATTCTGTAACGGTACCAACAGTACATGTAGCGCTGACTGACGAAACTTACCTGTAACCGTGCCAGTTACGTCCACAGCGTCGACACCTGAGCTACCAGGTGAGGTGGCTGATGTGCATGTGTAGTTAGTACAAGCAATGTCATAGTGATGGCTACATTCTTACTGTACCGAATTGATATGATTTGTACATCCTTGCTACATGTAGTAGCAATGCTACTGCCACCGGTTCATCACAATACGTACGTTAGTTACCACGACAAATGGCTACTACCACAACACAGCGGCAATTCTTTCCATGTTTCTGCTGGACGGCTCCAATGGAAGCACGTGAAGAGCTCAAAGGACCTTTCGCGGCTGCGCGATCTTTTGGTTGACTTGATTTTAGTGAGAGATCCGACCGCCAGGCCTCCACGACCTCTCATTCTTCGTTTGGACGGCGAGAGCGCAAGCAGCGAGGAAGACAGCGACCAGCAGCAGCAACAGGCCATTGACAGCGAGCAGACTTAGGGACAGGAACAGGAACAGAGCAGCGGGCGACCACACAGGAACTTCCAAGACCGCAGCGCACTTTCCTATCGTGCAGGAGAGCCTCCTCTGCGAGTGGAGAGCTCTCTGAGTGGCTCTTTGAGGTGATATTGATCTCTGTATTGGTTGTGTGAGTGTTCCCACGAGGTGGGTCGGTCTTTCCTTCGGCTACCGTAGCGTCGCTGGAGGTCTGCGTCGATTCGACTTCATTTTCCTTTTCGTATTTTTCCCTTAACCAAAACAAAACAAAAAAAGATAAACAGTAAACAAAAAAACTTAGTGTATAGTGCATTTAGCTCAAGCAACATGGCGAGAAACAAGAGAATCAAGCGAAGCAAGAAAATAAGCAAACGCGGGACAATGTCGTGCGTCGGACTCATCGCCGCGAGTCTGCTGGGTATCTGGAGCACCCCGCAGGTCTCTTCGGCCCCTTCGACGGTCAAGTCGTGGACGCGCGAGGACGCAGACACGCCCAAGGCCAACTGCTCGGCTCTGTCGCCGCCTCCGGACACTCCGTTCTGGGAGGCGATGGACCGCTGCTATGACTGTGCCGCGGAGCCAACGTGCGGGTTCTGCCGGTCTACGCTCACGTGTGTGCCTGGTAACCTCCACGGCCCGTTCGCGCGGTACCAAATCTGGTGCAGCGACTGGATCCCGGAGGCGGAGGCGTGTCCTGTGAACCCGCAGTGCGACACCATCACTGACTGTGGCAATTGTGCCGCATCGGAGCAGTGCGTGTGGTGTGCATCCGATGCATCGTGCATGGCAGTGGAAGAGGGTTTCGGTTCCGGGTGCAAGGCGCTCGTCAGTGACGCGCCGTGCCCAGCAGTGATTGTTCCAGGTAGGAGTGACAGCGCCATATCCTGGCGTGTAAAGGTGACTCATGTGACTGGTTCTATTGTTATGTCAAACAGAGACGATTATTGTCGGGGACGTCATTATCCACCAACAGCCGCCGAACGTGCGCAAAGGGTTTATTGTCGAGGGTGCCACCGTTCACTCAACCAATTATTCCCTGGTGGTGAACCAATCGACTGTAGCAGTGCGATCGGGTGGCAACATTCAGCTGCGTGGTGGCGACGATAATAGGTTCAACACAGCTGGTGGCGACGTTGACATTGCTGGCGGCGATGGGGTCCATCAGAACCGCGGGCGTGGTGGTAATGTCAACATCTCCGGTGGTGATGGTCTTGGTGTCCAGAACTTTGATAACTCGGTCACAGGTGGTGATGTCAAGGTATCAGGTGGGATGTCTAAGGTCGGGACCGGAGGTGACATCGATTTAAGTGGCGGTGAAGGTGGGACCACCGGCGGGTCAATCACGCTTGTTTCTGGCACAGGTTCAACTGCATCTAGTGGCAGCATCGCCATCAGATCAGCCATCGCCACCGGCTATTCAGGAATGGTTACTATAGAGACCGGTGCGACACAAAAGGGAGCATCGGGTTCCCTGGAACTCCGTACTGGCACTTCGTCCACTAAGGAAGCAGGGTCGATCGTCCTCTCTAGCGGATCTTCCGATAGCAGCAAAGGAGGAGACGTTATCGTGAGCGGGGGTTCGTCTGGTGGAGATGAAGTTGGTGGGTCTGTGCGCATAGAGACCGGTACATCGACTACCAAAGAATCTGGTGAGGTCATTATTCGTACGGGCAACTCAGGGGTGAATGGTTCCAGTGGCGCTGTCGTTATTGGATCAGGCAACTCGTCCTCACAATCAAGCGGTCCTTTGTACTTGTTCACTGGACACGCAAACGATTCAAGTACCGGCTCCATTTCTCTTCAGGTTGGCAATGGGGTGTCTGATAAAGGTGGTGAGGTTCTTGCTACAGCAGGCTCCACATCCAAATTAGGAGGCATCGGAGGCGCAGTCAAAGTCATCGGAGGGGATGGAGCCAACACGGAGGACTCGTCTGGAGGTACGACGACTATCAGTGGTGGCGCTTCGGTTGGAACGTCGAACACATCCGCCGGTGGCGATGTGGTTGTTGTAGGTGGAAACGCCACTGGTGGAGCTGGCGGATCCGTCACCATCCTCAGTGGGCTAAGTCTAAATGATTCGAGCGGATCTGTGGTTATCCAGACGGCGGCGGGGGCTAAAGCTAGAAGTGGTGATATTCGTCTGTCGACAGGAGACTCCACATCGGACTCTGGCCACGTTAAAATGTTCAGTGGAAGCTCGACCGAGGGCAACAGCGGTGGTATTGAGCTGACAGGAGGCAAGGCAGTCGTCGGAAATGGTGGTGGAGTTACCCTCACTGGTGGACAAACCGATAGTGGCACTGGAGGTGCAGTCCGCCTGGCATCTGGAGTGAGCACGTCTGGGATTAGTGGAAGTATCGAAGTTACATCAGCGACTAGTACCCAAGGGAAAGGTACGGGGGCCATTAGAATTACGAGTGGATCGGCAGTTCTTGGCGAATCTGGAAGTGTTACCGTTGGAACAGGGTACACCATTCGTAACCCGGCGGGGAATGTACAGGTTCAAGCTGGGTCTTCAGCAGAAAGCACACCTGGTAATGTCAACATCGCTAGTGGTAACACCGCTGCTGATAGCGGTGTTGGTGGTACTATCACGCTTAGTGGTGGATCTGGTGTGTCTTCAAATGGTGGAGTTGGAGGCGATGTTAGTATTGCTGGAGGCAGTGGTCACGGAATTCACTTGAAAACTGAAGGAAATGGCGGCCGGGTTAAGCTTGCTGGAGGTCAATCTATTGACGGAAGTGGTGGTGAGCTTCAGCTTCGTGGTGGAAGCAGTACCTCGTCAGTTGGAGGGACCGTTACACTTACGAGCGGCGTATCGACTTTAAGTTCATCTGGTGGGGTTCATTTGGCATCCGCTGGTGCAACTGCGTTCGGCGACTCAGGGAGCCTTGCTTTGCGTACCGGCGACACACTGTTAGGCAGAGCTGGTACGATTACCCTCGGAACTGGCACATCTGAAGGCCAAGCTGGTAGTGTCTCAGTCTTGATAGGCTCAAATGGTATTGGCGACGGTGGAGATATAAGTATTCAGTCCGGATCTTCGACTCATGCTGCTACCACAGGTGGGGCCTTGCTCTTTAGAGGTGGCTCCGGAACCAGTGATAATTCAGGTGATGGAGGTGATGGTGGACGAGTAACTCTTGCCGGCGGTTCATCACTTGGAGCTGCTGCCCAAGACGCTGGCGGTACCGTCTTTATTCAGGGTGGTGAGGCACAAAGCGGGGTTGGTGGCAATATCAAGGTGTTTTCTGGGAGTAGCACCAACTCCTGGAGTGGTGCTGTGGAAATTGCGTCAGCTCAGGCTGCAAGTGGAGGTATGAGTGGCACTCTCTCTCTTGCTACTGGAAATAGCCCCGACGGCACTGCTGGGGTTATAAAGTTGTCCACAGGTACTGCGTCAAGAGGCCATAGCGGAGCGATCCAAGTTGTTGTTGGGGCTGGTGATGCGACTGATGGTGGAGATGTTCAAGTTAGTGCAGGAGAGTCATCCGGAATGGGACGTGCTGGAGGCAAGGTGGTTTTAACTGGCGGCTCAGGTTCCAGCACAAATGCTGTTGATGGAGGAGACGGCGGAGATATTGACATTATCGGTGGCGAAGCACGTGGTTCAAATTCGCTTGATAATGGTGGCAGCATAAACGTGGCCGGAGGTCGAGGGTCATTCGGATATGGAGGTGATGTGGCCGTGACATCCGGCTCGGGGGTTGCCAGCTCTAGTGGATCTGTCATGATCTCCACTCCCAACGCAGGGTCGCGCGGCGTAAGTGGTATGGTCACACTTTCCACTGGAACATCATCATATGGCAATTCAGGCCCGATGAATCTTAATACCGGCACAGCAAAAGTCGGTAAGGGGGGCCAGATCCAGGTTCTCGTTGGAAGTGGGGACTTTGGTGAGGGAGGCTTGATCTCTTTGGAGGCAGGTTATACAACGGACTCTCGTACTGGAGGGGTTATATCTCTCGTTTCAGGCGCAAGCCAAGCAACTTCTAGTGGTGATATCACAGTGAATACCCCCAACGCTGGTGTGGCCGGTGGAAGTGGGGGTGTAAAAGTTCAAACGGGAACAGCGACCGCTACAGACTCGGGCGCACTCGTGCTTTCGACTGGATCTGCGACGCTTGGCCACGGAGGTGATATTATCGCTACAGTGGGCACTGGAACGAAGACGGATGGTGGTCAAGTTCAGTTGACCGCTGGCACGACGGCTGATGCTGGCAAGACTGGAGGAACAGTTGCCATCCAGGCTGGCGAGGGAACCAGTCCATCTTTCACCAATGGAGGTAACGGCGGTGTCGTGAAGGTGACTGGTGGAGCTTCGCAAGGCGGAAGTACTGTACTCAACACTGGCGGGGGTATATCTCTGGAGGGTGGTTATGCAAGCAAAGGGCGAGGCGGAGGCATCCGCCTTGATACTGGCTATAGTTCGGCGACATCCAGTGGTGCTATGACTATCGCCACTGCTGCTTCAGGAACGAAGGGTACAAGTGGTTCCGCTATAGTCAGCACTGGTGACGCTACTGCTGGGGACAGCGGTGAGATCAGTTTGTATAGTGGGCAAGCTCTCAAAGGCAAAGGCGGGTACATATCTCTTTCTGTTGGCAACAATACCGAGAATCCGGGAGGAGACGTGACTGTTAGCGCTGGACTTGCCCTCCACAAGCATACTGGAGGCTCCATTACCCTTACGACCGGTGGTTCTGTAAAATCGACGTCGGGCGACTTTTTGGTCCAGACGCCAAACAGTGGTCAAGATGGCGGGACAGGGTCGTTAACATTCACCACCGGCAAAAGCTCGTCCACAGACAGCGGTGCAATGACTTTCGTCACGGGATTTGCGAAATCGGGTCATGGCGGAAATGTTATCGTGTCTGTTGGGATCGGGGACACTAACAACGGTGGTGATGTGAACATAACCGCCGGCGATACTTCCGGTACGTACTTGGCATATTCTATTGTTTGTAATCATGCTGCTGACCCTCACTCGATGTGTTTGTTACCACAGCGGTCGCCCAAGTTGGAGGAGGGATTACGCTTCAAGCAGGCTCTGGCACAAATGCAAATCTGGGTAATGGCGGCGATGGTGGCGTTGTTCAAATTCGTGGAGGTGAAGGCATGGGTGGAAAAGCCGAGAAAGATATCGGAGGAATGATTCACGTAGAAGGAGGGGCAAGTAAAGTCTCCACTGGTGGTGGTATTGAGCTATTTTCTGGCACGAGTACTGCTTCCAGCAGTGGTGATATAACGCTCTTGACCCCCGACTCTGGCAAGAAAGGTGTATCTGGAATGCTTAAGCTTCAAACGGGAAATACTACTACCGGTGGTGGTGTAAGCGGATCACTACTTTTAGGAACCGGGGATGCTAAACCCGGGCCAGCGGGTGATATCACTTTGAATGTTGGAAGCGGCAGTGCAGGTAGTGGTGGAAATGTTATTATTAATGCTGGGGATATGGGCGATATGAAATCAACCGGTGGTGAAGTGGACATCACCGGTGGTGGTGGAACTAATCGCAATGCTGCATGGGGCGGAAAAGGAGGCCCTGTCAATATTTCTGGCGGTGATGCCCAAGGACAAGCTGGCGGCGATATAGGTAGGTTCGACTAGGTTACCTACGCCAACGCATTGTTGGATGGATTTATTTAACTTATTTTGTGTATAATTAGGCGGAGCTGTTACAGTCCAAGGTGGACCAGCACACAAAGGAAGTGGCGGCGCTGTTAGTATTATTTCCGGCGCGTCACAGTTCTTTTCTAGCGGAGATATCGAGATTTTTACGTCGGACTCGGGATTCTACGGTGTTAGCGGATCAATCAAGGTTCGAACTGGTTTTAGTAGGGATGGCGATTCAGGCAGTTACAGCCTTCGAACGGGCGATTCTGACAAGGGAAACAGCGGAAGTGTCGACGTCTCTCTCGGCAATAGTGTTGGAAAAGCTGGTGGTGACCTAAAGCTGAAGGCAGGATCTTCATCTGCAGCCGGCCAACCTGGCGGCAATGTTATTGTTACTTCGGGCTCCAGCACAAAGTTTGACAGTGGTAGCATTACTGTAAATACTGACAACTCCGGGACAGCTGGAGCTAGTGGATCCATCACTGTTTCTTCAGGTACTTCGGCGAAGGGGGACTCCGGCCTGATTTCTCTGGTAACCGGAAGTGCAGCGGGCGGTCACGGAGGAAGCATTCAGCTTTCTGTTGGTGTCGGCACCGGTAAATTGGGAGGAGACATAACTGCGCAAGCTGGGGATACCACAGCTCCGGCGTCTGTCGGTGGAAAAATTTCACTGACTGCAGGTAGTGGTTTGAGCTCTGACAGCAAGGACGGCGGTGATGGTGGTGATGTCATTTTGACCGGTGGCGACGCAAGCGGCAAAAGTTTTTTGACAGACGTTGGTGGATCTATTCGCTTGCAAAGCGGCACAGGTACTGTTGGAACAGGTGGGTCCGTGGTGATCGTAACAGGGAACGGCGTCTCTTCTTCGAGCGGTGATGTAAAAATGTCCTCGGGGGATTCTATTGAAAAATTATCGGGAAGCGTCAGCGTCAACACGGGTGGAACGACCAATGATGCCAGTGGGGCTATCACCGTGGGTTCCGGCTCTGCGACAAAGGCGAAGAGTGGAGATATAAATATTCAAGGTGGCTCCAGCCTCCAAGGTGCATCCAATGTTTATCTTACGGCAGGAAGTACTTCTGCGGCCAAAGGTGGATCCGTCACCATTGTTACTGGCATTTCCTCTCCAGGCTCCAGTGGCGATATTGACATTAGTTCTGGTCGTAGTGGCAGTAACAGTGGCAGTGGCACTGTGAGTATGCATTCGGGTTTTTCTCGTGGTGGATCTTCTGGCGTCGTGACACTACGCTCTGGTGCATCAGAACACGGAGCTGGCGGAGATATCGAACTTACTGTAGGGTCCGGTGTTGGTCGTCAGGGAGGAAGTGTGAGCATTACTGCTGGTGCGACTAATCATGCTGATGGTGGCGGTAGTGTTGCGATCCAGTCCGGCAAGAGCAGCACGACGTCGAGCGGAAGCGTCGTATTGTCGACAGTTGAAGCTGGAAAGGAAGGGTACTCTGGCTCTGTGGCGATCCAAACTGGAGGCTCCACTGATTTTCCAGGCTCCGGAAATGTATCAATTCTCACTGGCGATGCAAAGGGTGGCGGTGGTGGCAACATCACAGTCGCTGTCGGTCTTGGTTCTGCTGGTGATGGTGGCGCGATCCAGCTGTCAGGAGGAGACGCTTCGGCTGCTCGTTCTCAAGGAGGGCGCATCCGCCTTGTTGGTGGCCGTGGAAGCTCTACTGACGACAAAGATGGTGGTAACGGCGGCGATGTAGAAATCGAGGCTGGGTCATCTTCTGGCGCAAACAAACTGCGGGATGGAGGAGGAGAAATTGCTATTACTGGTGGGGCTGCTGCGGCATCCTCTGGCGGAGCAATCTCGATCCTTTCTGGTGCTTCGGTAGTAACATCCAGTGGAGACATCTCTATCGATACGGCCGATGCTCCTAGTTTGTCAGGCGCAATTGAACTCCACACAGGTGCTTCCAGCATTGGTGGGTCTGGAGGTATTGACTTTCAGACAGGTACTGCTAAGAATGGGAAAGCAGGCTCGATCAACGTTGCGGTTGGCAAGGGGTCCAACTCTGCCGGTGGAGATATCTCCCTCACTGCTGGTTCAACAACTTCATCGAAAGCCAACGGTGGTAAAGTTGCCATTCTAACCGGATACAATTCTGTTACTTCCAGTGGTCACCTGTCCTTAGCAACCCCAGATTCTGCAAAAGACGATGGGTCATCTGGCCGAATATCTTTGAATACTGGTGATTCGGCTACCAGCTCAGTTGGATCTATCGTTCTTAGTACTGGTCTAGGCGCGGTATCGGATAATGCCGGTATCCATGTTGCTGCAGGGAAAGCAAGCGCTGGCAACGGCCAGACAGTCAGCATTACAGGTGGAGATGCACTTCAGGCCAAGAGCGCCATTGGTGGCAGTGTCACTGTTGTTGGTGGCGTTGGCCTCGGAGATGACGAAGCTGGTGGTGGTCGCGGTGGTTCCGTTACAGTCGTGGGTGGAAAAAGCTACGGGGGTTCTTTCACTACGGACGTTGGCGGAACCGTTTCTCTCCAAGGTGGCGAAGCTGTTACTGCGTCAGGTGGCGCCGTGAGGATTGTCAGTGGTGCGAATGTGGTTTCATCTAGTGGTGATGTCACACTACAAACGCAGGACGCCTCTATTGATGGAAGCAGCGGGCTCGTTAAAGTTGTGAGTGGACAGGGTAAAGTAAACTCAGGGTCCATTGCCGTGTCTTCAGGTCTGTCTCCTGGCACTACAGGAAATGTGACTATCGGCTCAGGTGACACCAGTACTGGAGTGTCCGGGTCGATTTCAGTGTCGACAGGGACGGCCGATACTGGTGTCCCTGGTTCTATTACTCTGAGCACTGGAAGCAGCAGTTCTGGTGTTGGGGGTAACCTCGAGGTTCGTCTCGGAATGAGCAGTGGTAATATTTCTTTGGCCGCTGGAGAAGCGGCTTCGGGGACTGGGGGCTCAATTCGAGTTAGCACAGGGATTGGCCCTGAATCGTCAGGGTCTGTCCTTGTTTTGACCGCCGAAGCAAGCACCGGTTCGGCTGCGTCTACTGGAGGTGTTAATATCTCTACCGGAAACTCACCGCAAGGCGTTGCTGGTCACGTTGGGATTAAGACCGGGACTTCAGGAATTGCAGGGGGAAACATCGCAGTTGCTGCTGGATTATCTTCTGAAACGAAGGGTGCTCTGTTGGAGTTATCTGCGGGAAGTACAACTGGTGCACTCGGTAATGGTGGCGATGTGGTGCTCAGTGCTGGTGGATCGAAATCTGCAACTGGGGGTGACATTTCTGTTAAAGCTGGTACTGGTAAGACTGGAGGGACGTTGTCTTTCGCATCTGGAGATGGAGCGGCCCTAAATGGAGGAGCGATATCGCTCGTTTCAGGTTCAAGTGAAAGTGCTGACAGCGGTGGGGTATTGATTCAATCAGCGAACAGCAAGGCCAGCAGTGGACCTGTTGTGATTGTTTCTGGTTCTGCTGGAGCTTCGTCTAGTCATGTTCGTTTAATCACTGGATCGGCATCAACAGGAAAGGCAGGTTCTATTGACATTCAAGGAGGCAACGGAGCAATTGACGATGGCGGTGCAGTTCGTCTTACTGGCGGTGGGAATTCTTCTGCTGTTGGTGGATCTGTGATGGTATCGTCAGGTTCTGGTAAAGTTGTCAGTGGTGAAATTATCGTGCAATCGGGCAACGCTGAAGGAAATGCCGACAGTGGTTTGATGCATCTTCGAACTTCTGACAGTAGTGGGTCATCGGGTACTGTGAAGATATCGTCTGGAAGCTCGACAAATAAGAAGAGCGGCAGCGTCAAGCTGAGTGCTGGCAGTGGCTTTACCGCAGGAGGCATTGTCTCCATTACTGGATCATCAGGTAGTGTGGTTGCAGGTGATGTCGTGATAGAAAGCGGTTCGTCTACTGCTTCTCTGAGTAATGGCGGTTCGATTCAACTCACCACGGGATCGGGTGCTGTTAGCGGTAGCTTGAATGTCGTATCTGCAAGCTCTTCCTCAAGCGGACCGGTGGTTCTTGGTAGTGGTGCTGCAACGGCAGGAGTTAGTGGGGATATCACACTTCAGACAGGCTCTAGCGTTAGTGACTCCACTGGATCACTCCGAATGATGGTCGGTACGAGCTCAACTCTGAGTGGAGGCAACGTTATTCTTGCATCCGGAAAAGGGTCTACCCAGGGAGGAAACATTGAGATCGCTAGTGGGACAGCTTCTGCAGCCACCGGTATTGGTGGGAGCCTAACATTGAAATCTGGTGGCGGTGATGCAATGATTACGGGAACAAATAGCACAGCTTCCCATATGAGCGTGTCGGGTGATGGTTCTATTAGTGTCAAGGCGGCGGCGACTTCACCCATGACAATTCGTGGAGGCAGAAATATCAGCATCAGTGTTGACAGCGGTGAGCTGACGGTAGCAAATGGAGAAACCACTGTACCGGGAGGAGTGATTTGGCGACTACAGCCAAATAAGATGATCAGTCACGTGCCTGCACAAATCACCGAAGTCACGTACCCGTCCGACCGACGAATTAAAACAGATATCGAAGATATTGATGAAGATGCTATCCTTCAACGTCTTCAAACTCTCGAGGTAAAGCAGTATCGCTATTCAGAGATGTGGCGAGAAATTCGTGGAATCCCGGACATTACTGTTCGTGGTGTGATCGCTCAGCAAGCGCAAGAAACATTTCCGGAATATGTAACCATATCCACACTCTCGCTTCCCGAGAAAAACTTCAGCTTGGAGCAATTCCATGAGGTGAACAAGCAGCAGATAACGATGGATTTAATCGCAGCTATTCACGCTCAGCACAAGCGTTTTAAGATTGGACCCAATAGTGAGATGCGAAGCGGGCGGATTGACATCAGTACAGCAGATGCAGGGTCCTATACTAATGCTTCCCCTAGTGGGAGTAGTGGTGACATCAGTATCGAGTCAGGATCATCCAGCCTGAGTCAAAGTGGAGATGTTAATATTGCTAGTGGGGGAGCCCAAGCCAACTCGGGTGCAATCAGCATGCGAGCAGGAAGTAGTATGGCCGGTGACGGTGGGTCTGTAGTAATTGAAGCAGGGTCATCTCAAGGTAGCGGAACAGCAGCTGGTAACGTGGTGATTGCAAGCGGCGAAAACAGCGAGAATCCAGGAAATGTCAACTTGCAAACTCCTGATTCTCGTGGGAGTCGAAACAGCGGTAGCATCTCCGTGACAACAGGTTGGTCTGCATTTGGCGAGAGTGGGTCAATTGCCATAAGTACAGGCGACTCATTTGCTGGTGCTAAAGGCGTTGTTGGTGTCACATCGGCATCTACTCGTGTTTCTGGCGAATTTTTCGTTAATTTTGGTTCAGATCGAATTCCCACTGCTGCTGCTGATGTTCAATTGCGTAGTGCTAATGGTGATACTCGATCGGGGTATATTAAGCTTTCTACGACTTCAGTTGATCGAGTTCAAGAAGCTGGTTCCTTGATTCTTGAAACTGGTACTGGTTTTGAGAGGAGTGGGGATATAGCGCTTCGATCGGGACGCACATCTAGTGGAGAGCCTAGTATTTCTGTTGTTTCACAGGCACCAGGGAATGTGGTTGTAGAAGCTGGAGAATCCAGCAATCTTGGTGGTAACGTGACTATTGCATCGGGGCGCGGAGAAATGAAGTCAGGGTCAATATCAATTCTGTCACCAAGAGCTGAGCACGAAACTGGTGGAGAGATTGCTATTCAAACGCAATCGTCAGATGCAAGTGCTACCGGACAAATACTCATAGAAACCGGTGACACCATCTCAAGCCCATCTGGGGCTATTCAGCTTCGATCCGGTTCAACCAATTCAGAACGTGCAGGTTCGATAACAATCCTAACAGGAGCTACTGCCTCGGGTACAGCTGGCACTATCAATGTAACTGGGGGTACGTCGTCTAGTGGCGTCGGCGGTGATGTGCGTGTGTCGAGTGGTGCGTCCGGCAGCGGTGAGGCTGGCAGTAGTGTGTTTGTCCGTAGCGGTTCCGGTGGTAGCCTGCGCCTCATGCAGAGCGACAGTACTGATGTCGGCAGCGACGTGGAATTGGTCGGCGGCAGCGTGAATAGTGCGGCTGCGGCGCAGAAGGTGAAGATCGTCGGATCTGCGAACGCGCAGGGAGCTGGAGGCGACGTGTCGATTGATGGCGGGTCGTCTGCGGCGAGCACGGGAGGGTCTGTGTTACTGACTAGCGGCGCTGGTTCCGTGAACAGCGGTGGTGTGACGGTGTCGACGAGCGTCTTTCTGCCAGGTGGTTCGAGTGGCGATATCGATGTGCGTACAAGCTCTAGCAGTGCGTCTAGCGGTTCGGTTCGTATCGGTAGCGGGTCCGGTGAGAGTAGCGCTGGGTCCATCGAGGTGATTGGCGGTTCGTCGACGACAGGCGAGGGCTCCATTGTGAACATGAGAGGTGGGGCGTCGGAGTTGACGGGCGGTAGCGTGACGATCCTGAGCGGCGACGGTGTGTCGGCGGAGAGTGGGTCAGTGACGCTCGGTTCTGAAGGCGGCGCAAGCACAACCGTGAGTGGTGCAGTGACTGTATCGAGTGGGTCGGCGGTCACCGGTTCGTCTGGCGCTGTATCGATCGCGTCTGGCGCGTCGTCGGAGCAGTCGAGCGGGTCAGTGAGCGTGTTTGGCGGTGAGGCGACTGGCGACGGTGGACTCGTGAGCATGACGGGCGGCAGCAGCTCGGATGCTAATGGCGGGTCGTTGGCTTTGACCGGTGGTGCTGGTGCAACGGGCGGTGTGGTGACAGTGGCTGGCGGCGAAAGTTTGACGGGCGCTGGTGCATCGCTGGAGTTGCGCAGCGGAGAAGGTCTCAGCAGTAGTGGTGAAGTGCGGCTGCTGAGCTCGGATGGTGTGGTGTCGGGCGACGTGCATATCTCGTCCGGCTCTGCGTCGAGCAACAGTGGATCCGCTGGCGACGTTATCTTGTCGGTGGGTTCATCTAAGGCCGCTGGCGGCGACGTTGAGGTGCGCAGTGGGTCCAGCAGTGAATCCGCGGCGGGTGACGTGTTGTTGACGGGCGGTTCGTCTCTGCTGTCTACGACGCCTTCTGCAGGAGCCGTGGCAGGCGCGGTTCGGTTAACGGGCGGCATTTCTGCCGGGGACAACGTCGGCGGTGAGGTGTCTGTGTCCGGTGGTGCTGGTGTCGTGCAGGGCGGGTCGGTGTCCGTTTTAAGCGGGGGCAGCGATGATGCGTCCGCTATCAGTGGCGATGTGACGCTGGGATCGTCCGCAGGCAGCACGAGCGGGTCTGTGTATGTGGCGAGTGGCACATCATCCGAAGGCGCGTCCGGTGGCGTGACATTGAGCAGTGGCCACTCGAGTGACAGCACGTCCGGATTCGTGCGTGTGGTTGGCGGGGACAGTGCCGCGTCCAGTGGTGGCTCTGTGTCCATGCGCGGCGGCAGCAGTGGCGACTTGTCTGCGGGAGGTTCTGTGACGCTGGAGAGCGGTGCGGGCAGTGCGAACAGCGGAAGCATCACGGTGTCTAGCGCAGCTGCAACGAGCACGAGCTCTAGCGGCGAGGTGACCATTGGTACTGGCGGTGCGGACACCGGTGCGTCGGGTTCACTGTCGGTCGCGTCTGGTGTCAGCGCTAGCGGCTCGAGTGGAGATGTGTTCGTTGCGAGCGGTGCCGTTAGCGACGCAGATGCTGGTGTCGTGTCGATCCGTGGCGGGTCAAGTGGCAGCTCGAGCGCGCGCGGTGGCTCGGTGACCGTGTCGTCCGGCGAGGACGGCGTGGTGAGCTTGTCCAGTGGCGTTCGTCGCAGTTCTCTCGGCGGCGGGATCAGCGTTGATGCCGGTGGTAGCACCGACGACAGTGTGGGTGGCGGCTCGGTGAAGGTTCGCGGCGGCTCTCTGAGTGCGCCATCGGGCGTGGCAGGCGCGGTTGCCTTGTCCGGAGGTGAGGCCTCGACGGGTACTGCCACTGGTGGCGGCGTTTCCCTGGATGGTGGCATGAGCGCAGCTGGTGTCGGCGGTGATGTGGACATTTTGTCTGGCACGGGGTTGCTTGGCAGTGGCAGCGTGAGCGTCGTGAGCGGTGCTTCTTCAAGTGGCGACGCCTCCAGCGGCTCGACGACAATTAGCAGCGGTTCGTCGGTTGAGGCTGTGTCGGGCGTGGTGACGCTGTCTTCCGGGTCTTCCGATGAAGCTAGCAGCGGCGAGGTGTCTGTTCAGTCTGGCAGCGCGTCAACAGCAACGGGTCGTGTGTCTGTGTCTGGTGGCGTTAGCAGCCTTTCGACGGGCGGTGCGGTGTCGGTGTCTAGCGGTGGTGGCAGCGTGTCGAGCGGCGCCGTGTCGGTCGGAAGCGGTGATGCCAACGATGACTCGTCTGTGTCTGGCGACGTGTCGTTTGTGTCTGGCAACGTGGTGGACGGTGCCTCAGGCGCTGTGCGTGTGGGCAGCGGTGCTAGCAGTAGAGGCGCCGTTGGTCTCGTGAGCGTTGTGGGTGGTTCCAGCGATGACACTGGTTCCGGAGGTGTCGTGTCCGTGAGTGGAGGTGGATCGTCGACTGGTCCAGCTGGATCTGTGGACGTGGTTGGTGGTTCTTCTTCATCGAGTGCAGCTGGCGGCGCTATTACTGTATCCGGCGGCTCGTCGTCTAGTGGTGTCGGCGGTGATGTAATCATGGAAAGTGGTCAGTCAAGTTCTGGCGCTCCTGGAAATCTACAGTTGAAAGCTTATTCCAGTTCAGATGGTTCTAGCACCGGAGAGGTTACAGTTTCCGCTGGGAGTGGACCCAGTGGTGGATCAATTGCATTAATTTCTGGTGCCCGGAAGGGCTCGATTGATATTGGAAGTGACGGGCATGTCTCTGTGGCAAGTGATGGATCGGATGTGTCACTCGATGGTAGGTTTATTAAACAGTCATCCACAGAAGAAGCTCTATTTGAAAACCCAGGCTCCGGCACGGCTGATGGTATTGTGTTCCGTGTTCGAAAAGACATGGTTGTTGGCACGGTGCCAGCTCAATTCCCACAAGTTATATCGCCATCCGATCGACGCATCAAGACTGACATTGAAGACGTGGACGAGGACGATATTCTTCAGCGGTTACAGTCTCTTGAAATCAAGCAATATCGATACACTGATGAATGGAGACGAATCCGTGGGATCGAAGATTCAGTTGTAAGAGGCGTTATTGCCCAGCAAGCCCACGAAACGTTCCCTGAGTACGTGAGCGTCGGGGACTTCCACCTGAACGAGAGCGATTTTAGCCTGATGAATTTCCACCAAATCGACAAGCAGAAGGTTATTCTTGACCTTGTTGCTGCAATCCATGCTCAACATCGCCGCTTCCATGTTTCGGCTAACTTGCCCGAAAAGAGCGGCGACATCATCGTATCTAGCGCGGATTCGGAAGCTTTTGCAACTAGAAATGGTATGGCGTCAACTGGTTCTGTATCGATCAAGACAGGAGCATCGGAATCAAGCTCGTCTGGAAGCGTTCAAATTGTTTCGGGGGATGCGACTAATGGACGAGCCGGCAGTATTGTTGTTGGTGTTGGAGATAGCAGTGACCACGGTGGCAGTATCTCCCTTGAAGGAGGAACGACTTCAGGAAACAACAGTGTCGGTGGATCCATAGCTATTTCGTCTGGTGGTAGCGCTGGTGGAAACACGGGCAGCGTAACTATCGGCACCGCTATTGGTGGTCCAGCAGGTGTCTCGGGTGATTTGTTCATTGCTACTGGAAACACCTATGCAGGGTCAAGTGGGTCGGTTAAGCTTTTGTCTGGCAACTCTAATAATGCCGATAGTGGCAACGTGGTGGTGGGAGCTGGTTCCAGCTCGACTGGTAGTGGTGGTCGTGTGACGCTCTCTGCTGGATCGTCAGGAGCTAGCGCATCCGGTGGCACTGTGAGTATCGTGTCCGGAGCTTCGGCAGCTGGTGCATCTGGCGATGTTTCAATAACGTCAAGCTCCGGTACCAAGGCGCGTGGAAGCGGTAACACGACATTGACAACTGGCGACGGAGATACGAGCGTGGGGATGACATCTGTCACAGGAGGCTTTTCGTCGTCTACCGGAAGTGGGGGCAGTGTACGTGTTAACGCAGGTGACAGCTCGAAGGGCGTGGGCGGTAGCGTGAATGTCGCGTCGGGGACATCCCTTGTGGGTGACTCGGGCAAGGTGAGCTTGCGCTCGGCTGCAGTTTCATCTGCGGCATCTAGTGGGGCTATTCAGATCGAATCTGGCAGCTCATCCAGCGGTGTGTCTGGAGATGTACTCATCAGCAGTGGCGCTTCGACGTCTTCTATGACGGTCGGTGCCGTACGCGTGGCGGGCGGTGCCTCGAACTCCGCAAGTGGCATCGGTGGTACTGTTTCTGTCGCAGGTGGAGCTTCCAGTACAGGAGGGGACATCAACGTGAGTGGTGGCAATGGTCTGTCGAAGGGAGGTTCGGTCAACGTACTGGCTGGCGCGTCTAAATTTGCTGGCAGCAGTGGCGCGGTCACAATCTCGACTAGTGTCTCGGATGCGATGCGTAGTGCTGGCCCGGTGAGTATCTCCTCTGGTCGAGGGTCGCAGGGCACGGTGGATATTTCGTCTGGTGCATCAGTAGGCGCTACCAGCGATGCTTCTGCTACAGTGTCTCTTCGTACGTCTTCGACCAGCAGTGGTTCGAGTGGCACAATCGTTATCGGGACGGGATCTTCGGCATCCTCTCTCTCCGGTGGTGTAAGTATCGCGTCCGGGGACAGCAGCGTGTCGGCAGGCTCGATTCGATTATCCGCAGGCACTGGTGTCGGTGTGACTGGCGGGTCTGTCCAGCTTTTCTCTGGGAACAGCAGCTCTGGTGTTGGTGGACGACTCGACATTGTGTCTGGAGCGGGTATGACGTCTGGTGCAATCTCGGTGTCTTCACGCAATTCGACTGCAGGCGGGCGCGTCGATATTTTATCTGGCAGTGGCAGCCAAGGATCGAGTGGTGCCGTGTCGATATCATCAGGCGCTGCACGCGACGCGACCGGAAATGTGACAGTGTCTGGTGGCCGGTCAAGTGTTGGTCGTGGCGGAGCAGTGTACCTGCAGTCTGGAGCGAGCGACGGACAAGCCAGTGGTAGCGTCGGTATCTCGTCTGGCGCTGGCGTAGGCAGTGTGAGCTCTGGATCGGTAGCGCTGGCATCAGGAACGACTGCGGTTGGTTCGTCCGGCGCTGTTTCGGTGGCGACCGGGGACTCGAGTACGATTGGTGGAAACGTAAGTGTGGCTTCTGGCCGAGGTGTTGGCACCGGATCGAGCGGTCTTGTTGAACTCCGCTCAGGTGATTCAGCTAGCGGCAATAGTGGCAACGTGGTGGTGGGAGCTGGTTCCAGCTCGACTGGTAGTGGTGGTCGTGTGACGCTCTCTGCTGGATCGTCAGGAGCTAGCGCATCCGGTGGCACTGTGAGTATCGTGTCCGGAGCTTCGGCAGCTGGTGCGTCTGGCGATGTTTCAATAACGTCAAGCTCCGGTACCAAGGCGCGTGGAAGCGGTAACACGACATTGACAACTGGCGACGGAGATACGAGCGTGGGGATGACATCTGTCACAGGAGGCTTTTCGTCGTCTACCGGAAGTGGGGGCAGTGTACGTGTTAACGCAGGTGACAGCTCGAAGGGCGTGGGCGGTAGCGTGAATGTCGCGTCGGGGACATCCCTTGTGGGTGACTCGGGCAAGGTGAGCTTGCGCTCGGCTGCAGTTTCATCTGCGGCATCTAGTGGGGCTATTCAGATCGAATCTGGCAGCTCATCCAGCGGTGTGTCTGGAGATGTACTCATCAGCAGTGGCGCTTCGACGTCTTCTATGACGGTCGGTGCCGTACGCGTGGCGGGCGGTGCCTCGAACTCCGCAAGTGGCATCGGTGGTACTGTTTCTGTCGCAGGTGGAGCTTCCAGTACAGGAGGGGACATCAACGTGAGTGGTGGCAATGGTCTGTCGAAGGGAGGTTCGGTCAACGTACTGGCTGGCGCGTCTAAATTTGCTGGCAGCAGTGGCGCGGTCACAATCTCGACTAGTGTCTCGGATGCGATGCGTAGTGCTGGCCCGGTGAGTATCTCCTCTGGTCGAGGGTCGCAGGGCACGGTGGATATTTCGTCTGGTGCATCAGTAGGCGCTACCAGCGATGTCTCTGCTACAGTGTCTCTTCGTACGTCTTCGACCAGCAGTGGTTCGAGTGGCACAATCGTTATCGGGACGGGATCTTCGGCATCCTCTCTCTCCGGTGGTGTAAGTATCGCGTCCGGGGACAGCAGCGTGTCGGCAGGCTCGATTCGATTATCCGCAGGCACTGGTGTCGGTGTGACTGGCGGGTCTGTCCAGCTTTTCTCTGGGAACAGCAGCTCTGGTGTGGGAGGACGACTCGACATTGTGTCTGGAGCGGGTATGACGTCTGGTGCAATCTCGGTGTCTTCACGCAATTCGACTGCAGGCGGGCGCGTCGATATTTTATCTGGCAGTGGCAGCCAAGGATCGAGTGGTGCTGTGTCGATATCATCAGGCGCTGCACGCGACGCGACCGGAAATGTGACAGTGTCTGGTGGCCGGTCAAGTGTTGGTCGTGGCGGAGCAGTGTACCTGCAGTCTGGAGCGAGCGACGGACAAGCCAGTGGTAGCGTCGGTATCTCGTCTGGCGCTGGCGTAGGCAGTGTGAGCTCTGGATCGGTAGCGCTGGCATCAGGAACGACTGCGGTTGGTTCGTCCGGCGCTGTTTCGGTGGCGACCGGGGACTCGAGTACGATTGGTGGAAACGTAAGTGTGGCTTCTGGCCGAGGTGTTGGCACCGGATCGAGCGGTCTTGTTGAACTCCGCTCAGGTGATTCAGCTAGCGGCAATAGTGGCAACGTGGTGGTGGGAGCTGGTTCCAGCTCGACTGGTAGTGGTGGTCGTGTGACGCTCTCTGCTGGATCGTCAGGAGCTAGCGCATCCGGTGGCACTGTGAGTATCGTGTCCGGAGCTTCGGCAGCTGGTGCGTCTGGCGATGTTTCAATAACGTCAAGCTCCGGTACCAAGGCGCGTGGAAGCGGTAACACGACATTGACAACTGGCGACGGAGATACGAGCGTGGGGATGACATCTGTCACAGGAGGCTTTTCGTCGTCTACCGGAAGTGGGGGCAGTGTACGTGTTAACGCAGGTGACAGCTCGAAGGGCGTGGGCGGTAGCGTGAATGTCGCGTCGGGGACATCCCTTGTGGGTGACTCGGGCAAGGTGAGCTTGCGCTCGGCTGCAGTTTCATCTGCGGCATCTAGTGGGGCTATTCAGATCGAATCTGGCAGCTCATCCAGCGGTGTGTCTGGAGATGTACTCATCAGCAGTGGCGCTTCGACGTCTTCTATGACGGTCGGTGCCGTACGCGTGGCGGGCGGTGCCTCGAACTCCGCAAGTGGCATCGGTGGTACTGTTTCTGTCGCAGGTGGAGCTTCCAGTACAGGAGGGGACATCAACGTGAGTGGTGGCAATGGTCTGTCGAAGGGAGGTTCGGTCAACGTACTGGCTGGCGCGTCTAAATTTGCTGGCAGCAGTGGCGCGGTCACAATCTCGACTAGTGTCTCGGATGCGATGCGTAGTGCTGGCCCGGTGAGTATCTCCTCTGGTCGAGGGTCGCAGGGCACGGTGGATATTTCGTCTGGTGCATCAGTAGGAGTCACCAGCGATGTCTCTGCTACAGTGTCTCTTCGTACGTCTTCGACCAGCAGTGGTTCGAGTGGCACAATCGTTATCGGGACGGGATCTTCGGCATCCTCTCTCTCCGGTGGTGTAAGTATCGCGTCCGGGGACAGCAGCGTGTCGGCAGGCTCGATTCGATTATCCGCAGGCACTGGTGTCGGTGTGACTGGCGGGTCTGTCCAGCTTTTCTCTGGGAACAGCAGCTCTGGTGTGGGAGGACGACTCGACATTGTGTCAGGAACAGGCTCCCAAGGTGGGGGCTCGATTAATGTTCGCGGCGGCTCTCTGAGTGCGCCATCGGGCGTGGCAGGCGCGGTTGCCTTGTCCGGAGGTGAGGTCTCGACGGGTGTTGCCACTGGTGGCGGCGTTTCCCTGGATGGTGGCATGAGCGCAGCTGGTGTCGGCGGTGATGTGGACATTTTGTCTGGCACGGGGTTGCTTGGTAGTGGCAGCGTGAGCGTCATGAGCGGTGCTTCTGCAAGTGGCGACGCCTCCAGCGGCTCGACGACAATTAGCAGCGGTTCGTCGGTTGAGGCTGTGTCGGGCGTGGTGACGCTGTCTTCCGGGTCTTCCGATGAAGCTAGCAGTGGCGATGTGTCTGTTCAGTCTGGCAGCGCGTCAACAGCAGCGGGTCGTGTGTCTGTGTCTGGTGGCGTTAGCAGCCTTTCGACGGGCGGTGCGGTGTCGGTGTCTAGCGGTGGTGGCAGCGTGTCGAGCGGTGTCGTGTCAGTCGGAAGCGGTGATGCCAACGATGACTCGTCTGTGTCTGGCGACGTGTCGTTTGTGTCTGGCAACGTGGTGGACGGTGCCTCAGGCGCTGTGCGTCTGGGCAGCGGTGCTAGCAGTAGAGGCGCCGTTGGTCTCGTGAGCGTTGTGGGTGGTTCCAGCGATGACACTGGTTCCGGAGGTGTCGTGTCCGTGAGTGGAGGTGGATCGTCGACTGGTCCAGCTGGATCTGTGGACGTGGTTGGTGGTTCTTCTTCATCGAGTGCAGCTGGCGGCGCTGTCACTGTATCCGGCGGTACGTCGTCTAGTGGCGTCGGCGGTGATGTGCGTGTATCGAGCGGTGCGTCCGGCAGCGGTGCGGCTGGCAGTAGTGTGTTTGTCCGTAGCGGTTCTGGTGGCAGCCTGCACCTCATGCAGAGCGACAGTACTGATGTCGGCAGCGACGTGGAATTGGTCGGCGGCGGCGTGAATAGTGCGGCTGCGGCGCAGAAGGTGAAGATCGTCGGATCTGCGAACGCGCAGGGAGCTGGAGGCGACGTGTCGATTGATGGCGGGTCGTCTGCGGCGAGCACGGGAGGGTCTGTGTTGCTGACTAGCGGCGCTGGTTCCGTGAACAGCGGTGGTGTGACGGTGTCGACGAGCGTCTTTCTGCCTGGTGGTTCGAGTGGCGGTATCGATGTGCACACAGGCTCTAGTAGTGTGTCTAGCGGATCGGTTCGTATCGGTAGCGGATCCGGTGAGAGTAGCGCTGGTTCCATCGAGGTGACTGGCGGTTCGTCGACGACGGGCGAGGGCTCCATTGTGAACGTGAGAGGTGGGGCGTCGGAGTTGACGGGCGGTAGCGTGACGATCCTGAGCGGCGACGGTGTGTCGGCGGAGAGTGGGTCAGTGACGCTCGGTTCTGAAGGCGGCGCAAGCACAACCGTGAGTGGTGCAGTGACTGTATCGAGTGGGTCGGCGGTCACCGGTTCGTCTGGCGCTGTATCGATCGCGTCTGGCGCGTCGTCGGAGCAGTCGAGCGGGTCAGTGAGCGTGTTTGGCGGTGAGGCGACTGGTGACGGTGGACTCGTGAGCATGACGGGCGGCAGCAGCTCGGATGCTAATGGCGGGTCGTTGGCTTTGACCGGTGGTGCTGGTGCAACGGGCGGTGTGGTGACAGTGGCTGGCGGCGAAAGTTTGACGGGCGCTGGTGCATCGCTGGAGTTGCGCAGCGGAGAAGGTCTCAGCAGTAGTGGTGAAGTGCGGCTGCTGAGCTCGGATGGTGTGGTGTCGGGCGACTTGCATATCTCGTCCGGCTCTGCGTCGAGCAACAGTGGATCCGCTGGCGACGTTATCTTGTCGGTGGGTTCATCTAAGGCCGCTGGCGGCGACGTTGAGGTGCGCAGTGGGTCCAGCAGTGAATCCGCGGCGGGTGACGTGTTGTTGACGGGCGGTTCGTCTCTGCTGTCTACGACGCCTTCTGCAGGAGCCGTGGCAGGCGCGGTTCGGTTAACGGGCGGCATTTCTGCCGGGGACAACGTCGGCGGTGAGGTGTCTGTGTCCGGTGGTGCTGGTGTCGTGCAGGGCGGGTCGGTGTCCGTTTTAAGCGGGGGCAGCGATGATGCGTCTGCTATCAGTGGCGATGTGACGCTGGGATCGTCCGCAGGCAGCACGAGCGGGTCTGTGTATGTGGCGAGTGGCACATCATCCGAAGGCGCGTCCGGTGGCGTGACATTGAGCAGTGGCCACTCGAGTGACAGCACGTCCGGATTCGTGCGTGTGGTTGGCGGGGACAGTGCCGCGTCCAGCGGTGGCTCTGTGTCCATGCGCGGCGGCAGCAGTGGCGACTTGTCTGCGGGAGGTTCTGTGACGCTGGAGAGCGGTGCGGGCAGTGCGAACAGCGGAAGCATCACGGTGTCTAGCGCAGCTGCAACGAGCACGAGCTCTAGCGGCGAGGTGACCATTGGTACTGGCGGTGCGGACACCGGTGCGTCGGGTTCACTGTCGGTCGCGTCTGGTGTCAGCGCTAGCGGCTCGAGTGGAGATGTGTTCGTTGCGAGCGGTGCCGTTAGCGACGCAGATGCTGGTGTCGTGTCGATCCGTGGCGGGTCAAGTGGCAGCTCGAGCGCGCGCGGTGGCTCGGTGACCGTGTCGTCCGGCGAGGACGGCGTGGTGAGCTTGTCCAGTGGCGTTCGTCGCAGTTCTCTCGGCGGCGGGATCAGCGTTGATGCCGGTGGTAGCACCGACGACAGTGTGGGTGGCGGCTCGGTGAAGGTTCGCGGCGGCTCTCTGAGTGCGCCATCGGGCGTGGCAGGCGCGGTTGCCTTGTCCGGAGGTGAGGTCTCGACGGGTGCTGCCACTGGTGGCGGCGTTTCCCTGGATGGTGGCATGAGCGCAGCTGGTGTCGGCGGTGATGTGGACATTTTGTCTGGCACGGGGTTGCTTGGCAGTGGCAGCGTGAGCGTCGTGAGCGGTGCTTCTGCAAGTGGCGACGCCTCCAGCGGCTCGACGACAATTAGCAGCGGCTCGTCGGTTGAGGCTGTGTCGGGCGTGGTGACGCTGTCTTCCGGGTCTTCCGATGAAGCTAGCAGCGGCGAGGTGTCTGTTCAGTCTGGCAGCGCGTCAGCAGCAGCGGGTCGTGTGTCTGTGTCTGGTGGCGTTAGCAGCCTTTCGACGGGCGGTGCGGTGTCGGTGTCTAGCGGTGGTGGCAGCGTGTCGAGCGGCGCCGTGTCGGTCGGAAGCGGTGATGCCAACGATGACTCGTCTGTGTCTGGCGACGTGTCGTTTGTGTCTGGCAACGTGGTGGACGGTGCCTCAGGCGCTGTGCGTGTGGGTAGCGGTGCTAGCAGTAGAGGCGCCGTTGGTCTCGTGAGCGTTGTGGGTGGTTCCAGCGATGACACTGGTTCCGGAGGTGTCGTGTCCGTGAGTGGAGGTGGATCGTCGACTGGTCCAGCTGGATCTGTGGACGTGGTTGGTGGTTCTTCTTCATCAAGTGCAGCTGGCGGCGCTGTCACTGTATCCGGCGGTACGTCGTCTAGTGGCGTCGGCGGTGATGTGCGTGTATCGAGCGGTGCGTCCGGCAGCGGTGCGGCTGGCAGTAGTGTGTTTGTCCGTAGCGGTTCTGGTGGCAGCCTGCACCTCATGCAGGGCGACAGTACTGATGTCGGCAACGACGTGGAATTGGTCGGCGGCAGCGTGAATAGTGCGGCTGCGGCGCAGAAGGTGAAGATCGTCGGATCTGCGAACGCGCAGGGAGCTGGAGGCGACGTGTCGATTGATGGCGGGTCGTCTGCGGCGAGCACGGGAGGGTCTGTGTTGCTGACTAGCGGCGCTGGTTCCGTGAACAGCGGTGGTGTGACGGTGTCGACGAGCGTCTTTCTGCCTGGTGGTTCGAGTGGCGATATCGATGTGCGTACAAGCTCTAGCAGTGTGTCTAGCGGTTCGGTTCGTATCGGTAGCGGGTCCGGTGAGAGTAGCGCTGGATCCATCGAGGTGACTGGCGGTTCGTCGACGACAGGCGAGGGCTCCATTGTGAACGTGAGAGGTGGGGCGTCGGAGTTGACGGGCGGTAGCGTGACGATCCTGAGCGGCGACGGTGTGTCGGCGGAGAGTGGGTCAGTGACGCTCGGTTCTGAAGGCGGCGCAAGCACAACCGTGAGTGGTGCAGTGACTGTATCGAGTGGGTTGGCGGTCACCGGTTCGTCTGGCGCTGTATCGATCGCGTCTGGCGCGTCGTCGGAGCAGTCGAGCGGGTCAGTGAGCGTGTTTGGCGGTGAGGCGACTGGTGACGGTGGACTCGTGAGCATGACGGGCGGCAGCAGCTCGGATGCTAATGGCGGGTCGTTGGCTTTGACCGGTGGTGCTGGTGCAACGGGCGGTGTGGTGACAGTGGCTGGCGGCGAAAGTTTGACGGGCGCTGGTGCATCGCTGGAGTTGCGCAGCGGAGAAGGTCTCAGCAGTAGTGGTGAAGTGCGGCTGCTGAGCTCGGATGGTGTGGTGTCGGGCGACGTGCTTATCTCGTCCGGCTCTGCGTCGAGCAACAGTGGATCCGCTGGCGACGTTATCTTGTCGGTGGGTTCATCTAAGGCCGCTGGCGGCGACGTTGAGGTGCGCAGTGGGTCCAGCAGTGAATCCGCGGCGGGTGACGTGTTGTTGACGGGCGGTTCGTCTCTGCTGTCTACGACGCCTTCTGCAGGAGCCGTGGCAGGCGCGGTTCGGTTAACGGGCGGCATTTCTGCCGGGGACAACGTCGGCGGTGAGGTGTCTGTGTCCGGTGGTGCTGGTGTCGTGCAGGGCGGGTCGGTGTCCGTTTTAAGCGGGGGCAGCGATGATGCGTCCGCTATCAGTGGCGATGTGACGCTGGGATCGTCCGCAGGCAGCACGAGCGGGTCTGTGTATGTGGCGAGTGGCACATCATCCGAAGGCGCGTCCGGTGGCGTGACATTGAGCAGTGGCCACTCGAGTGACAGCACGTCCGGATTCGTGCGTGTGGTTGGCGGGGACAGTGCCGCGTCCAGTGGTGGCTCTGTGTCCATGCGCGGCGGCAGCAGTGGCGACTTGTCTGCGGGAGGTTCTGTGACGCTGGAGAGCGGTGCGGGCAGTGCGAACAGCGGAAGCATCACGGTGTCTAGCGCAGCTGCAACGAGCACGAGCTCTAGCGGCGAGGTGACCATTGGTACTGGCGGTGCGGACACCGGTGCGTCGGGTTCACTGTCGGTCGCGTCTGGTGTCAGCGCTAGCGGCTCGAGTGGAGATGTGTTCGTTGCGAGCGGTGCCGTTAGCGACGCAGATGCTGGTGTCGTGTCGATCCGTGGCGGGTCAAGTGGCAGCTCGAGCGCGCGCGGTGGCTCGGTGACCGTGTCGTCCGGCGAGGACGGCGTGGTGAGCTTGTCCAGTGGCGTTCGTCGCAGTTCTCTCGGCGGCGGGATCAGCGTTGATGCCGGTGGTAGCACCGACGACAGTGTGGGTGGCGGCTCGGTGAAGGTTCGCGGCGGCTCTCTGAGTGCGCCATCGGGCGTGGCAGGCGCGGTTGCCTTGTCCGGAGGTGAGGTCTCGACGGGTGCTGCCACTGGTGGCGGCGTTTCCCTGGATGGTGGCATGAGCGCAGCTGGTGTCGGCGGTGATGTGGACATTTTGTCTGGCACGGGGTTGCTTGGCAGTGGCAGCGTGAGCGTCGTGAGCGGTGCTTCTTCAAGTGGCGACGCCTCCAGCGGCTCGACGACAATTAGCAGCGGTTCGTCGGTTGAGGCTGTGTCGGGCGTGGTGACGCTGTCTTCCGGGTCTTCCGATGAAGCTAGCAGCGGCGAGGTGTCTGTTCAGTCTGGCAGCGCGTCAACAGCAACGGGTCGTGTGTCTGTGTCTGGTGGCGTTAGCAGCCTTTCGACGGGCGGTGCGGTGTCGGTGTCTAGCGGTGGTGGCAGCGTGTCGAGCGGCGCCGTGTCGGTCGGAAGCGGTGATGCCAACGATGACTCGTCTGTGTCTGGCGACGTGTCGTTTGTGTCTGGCAACGTGGTGGACGGTGCCTCAGGCGCTGTGCGTGTGGGCAGCGGTGCTAGCAGTAGAGGCGCCGTTGGTCTCGTGAGCGTTGTGGGTGGTTCCAGCGATGACACTGGTTCCGGAGGTGTCGTGTCCGTGAGTGGAGGTGGATCGTCGACTGGTCCTGCTGGATCTGTGGACGTGGTTGGTGGTTCTTCTTCATCGAGTGCAGCTGGCGGCGCTGTCACTGTATCCGGCGGCTCGTCGTCTAGTGGCGTCGGCGGTGATGTGCGTGTATCGAGCGGTGCGTCCGGCAGCGGTGCGGCTGGCAGTAGTGTGTTTGTCCGTAGCGGTTCTGGTGGCAGCCTGCACCTCATGCAGGGCGACAGTACTGATGTCGGCAACGACGTGGAATTGGTCGGCGGCAGCGTGAATAGTGCGGCTGCGGCGCAGAAGGTGAAGATCGTCGGATCTGCGAACGCGCAGGGAGCTGGAGGCGACGTGTCGATTGATGGCGGGTCGTCTGCGGCGAGCACGGGAGGGTCTGTGTTGCTGACTAGCGGCGCTGGTTCCGTGAACAGCGGTGGTGTGACGGTGTCGACGAGCGTCTTTCTGCCTGGTGGTTCGAGTGGCGATATCGATGTGCGTACAAGCTCTAGCAGTGTGTCTAGCGGATCGGTTCGTATCGGTAGCGGGTCCGGTGAGAGTAGCGCTGGATCCATCGAGGTGACTGGCGGTTCGTCGACGACAGGCGAGGGCTCCATTGTGAACGTGAGAGGTGGGGCGTCGGAGTTGACGGGCGGTAGCGTGACGATCCTGAGCGGCGACGGTGTGTCGGCGGAGAGTGGGTCAGTGACGCTCGGTTCTGAAGGCGGCGCAAGCACAACCGTGAGTGGTGCAGTGACTGTATCGAGTGGGTCGGCGGTCACCGGTTCGTCTGGCGCTGTATCGATCGCGTCTGGCGCGTCGTCGGAGCAGTCGAGCGGGTCAGTGAGCGTGTTTGGCGGTGAGGCGACTGGTGACGGTGGACTCGTGAGCATGACGGGCGGCAGCAGCTCGGATGCTAATGGCGGGTCGTTGGCTTTGACCGGTGGTGCTGGTGCAACGGGCGGTGTGGTGACAGTGGCTGGCGGCGAAAGTTTGACGGGCGCTGGTGCATCGCTGGAGTTGCGCAGCGGAGAAGGTCTCAGCAGTAGTGGTGAAGTGCGGCTGCTGAGCTCGGATGGTGTGGTGTCGGGCGACTTGCATATCTCGTCCGGCTCTGCGTCGAGCAACAGTGGATCCGCTGGCGACGTTATCTTGTCGGTGGGTTCATCTAAGGCCGCTGGCGGCGACGTTGAGGTGCGCAGTGGGTCCAGCAGTGAATCCGCGGCGGGTGACGTGTTGTTGACGGGCGGTTCGTCTCTGCTGTCTACGACGCCTTCTGCAGGAGCCGTGGCAGGCGCGGTTCGGTTAACGGGCGGCATTTCTGCCGGGGACAACGTTGGCGGTGAGGTGTCTGTGTCCGGTGGTGCTGGTGTCGTGCAGGGCGGGTCGGTGTCCGTTTTAAGCGGGGGCAGCGATGATGCGTCCGCTATCAGTGGCGATGTGACGCTGGGATCGTCCGCAGGCAGCACGAGCGGGTCTGTGTATGTGGCGAGTGGCACATCATCCGAAGGCGCGTCCGGTGGCGTGACATTGAGCAGTGGCCACTCGAGTGACAGCACGTCCGGATTCGTGCGTGTGGTTGGCGGGGACAGTGCCGCGTCCAGCGGTGGCTCTGTGTCCATGCGCGGCGGCAGCAGTGGCGACTTGTCTGCGGGAGGTTCTGTGACGCTGGAGAGCGGTGCGGGCAGTGCGAACAGCGGAAGCATCACGGTGTCTAGCGCAGCTGCAACGAGCACGAGCTCTAGCGGCGAGGTGACCATTGGTACTGGCGGTGCGGACACCGGTGCGTCGGGTTCACTGTCGGTCGCGTCTGGTGTCAGCGCTAGCGGCTCGAGTGGAGATGTGTTCGTTGCGAGCGGTGCCGTTAGCGACGCAGATGCTGGTGTCGTGTCGATCCGTGGCGGGTCAAGTGGCAGCTCGAGCGCGCGCGGTGGCTCGGTGACCGTGTCGTCCGGCGAGGACGGCGTGGTGAGCTTGTCCAGTGGCGTTCGTCGCAGTTCTCTCGGCGGCGGGATCAGCGTTGATGCCGGTGGTAGCACCGACGACAGTGTGGGTGGCGGCTCGGTGAAGGTTCGCGGCGGCTCTCTAAGTGCGCCATCGGGCGTGGCAGGCGCGGTTGCCTTGTCCGGAGGTGAGGTCTCGACGGGTGCTGCCACTGGTGGCGGCGTTTCCCTGGATGGTGGCATGAGCGCAGCTGGTGTCGGCGGTGATGTGGACATTTTGTCTGGCACGGGGTTGCTTGGCAGTGGCAGCGTGAGCGTCGTGAGCGGTGCTTCTGCAAGTGGCGACGCCTCCAGCGGCTCGACGACAATTAGCAGCGGTTCGTCGGTTGAGGCTGTATCGGGCGTGGTGACGCTGTCTTCCGGGTCTTCCGATGAAGCTAGCAGCGGCGAGGTGTCTGTTCAGTCTGGCAGCGCGTCAACAGCAGCGGGTCGTGTGTCTGTGTCTGGTGGCGTTAGCAGCCTTTCGACGGGCGGTGCGGTGTCGGTGTCTAGCGGTGGTGGCAGCGTGTCGAGCGGCGCCGTGTCGGTCGGAAGCGGTGATGCCAACGATGACTCGTCTGTGTCTGGCGACGTGTCGTTTGTGTCTGGCAACGTGGTGGACGGTGCCTCAGGCGCTGTGCGTGTGGGCAGCGGTGCTAGCAGTAGAGGCGCCGCTGGTCTCGTGAGCGTTGTGGGTGGTTCCAGCGATGACACTGGTTCCGGAGGTGTCGTGTCCGTGAGTGGAGGTGGATCGTCGACTGGTCTTGCTGGATCTGTGGACGTGGTTGGTGGTTCTTCTTCATCGAGTGCAGCTGGCGGCGCTGTCACTGTATCCGGCGGCTCATCATCTAGTGGCGTCGGCGGTGATGTGCATGTATCGAGCGGTGCGTCCGGCAGCGGTGCGGCTGGCAGTAGTGTGTTTGTCCGTAGCGGTTCTAGTGGCAGCCTGCACCTCATGCAGGGCGACAGTACTGATGTCGGCAGCGACGTGGAATTGGTCGGCGGCAGCGTGAATAGTGCGGCTGCGGCGCAGAAGGTGAAGATCGTCGGATCTGCGAACGCGCAGGGAGCTGGAGGCGACGTGTCGATTGATGGCGGGTCGTCTGCGGCGAGCGCGGGAGGGTCTGTGTTGCTGACTAGCGGCGCTGGTTCCGTGAACAGCGGTGGTGTGACGGTGTCGACGAGCGTCTTTCTGCCTGGTGGTTCGAGTGGCGATATCGATGTGCGTACAAGCTCTAGCAGTGTGTCTAGCGGTTCGGTTCGTATCGGTAGCGGGTCCGGTGAGAGTAGCGCTGGGTCCATCGAGGTGATTGGCGGTTCGTCGACGACAGGCGAGGGCTCCATTGTGAACGTGAGAGGTGGGGCGTCGGAGTTGACGGGCGGTAGCGTGACGATCCTGAGCGGCGACGGTGTGTCGGCGGAGAGTGGGTCAGTGACGCTCGGTTCTGAAGGCGGCGCAAGCACAACCGTGAGTGGTGCAGTGACTGTATCGAGTGGGCCGGCGGTCACCGGTTCGTCTGGCGCTGTATCGATCGCGTCTGGCGCGTCGTCGGAGCAGTCGAGCGGGTCAGTGAGCGTGTTTGGCGGTGAGGCGACTGGTGACGGTGGACTCGTGAGCATGACGGGCGGCAGCAGCTCGGATGCTAATGGCGGGTCGTTGGCTTTGACCGGTGGTGCTGGTGCAACGGGCGGTGTGGTGACAGTGGCTGGCGGCGAAAGTTTGACGGGCGCTGGTGCATCGCTGGAGTTGCGCAGCGGAGAAGGTCTCAGCAGTAGTGGTGAAGTGCGGCTGCTGAGCTCGGATGGTGTGGTGTCGGGCGACGTGCATATCTCGTCCGGCTCTGCGTCGAGCAACAGTGGATCCGCTGGCGACGTTATCTTGTCGGTGGGTTCATCTAAGGCCGCTGGCGGCGACGTTGAGGTGCGCAGTGGGTCCAGCAGTGAATCCGCGGCGGGTGACGTGTTGTTGACGGGCGGTTCGTCTCTGCTGTCTACGACGCCTTCTGCAGGAGCCGTGGCAGGCGCGGTTCGGTTAACGGGCGGCATTTCTGCCGGGGACAACGTCGGCGGTGAGGTGTCTGTGTCCGGTGGTGCTGGTGTCGTGCAGGGCGGGTCGGTGTCCGTTTTAAGCGGGGGCAGCGATGATGCGTCCGCTATCAGTGGCGATGTGACGCTGGGATCGTCCGCAGGCAGCACGAGCGGGTCTGTGTATGTGGCGAGTGGCACATCATCCGAAGGCGCGTCCGGTGGCGTGACATTGAGCAGTGGCCACTCGAGTGACAGCACGTCCGGATTCGTGCGTGTGGTTGGCGGGGACAGTGCCGCGTCCAGCGGTGGCTCTGTGTCCATGCGCGGCGGCAGCAGTGGCGACTTGTCTGCGGGAGGTTCTGTGACGCTGGAGAGCGGTGCAGGCAGTGCGAACAGCGGAAGCATCACGGTGTCTAGCGCAGCTGCAACGAGCACGAGCTCTAGCGGCGAGGTGACCATTGGTACTGGCGGTGCGGACACCGGTGCGTCGGGTTCACTGTCGGTCGCGTCTGGTGTCAGCGCTAGCGGCTCGAGTGGAGATGTGTTCGTTGCGAGCGGTGCCGTTAGCGACGCAGATGCTGGTGTCGTGTCGATCCGTGGCGGGTCAAGTGGCAGCTCGAGCGCGCGCGGTGGCTCGGTGACCGTGTCGTCCGGCGAGGACGGCGTGGTGAGCTTGTCCAGTGGCGTTCGTCGCAGTTCTCTCGGCGGCGGGATCAGCGTTGATGCCGGTGGTAGCACCGACGACAGTGTGGGTGGCGGCTCGGTGAAGGTTCGCGGCGGCTCTCTAAGTGCGCCATCGGGCGTGGCAGGCGCGGTTGCCTTGTCCGGAGGTGAGGTCTCGACGGGTGCTGCCACTGGTGGCGGCGTTTCCCTGGATGGTGGCATGAGCGCAGCTGGTGTCGGCGGTGATGTGGACATTTTGTCTGGCACGGGGTTGCTTGGCAGTGGCAGCGTGAGCGTCGTGAGCGGTGCTTCTGCAAGTGGCGACGCCTCCAGCGGCTCGACGACAATTAGCAGCGGTTCGTCGGTTGAGGCTGTGTCGGGCGTGGTGACGCTGTCTTCCGGGTCTTCCGATGAAGCTAGCAGTGGCGAGGTGTCTGTTCAGTCTGGCAGCGCGTCAGCAGCAGCGGGTCGTGTGTCTGTGTCTGGTGGCGTTAGCAGCCTTTCGACGGGCGGTGCGGTGTCGGTGTCTAGCGGTGGTGGCAGCGTGTCGAGCGGTGTCGTGTCGGTCGGAAGCGGTGATGCCAACGATGACTCGTCTGTGTCTGGCGACGTGTCGTTTGTGTCTGGCAACGTGGTGGACGGTGCCTCAGGCGCTGTGCGTGTGGGCAGCGGTGCTAGCAGTAGAGGCGCCGTTGGTCTCGTGAGCGTTGTGGGTGGTTCCAGCGATGACACTGGTTCCGGAGGTGTCGTGTCCGTGAGTGGAGGTGGATCGTCGACTGGTCCAGCTGGATCTGTGGACGTGGTTGGTGGTTCTTCTTCATCGAGTGCAGCTGGCGGCGCTGTCACTGTATCCGGCGGCTCGTCGTCTAGTGGCGTCGGCGGTGATGTGCGTGTATCGAGCGGTGCGTCCGGCAGCGGTGCGGCTGGCAGTAGTGTGTTTGTCCGTAGCGGTTCTGGTGGCAGCCTGCACCTCATGCAGAGCGACAGTACTGATGTCGGCAGCGACGTGGAATTGGTCGGCGGCGGCGTGAATAGTGCGGCTGCGGCGCAGAAGGTGAAGATCGTCGGATCTGCGAACGCGCAGGGAGCTGGAGGCGACGTGTCGATTGATGGCGGGTCGTCTGCGGCGAGCGCGGGAGGGTCTGTGTTGCTGACTAGCGGCGCTGGTTCCGTGAACAGCGGTGGTGTGACGGTGTCGACGAGCGTCTTTCTGCCTGGTGGTTCGAGTGGCGATATCGATGTGCGTACAAGCTCTAGCAGTGTGTCTAGCGGATCGGTTCGTATCGGTAGCGGGTCCGGTGAGAGTAGCGCTGGATCCATCGAGGTGACTGGCGGTTCGTCGACGACAGGCGAGGGCTCCATTGTGAACGTGAGAGGTGGGGCGTCGGAGTTGACGGGCGGTAGCGTGACGATCCTGAGCGGCGACGGTGTGTCGGCGGAGAGTGGGTCAGTGACGCTCGGTTCTGAAGGCGGCGCAAGCACAACCGTGAGTGGTGCAGTGACTGTATCGAGTGGGCCGGCGGTCACCGGTTCGTCTGGCGCTGTATCGATCGCGTCTGGCGCGTCGTCGGAGCAGTCGAGCGGGTCAGTGAGCGTGTTTGGCGGTGAGGCGACTGGTGACGGTGGACTCGTGAGCATGACGGGCGGCAGCAGCTCGGATGCTAATGGCGGGTCGTTGGCTTTGACCGGTGGTGCTGGTGCAACGGGCGGTGTGGTGACAGTGGCTGGCGGCGAAAGTTTGACGGGCGCTGGTGCATCGCTGGAGTTGCGCAGCGGAGAAGGTCTCAGCAGTAGTGGTGAAGTGCGGCTGCTGAGCTCGGATGGTGTGGTGTCGGGCGACGTGCATATCTCGTCCGGCTCTGCGTCGAGCAACAGTGGATCCGCTGGCGACGTTATCTTGTCGGTGGGTTCATCTAAGGCCGCTGGCGGCGACGTTGAGGTGCGCAGTGGGTCCAGCAGTGAATCCGCGGCGGGTGACGTGTTGTTGACGGGCGGTTCGTCTCTGCTGTCTACGACGCCTTCTGCAGGAGCCGTGGCAGGCGCGGTTCGGTTAACGGGCGGCATTTCTGCCGGGGACAACGTCGGCGGTGAGGTGTCTGTGTCCGGTGGTGCTGGTGTCGTGCAGGGCGGGTCGGTGTCCGTTTTAAGCGGGGGCAGCGATGATGCGTCCGCTATCAGTGGTGATGTGACGCTGGGATCGTCCGCAGGCAGCACGAGCGGGTCTGTGTATGTGGCGAGTGGCACATCATCCGAAGGCGCGTCCGGTGGCGTGACATTGAGCAGTGGCCACTCGAGTGACAGCACGTCCGGATTCGTGCGTGTGGTTGGCGGGGACAGTGCCGCGTCCAGTGGTGGCTCTGTGTCCATGCGCGGCGGCAGCAGTGGCGACTTGTCTGCGGGAGGTTCTGTGACGCTGGAGAGCGGTGCGGGCAGTGCGAACAGCGGAAGCATCACGGTGTCTAGCGCAGCTGCAACGAGCACGAGCTCTAGCGGCGAGGTGACCATTGGTACTGGCGGTGCGGACACCGGTGCGTCGGGTTCACTGTCGGTCGCGTCTGGTGTCAGCGCTAGCGGCTCGAGTGGAGATGTGTTCGTTGCGAGCGGTGCCGTTAGCGACGCAGATGCTGGTGTCGTGTCGATCCGTGGCGGGTCAAGTGGCAGCTCGAGCGCGCGCGGTGGCTCGGTGACCGTGTCGTCCGGCGAGGACGGCGTGGTGAGCTTGTCCAGTGGCGTTCGTCGCAGTTCTCTCGGCGGCGGGATCAGCGTTGATGCCGGTGGTAGCACCGACGACAGTGTGGGTGGCGGCTCGGTGAAGGTTCGCGGCGGCTCTCTAAGTGCGCCATCGGGCGTGGCAGGCGCGGTTGCCTTGTCCGGAGGTGAGGTCTCGACGGGTGCTGCCACTGGTGGCGGCGTTTCCCTGGATGGTGGCACGAGCGCAGCTGGTGTCGGCGGTGATGTGGACATTTTGTCTGGCACGGGGTTGCTTGGCAGTGGCAGCGTGAGCATCGTGAGCGGTGCTTCTGCAAGTGGCGACGCCTCCAGCGGCTCGACGACAATTAGCAGCGGTTCGTCGGTTGAAGCTGTGTCGGGCGTGGTGACGCTGTCTTCCGGGTCTTCCGATGAAGCTAGCAGCGGCGAGGTGTCTGTTCAGTCTGGCAGCGCGTCAGCAGCAGCGGGTCGTGTGTCTGTGTCTGGTGGCGTTAGCAGCCTTTCGACGGGCGGTGCGGTGTCGGTGTCAAGCGGTGGTGGCAGCGTGTCGAGCGGCGTCGTGTCGGTCGGAAGCGGTGATGCCAACGATGACTCGTCTGTGTCTGGCGACGTGTCGTTTGTGTCTGGCAACGTGGTGGACGGTGCCTCAGGCGCTGTGCGTGTGGGCAGCGGTGCTAGCAGTAGAGGCGCCGTTGGTCTCGTGAGCGTTGTGGGTGGTTCCAGCGATGACACTGGTTCCGGAGGTGTCGTGTCCGTGAGTGGAGGTGGATCGTCGACTGGTCCAGCTGGATCTGTGGACGTGGTTGGTGGTTCTTCTTCATCGGGTGCAGCTGGCGGCGCTGTCACTGTATCCGGCGGCTCGTCGTCTAGTGGCGTCGGCGGTGATGTGCGTGTATCGAGCGGTGCGTCCGGCAGCGGTGCGGCTGGCAGTAGTGTGTTTGTCCGTAGCGGTTCTGGTGGCAGCCTGCACCTCATGCAGGGCGACAGTACTGATGTCGGCAGCGACGTGGAATTGGTCGGCGGCAGCGTGAATAGTGCGGCTGCGGCGCAGAAGGTGAAGATCGTCGGATCTGCGAACGCGCAGGGAGCTGGAGGCGACGTGTCGATTGATGGCGGGTCGTCTGCGGCGAGCACGGGAGGGTCTGTGTTGCTGACTAGCGGCGCTGGTTCCGTGAACAGCGGTGGTGTGACGGTGTCGACGAGCGTCTTTCTGCCTGGTGGTTCGAGTGGCGATATCGATGTGCGTACAAGCTCTAGCAGTGTGTCTAGCGGATCGGTTCGTATCGGTAGCGGGTCCGGTGAGAGTAGCGCTGGATCCATCGAGGTGACTGGCGGTTCGTCGACGACAGGCGAGGGCTCCATTGTGAACGTGAGAGGTGGGGCGTCGGAGTTGACGGGCGGTAGCGTGACGATCCTGAGCGGCGACGGTGTGTCGGCGGAGAGTGGGTCAGTGACGCTCGGTTCTGAAGGCGGCGCAAGCACAACCGTGAGTGGTGCAGTGGCTGTATCGAGTGGGTCGGCGGTCACCGGTTCGTCTGGCGCTGTATCGATCGCGTCTGGCGCGTCGTCGGAGCAGTCGAGCGGGTCAGTGAGCGTGTTTGGCGGTGAGGCGACTGGTGACGGTGGACTCGTGAGCATGACGGGCGGCAGCAGCTCGGATGCTAATGGCGGGTCGTTGGCTTTGACCGGTGGTGCTGGTGCAACGGGCGGTGTGGTGACAGTGGCTGGCGGCGAAAGTTTGACGGGCGCTGGTGCATCGCTGGAGTTGCGCAGCGGAGAAGGTCTCAGCAGTAGTGGTGAAGTGCGGCTGCTGAGCTCGGATGGTGTGGTGTCGGGCGACGTGCATATCTCGTCCGGCTCTGCGTCGAGCAACAGTGGATCCGCTGGCGACGTTATCTTGTCGGTGGGTTCATCTAAGGCCGCTGGCGGCGACGTTGAGGTGCGCAGTGGGTCCAGCAGTGAATCCGCGGCGGGTGACGTGTTGTTGACGGGCGGTTCGTCTCTGCTGTCTACGACGCCTTCTGCAGGAGCCGTGGCAGGCGCGGTTCGGTTAACGGGCGGCATTTCTGCCGGGGACAACGTCGGCGGTGAGGTGTCTGTGTCCGGTGGTGCTGGTGTCGTGCAGGGCGGGTCGGTGTCCGTTTTAAGCGGGGGCAGCGATGATGCGTCCGCTATCAGTGGCGATGTGACGCTGGGATCGTCCGCAGGCAGCACGAGCGGGTCTGTGTATGTGGCGAGTGGCACATCATCCGAAGGCGCGTCCGGTGGCGTGACATTGAGCAGTGGCCACTCGAGTGACAGCACGTCCGGATTCGTGCGTGTGGTTGGCGGGGACAGTGCCGCGTCCAGTGGTGGCTCTGTGTCCATGCGCGGCGGCAGCAGTGGCGACTTGTCTGCGGGAGGTTCTGTGACGCTGGAGAGCGGTGCGGGCAGTGCGAACAGCGGAAGCATCACGGTGTCTAGCGCAGCTGCAACGAGCACGAGCTCTAGCGGCGAGGTGACCATTGGTACTGGCGGTGCGGACACCGGTGCATCGGGTTCACTGTCGGTCGCGTCTGGTGTCAGCGCTAGCGGCTCGAGTGGAGATGTGTTCGTTGCGAGCGGTGCCGTTAGCGACGCAGATGCTGGTGTCGTGTCGATCCGTGGCGGGTCAAGTGGCAGCTCGAGCGCGCGCGGTGGCTCGGTGACCGTGTCGTCCGGCGAGGACGGCGTGGTGAGCTTGTCCAGTGGCGTTCGTCGCAGTTCTCTCGGCGGCGGGATCAGCGTTGATGCCGGTGGTAGCACCGACGACAGTGTGGGTGGCGGCTCGGTGAAGGTTCGCGGCGGCTCTCTGAGTGCGCCATCGGGCGTGGCAGGCGCGGTTGCCTTGTCCGGAGGTGAGGCCTCGACGGGTACTGCCACTGGTGGCGGCGTTTCCCTGGATGGTGGCATGAGCGCAGCTGGTGTCGGCGGTGATGTGGACATTTTGTCTGGCACGGGGTTGCTTGGCAGTGGCAGCGTGAGCGTCGTGAGCGGTGCTTCTGCAAGTGGCGACGCCTCCAGCGGCTCGACGACAATTAGCAGCGGTTCGTCGGTTGAGGCTGTGTCGGGCGTGGTGACGCTGTCTTCCGGGTCTTCCGATGAAGCTAGCAGCGGCGAGGTGTCTGTTCAGTCTGGCAGCGCGTCAGCAGCAGCGGGTCGTGTGTCTGTGTCTGGTGGCGTTAGCAGCCTTTCGACGGGCGGTGCGGTGTCGGTGTCTAGCGGTGGTGGCAGCGTGTCGAGCGGCGCCGTGTCGGTCGGAAGCGGTGATGCCAACGATGACTCGTCTGTGTCTGGCGACGTGTCGTTTGTGTCTGGCAACGTGGTGGACGGTGCCTCAGGCGCTGTGCGTGTGGGCAGCGGTGCTAGCAGTAGAGGCGCCGTTGGTCTCGTGAGCGTTGTGGGTGGTTCCAGCGATGACACTGGTTCCGGAGGTGTCGTGTCCGTGAGTGGAGGTGGATCGTCGACTGGTCCAGCTGGATCTGTGGACGTGGTTGGTGGTTCTTCTTCATCGAGTGCAGCTGGCGGCGCTATTACTGTATCCGGCGGCTCGTCGTCTAGTGGCGTCGGCGGTGATGTGCGTGTATCGAGCGGTGCGTCCGGCAGCGGTGCGGCTGGCAGTAGTGTGTTTGTCCGTAGCGGTTCTGGTGGCAGCCTGCACCTCATGCAGGGCGACAGTACTGATGTCGGCAGCGACGTGGAATTGGTCGGCGGCAGCGTGAATAGTGCGGCTGCGGCGCAGAAGGTGAAGATCGTCGGATCTGCGAACGCGCAGGGAGCTGGAGGCGACGTGTCGATTGATGGCGGGTCGTCTGCGGCGAGCGCGGGAGGGTCTGTGTTGCTGACTAGCGGCGCTGGTTCCGTGAACAGCGGTGGTGTGACGGTGTCGACGAGCGTCTTTCTGCCTGGTGGTTCGAGTGGCGATATCGATGTGCGTACAAGCTCTAGCAGTGTGTCTAGCGGATCGGTTCGTATCGGTAGCGGGTCCGGTGAGAGTAGCGCTGGATCCATCGAGGTGACTGGCGGTTCGTCGACGACAGGCGAGGGCTCCATTGTGAACGTGAGAGGTGGGGCGTCGGAGTTGACGGGCGGTAGCGTGACGATCCTGAGCGGCGACGGTGTGTCGGCGGAGAGTGGGTCAGTGACGCTCGGTTCTGAAGGCGGCGCAAGCACAACCGTGAGTGGTGCAGTGACTGTATCGAGTGGGCCGGCGGTCACCGGTTCGTCTGGCGCTGTATCGATCGCGTCTGGCGCGTCGTCGGAGCAGTCGAGCGGGTCAGTGAGCGTGTTTGGCGGTGAGGCGACTGGTGACGGTGGACTCGTGAGCATGACGGGCGGCAGCAGCTCGGATGCTAATGGCGGGTCGTTGGCTTTGACCGGTGGTGCTGGTGCAACGGGCGGTGTGGTGACAGTGGCTGGCGGCGAAAGTTTGACGGGCGCTGGTGCATCGCTGGAGTTGCGCAGCGGAGAAGGTCTCAGCAGTAGTGGTGAAGTGCGGCTGCTGAGCTCGGATGGTGTGGTGTCGGGCGACGTGCATATCTCGTCCGGCTCTGCGTCGAGCAACAGTGGATCCGCTGGCGACGTTATCTTGTCGGTGGGTTCATCTAAGGCCGCTGGCGGCGACGTTGAGGTGCGCAGTGGGTCCAGCAGTGAATCCGCGGCGGGTGACGTGTTGTTGACGGGCGGTTCGTCTCTGCTGTCTACGACGCCTTCTGCAGGAGCCGTGGCAGGCGCGGTTCGGTTAACGGGCGGCATTTCTGCCGGGGACAACGTCGGCGGTGAGGTGTCTGTGTCCGGTGGTGCTGGTGTCGTGCAGGGCGGGTCGGTGTCCGTTTTAAGCGGGGGCAGCGATGATGCGTCCGCTATCAGTGGCGATGTGACGCTGGGATCGTCCGCAGGCAGCACGAGCGGGTCTGTGTATGTGGCGAGTGGCACATCATCCGAAGGCGCGTCCGGTGGCGTGACATTGAGCAGTGGCCACTCGAGTGACAGCACGTCCGGATTCGTGCGTGTGGTTGGCGGGGACAGTGCCGTGTCCAGTGGTGGCTCTGTGTCCATGCGCGGCGGCAGCAGTGGCGACTTGTCTGCGGGAGGTTCTGTGACGCTGGAGAGCGGTGCGGGCAGTGCGAACAGCGGAAGCATCACGGTGTCTAGCGCAGCTGCAACGAGCACGAGCTCTAGCGGCGAGGTGACCATTGGTACTGGCGGTGCGGACACCGGTGCGTCGGGTTCACTGTCGGTCGCGTCTGGTGTCAGCGCTAGCGGTTCGAGCGGAGATGTGTTCGTTGCGAGCGGTGCCGTTAGCGACGCAGATGCTGGTGTCGTGTCGATCCGTGGCGGGTCAAGTGGCAGCTCGAGCGCGCGCGGTGGCTCGGTGACCGTGTCGTCCGGCGAGGACGGCGTGGTGAGCTTGTCCAGTGGCGATCGTCGCAGTTCTCTCGGTGGCGGGATCAGCGTTGATGCCGGTGGTAGCACCGACGACAGTGTGGGTGGCGGCTCGGTGAAGGTTCGCGGCGGCTCTCTGAGTGCGCCATCGGGCGTGGCAGGCGCGGTTGCCTTGTCCGGAGGTGAGGTCTCGACGGGTGCTGCCACTGGTGGCGGCGTTTCCCTGGATGGTGGCATGAGCGCAGCTGGTGTCGGCGGTGATGTGGACATTTTGTCTGGCACGGGGTTGCTTGGCAGTGGCAGCGTGAGCGTCGTGAGCGGTGCTTCTGCAAGTGGCGACGCCTCCAGCGGCTCGACGACAATTAGCAGCGGTTCGTCGGTTGAAGCTGTGTCGGGCGTGGTGACGCTGTCTTCCGGGTCTTCCGATGAAGCTAGCAGCGGCGAGGTGTCTGTTCAGTCTGGCAGCGCGTCAGCAGCAGCGGGTCGTGTGTCTGTGTCTGGTGGCGTTAGCAGCCTTTCGACGGGCGGTGCGGTGTCGGTGTCTAGCGGTGGTGGCAGCGTGTCGAGCGGCGCCGTGTCGGTCGGAAGCGGTGATGCCAACGATGACTCGTCTGTGTCTGGCGACGTGTCGTTTGTGTCTGGCAACGTGGTGGACGGTGCCTCAGGCGCTGTGCGTGTGGGCAGCGGTGCTAGCAGTAGAGGCGCCGTTGGTCTCGTGAGCGTTGTGGGTGGTTCCAGCGATGACACTGGTTCCGGAGGTGTCGTGTCCGTGAGTGGAGGTGGATCGTCGACTGGTCCAGCTGGATCTGTGGACGTGGTTGGTGGTTCTTCTTCATCGAGTGCAGCTGGCGGCGCTATTACTGTATCCGGCGGCTCGTCGTCTAGTGGCGTCGGCGGTGATGTGCGTGTATCGAGCGGTGCGTCCGGCAGCGGTGCGGCTGGCAGTAGTGTGTTTGTCCGTAGCGGTTCTGGTGGCAGCCTGCACCTCATGCAGGGCGACAGTACTGATGTCGGCAGCGACGTGGAATTGGTCAGCGGCAGCGTGAATAGTGCGGCTGCGGCGCAGAAGGTGAAGATCGTCGGATCTGCGAACGCGCAGGGAGCTGGAGGCGACGTGTCGATTGATGGCGGGTCGTCTGCGGCGAGCACGGGAGGGTCTGTGTTGCTGACTAGCGGCGCTGGTTCCGTGAACAGCGGTGGTGTGACGGTGTCGACGAGCGTCTTTCTGCCTGGTGGTTCGAGTGGCGATATCGATGTGCGTACAAGCTCTAGCAGTGTGTCTAGCGGATCGGTTCGTATCGGTAGCGGGTCCGGTGAGAGTAGCGCTGGGTCCATCGAGGTGACTGGCGGTTCGTCGACGACGGGCGAGGGCTCCATTGTGAACGTGAGAGGTGGGGCGTCGGAGTTGACGGGCGGTAGCGTGACGATCCTGAGCGGCGACGGTGTGTCGGCGGAGAGTGGGTCAGTGACGCTCGGTTCTGAAGGCGGCGCAAGCACAACCGTGAGTGGTGCAGTGACTGTATCGAGTGGGTCGGCGGTCACCGGTTCGTCTGGCGCTGTATCGATCGCGTCTGGCGCGTCGTCGGAGCAGTCGAGCGGGTCAGTGAGCGTGTTTGGCGGTGAGGCGACTGGCGACGGTGGACTCGTGAGCATGACGGGCGGCAGCAGCTCGGATGCTAATGGCGGGTCGTTGGCTTTGACCGGTGGTGCTGGTGCAACGGGCGGTGTGGTGACAGTGGCTGGCGGCGAAAGTTTGACGGGCGCTGGTGCATCGCTGGAGTTGCGCAGCGGAGAAGGTCTCAGCAGTAGTGGTGAAGTGCGGCTGCTGAGCTCGGATGGTGTGGTGTCGGGCGACGTGCATATCTCGTCCGGCTCTGCGTCGAGCAACAGTGGATCCGCTGGCGACGTTATCTTGTCGGTGGGTTCATCTAAGGCCGCTGGCGGCGACGTTGAGGTGCGCAGTGGGTCCAGCAGTGAATCCGCGGCGGGTGACGTGTTGTTGACGGGCGGTTCGTCTCTGCTGTCTACGACGCCTTCTGCAGGAGCCGTGGCAGGCGCGGTTCGGTTAACGGGCGGCATTTCTGCCGGGGACAACGTCGGCGGTGAGGTGTCTGTGTCCGGTGGTGCTGGTGTCGTGCAGGGCGGGTCGGTGTCCGTTTTAAGCGGGGGCAGCGATGATGCGTCCGCTATCAGTGGCGATGTGACGCTGGGATCGTCCGCAGGCAGCACGAGCGGGTCTGTGTATGTGGCGAGTGGCACATCATCCGAAGGCGCGTCCGGTGGCGTGACATTGAGCAGTGGCCACTCGAGTGACAGCACGTCCGGATTCGTGCGTGTGGTTGGCGGGGACAGTGCCGCGTCCAGCGGTGGCTCTGTGTCCATGCGCGGCGGCAGCAGTGGCGACTTGTCTGCGGGAGGTTCTGTGACGCTGGAGAGCGGTGCGGGCAGTGCGAACAGCGGAAGCATCACGGTGTCTAGCGCAGCTGCAACGAGCACGAGCTCTAGCGGCGAGGTGACCATTGGTACTGGCGGTGCGGACACCGGTGCGTCGGGTTCACTGTCGGTCGCGTCTGGTGTCAGCGCGAGCGGTCCGAGCGGAGATGTGTTCGTTGCGAGCGGTGCCGTTAGCGACGCAGATGCTGGTGTCGTGGCGATCCGTGGCGGGTCAAGTGGCAGCTCGAGCGCGCGCGGTGGCTCGGTGACCGTGTCGTCCGGCGAGGACGGCGTGGTGAGCTTGTCCAGTGGCGTTCGTCGCAGTTCTCTCGGCGGCGGGATCAGCGTTGATGCCGGTGGTAGCACCGACGACAGTGTGGGTGGCGGCTCGGTGAAGGTTCGCGGCGGCTCTCTGAGTGCGCCATCGGGCGTGGCAGGCGCGGTTGCCTTGTCCGGAGGTGAGGTCTCGACGGGTGCTGCCACTGGTGGCGGCGTTTCCCTGGATGGTGGCACGAGCGCAGCTGGTGTCGGCGGTGATGTGGACATTTTGTCTGGCACGGGGTTGCTTGGCAGTGGCAGCGTGAGCGTCGTGAGCGGTGCTTCTGCAAGTGGCGACGCCTCCAGCGGCTCGACGACAATTAGCAGCGGTTCGTCGGTTGAGGCTGTGTCGGGCGTGGTGACGCTGTCTTCCGGGTCTTCCGATGAAGCTAGCAGCGGCGAGGTGTCTGTTCAGTCTGGCAGCGCGTCAGCAGCAGCGGGTCGTGTGTCTGTGTCTGGTGGCGTTAGCAGCCTTTCGACGGGCGGTGCGGTGTCAGTGTCAAGCGGTGGTGGCAGCGTGTCGAGCGGTGTCGTGTCGGTCGGAAGCGGTGATGCCAGCGATGACTCGTCTGTGTCTGGCGACGTGTCGTTTGTGTCTGGCAACGTGGTGGACGGTGCCTCAGGCGCTGTGCGTGTGGGCAGCGGTGCTAGCAGTAGAGGCGCCGCTGGTCTCGTGAGCGTTGTGGGTGGTTCCAGCGATGACACTGGTTCCGGAGGTGTCGTGTCCGTGAGTGGAGGTGGATCGTCGACTGGTCTTGCTGGATCTGTGGACGTGGTTGGTGGTTCTTCTTCATCGAGTGCAGCTGGCGGCGCTGTCACTGTATCCGGCGGCTCGTCGTCTAGTGGCGTCGGCGGTGATGTGCATGTATCGAGCGGTGCGTCCGGCAGCGATGCGGCTGGCAGTAGTGTGTTTGTCCGTAGCGGTTCTGGTGGCAGCCTGCACCTCATGCAGGGCGACAGTACTGATGTCGGCAGCGACGTGGAATTGGTCGGCGGCAGCGTGGATAGCGCTGCTGCGGCGCAGAAGGTGAAGATCGTCGGATCTGCGAACGCGCAGGGAGCTGGAGGCGACGTGTCGATTGATGGCGGGTCGTCTGCGGCAAGCGCGGGAGGGTCTGTGTTGCTGACTAGCGGCGCTGGTTCCGTGAACAGCGGTGGTGTAACGGTGTCGACGAGCGTCTTTCTGCCTGGTGGTTCGAGTGGCGATATCGATGTGCGTACAAGCTCTAGCAGTGTGTCTAGCGGTTCGGTTCGTATCGGTAGCGGGTCCGGTGAGAGTAGCGCTGGGTCCATCGAGGTGACTGGCGGTTCGTCGACGACAGGCGAGGGCTCCATTGTGAACGTGAGAGGTGGGGCGTCGGAGTTGACGGGCGGTAGCGTGACGATCCTGAGCGGCGACGGTGTGTCGGCGGAGAGTGGGTCAGTGACGCTTGGTTCTGAAGGCGGCGCAAGCACAACCGTGAGTGGTGCAGTGGCTGTATCGAGTGGGTCGGCGGTCACCGGTTCGTCTGGCGCTGTATCGATCGCGTCTGGCGCGTCGTCGGAGCAGTCGAGCGGGTCAGTGAGCGTGTTTGGCGGTGAGGCGACTGGCGACGGTGGACTCGTGAGCATGACGGGCGGCAGCAGCTCGGATGCTAATGGCGGGTCGTTGGCTTTGACCGGTGGTGCTGGTGCAACGGGCGGTGTGGTGACAGTGGCTGGCGGCGAAAGTTTGACGGGCGCTGGTGCATCGCTGGAGTTGCGCAGCGGAGAAGGTCTCAGCAGTAGTGGTGAAGTGCGGCTGCTGAGCTCGGATGGTGTGGTGTCGGGCGACGTGCTTATCTCGTCCGGCTCTGCGTCGAGCGACAGTGGATCCGCTGGCGACGTTATCTTGTCGGTGGGTTCATCTAAGGCCGCTGGCGGCGACGTTGAGGTGCGCAGTGGGTCCAGCAGTGAATCCGCGGCGGGTGACGTGTTGTTGACGGGCGGTTCGTCTCTGCTGTCTACGACGCCTTCTGCAGGAGCCGTGGCAGGCGCTGTTCGGTTAACGGGCGGCATTTCTGCCGGGGACAACGTCGGCGGTGAGGTGTCTGTGTCCGGTGGTGCTGGTGTCGTGCAGGGCGGGTCGGTGTCCGTTTTAAGCGGGGGCAGCGATGATGCGTCCGCTATCAGTGGCGATGTGACGCTGGGATCGTCCGCAGGCAGCACGAGCGGGTCTGTGTATGTGGCGAGTGGCACATCATCCGAAGGCGCGTCCGGTGGCGTGACATTGAGCAGTGGCCACTCGAGTGACAGCACGTCCGGATTCGTGCGTGTGGTTGGCGGGGACAGTGCCGTGTCCAGTGGTGGCTCTGTGTCCATGCGCGGCGGCAGCAGTGGCGACTTGTCTGCGGGAGGTTCTGTGACGCTGGAGAGCGGTGCGGGCAGTGCGAACAGCGGAAGCATCACGGTGTCTAGCGCAGCTGCAACGAGCACGAGCTCTAGCGGCGAGGTGACCATTGGTACTGGCGGTGCGGACACCGGTGCGTCGGGTTCACTGTCGGTCGCGTCTGGTGTCAGCGCTAGCGGTTCGAGCGGAGATGTGTTCGTTGCGAGCGGTGCCGTTAGCGACGAAGATGCTGGTGTCGTGTCGATCCGTGGCGGGTCAAGTGGCAGCTCGAGCGCGCGCGGTGGCTCGGTGACCGTGTCGTCCGGCGAGGACGGCGTGGTGAGCTTGTCCAGTGGCGTTCGTCGCAGTTCTCTCGGCGGCGGGATCAGCGTTGATGCCGGTGGTAGCACCGACGACAGTGTGGGTGGCGGCTCGGTGAAGGTTCGCGGCGGCTCCCTGAGTGCGCCATCGGGCGTGGCAGGCGCGGTTGCCTTGTCCGGAGGTGAGGTCTCGACGGGTGCTGCCACTGGTGGCGGCGTTTCCCTGGATGGTGGCATGAGCGCAGCTGGTGTCGGCGGTGATGTGGACATTTTGTCTGGCACGGGGTTGCTTGGCAGTGGCAGCGTGAGCGTCGTGAGCGGTGCTTCTGCAAGTGGCGACGCCTCCAGCGGCTCGACGACAATTAGCAGCGGCTCGTCGGTTGAAGCTGTGTCGGGCGTGGTGACGCTGTCTTCCGGGTCTTCCGATGAAGCTAGCAGCGGCGAGGTGTCTGTTCAGTCTGGCAGCGCGTCAGCAGCAGCGGGTCGTGTGTCTGTGTCTGGTGGCGTTAGCAGCCTTTCGACGGGCGGTGCGGTGTCGGTGTCTAGCGGTGGTGGCAGCGTGTCGAGCGGCGCCGTGTCGGTCGGAAGCGGTGATGCCAACGATGACTCGTCTGTGTCTGGCGACGTGTCGTTTGTGTCTGGCAACGTGGTGGACGGTGCCTCAGGCGCTGTGCGTGTGGGCAGCGGTGCTAGCAGTAGAGGCGCCGTTGGTCTCGTGAGCGTTGTGGGTGGTTCCAGCGATGACACTGGTTCCGGAGGTGTCGTGTCCGTGAGTGGAGGTGGATCGTCGACTGGTCCAGCTGGATCCGTGGACGTGGTTGGTGGTTCTTCTTCATCGAGTGCAGCTGGCGGCGCTGTCACTGTATCCGGCGGCTCGTCGTCTAATGGTGTCGGCGGTGATGTAATCATGGAAAGTGGTCAGTCAAGTTCTGGCGCTCCTGGAAATCTACAGCTGAAAGCTTATTCCAGTTCAGATGGTTCTAGCACCGGAGAGGTTACAGTTTCCGCTGGGAGTGGACCCAGTGGTGGATCAATTGCATTAATTTCTGGTGCCCGGAAGGGCTCGATTGATATTGGAAGTGACGGGCATGTCTCTGTGGCAAGTGATGGATCGGATGTGTCACTCGATGGTAGGTTTATTAAACAGTCATCCAGAGAAGAAGCTCTATTTGAAAACCCAGGCTCCGGCACGGCTGATGGTATTGTGTTCCGTGTTCGAAAAGACATGGTTGTTGGCACGGTGCCAGCTCAATTCCCACAAGTTATATCTCCTTCAGATCGACGCATCAAGACTGACATTGAAGACGTGGACGAGGACGATATTCTTCAGCGGTTACAGTCTCTTGAAATCAAGCAATATCGATACACTGATGAATGGAGACGAATCCGTGGGATCGAAGATGCAGTTGTAAGAGGCGTTATTGCCCAGCAAGCCCACGAAACGTTCCCTGAGTACGTGAGCGTCGGGGACTTCTATCTGAACGAGAGCGATTTTAGCCTGATGAACTTCCACCAAATCGACAAGCAGAAGGTTATTCTTGACCTTGTTGCTGCAATCCATGCTCAACATCGCCGCTTCCATGTTTCGGCTAACTTGCCCGAAAAGAGCGGCGACATCATCGTATCTAGCGCGGATTCGGAAGCTTTTGCAACTAGAAATGGTATGGCGTCAACTGGTTCTGTATCGATCAAGACAGGAGCATCGGAATCAAGCTCGTCTGGAAGCGTTCAAATTGTTTCGGGGGATGCGACTAATGGACGAGCCGGCAGTATTGTTGTTGGTGTTGGAGATAGCAGTGACCACGGTGGCAGTATCTCCCTTGAAGGAGGAACGACTTCAGGAAACAACAGTGTCGGTGGATCCATAGCTATTTCGTCTGGTGGTAGCGCTGGTGGAAACACGGGCAGCGTAACTATCGGCACCGCTATTGGTGGTCCAGCAGGTGTCTCGGGTGATTTGTTCATTGCTACTGGAAACACCTATGCAGGGTCAAGTGGGTCGGTTAAGCTTTTGTCTGGCAACTCTAATAATGCCGATAGTGGCAACGTGGTGGTGGGAGCTGGTTCCAGCTCGACTGGTAGTGGTGGTCGTGTGACGCTCTCTGCTGGATCGTCAGGAGCTAGCGCATCCGGTGGCACTGTGAGTATCGTGTCCGGAGCTTCGGCAGCTGGTGCGTCTGGCGATGTTTCAATAACGTCAAGCTCCGGTACCAAGGCGCGTGGAAGCGGTAACACGACATTGACAACTGGCGACGGAGAGACGAGCGTGGGGATGACATCTGTCACAGGAGGCTTTTCGTCGTCTACCGGAAGTGGGGGCAGTGTACGTGTTAACGCAGGTGACAGCTCGAAGGGCGTGGGCGGTAGCGTGAATGTCGCGTCGGGGACATCCCTTGTGGGTGACTCGGGCAAGGTGAGCTTGCGCTCGGCTGCAGTTTCATCTGCGGCATCTAGTGGGGCTATTCAGATCGAATCTGGCAGCTCATCCAGCGGTGTGTCTGGAGATGTACTCATCAGCAGTGGCGCTTCGACGTCTTCTATGACGGTCGGTGCCGTACGCGTGGCGGGCGGTGCGTCGAGCTCCGCAAGTGGCATCGGTGGTACTGTTTCTGTCGCAGGTGGAGCTTCCAGTACAGGAGGGGACATCAACGTGAGTGGTGGCAATGGTCTGTCGAAGGGAGGTTCGGTCAACGTACTGGCTGGCGCGTCTAAATTTGCTGGCAGCAGTGGCGCGGTCACAATCTCGACTAGTGTCTCGGATGCGATGCGTAGTGCTGGCCCGGTGAGTATCTCCTCTGGTCGAGGGTCGCAGGGCACGGTGGATATTTCGTCTGGTGCATCAGTAGGCGCTACCAGCGATGCTTCTGCTACAGTGTCTCTTCGTACGTCTTCGACCAGCAGTGGTTCGAGTGGCACAATCGTTATCGGGACGGGATCTTCGGCATCCTCACTCTCCGGTGATGTAAGTATCGCGTCCGGGGACAGCAGCGTGTCGGCAGGCTCGATTCGATTATCCGCAGGCGCTGGTGTCGGCGTGACTGGCGGGTCTGTCCAGCTTTTCTCTGGGAACAGCAGCTCTGGTGTGGGAGGACGACTCGACATTGTGTCTGGAGCGGGTATGACGTCTGGTGCAATCTCGGTGTCTTCACGCAATTCGACTGCAGGCGGGCGTGTCGATATTTTATCTGGCAGTGGCAGCCAAGGATCGAGTGGTGCCGTGTCGATATCATCAGGCGCTGCACGCGACGCGATCGGAAATGTGACAGTGTCTGGTGGCCGGTCAAGTGTTGGTCGTGGTGGAGCAGTGTATCTGCAGTCTGGAGCGAGCGACGGACAAGCCAGTGGTAGCGTCGGTATCTCGTCTGGCGCTGGCGTAGGCAGTGTGAGCTCTGGATCGGTAGCGCTGACATCAGGGACGACTGCGGTTGGTTCGTCCGGTGCAGTTTCGGTGGCGACCGGTGACTCGAGTACGATTGGTGGAAATGTAAGTGTGGCTTCTGGCCGAGGTGTTGGCACCGGATCGAGCGGTCTTGTTGACCTCCGCTCAGGTGATTCAGCTAGCGGCAACAGTGGCAATGTAATGGTGGGAGCTGGCTCCAGCTCGACTGGTAGTGGTGGTCGTGTGACGCTCTCTGCTGGATCGTCAGGAGCTAGCGCATCCGGTGGCACTGTGAGTATCGTGTCCGGAGCTTCGGCAGCTGGTGCGTCTGGCGATGTTTCAATAACGTCAAGCTCCGGTACCAAGGCGCGTGGAAGCGGTAACACGACATTGACAACTGGCGACGGAGAGACGAGCGTGGGGATGACATCTGTCACAGGAGGCTTTTCGTCGTCTACCGGAAGTGGGGGCAGTGTACGTGTTAACGCAGGTGACAGCTCGAAGGGCGTGGGCGGTAGCGTGAATGTCGCGTCGGGGACATCCCTTGTGGGTGACTCGGGCAAGGTGAGCTTGCGCTCGGCTGCAGTTTCATCTGCGGCATCTAGTGGGGCTATTCAGATCGAATCTGGCAGCTCATCCAGCGGTGTGTCTGGAGATGTACTCATCAGCAGTGGCGCTTCGACGTCTTCTATGACGGTCGGTGCCGTACGCGTGGCGGGCGGTGCGTCGAGCTCCGCAAGTGGCATCGGTGGTACTGTTTCTGTCGCAGGTGGAGCTTCCAGTACAGGAGGGGACATCAACGTGAGTGGTGGCAATGGTCTGTCGAAGGGAGGTTCGGTCAACGTACTGGCTGGCGCGTCTAAATTTGCTGGCAGCAGTGGCGCGGTCACAATCTCGACTAGTGTCTCGGATGCGATGCGTAGTGCTGGCCCGGTGAGTATCTCCTCTGGTCGAGGGTCGCAGGGCACGGTGGATATTTCGTCTGGTGCGTCAGTAGGAGTCACCAGCGATGTCTCTGCTACAGTGTCTCTTCGTACGTCTTCGACCAGCAGTGGTTCGAGTGGCACAATCGTTATCGGGACGGGATCTTCGGCATCCTCACTCTCCGGTGACGTAAGTATCGCGTCCGGGGACAGCAGCGTGTCAGCAGGCTCGATTCGATTATCCGCAGGCGCTGGTGTCGGCGTGACTGGCGGGTCTGTCCAGCTTTTCTCTGGGAACAGCAGCTCTGGTGTAGGAGGACGACTCGACATTGTGTCTGGAGCGGGTATGACGTCTGGTGCAATCTCGGTGTCTTCACGCAATTCGACTGCAGGCGGGCGTGTCGATATTTTATCTGGCAGTGGCAGCCAAGGATCGAGTGGTGCCGTGTCGATATCATCAGGCGCTGCACGCGACGCGATCGGAAATGTGACAGTGTCTGGTGGCCGGTCAAGTGTTGGTCGTGGTGGAGCAGTGTATCTGCAGTCTGGAGCGAGCGACGGACAAGCCAGTGGTAGCGTCGGTATCTCGTCTGGCGCTGGCGTAGGCAGTGTGAGCTCTGGATCGGTAGCGCTGACATCAGGGACGACTGCGGTTGGTTCGTCCGGCGCAGTTTCGGTGGCGACCGGTGACTCGAGTACGATTGGTGGAAATGTAAGTGTGGCTTCTGGCCGAGGTGTTGGCACCGGATCGAGCGGTCTTGTTGACCTCCGCTCAGGTGATTCAGCTAGCGGCAACAGTGGCAATGTAATGGTGGGAGCTGGCTCCAGCTCGACTGGTAGTGGTGGTCGTGTGACGCTCTCTGCTGGATCGTCAGGAGCTAGCGCATCCGGTGGCACTGTGAGTATCGTGTCCGGAGCTTCGGCAGCTGGTGCGTCTGGCGATGTTTCAATAACGTCAAGCTCCGGTACCAAGGCGCGTGGAAGCGGTAACACGACATTGACAACTGGCGACGGAGAGACGAGCGTGGGGATGACATCTGTCACAGGAGGCTTTTCGTCGTCTACCGGAAGTGGGGGCAGTGTACGTGTTAACGCAGGTGACAGCTCGAAGGGCGTGGGCGGTAGCGTGAATGTCGCGTCGGGGACATCCCTTGTGGGTGACTCGGGCAAGGTGAGCTTGCGCTCGGCTGCAGTTTCATCTGCGGCATCTAGTGGGGCTATTCAGATCGAATCTGGCAGCTCATCCAGCGGTGTGTCTGGAGATGTACTCATCAGCAGTGGCGCTTCGACGTCTTCTATGACGGTCGGTGCCGTACGCGTGGCGGGCGGTGCGTCGAGCTCCGCAAGTGGCATCGGTGGTACTGTTTCTGTCGCAGGTGGAGCTTCCAGTACAGGAGGGGACATCAACGTGAGTGGTGGCAATGGTCTGTCGAAGGGAGGTTCGGTCAACGTACTGGCTGGCGCGTCTAAATTTGCTGGTAGCAGTGGCGCGGTCACAATCTCCACTAGCGTCTCGGATGCGATGCGTAGTGCTGGCCCGGTGAGTATCTCCTCTGGTCGAGGGTCGCAGGGCACGGTGGATATTTCGTCTGGTGCGTCAGTAGGAGTCACCAGCGATGTCTCTGCTACAGTGTCTCTTCGTACGTCTTCGACCAGCAGTGGTTCGAGTGGCACAATCGTTATCGGGACGGGATCTTCGGCATCCTCTCTCTCCGGTGGTGTAAGTATCGCGTCCGGGGACAGCAGCGTGTCGGCAGGCTCGATTCAATTATCCGCAGGCACTGGTGTCGGCGTGACTGGCGGGTCTGTCCAGCTTTTCTCTGGGAACAGCAGCTCTGGTGTGGGTGGACCTCTTGACATCATAGCAGGGACAGGGGCATATAATGGTGGCTTGGTGAAGGTTCGTGGCGGCTCTCTGAGTGCGCCATCGGGCGTGGCAGGCGCGGTTGCCTTGTCCGGAGGTGAGGCCTCGACGGGTACTGCCACTGGTGGCGGCGTTTCTCTGGATGGTGGCACGAGCGCAGCTGGTGTCGGCGGTGATGTGGACATTTTGTCTGGCACGGGGTTGCTTGGCAGTGGCAGCGTGAGCGTCGTGAGCGGTGCTTCTGCAAGTGGCGACGCCTCCAGCGGCTCGACGACAATTAGCAGCGGCTCGTCGGTTGAGGCTGTGTCGGGCGTGGTGACGCTGTCTTCCGGGTCTTCCGATGAAGCTAGCAGTGGCGAGGTGTCTGTTCAGTCTGGCAGCGCGTCAACAGCAGCGGGTCGTGTGTCTGTGTCTGGCGGCGTTAGCAGCCTTTCGACGGGCGGTGCGGTGTCAGTGTCAAGCGGTGGTGGCAGCGTGTCGAGCGGTGTCGTGTCGGTCGGAAGCGGTGATGCCAGCGATGACTCGTCTGTGTCTGGCGACGTGTCGTTTGTGTCTGGCAACGTGGTGGACGGTGCCTCAGGCGCTGTGCGTGTGGGCAGCGGTGCTAGCAGTAGAGGCGCCGCTGGTCTCGTGAGCGTTGTGGGTGGTTCCAGCGATGACACTGGTTCCGGAGGTGTCGTGTCCGTGAGTGGAGGTGGATCGTCGACTGGTCTTGCTGGATCTGTGGACGTGGTTGGTGGTTCTTCTTCATCGAGTGCAGCTGGCGGTGCTGTCACTGTATCCGGCGGCTCGTCGTCTAGTGGCGTCGGCGGTGATGTGCATGTATCGAGCGGTGCGTCCGGCAGCGGTGCGGCTGGCAGTAGTGTGTTTGTCCGTAGCGGTTCTGGTGGCAGCCTGCACCTCATGCAGGGCGACAGTACTGATGTCGGCAGCGACGTGGAATTGGTCGGCGGCAGCGTGGATAGCGCTGCTGCGGCGCAGAAGGTGAAGATCGTCGGATCTGCTAACGCGCAGGGAGCTGGAGGCGACGTGTCGATTGATGGCGGGTCGTCTGCGGCAAGCGCGGGAGGGTCTGTGTTGCTGACTAGCGGCGCGGGTTCCGTGAACAGCGGCGGCGTGACGGTGTCGACGAGCGTCATGCCTGGTGGTTCGAGTGGCGGTATCGATGTGTACACAGGCTCTAGTAGTGTGTCTAGCGGATCGGTTCGTATCGGTAGCGGGTCCGGTGAGAGTAGCGCTGGTTCCATCGAGGTGATTGGCGGTTCGTCGACGACGGGCGAGGGCTCCATTGTGAACGTGAGAGGTGGGGCGTCGGAGTTGACGGGCGGTAGCGTGACGATCCTGAGCGGCGACGGTGTGTCGGCGGAGAGTGGGTCAGTGACGCTCGGTTCTGAAGGCGGCGCAAGCACAACCGTGAGTGGTGCAGTGGCTGTATCGAGTGGGTCGGCGTTCACCGGTTCGTCTGGCGCTGTATCGATCGCGTCTGGCGCGTCGTCGGAGCAGTCGAGCGGGTCAGTGAGCGTGTTTGGCGGTGAGGCGACTAGTGACGGTGGTCTCGTGAGCATGACGGGCGGCAGCAGCTCGGACGCTAACGGCGGGTCGTTGGCTTTGGCCGGTGGTGCTGGTGCAACGGGCGGTATGGCGACAGTGGCTGGCGGCGAAAGTTTGACGGGCGCTGGTGCATCGCTGGAGTTGCGCAGCGGAGAAGGTCTCAGCAGTAGTGGTGGAGTGCGGCTGCTGAGCTCGGATGGTGTGGTGTCGGGCGACGTGCATATCTCGTCCGGCTCTGCGTCGAGCGACAGTGGATCCGCTGGCGACGTTATCTTGTCGGTGGGTTCATCTAAGGCCGCTGGCGGCGACGTTGAGGTGCGCAGTGGGTCCAGCAGTGAATCCGCGGCGGGTGACGTGTTGTTGACGGGCGGTTCGTCTCTGCTGTCTACGGCGCCTTCTGCAGGAGCTGTGGCAGGCGCTGTTCGGTTAACGGGCGGCATTTCTGCCGGGGACAACGTCGGCGGTGAGGTGTCTGTGTCCGGTGGTGCTGGTGTCGTGCAGGGCGGTTCGGTGTCCGTTTTAAGCGGGGGCAGCGATGATGCGTCTGCTATCAGTGGCGATGTGACGCTGGGATCGTCCGCAGGCAGCACGAGCGGGTCTGTGTATGTGGCGAGTGGCGCTTCATCCGAAGGCGCGTCCGGTGGCGTGACATTGAGCAGTGGCCACTCGAGTGACAGCACGTCCGGATTCGTGCGTGTGGTTGGCGGGGACAGTGCCGCGTCCAGCGGTGGCTCTGTGTCCATGCGCGGCGGCAGCAGTGGTGACTTGTCTGCGGGAGGTTCTGTGACGCTGGAGAGCGGTGCGGGCAGTGCGAACAGCGGAAGCATCACGGTGTCTAGCGCAGCTGCAACGAGCACGAGCTCTAGCGGCGAGGTGACCATTGGTACTGGCGGTGCGGACACCGGTGCGTCGGGTTCACTGTCGGTCGCGTCCGGTGTCAGCGCGAGCGGTTCGAGCGGAGATGTGTTCGTTGCGAGCGGTGCCGTTAGCGACGCAGATGCTGGTGTCGTGGCGATCCGTGGCGGGTCAAGTGGCAGCTCGAGCGCGCGCGGTGGCTCGGTGACCGTGTCGTCCGGCGAGGACGGCGTGGTGAGCTTGTCCAGTGGCGTTCGTCGCAGTTCTCTCGGCGGCGGGATCAGCGTTGATGCCGGTGGTAGCACCGACGACAGTGTGGGTGGCGGCTCGGTGAAGGTTCGCGGCGGCTCTCTGAGTGCGCCATCGGGCGTGGCAGGCGCGGTTGCCTTGTCCGGAGGTGAGGTCTCGACGGGTGCTGCCACTGGTGGCGGCGTTTCTCTGGATGGTGGCACGAGCGCAGCTGGTGTCGGCGGTGATGTGGACATTTTGTCTGGCACGGGGTTGCTTGGCAGTGGCAGCGTGAGCGTCGTGAGCGGTGCTTCTGCAAGTGGCGACGCCTCCAGCGGCTCGACGACAATTAGCAGCGGCTCGTCGGTTGAGGCTGTGTCGGGCGTGGTGACACTGTCTTCCGGGTCTTCCGATGAAGCTAGCAGTGGCGAGGTGTCTGTTCAGTCTGGCAGCGGGTCAACAGCAGCGGGTCGTGTGTCTGTGTCTGGCGGCGTTAGTAGCCTTTCGACGGGCGGTGCGGTGTCGGTGTCAAGCGGTGGTGGCAGCGTGTCGAGCGGTGTCGTGTCAGTCGGAAGCGGTGATGCCAGCGATGACTCGTCTGTGTCTGGCGACGTGTCGTTTGTGTCTGGCAACGTGGTGGACGGTGCCTCAGGCGCTGTTCGTGTGGGCAGCGGTGCTAGCAGTAGAGGCGCCGTTGGTCTCGTGAGCGTTGTGGGTGGTTCCAGCGATGACACTGGTTCCGGAGGTGTCGTGTCCGTGAGTGGAGGTGGATCGTCGACTGGTCTTGCTGGATCTGTGGACGTGGTTGGTGGTTCTTCTTCATCGAGTGCAGCTGGCGGTGCTGTCACTGTATCCGGCGGCTCGTCGTCTAGTGGCGTCGGCGGTGATGTGCATGTATCGAGCGGTGCGTCCGGCAGCGGTGCGGCTGGCAGTAGTGTGTTTGTCCGTAGCGGTTCTGGTGGCAGCCTGCACCTCATGCAGGGCGACAGTACTGATGTCGGCAGCGACGTGGAATTGGTCGGCGGCAGCGTGGATAGCGCGGCTGCGGCGCAGAAGGTGAAGATCGTCGGATCTGCGAACGCGCAGGGAGCTGGAGGCGACGTGTCGATTGATGGCGGGTCGTCTGCGGCAAGCGCGGGAGGGTCTGTGTTGCTGACTAGCGGCGCTGGTTCCGTGAACAGCGGCGGCGTGACGGTGTCGACGAGCGTCATGCCTGGTGGTTCGAGTGGCGGTATCGATGTGCACACAGGCTCTAGTAGTGTGTCTAGCGGATCGGTTCGTATCGGTAGCGGGTCCGGTGAGAGTAGCGCTGGTTCCATCGAGGTGATTGGCGGTTCGTCGACGACGGGCGAGGGCTCCATTGTGAACGTGAGAGGTGGGGCGTCGGAGTTGACGGGCGGTAGCGTGACGATCCTGAGCGGCGACGGTGTGTCGGCGGAGAGTGGGTCAGTGACGCTCGGTTCTGAAGGCGGCGCAAGCACAACCGTGAGTGGTGCAGTGACTGTATCGAGTGGGTCGGCGGTCACCGGTTCGTCTGGCGCTGTATCGATCGCGTCTGGCGCGTCGTCGGAGCAGTCGAGCGGGTCAGTGAGGGTATTTGGCGGTGAGGCGACTAGTGACGGTGGTCTCGTGAGCATGACGGGCGGCAGCAGCTCGGACGCTAATGGCGGGTCGTTGGCTTTGACCGGTGGTGTTGGTGCAACGGGCGGTATGGCGACAGTGGCTGGCGGCGAAAGTTTGACGGGCGCTGGTGCATCGCTGGAGTTGCGCAGCGGAGAAGGTCTCAGCAGTAGTGGTGGAGTGCGGCTGCTGAGCTCGGATGGTGTGGTGTCGGGCGACGTGCATATCTCGTCCGGCTCTGCGTCAAGCAACAGTGGATCCGCTGGCGACGTTATCTTGTCGGTGGGTTCATCTAAGGCCGCTGGCGGCGACGTTGAGGTGCGCAGTGGGTCCAGCAGTGAATCCGCGGCGGGTGACGTGTCGTTGACGGGCGGTTCGTCTCTGCTGTCTACGACGCCTTCTGCAGGAGCTGTGGCAGGCGCTGTTCGGTTAACGGGCGGCATTTCTGCCGGGGACAACGTCGGCGGTGAGGTGTCTGTGTCCGGTGGTGCTGGTGTCGTGCAGGGCGGTTCGGTGTCCGTTTTAAGCGGGGGCAGCGATGATGCGTCTGCTATCAGTGGCGATGTGACGCTGGGATCGTCCGCAGGCAGCACGAGCGGGTCTGTGTATGTGGCGAGTGGCACATCATCCGAAGGCGCGTCCGGTGGCGTGACATTGAGCAGTGGCCACTCGAGTGACAGCACGTCCGGATTCGTGCGTGTGGTTGGCGGGGACAGTGCCGCGTCCAGTGGTGGCTCTGTGTCCATGCGCGGCGGCAGCAGTGGCGACTTGTCTGCGGGAGGTTCTGTGACGCTGGAGAGCGGTGCGGGCAGTGCGAACAGCGGAAGCATCACGGTGTCTAGCGCAGCTGCAACGAGCACGAGCTCTAGCGGCGAGGTGACCATTGGTACTGGCGGTGCGGACACCGGTGCGTCGGGTTCACTGTCGGTCGCGTCCGGTGTCAGCGCGAGCGGTTCGAGCGGAGATGTGTTCGTTGCGAGCGGTGCCGTTAGCGACGCAGATGCTGGTGTCGTGGCGATCCGTGGCGGGTCAAGTGGCAGCTCGAGCGCGCGCGGTGGCTCGGTGACCGTGTCGTCCGGCGAGGACGGCGTGGTGAGCTTGTCCAGTGGCGTTCGTCGCAGTTCTCTCGGCGGCGGGATCGGCGTTGATGCCGGTGGTAGCACCGACGACAGTGTGGGTGGCGGCTCGGTGAAGGTTCGCGGCGGCTCTCTGAGTGCGCCATCGGGCGTGGCAGGCGCGGTTGCCTTGTCCGGAGGTGAGGTCTCGACGGGTACTGCCACTGGTGGCGGCGTTTCTCTGGATGGTGGCACGAGCGCAGCTGGTGTCGGCGGTGATGTGGACATTTTGTCTGGCACGGGGTTGCTTGGCAGTGGCAGCGTGAGCGTCGTGAGCGGTGCTTCTGCAAGTGGCGACGCCTCCAGCGGCTCGACGACAATTAGCAGCGGCTCGTCGGTTGAGGCTGTGTCGGGCGTGGTGACGCTGTCTTCCGGGTCTTCCGATGAAGCTAGCAGTGGCGAGGTGTCTGTTCAGTCTGGCAGCGCGTCAACAGCAGCGGGTCGTGTGTCTGTGTCTGGCGGCGTTAGTAGCCTTTCGACGGGCGGTGCGGTGTCAGTGTCAAGCGGTGGTGGCAGCGTGTCGAGCGGTGTCGTGTCGGTCGGAAGCGGTGATGCCAGCGATGACTCGTCTGTGTCTGGCGACGTGTCGTTTGTGTCTGGCAACGTGGTGGACGGTGCCTCAGGCGCTGTTCGTGTGGGCAGCGGTGCTAGCAGTAGAGGCGCCGTTGGTCTCGTGAGCGTTGTGGGTGGTTCCAGCGATGACACTGGTTCCGGAGGTGTCGTGTCCGTGAGTGGAGGTGGATCGTCGACTGGTCTTGCTGGATCTGTGGACGTGGTTGGTGGTTCTTCTTCATCGAGTGCAGCTGGCGGCGCTGTCACTGTATCCGGCGGCTCGTCGTCTAGTGGCGTCGGCGGTGATGTGCATGTATCGAGCGGTGCGTCCGGCAGCGGTGCGGCTGGCAGTAGTGTGTTTGTCCGTAGCGGTTCTGGTGGCAGCCTGCACCTCATGCAGGGCGACAGTACTGATGTCGGCAGCGACGTGGAATTGGTCGGCGGCAGCGTGAATAGTGCGGCTGCGGCGCAGAAGGTGAAGATCGTCGGATCTGCGAACGCGCAGGGAGCTGGAGGCGACGTGTCGATTGATGGCGGGTCGTCTGCGGCGAGCGCGGGAGGGTCTGTGTTGCTGACTAGCGGCGCTGGTTCCGTGAACAGCGGTGGTGTGACGGTGTCGACGAGCGTCTTTCTGCCTGGTGGTTCGAGTGGCGATATCGATGTGCGTACAAGCTCTAGCAGTGTGTCTAGCGGTTCGGTTCGTATCGGTAGCGGGTCCGGTGAGAGTAGCGCTGGGTCCATCGAGGTGACTGGCGGTTCGTCGACGACAGGCGAGGGCTCCATTGTGAACGTGAGAGGTGGGGCGTCGGAGTTGACGGGCGGTAGCGTGACGATCCTGAGCGGCGACGGTGTGTCGGCGGAGAGTGGGTCAGTGACGCTCGGTTCTGAAGGCGGCGCAAGCACAACCGTGAGTGGTGCAGTGACTGTATCGAGTGGGTCGGCGGTCACCGGTTCGTCTGGCGCTGTATCGATCGCGTCTGGCGCGTCGTCGGAGCAGTCGAGCGGGTCAGTGAGGGTATTTGGCGGTGAGGCGACTAGTGACGGTGGTCTCGTGAGCATGACGGGCGGCAGCAGCTCGGACGCTAATGGCGGGTCGTTGGCTTTGACCGGTGGTGTTGGTGCAACGGGCGGTGAGGTGACAGTGGCTGGCGGCGAAAGTCCGACGGGCGCTGGTGCATCGCTGGAGTTGCGCAGCGGAGAAGGTCTCAGCAGTAGTGGTGGAGTGCGGCTGCTGAGCTCGGATGGTGTGGTGTCGGGCGACGTGCATATCTCGTCCGGCTCTGCGTCAAGCAACAGTGGATCCGCTGGCGACGTTATCTTGTCGGTGGGTTCATCTAAGGCCGCTGGCGGCGACGTTGAGGTGCGCAGTGGGTCCAGCAGTGAATCCGCGGCGGGTGACGTGTCGTTGACGGGCGGTTCGTCTCTGCTGTCTACGACGCCTTCTGCAGGAGCTGTGGCAGGCGCTGTTCGGTTAACGGGCGGCATTTCTGCCGGGGACAACGTCGGCGGTGAGGTGTCTGTGTCCGGTGGTGCTGGTGTCGTGCAGGGCGGTTCGGTGTCTGTTTTAAGCGGGGGCAGCGATGATGCGTCCGCTATCAGTGGCGATGTGACGCTGGGATCGTCCGCAGGCAGCACGAGCGGGTCTGTGTATGTGGCGAGTGGCACATCATCCGAAGGCGCGTCCGGTGGCGTGACATTGAGCAGTGGCCACTCGAGTGACAGCACGTCCGGATTCGTGCGTGTGGTTGGCGGGGACAGTGCCGCGTCCAGTGGTGGCTCTGTGTCCATGCGCGGCGGCAGCAGTGGCGACTTGTCTGCGGGAGGTTCTGTGACGCTGGAGAGCGGTGCGGGCAGTGCGAACAGCGGAAGCATCAGGGTGTCTAGCGCAGCTGCAACGAGCACGAGCTCTAGCGGCGAGGTGACCATTGGTACTGGCGGTGCGGACACCGGTGCGTCGGGTTCACTGTCGGTCGCGTCCGGTGTCAGCGCGAGCGGTTCGAGCGGAGATGTGTTCGTTGCGAGCGGTGCCGTTAGCGACGCAGATGCTGGTGTCGTGGCGATCCGTGGCGGGTCAAGTGGCAGCTCGAGCGCGCGCGGTGGCTCGGTGACCGTGTCGTCCGGCGAGGACGGCGTGGTGAGCTTGTCCAGTGGCGTTCGTCGCAGTTCTCTCGGCGGCGGGATCAGCGTTGATGCCGGTGGTAGCACCGACGACAGTGTGGGTGGCGGCTCGGTGAAGGTTCGCGGCGGCTCTCTGAGTGCGCCATCGGGCGTGGCAGGCGCGGTTGCCTTGTCCGGAGGTGAGGCCTCGACGGGTACTGCCACTGGTGGCGGCGTTTCTCTGGATGGTGGCACGAGCGCAGCTGGTGTCGGCGGTGATGTGGACATTTTGTCTGGCACGGGGTTGCTTGGCAGTGGCAGCGTGAGCGTCGTGAGCGGTGCTTCTGCAAGTGGCGACGCCTCCAGCGGCTCGACGACAATTAGCAGCGGCTCGTCGGTTGAGGCTGTGTCGGGCGTGGTGACGCTGTCTTCCGGGTCTTCCGATGAAGCTAGCAGTGGCGAGGTGTCTGTTCAGTCTGGCAGCGCGTCAACAGCAGCGGGTCGTGTGTCTGTGTCTGGCGGCGTTAGCAGCCTTTCGACGGGCGGTGCGGTGTCAGTGTCAAGCGGTGGTGGCAGCGTGTCGAGCGGTGTCGTGTCGGTCGGAAGCGGTGATGCCAGCGATGACTCGTCTGTGTCTGGCGACGTGTCGTTTGTGTCTGGCAACGTGGTGGACGGTGCCTCAGGCGCTGTTCGTGTGGGCAGCGGTGCTAGCAGTAGAGGCGCCGTTGGTCTCGTGAGCGTTGTGGGTGGTTCCAGCGATGACACTGGTTCCGGAGGTGTCGTGTCCGTGAGTGGAGGTGGATCGTCGACTGGTCTTGCTGGATCTGTGGACGTGGTTGGTGGTTCTTCTTCATCGAGTGCAGCTGGCGGCGCTGTCACTGTATCCGGCGGCTCGTCGTCTAGTGGCGTCGGCGGTGATGTGCATGTATCGAGCGGTGCGTCCGGCAGCGGTGCGGCTGGCAGTAGTGTGTTTGTCCGTAGCGGTTCTGGTGGCAGCCTGCACCTCATGCAGGGCGACAGTACTGATGTCGGCAGCGACGTGGAATTGGTCGGCGGCAGCGTGAATAGTGCGGCTGCGGCGCAGAAGGTGAAGATCGTCGGATCTGCGAACGCGCAGGGAGCTGGAGGCGACGTGTCGATTGATGGCGGGTCGTCTGCGGCGAGCGCGGGAGGGTCTGTGTTGCTGACTAGCGGCGCTGGTTCCGTGAACAGCGGTGGTGTGACGGTGTCGACGAGCGTCTTTCTGCCTGGTGGTTCGAGTGGCGATATCGATGTGCGTACAAGCTCTAGCAGTGTGTCTAGCGGTTCGGTTCGTATCGGTAGCGGGTCCGGTGAGAGTAGCGCTGGGTCCATCGAGGTGACTGGCGGTTCGTCGACGACAGGCGAGGGCTCCATTGTGAACGTGAGAGGTGGGGCGTCGGAGTTGACGGGCGGTAGCGTGACGATCCTGAGCGGCGACGGTGTGTCGGCGGAGAGTGGGTCAGTGACGCTCGGTTCTGAAGGCGGCGCAAGCACAACCGTGAGTGGTGCAGTGGCTGTATCGAGTGGGTCGGCGGTCACCGGTTCGTCTGGCGCTGTATCGATCGCGTCTGGCGCGTCGTCGGAGCAGTCGAGCGGGTCAGTGAGGGTATTTGGCGGTGAGGCGACTAGTGACGGTGGTCTCGTGAGCATGACGGGCGGTAGCAGCTCGGACGCTAATGGCGGGTCGTTGGCTTTGACCGGTGGTGTTGGTGCAACGGGCGGTGAGGTGACAGTGGCTGGCGGCGAAAGTCCGACGGGCGCTGGTGCATCGCTGGAGTTGCGCAGCGGAGAAGGTCTCAGCAGTAGTGGTGGAGTGCGGCTGCTGAGCTCGGATGGTGTGGTGTCGGGCGACGTGCATATCTCGTCCGGCTCTGCGTCAAGCAACAGTGGATCCGCTGGCGACGTTATCTTGTCGGTGGGTTCATCTAAGGCCGCTGGTGGCGACGTTGAGGTGCGCAGTGGGTCCAGCAGTGAATCCGCGGCGGGTGACGTGTTGTTGACGGGCGGTTCGTCTCTGCTGTCTACGACGCCTTCTGCAGGAGCTGTGGCAGGCGCTGTTCGGTTAACGGGCGGCATTTCTGCCGGGGACAACGTCGGCGGTGAGGTGTCAGTGTCCGGTGGTGCTGGTGTCGTGCAGGGCGGTTCGGTGTCCGTTTTAAGCGGGGGCAGCGATGATGCGTCTGCTATCAGTGGCGATGTGACGCTGGGATCGTCCGCAGGCAGCACGAGCGGGTCTGTGTATGTGGCGAGTGGCGCTTCATCCGAAGGCGCGTCCGGTGGCGTGACATTGAGCAGTGGCCACTCGAGTGACAGCACGTCCGGATTCGTGCGTGTGGTTGGCGGGGACAGTGCCGCGTCCAGCGGTGGCTCTGTGTCCATGCGCGGCGGCAGCAGTGGCGACTTGTCTGCGGGAGGTTCTGTGACGCTGGAGAGCGGTGCGGGCAGTGCGAACAGCGGAAGCATCACGGTGTCTAGCGCAGCTGCAACGAGCACGAGCTCTAGCGGCGAGGTGACCATTGGTACTGGCGGTGCGGACACCGGTGCGTCGGGTTCACTGTCGGTCGCGTCCGGTGTCAGCGCGAGCGGTTCGAGCGGAGATGTGTTCGTTGCGAGCGGTGCCGTTAGCGACGCAGATGCTGGTGTCGTGGCGATCCGTGGCGGGTCAAGTGGCAGCTCGAGCGCGCGCGGTGGCTCGGTGACCGTGTCGTCCGGCGAGGACGGCGTGGTGAGCTTGTCCAGTGGCGTTCGTCGCAGTTCTCTCGGCGGCGGGATCAGCGTTGATGCCGGTGGTAGCACCGACGACAGTGTGGGTGGCGGCTCGGTGAAGGTTCGCGGCGGCTCTCTGAGTGCGCCATCGGGCGTGGCAGGCGCGGTTGCCTTGTTCGGAGGTGAGGCCTCGACGGGTGCTGCCACTGGTGGCGGCGTTTCTCTGGATGGTGGCACGAGCGCAGCTGGTGTCGGCGGTGATGTGGACATTTTGTCTGGCACGGGGTTGCTTGGCAGTGGCAGCGTGAGCATCGTGAGCGGTGCTTCTGCAAGTGGCGACGCCTCCAGCGGCTCGACGACAATTAGCAGCGGCTCGTCGGTTGAGGCTGTGTCGGGCGTGGTGACACTGTCTTCCGGGTCTTCCGATGAAGCTAGCAGTGGCGAGGTGTCTGTTCAGTCTGGCAGCGCGTCAACAGCAGCGGGTCGTGTGTCTGTGTCTGGCGGCGTTAGCAGCCTTTCGACGGGCGGTGCGGTGTCGGTGTCAAGCGGTGGTGGCAGCGTGTCGAGCGGTGTCGTGTCAGTCGGAAGCGGTGATGCCAGCGATGACTCGTCTGTGTCTGGCGACGTGTCGTTTGTGTCTGGCAACGTGGTGGACGGTGCCTCAGGCGCTGTGCGTGTGGGCAGCGGTGCTAGCAGTAGAGGCGCCGCTGGTCTCGTGAGCGTTGTGGGTGGTTCCAGCGATGACACTGGTTCCGGAGGTGTCGTGTCCGTGAGTGGAGGTGGATCGTCGACTGGTCTTGCTGGATCTGTGGACGTGGTTGGTGGTTCTTCTTCATCGAGTGCAGCTGGCGGCGCTGTCACTGTATCCGGCGGCTCGTCGTCTAGTGGCGTCGGCGGTGATGTGCATGTATCGAGCGGTGCGTCCGGCAGCGGTGCGGCTGGCAGTAGTGTGTTTGTCCGTAGCGGTTCTGGTGGCAGCCTGCACCTCATGCAGGGCGACAGTACTGATGTCGGCAGCGACGTGGAATTGGTCGGCGGCAGCGTGAATAGTGCGGCTGCGGCGCAGAAGGTGAAGATCGTCGGATCTGCGAACGCGCAGGGAGCTGGAGGCGACGTGTCGATTGATGGCGGGTCGTCTGCGGCGAGCGCGGGAGGGTCTGTGTTGCTGACTAGCGGCGCTGGTTCCGTGAACAGCGGCGGCGTGACGGTGTCGACGAGCGTCATGCCTGGTGGTTCGAGTGGCGGTATCGATGTGCACACAGGCTCTAGTAGTGTGTCTAGCGGATCGGTTCGTATCGGTAGCGGGTCCGGTGAGAGTAGCGCTGGGTCCATCGAGGTGACTGGCGGTTCGTCGACGACAGGCGAGGGCTCCATTGTGAACGTGAGAGGTGGGGCGTCGGAGTTGACGGGCGGTAGCGTGACGATCCTGAGCGGCGACGGTGTGTCGGCGGAGAGTGGGTCAGTGACGCTCGGTTCTGAAGGCGGCGCAAGCACAACCGTGAGTGGTGCAGTGGCTGTATCGAGTGGGTCGGCGGTCACCGGTTCGTCTGGCGCTGTATCGATCGCGTCTGGCGCGTCGTCGGAGCAGTCGAGCGGGTCAGTGAGGGTATTTGGCGGTGAGGCGACTAGTGACGGTGGTCTCGTGAGCATGACGGGCGGCAGCAGCTCGGACGCTAACGGCGGGTCGTTGGCTTTGACCGGTGGTGCTGGTGCAACGGGCGGTGAGGTGACAGTGGCTGGCGGCGAAAGTCCGACGGGCGCTGGTGCATCGCTGGAGTTGCGCAGCGGAGAAGGTCTCAGCAGTAGTGGTGGAGTGCGGCTGCTGAGCTCGGATGGTGTGGTGTCGGGCGACGTGCATATCTCGTCCGGCTCTGCGTCAAGCAACAGTGCATCCGCTGGCGACGTTATCTTGTCGGTGGGTTCATCTAAGGCCGCTGGTGGCGACGTTGAGGTGCGCAGTGGGTCCAGCAGTGAATCCGCGGCGGGTGACGTGTTGTTGACGGGCGGTTCGTCTCTGCTGTCTACGACGCCTTCTGCAGGAGCTGTGGCAGGCGCTGTTCGGTTAACGGGCGGCATTTCTGCCGGGGACAACGTCGGCGGTGAGGTGTCTGTGTCCGGTGGTGCTGGTGTCGTGCAGGGCGGTTCGGTGTCCGTTTTAAGCGGGGGCAGCGATGATGCGTCTGCTATCAGTGGCGATGTGACGCTGGGATCGTCCGCAGGCAGCACGAGCGGGTCTGTGTATGTGGCGAGTGGCACATCATCCGAAGGCGCGTCCGGTGGCGTGACATTGAGCAGTGGCCACTCGAGTGACAGCACGTCCGGATTCGTGCGTGTGGTTGGCGGGGACAGTGCCGCGTCCAGCGGTGGCTCTGTGTCCATGCGCGGCGGCAGCAGTGGCGACTTGTCTGCGGGAGGTTCTGTGACGCTGGAGAGCGGTGCGGGCAGTGCGAACAGCGGAAGCATCACGGTGTCTAGCGCAGCTGCAACGAGCACGAGCTCTAGCGGCGAGGTGACCATTGGTACTGGCGGTGCGGACACCGGTGCGTCGGGTTCACTGTCGGTCGCGTCCGGTGTCAGCGCGAGCGGTCCGAGCGGAGATGTGTTCGTTGCGAGCGGTGCCGTTAGCGACGCAGATGCTGGTGTCGTGGCGATCCGTGGCGGGTCAAGTGGCAGCTCGAGCGCGCGCGGTGGCTCGGTGACCGTGTCGTCCGGCGAGGACGGCGTGGTGAGCTTGTCCAGTGGCGTTCGTCGCAGTTCTCTCGGCGGCGGGATCAGCGTTGATGCCGGTGGTAGCACCGACGACAGTGTGGGTGGCGGCTCGGTGAAGGTTCGCGGCGGCTCTCTGAGTGCGCCATCGGGCGTGGCAGGCGCGGTTGCCTTGTCCGGAGGTGAGGCCTCGACGGGTGCTGCCACTGGTGGCGGCGTTTCTCTGGATGGTGGCACGAGCGCAGCTGGTGTCGGCGGTGATGTGGACATTTTGTCTGGCACGGGGTTGCTTGGCAGTGGCAGCGTGAGCGTCGTGAGCGGTGCTTCTGCAAGTGGCGACGCCTCCAGCGGCTCGACGACAATTAGCAGCGGCTCGTCGGTTGAGGCTGTGTCGGGCGTGGTGACGCTGTCTTCCGGGTCTTCCGATGAAGCTAGCAGTGGCGAGGTGTCTGTTCAGTCTGGCAGCGCGTCAACAGCAGCGGGTCGTGTGTCTGTGTCTGGCGGCGTTAGCAGCCTTTCGACGGGCGGTGCGGTGTCAGTGTCAAGCGGTGGTGGCAGCGTGTCGAGCGGTGTCGTGTCGGTCGGAAGCGGTGATGCCAGCGATGACTCGTCTGTGTCTGGCGACGTGTCGTTTGTGTCTGGCAACGTGGTGGACGGTGCCTCAGGCGCTGTGCGTGTGGGCAGCGGTGCTAGCAGTAGAGGCGCCGCTGGTCTCGTGAGCGTTGTGGGTGGTTCCAGCGATGACACTGGTTCCGGAGGTGTCGTGTCCGTGAGTGGAGGTGGATCGTCGACTGGTCTTGCTGGATCTGTGGACGTGGTTGGTGGTTCTTCTTCATCGAGTGCAGCTGGCGGCGCTGTCACTGTATCCGGCGGCTCGTCGTCTAGTGGCGTCGGCGGTGATGTGCATGTATCGAGCGGTGCGTCCGGCAGCGGTGCGGCTGGCAGTAGTGTGTTTGTCCGTAGCGGTTCTGGTGGCAGCCTGCACCTCATGCAGGGCGACAGTACTGATGTCGGCAGCGACGTGGAATTGGTCGGCGGCAGCGTGGATAGCGCTGCTGCGGCGCAGAAGGTGAAGATCGTCGGATCTGCGAACGCGCAGGGAGCTGGAGGCGACGTGTCGATTGATGGTGGGTCGTCTGCGGCGAGCACGGGAGGGTCTGTGTTGCTGACTAGCGGCGCTGGTTCCGTGAACAGCGGCGGCGTGACGGTGTCGACGAGCGTCATGCCTGGTGGTTCGAGTGGCGATATCGATGTGCACACAGGCTCTAGTAGTGTGTCTAGCGGATCGGTTCGTATCGGTAGCGGATCCGGTGAGAGTAGCGCTGGTTCCATCGAGGTGACTGGCGGTTCGTCGACGACGGGCGAGGGCTCCATTGTGAACGTGAGAGGTGGGGCGTCGGAGTTGACGGGCGGTAGCGTGACGATCCTGAGCGGCGACGGTGTGTCGGCGGAGAGTGGGTCAGTGACGCTCGGTTCTGAAGGCGGCGCAAGCACAACCGTGAGTGGTGCAGTGACTGTATCGAGTGGGTCGGCGGTCACCGGTTCGTCTGGCGCTGTATCGATCGCGTCTGGCGCGTCGTCGGAGCAGTCGAGCGGGTCAGTGAGCGTGTTTGGCGGTGAGGCGACTGGTGACGGTGGTCTCGTGAGCATGACGGGCGGTAGCAGCTCGGACGCTAATGGTGGGTCGTTGGCTTTGACCGGTGGTGCTGGTGCAACGGGCGGTGAGGTGACAGTGGCTGGCGGCGAAAGTCCGACGGGCGCTGGTGCATCGCTGGAGTTGCGCAGCGGAGAAGGTCTCAGCAGTAGTGGTGGAGTGCGGCTGCTGAGCTCGGATGGTGTGGTGTCGGGCGACGTGCATATCTCGTCCGGCTCTGCGTCAAGCAACAGTGCATCCGCTGGCGACGTTATCTTGTCGGTGGGTTCATCTAAGGCCGCTGGTGGCGACGTTGAGGTGCGCAGTGGGTCCAGCAGTGAATCCGCGGCGGGTGACGTGTTGTTGACGGGCGGTTCGTCTCTGCTGTCTACGACGCCTTCTGCAGGAGCTGTGGCAGGCGCTGTTCGGTTAACGGGCGGCATTTCTGCCGGGGACAACGTCGGCGGTGAGGTGTCTGTGTCCGGTGGTGCTGGTGTCGTGCAGGGCGGTTCGGTGTCCGTTTTAAGCGGGGGCAGCGATGATGCGTCTGCTATCAGTGGCGATGTGACGCTGGGATCGTCCGCAGGCAGCACGAGCGGGTCTGTGTATGTGGCGAGTGGCACATCATCCGAAGGCGCGTCCGGTGGCGTGACATTGAGCAGTGGCCACTCGAGTGACAGCACGTCCGGATTCGTGCGTGTGGTTGGCGGGGACAGTGCCGCGTCCAGCGGTGGCTCTGTGTCCATGCGCGGCGGCAGCAGTGGCGACTTGTCTGCGGGAGGTTCTGTGACGCTGGAGAGCGGTGCGGGCAGTGCGAACAGCGGAAGCATCACGGTGTCTAGCGCAGCTGCAACGAGCACGAGCTCTAGCGGCGAGGTGACCATTGGTACTGGCGGTGCGGACACCGGTGCGTCGGGTTCACTGTCGGTCGCGTCCGGTGTCAGCGCGAGCGGTCCGAGCGGAGATGTGTTCGTTGCGAGCGGTGCCGTTAGCGACGCAGATGCTGGTGTCGTGGCGATCCGTGGCGGGTCAAGTGGCAGCTCGAGCGCGCGCGGTGGCTCGGTGACCGTGTCGTCCGGCGAGGACGGCGTGGTGAGCTTGTCCAGTGGCGTTCGTCGCAGTTCTCTCGGCGGCGGGATCAGCGTTGATGCCGGTGGTAGCACCGACGACAGTGTGGGTGGCGGCTCGGTGAAGGTTCGCGGCGGCTCTCTGAGTGCGCCATCGGGCGTGGCAGGCGCGGTTGCCTTGTCCGGAGGTGAGGTCTCGACGGGTGCTGCCACTGGTGGCGGCGTTTCTCTGGATGGTGGCACGAGCGCAGCTGGTGTCGGCGGTGATGTGGACATTTTGTCTGGCACGGGGTTGCTTGGCAGTGGCAGCGTGAGCGTCGTGAGCGGTGCTTCTGCAAGTGGCGACGCCTCCAGCGGCTCGACGACAATTAGCAGCGGCTCGTCGGTTGAGGCTGTGTCGGGCGTGGCGACGCTGTCTTCCGGGTCTTCCGATGAAGCTAGCAGTGGCGAGGTGTCTGTTCAGTCTGGCAGCGCGTCAACAGCAGCGGGTCGTGTGTCTGTGTCTGGCGGCGTTAGCAGCCTTTCGACGGGCGGTGCGGTGTCGGTGTCAAGCGGTGGTGGCAGCGTGTCGAGCGGTGTCGTGTCAGTCGGAAGCGGTGATGCCAGCGATGACTCGTCTGTGTCTGGCGACGTGTCGTTTGTGTCTGGCAACGTGGTGGACGGTGCCTCAGGCGCTGTGCGTGTGGGCAGCGGTGCTAGCAGTAGAGGCGCCGCTGGTCTCGTGAGCGTTGTGGGTGGTTCCAGCGATGACACTGGTTCCGGAGGTGTCGTGTCCGTGAGTGGAGGTGGATCGTCGACTGGTCTTGCTGGATCTGTGGACGTGGTTGGTGGTTCTTCTTCATCGAGTGCAGCTGGCGGCGCTGTCACTGTATCCGGCGGCTCGTCGTCTAGTGGCGTCGGCGGTGATGTGCATGTATCGAGCGGTGCGTCCGGCAGCGGTGCGGCTGGCAGTAGTGTGTTTGTCCGTAGCGGTTCTGGTGGCAGCCTGCACCTCATGCAGGGCGACAGTACTGATGTCGGCAGCGACGTGGAATTGGTCGGCGGCAGCGTGGATAGCGCTGCTGCGGCGCAGAAGGTGAAGATCGTCGGATCTGCGAACGCGCAGGGAGCTGGAGGCGACGTGTCGATTGATGGCGGGTCGTCTGCGGCGAGCACGGGAGGGTCTGTGTTGCTGACTAGCGGCGCTGGTTCCGTGAACAGCGGCGGCGTGACGGTGTCGACGAGCGTCATGCCTGGTGGTTCGAGTGGCGATATCGATGTGCACACAGGCTCTAGTAGTGTGTCTAGCGGATCGGTTCGTATCGGTAGCGGATCCGGTGAGAGTAGCGCTGGTTCCATCGAGGTGACTGGCGGTTCGTCGACGACGGGCGAGGGCTCCATTGTGAACGTGAGAGGTGGGGCGTCGGAGTTGACGGGCGGTAGCGTGACGATCCTGAGCGGCGACGGTGTGTCGGCGGAGAGTGGGTCAGTGACGCTCGGTTCTGAAGGCGGCGCAAGCACAACCGTGAGTGGTGCAGTGACTGTATCGAGTGGGTCGGCGGTCACCGGTTCGTCTGGCGCTGTATCGATCGCGTCTGGCGCGTCGTCGGAGCAGTCGAGCGGGTCAGTGAGCGTGTTTGGCGGTGAGGCGACTGGTGACGGTGGTCTCGTGAGCATGACGGGCGGTAGCAGCTCGGACGCTAATGGTGGGTCGTTGGCTTTGACCGGTGGTGCTGGTGCAACGGGCGGTGAGGTGACAGTGGCTGGCGGCGAAAGTCCGACGGGCGCTGGTGCATCGCTGGAGTTGCGCAGCGGAGAAGGTCTCAGCAGTAGTGGTGGAGTGCGGCTGCTGAGCTCGGATGGTGTGGTGTCGGGCGACGTGCATATCTCGTCCGGCTCTGCGTCAAGCAACAGTGGATCCGCTGGCGACGTTATCTTGTCGGTGGGTTCATCTAAGGCCGCTGGTGGCGACGTTGAGGTGCGCAGTGGGTCCAGCAGTGAATCCGCGGCGGGTGACGTGTTGTTGACGGGCGGTTCGTCTCTGCTGTCTACGACGCCTTCTGCAGGAGCTGTGGCAGGCGCTGTTCGGTTAACGGGCGGCATTTCTGCCGGGGACAACGTCGGCGGTGAGGTGTCTGTGTCCGGTGGTGCTGGTGTCGTGCAGGGCGGGTCGGTGTCTGTTTTAAGCGGGGGCAGCGATGATGCGTCCGCTATCAGTGGCGATGTGACGCTGGGATCGTCCGCAGGCAGCACGAGCGGGTCTGTGTATGTGGCGAGTGGCACATCATCCGAAGGCGCGTCCGGTGGCGTGACATTGAGCAGTGGCCACTCGAGTGACAGCACGTCCGGATTCGTGCGTGTGGTTGGCGGGGACAGTGCCGCGTCCAGTGGTGGCTCTGTGTCCATGCGCGGCGGCAGCAGTGGCGACTTGTCTGCGGGAGGTTCTGTGACGCTGGAGAGCGGTGCGGGCAGTGCGAACAGCGGAAGCATCACGGTGTCTAGCGCAGCTGCAACGAGCACGAGCTCTAGCGGCGAGGTGACCATTGGTACTGGCGGTGCGGACACCGGTGCGTCGGGTTCACTGTCGGTCGCGTCCGGTGTCAGCGCGAGCGGTCCGAGCGGAGATGTGTTCGTTGCGAGCGGTGCCGTTAGCGACGCAGATGCTGGTGTCGTGGCGATCCGTGGCGGGTCAAGTGGCAGCTCGAGCGCGCGCGGTGGCTCGGTGACCGTGTCGTCCGGCGAGGACGGCGTGGTGAGCTTGTCCAGTGGCGTTCGTCGCAGTTCTCTCGGCGGCGGGATCAGCGTTGATGCCGGTGGTAGCACCGACGACAGTGTGGGTGGCGGCTCGGTGAAGGTTCGCGGCGGCTCTCTGAGTGCGCCATCGGGCGTGGCAGGCGCGGTTGCCTTGTCCGGAGGTGAGGTCTCGACGGGTGCTGCCACTGGTGGCGGCGTTTCTCTGGATGGTGGCACGAGCGCAGCTGGTGTCGGCGGTGATGTGGACATTTTGTCTGGCACGGGGTTGCTTGGCAGTGGCAGCGTGAGCATCGTGAGCGGTGCTTCTGCAAGTGGCGACGCCTCCAGCGGCTCGACGACAATTAGCAGCGGCTCGTCGGTTGAGGCTGTGTCGGGCGTGGTGACGCTGTCTTCCGGGTCTTCCGATGAAGCTAGCAGTGGCGATGTGTCTGTTCAGTCTGGCAGCGCGTCAACAGCAGCGGGTCGTGTGTCTGTGTCTGGCGGCGTTAGCAGCCTTTCGACGGGCGGTGCGGTGTCAGTGTCGAGCGGTGGTGGCAGCGTGTCGAGCGGTGTCGTGTCAGTCGGAAGCGGTGATGCCAGCGATGACTCGTCTGTGTCTGGCGACGTGTCGTTTGTGTCTGGCAACGTGGTGGACGGTGCCTCAGGCGCTGTGCGTGTGGGCAGCGGTGCTAGCAGTAGAGGCGCCGCTGGTCTCGTGAGCGTTGTGGGTGGTTCCAGCGATGACACTGGTTCCGGAGGTGTCGTGTCCGTGAGTGGAGGTGGATCGTCGACTGGTCTTGCTGGATCTGTGGACGTGGTTGGTGGTTCTTCTTCATCGAGTGCAGCTGGCGGCGCTGTCACTGTATCCGGCGGCTCGTCGTCTAGTGGTGTCGGCGGTGATGTGCATGTATCGAGCGGTGCGTCCGGCAGCGGTGCGGCTGGCAGTAGTGTGTTTGTCCGTAGCGGTTCTGGTGGCAGCCTGCACCTCATGCAGGGCGACAGTACTGATGTCGGCAGCGACGTGGAATTGGTCGGCGGCAGCGTGGATAGCGCTGCTGCGGCGCAGAAGGTGAAGATCGTCGGATCTGCGAACGCGCAGGGAGCTGGAGGCGACGTGTCGATTGATGGCGGGTCGTCTGCGGCGAGCGCGGGAGGGTCTGTGTTGCTGACTAGCGGCGCTGGTTCCGTGAACAGCGGCGGCGTGACGGTGTCGACGAGCGTCATGCCTGGTGGTTCGAGTGGCGATATCGATGTGCACACAGGCTCTAGTAGTGTGTCTAGCGGATCGGTTCGTATCGGTAGCGGATCCGGTGAGAGTAGCGCTGGTTCCATCGAGGTGACTGGCGGTTCGTCGACGACGGGCGAGGGCTCCATTGTGAACGTGAGAGGTGGGGCGTCGGAGTTGACGGGCGGTAGCGTGACGATCCTGAGCGGCGACGGTGTGTCGGCGGAGAGTGGGTCAGTGACGCTCGGTTCTGAAGGCGGCGCAAGCACAACCGTGAGTGGTGCAGTGACTGTATCGAGTGGGTCGGCGGTCACCGGTTCGTCTGGCGCTGTATCGATCGCGTCTGGCGCGTCGTCGGAGCAGTCGAGCGGGTCAGTGAGCGTGTTTGGCGGTGAGGCGACTGGTGACGGTGGTCTCGTGAGCATGACGGGCGGTAGCAGCTCGGACGCTAATGGTGGGTCGTTGGCTTTGACCGGTGGTGCTGGTGCAACGGGCGGTGAGGTGACAGTGGCTGGCGGCGAAAGTCCGACGGGCGCTGGTGCATCGCTGGAGTTGCGCAGCGGAGAAGGTCTCAGCAGTAGTGGTGGAGTGCGGCTGCTGAGCTCGGATGGTGTGGTGTCGGGCGACGTGCATATCTCGTCCGGCTCTGCGTCAAGCAACAGTGGATCCGCTGGCGACGTTATCTTGTCGGTGGGTTCATCTAAGGCCGCTGGCGGCGACGTTGAGGTGCGCAGTGGGTCCAGCAGTGAATCCGCGGCGGGTGACGTGTTGTTGACGGGCGGTTCGTCTCTGCTGTCTACGACGCCTTCTGCAGGAGCTGTGGCAGGCGCTGTTCGGTTAACGGGCGGCATTTCTGCCGGGGACAACGTCGGCGGTGAGGTGTCTGTGTCCGGTGGTGCTGGTGTCGTGCAGGGCGGGTCGGTGTCCGTCTTCAGTGGGGGCAGCGATGATGCGTCTGCTATCAGTGGCGATGTGACGCTGGGTTCGTCCGCAGGCAGCACGAGCGGGTCTGTGTATGTGGCGAGTGGCGCTTCATCTGAAGGCGCGTCCGGTGGCGTGACATTGAGCAGTGGCCACTCGAGTGACAGTACGTCCGGATCCGTGCGTGTGGTTGGCGGGGACAGTGCCGCGTCCAGTGGTGGCTCTGTGTCCATGCGCGGCGGCAGCAGTGGCGACTTGTCTGCGGGAGGTTCTGTGACGCTGGAGAGCGGTGCGGGCAGTGCGAACAGCGGAAGCATCACGGTGTCTAGCGCAGCTGCAACGAGCACGAGCTCTAGCGGCGAGGTGACCATTGGTACTGGCGGTGCGGACACCGGTGCGTCGGGTTCACTGTCGGTCGCGTCCGGTGTCAGCGCGAGCGGTCCGAGCGGAGATGTGTTCGTTGCGAGCGGTGCCGTTAGCGACGCAGATGCTGGTGTCGTGGCGATCCGTGGCGGGTCAAGTGGCAGCTCGAGCGCGCGCGGTGGCTCGGTGACCGTGTCGTCCGGCGAGGACGGCGTGGTGATCTTGTCCAGTGGCGTTCGTCGCAGTTCTCTCGGCGGCGGGATCAGCGTTGATGCCGGTGGTAGCACCGACGACAGTGTGGGTGGCGGCTCGGTGAAGGTTCGCGGCGGCTCTCTGAGTGCGCCATCGGGCGTGGCAGGCGCGGTTGCCTTGTCCGGAGGTGAGGTCTCGACGGGTGCTGCCACTGGTGGCGGCGTTTCTCTGGATGGTGGCACGAGCGCAGCTGGTGTCGGCGGTGATGTGGACATTTTGTCTGGCACGGGGTTGCTTGGCAGTGGCAGCGTGAGCGTCGTGAGCGGTGCTTCTGCAAGTGGCGACGCCTCCAGCGGCTCGACGACAATTAGCAGCGGCTCGTCGGTTGAGGCTGTGTCGGGCGTGGTGACGCTGTCTTCCGGGTCTTCCGATGAAGCTAGCAGTGGCGAGGTGTCTGTTCAGTCTGGCAGCGCGTCAACAGCAGCGGGTCGTGTGTCTGTGTCTGGCGGCGTTAGCAGCCTTTCGACGGGCGGTGCGGTGTCAGTGTCGAGCGGTGGTGGCAGCGTGTCGAGCGGTGTCGTGTCGGTCGGAAGCGGTGATGCCAGCGATGACTCGTCTGTGTCTGGCGACGTGTCGTTTGTGTCTGGCAACGTGGTGGACGGTGCCTCAGGCGCTGTGCGTGTGGGCAGCGGTGCTAGCAGTAGAGGCGCCGCTGGTCTCGTGAGCGTTGTGGGTGGTTCCAGCGATGCCACTGGTTCCGGAGGTGTCGTGTCCGTGAGTGGAGGTGGATCGTCGACTGGTCTTGCTGGATCTGTGGACGTGGTTGGTGGTTCTTCTTCATCGAGTGCAGCTGGCGGCGCTGTCACTGTATCCGGCGGCTCGTCGTCTAGTGGTGTCGGCGGTAATGTGCATGTATCGAGCGGTGCGTCCGGCAGCGGTGCGGCTGGCAGTAGTGTGTTTGTCCGTAGCGGTTCTGGTGGCAGCCTGCACCTCATGCAGGGCGACAGTACTGATGTCGGCAGCGACGTGGAATTGGTCGGCGGCAGCGTGGATAGCGCTGCTGCGGCGCAGAAGGTGAAGATCGTCGGATCTGCGAACGCGCAGGGAGCTGGAGGCGACGTGTCGATTGATGGCGGGTCGTCTGCGGCGAGCGCGGGAGGGTCTGTGTTGCTGACTAGCGGCGCTGGTTCCGTGAACAGCGGCGGCGTGACGGTGTCGACGAGCGTCATGCCTGGTGGTTCGAGTGGCGATATCGATGTGCACACAGGCTCTAGTAGTGTGTCTAGCGGATCGGTTCGTATCGGTAGCGGATCCGGTGAGAGTAGCGCTGGTTCCATCGAGGTGACTGGCGGTTCGTCGACGACGGGCGAGGGCTCCATTGTGAACGTGAGAGGTGGGGCGTCGGAGTTGACGGGCGGTAGCGTGACGATCCTGAGCGGCGACGGTGTGTCGGCGGAGAGTGGGTCAGTGACGCTCGGTTCTGAAGGCGGCGCAAGCACAACCGTGAGTGGTGCAGTGACTGTATCGAGTGGGTCGGCGGTCACCGGTTCGTCTGGCGCTGTATCGATCGCGTCTGGCGCGTCGTCGGAGCAGTCGAGCGGGTCAGTGAGCGTGTTTGGCGGTGAGGCGACTGGTGACGGTGGTCTCGTGAGCATGACGGGCGGCAGCAGCTCGGACGCTAATGGCGGGTCGTTGGCTTTGACCGGTGGTGCTGGTGCAACGGGCGGTGAGGTGACAGTGGCTGGCGGCGAAAGTCCGACGGGCGCTGGTGCATCGCTGGAGTTGCGCAGCGGAGAAGGTCTCAGCAGTAGTGGTGGAGTGCGGCTGCTGAGCTCGGATGGTGTGGTGTCGGGCGACGTGCATATCTCGTCCGGCTCTGCGTCAAGCAACAGTGGATCCGCTGGCGACGTTATCTTGTCGGTGGGTTCATCTAAGGCCGCTGGCGGCGACGTTGAGGTGCGCAGTGGGTCCAGCAGTGAATCCGCGGCGGGTGACGTGTTGTTGACGGGCGGTTCGTCTCTGCTGTCTACGACGCCTTCTGCAGGAGCTGTGGCAGGCGCTGTTCGGTTAACGGGCGGCATTTCTGCCGGGGACAACGTCGGCGGTGAGGTGTCTGTGTCCGGTGGTGCTGGTGTCGTGCAGGGCGGGTCGGTGTCCGTCTTCAGTGGGGGCAGCGATGATGCGTCTGCTATCAGTGGCGATGTGACGCTGGGTTCGTCCGCAGGCAGCACGAGCGGGTCTGTGTATGTGGCGAGTGGCGCTTCATCTGAAGGCGCGTCCGGTGGCGTGACATTGAGCAGTGGCCACTCGAGTGACAGTACGTCCGGATCCGTGCGTGTGGTTGGCGGGGACAGTGCCGCGTCCAGTGGTGGCTCTGTGTCCATGCGCGGCGGCAGCAGTGGCGACTTGTCTGCGGGAGGTTCTGTGACGCTGGAGAGCGGTGCGGGCAGTGCGAACAGCGGAAGCATCACGGTGTCTAGCGCAGCTGTAACGAGCACGAGCTCTAGCGGCGAGGTGACCATTGGTACTGGCGGTGCGGACACCGGTGCGTCGGGTTCACTGTCGGTCGCGTCCGGTGTCAGCGCGAGCGGTCCGAGCGGAGATGTGTTCGTTGCGAGCGGTGCCGTTAGCGACGCAGATGCTGGTGTCGTGGCGATCCGTGGCGGGTCAAGTGGCAGCTCGAGCGCGCGCGGTGGCTCGGTGACCGTGTCGTCCGGCGAGGACGGCGTGGTGATCTTGTCCAGTGGCGTTCGTCGCAGTTCTCTCGGCGGCGGGATCAGCGTTGATGCCGGTGGTAGCACCGACGACAGTGTGGGTGGCGGCTCGGTGAAGGTTCGCGGCGGCTCTCTGAGTGCGCCATCGGGCGTGGCAGGCGCGGTTGCCTTGTCCGGAGGTGAGGTCTCGACGGGTGCTGCCACTGGTGGCGGCGTTTCTCTGGATGGTGGCACGAGCGCAGCTGGTGTCGGCGGTGATGTGGACATTTTGTCTGGCACGGGGTTGCTTGGCAGTGGCAGCGTGAGCATCGTGAGCGGTGCTTCTGCAAGTGGCGACGCCTCCAGCGGCTCGACGACAATTAGCAGCGGCTCGTCGGTTGAGGCTGTGTCGGGCGTGGCGACGCTGTCTTCCGGGTCTTCCGATGAAGCTAGCAGTGGCGAGGTGTCTGTTCAGTCTGGCAGCGCGTCAACAGCAGCGGGTCGTGTGTCTGTGTCTGGCGGCGTTAGTAGCCTTTCGACGGGCGGTGCGGTGTCGGTGTCAAGCGGTGGTGGCAGCGTGTCGAGCGGTGTCGTGTCAGTCGGAAGCGGTGATGCCAGCGATGACTCGTCTGTGTCTGGCGACGTGTCGTTTGTGTCTGGCAACGTGGTGGACGGTGCCTCAGGCGCTGTGCGTGTGGGCAGCGGTGCTAGCAGTAGAGGCGCCGCTGGACTCGTGAGCGTTGTGGGTGGTTCCAGCGATGCCACTGGTTCCGGAGGTGTCGTGTCCGTGAGTGGAGGTGGATCGTCGACTGGTCTTGCTGGATCTGTGGACGTGGTTGGTGGTTCTTCTTCATCGAGTGCAGCTGGCGGCGCTGTCACTGTATCCGGCGGCTCGTCGTCTAGTGGTGTCGGCGGTGATGTGCATGTATCGAGCGGTGCGTCCGGCAGCGGTGCGGCTGGCAGTAGTGTGTTTGTCCGTAGCGGTTCTGGTGGCAGCCTGCACCTCATGCAGGGCGACAGTACTGATGTCGGCAGCGACGTGGAATTGGTCGGCGGCAGCGTGGATAGCGCTGCTGCGGCGCAGAAGGTGAAGATCGTCGGATCTGCGAACGCGCAGGGAGCTGGAGGCGACGTGTCGATTGATGGCGGGTCGTCTGCGGCGAGCGCGGGAGGGTCTGTGTTGCTGACTAGCGGCGCTGGTTCCGTGAACAGCGGCGGCGTGACGGTGTCGACGAGCGTCATGCCTGGTGGTTCGAGTGGCGATATCGATGTGCACACAGGCTCTAGTAGTGTGTCTAGCGGATCGGTTCGTATCGGTAGCGGATCCGGTGAGAGTAGCGCTGGTTCCATCGAGGTGACTGGCGGTTCGTCGACGACGGGCGAGGGCTCCATTGTGAACGTGAGAGGTGGGGCGTCGGAGTTGACGGGCGGTAGCGTGACGATCCTGAGCGGCGACGGTGTGTCGGCGGAGAGTGGGTCAGTGACGCTCGGTTCTGAAGGCGGCGCAAGCACAACCGTGAGTGGTGCAGTGACTGTATCGAGTGGGTCGGCGGTCACCGGTTCGTCTGGCGCTGTATCGATCGCGTCTGGCGCGTCGTCGGAGCAGTCGAGCGGGTCAGTGAGCGTGTTTGGCGGTGAGGCGACTGGTGACGGAGGTCTCGTGAGCATGACGGGCGGTAGCAGCTCGGACGCTAATGGCGGGTCGTTGGCTTTGGCCGGTGGTGCTGGTGCAACGGGCGGTGAGGTGACAGTGGCTGGCGGCGAAAGTCCGACGGGCGCTGGTGCATCGCTGGAGTTGCGCAGCGGAGAAGGTCTCAGCAGTAGTGGTGGAGTGCGGCTGCTGAGCTCGGATGGTGTGGTGTCGGGCGACGTGCATATCTCGTCCGGCTCTGCGTCAAGCAACAGTGGATCCGCTGGCGACGTTATCTTGTCGGTGGGTTCATCTAAGGCTGCTGGCGGCGACGTTGAGGTGCACAGTGGGTCCAGCAGTGAATCCGCGGCGGGTGACGTGTTGTTGACGGGCGGTTCGTCTCTGCTGTCTACGACGCCTTCTGCAGGAGCCGTGGCAGGCGCTGTTCGGTTAACGGGCGGCATTTCTGCCGGGGACAACGTCGGCGGTGAGGTGTCTGTGTCCGGTGGTGCTGGTGTCGTGCAGGGCGGGTCGGTGTCCGTCTTCAGTGGGGGCAGCGATGATGCGTCTGCTATCAGTGGCGATGTGACGCTGGGTTCGTCCGCAGGCAGCACGAGCGGGTCTGTGTATGTGGCGAGTGGCGCTTCATCTGAAGGCGCGTCCGGTGGCGTGACATTGAGCAGTGGCCACTCGAGTGACAGTACGTCCGGATCCGTGCGTGTGGTTGGCGGGGACAGTGCCGCGTCCAGTGGTGGCTCTGTGTCCATGCGCGGCGGCAGCAGTGGCGACTTGTCTGCGGGAGGTTCTGTGACGCTGGAGAGCGGTGCGGGCAGTGCGAACAGCGGAAGCATCACGGTGTCTAGCGCAGCTGCAACGAGCACGAGCTCTAGCGGCGAGGTGACCATTGGTACTGGCGGTGCGGACACCGGTGCGTCGGGTTCACTGTCGGTCGCGTCCGGTGTCAGCGCGAGCGGTCCGAGCGGAGATGTGTTCGTTGCGAGCGGTGCCGTTAGCGACGCAGATGCTGGTGTCGTGGCGATCCGTGGCGGGTCAAGTGGCAGCTCGAGCGCGCGCGGTGGCTCGGTGACCGTGTCGTCCGGCGAGGACGGCGTGGTGATCTTGTCCAGTGGCGTTCGTCGCAGTTCTCTCGGCGGTGGGATCAGCGTTGATGCCGGTGGTAGCACCGACGACAGTGTGGGTGGCGGCTCGGTGAAGGTTCGCGGCGGCTCTCTGAGTGCGCCATCGGGCGTGGCAGGCGCGGTTTCCTTGTCCGGAGGTGAGGTCTCGACGGGTGCTGCCACTGGTGGCGGCGTTTCTCTGGATGGTGGCACGAGCGCAGCTGGTGTCGGCGGTGATGTGGACATTTTGTCTGGCACGGGGTTGCTTGGCAGTGGCAGCGTGAGCATCGTGAGCGGTGCTTCTGCAAGTGGCGACGCCTCCAGCGGCTCGACGACAATTAGCAGCGGCTCGTCGGTTGAGGCTGTGTCGGGCGTGGCGACGCTGTCTTCCGGGTCTTCCGATGAAGCTAGCAGTGGCGAGGTGTCTGTTCAGTCTGGCAGCGCGTCAACAGCAGCGGGTCGTGTGTCTGTGTCTGGCGGCGTTAGTAGCCTTTCGACGGGCGGTGCGGTGTCAGTGTCGAGCGGTGGTGGCAGCGTGTCGAGCGGTGTCGTGTCGGTCGGAAGCGGTGATGCCAGCGATGACTCGTCTGTGTCTGGCGACGTGTCGTTTGTGTCTGGCAACGTGGTGGACGGTGCCTCAGGCGCTGTGCGTGTGGGCAGCGGTGCTAGCAGTAGAGGCGCCGTTGGTCTCGTGAGCGTTGTGGGTGGTTCCAGCGATGCCACTGGTTCCGGAGGTGTCGTGTCCGTGAGTGGAGGTGGATCGTCGACTGGTCTTGCTGGATCTGTGGACGTGGTTGGTGGTTCTTCTTCATCGAGTGCAGCTGGCGGCGCTGTCACTGTATCCGGCGGCTCGTCGTCTAGTGGTGTCGGCGGTGATGTGCATGTATCGAGCGGTGCGTCCGGCAGCGGTGCGGCTGGCAGTAGTGTGTTTGTCCGTAGCGGTTCTGGTGGCAGCCTGCACCTCATGCAGGGCGACAGTACTGATGTCGGCAGCGACGTGGAATTGGTCGGCGGCAGCGTGGATAGCGCTGCTGCGGCGCAGAAGGTGAAGATCGTCGGATCTGCGAACGCGCAGGGAGCTGGAGGCGACGTGTCGATTGATGGCGGGTCGTCTGCGGCGAGCGCGGGAGGGTCTGTGTTGCTGACTAGCGGCGCTGGTTCCGTGAACAGCGGCGGCGTGACGGTGTCGACGAGCGTCATGCCTGGTGGTTCGAGTGGCGATATCGATGTGCACACAGGCTCTAGTAGTGTGTCTAGCGGATCGGTTCGTATCGGTAGCGGATCCGGTGAGAGTAGCGCTGGTTCCATCGAGGTGACTGGCGGTTCGTCGACGACGGGCGAGGGCTCCATTGTGAACGTGAGAGGTGGGGCGTCGGAGTTGACGGGCGGTAGCGTGACGATCCTGAGCGGCGACGGTGTGTCGGCGGAGAGTGGGTCAGTGACGCTCGGTTCTGAAGGCGGCGCAAGCACAACCGTGAGTGGTGCAGTGACTGTATCGAGTGGGTCGGCGGTCACCGGTTCGTCTGGCGCTGTATCGATCGCGTCTGGCGCGTCGTCGGAGCAGTCGAGCGGGTCAGTGAGCGTGTTTGGCGGTGAGGCGACTGGTGACGGAGGTCTCGTGAGCATGACGGGCGGTAGCAGCTCGGACGCTAATGGCGGGTCGTTGGCTTTGGCCGGTGGTGCTGGTGCAACGGGCGGTGAGGTGACAGTGGCTGGCGGCGAAAGTCCGACGGGCGCTGGTGCATCGCTGGAGTTGCGCAGCGGAGAAGGTCTCAGCAGTAGTGGTGGAGTGCGGCTGCTGAGCTCGGATGGTGTGGTGTCGGGCGACGTGCATATCTCGTCCGGCTCTGCGTCAAGCAACAGTGGATCCGCTGGCGACGTTATCTTGTCGGTGGGTTCATCTAAGGCTGCTGGCGGCGACGTTGAGGTGCACAGTGGGTCCAGCAGTGAATCCGCGGCGGGTGACGTGTTGTTGACGGGCGGTTCGTCTCTGCTGTCTACGACGCCTTCTGCAGGAGCCGTGGCAGGCGCTGTTCGGTTAACGGGCGGCATTTCTGCCGGGGACAACGTCGGCGGTGAGGTGTCTGTGTCCGGTGGTGCTGGTGTCGTGCAGGGCGGGTCGGTGTCCGTTTTAAGCGGGGGCAGCGATGATGCGTCTGCTATCAGTGGCGATGTGACGCTGGGATCGTCCGCAGGCAGCACGAGCGGGTCTGTGTATGTGGCGAGTGGCGCTTCATCTGAAGGCGCGTCCGGTGGCGTGACATTGAGCAGTGGCCACTCGAGTGACAGCACGTCCGGATTCGTGCGTGTGGTTGGCGGGGACAGTGCCGCGTCCAGTGGTGGCTCTGTGTCCATGCGCGGCGGCAGCAGTGGTGACTTGTCTGCGGGAGGTTCTGTGACGCTGGAGAGCGGTGCGGGCAGTGCGAACAGCGGAAGCATCACGGTGTCTAGCGCAGCTGCAACGAGCACGAGCTCTAGCGGCGAGGTGACCATTGGTACTGGCGGTGCGGACACCGGTGCGTCGGGTTCACTGTCGGTCGCGTCCGGTGTCAGCGCGAGCGGTCCGAGCGGAGATGTGTTCGTTGCGAGCGGTGCCGTTAGCGACGCAGATGCTGGTGTCGTGGCGATCCGTGGCGGGTCAAGTGGCAGCTCGAGCGCGCGCGGTGGCTCGGTGACCGTGTCGTCCGGCGAGGACGGCGTGGTGATCTTGTCCAGTGGCGTTCGTCGCAGTTCTCTCGGCGGCGGGATCAGCGTTGATGCCGGTGGTAGCACCGACGACAGTGTGGGTGGCGGCTCGGTGAAGGTTCGCGGCGGCTCTCTGAGTGCGCCATCGGGCGTGGCAGGCGCGGTTGCCTTGTCCGGAGGTGAGGTCTCGACGGGTGCTGCCACTGGTGGCGGCGTTTCTCTGGATGGTGGCACGAGCGCAGCTGGTGTCGGCGGTGATGTGGACATTTTATCTGGCACGGGGTTGCTTGGCAGTGGCAGCGTGAGCATCGTGAGCGGTGCTTCTGCAAGTGGCGACGCCTCCAGCGGCTCGACGACAATTAGCAGCGGCTCGTCGGTTGAGGCTGTGTCGGGCGTGGTGACGCTGTCTTCCGGGTCTTCCGATGAAGCTAGCAGTGGCGAGGTGTCTGTTCAGTCTGGCAGCGCGTCAACAGCAGCGGGTCGTGTGTCTGTGTCTGGCGGCGTTAGTAGCCTTTCGACGGGCGGTGCGGTGTCGGTGTCAAGCGGTGGTGGCAGCGTGTCGAGCGGTGTCGTGTCAGTCGGAAGCGGTGATGCCAGCGATGACTCGTCTGTGTCTGGCGACGTGTCGTTTGTGTCTGGCAACGTGGTGGACGGTGCCTCAGGCGCTGTGCGTGTGGGCAGCGGTGCTAGCAGTAGAGGCGCCGTTGGTCTCGTGAGCGTTGTGGGTGGTTCCAGCGATGCCACTGGTTCCGGAGGTGTCGTGTCCGTGAGTGGAGGTGGATCGTCGACTGGTCTTGCTGGATCTGTGGACGTGGTTGGTGGTTCTTCTTCATCGAGTGCAGCTGGCGGCGCTGTCACTGTATCCGGCGGCTCGTCGTCTAGTGGCGTCGGCGGTGATGTTATCATGGAAAGTGGTCAGTCAAGTTCTGGCGCTCCTGGAAATCTACAGCTAAAAGCTTATTCCAGTTCAGATGGTTCTAGTACCGGAGAGGTTACAGTGTCCGCTGGGAGTGGAGCCAGTGGTGGATCAATTGCATTAATTTCTGGTGCCCGGAAGGGATCGATTGATGTTGGAAGTGACGGGCATGTCTCTGTGGCAAGTGATGGATCGGATGTGTCACTCGATGGTAGGTTTATTAAACAGTCATCCACAGAAGAAGCTCTATTTGAAAACCCAGGCTCCGGTACGGCTGATGGTATTGTGTTCCGTGTTCGAAAAGACATGGTTGTTGGCACGGTGCCAGCTCAATTCCCACAAGTTATATCTCCTTCAGATCGACGCATCAAGACTGACATTGAAGACGTGGACGAGGACGATATTCTTCAGCGGTTACAGTCTCTTGAAATCAAGCAATATCGATACACTGATGAATGGAGACGAATCCGTGGGATCGAAGATTCAGTTGTAAGAGGCGTTATTGCCCAGCAAGCCCACGAAACGTTCCCCGAGTACGTGAGCGTCGGGGACTTCCACCTGAACGAGAGCGATTTTAGCCTGATGAACTTCCACCAAATCGACAAGCAGAAGGTTATTCTTGACCTTGTTGCTGCAATCCATGCTCAACATCGCCGCTTCCATGTTTCGGCTAACTTGCCTGAAAAGAGCGGCGATATCATCGTATCTAGCGCGGATTCGGAGGTTTTTGCAACTAGAAATGGTATGGCGTCAACTGGTTCTGTATCGATCGAGACAGGAGCATCGGAATCAAGCTCGTCTGGAAGTGTTCAAATTGTTTCGGGGGATGCGCCAAATGGTCAAGCCGGAAATATTGTCGTTGGTGTTGGAGATAGCAGTGACCACGGTGGCAGTATCTCCCTTGAAGGAGGAACATCTTCTGGGAAAAATAGTGTCGGTGGATCCATAGCTATTTCGTCTGGTGGTAGTGTTGACGGGAACACAGGCAGTGTAACTATCGGTACTGTTAACACAGGTCCAGCTGGTGACTCAGGTGACTTGATCATGGAGACTGGAAATGCCAATCTAGGCTCAAGTGGCTGGATTGAGCTTGTCTCCGGTGACTCTACGAGTGGCAATAGTGGCAACGTGGTGGTGGGAGCTGGCTCCAGCTCGACGGGTAGTGGTGGTCGTGTGACCCTCTCTGCTGGAGCATCAGGAGCTAGCACACCTGGTGGCATTGTAAGTATCATGTCTGGAGCTTCGGCTGGTGGTGCCTCTGGCGATATTTCAATAACGTCAAGCTCCGGTACCAGAGGACGTGGAAGCGGTAACACAACGTTGACAACTGGCGATGGAGAGACGAGTGTGGGGATGACATCTGTCACAGGAGGCTTTTCGTCGTCGACCGGAAGTGGGGGCAGTGTACGTGTTAACGCAGGTGACAGCTCGAAGGGCGTGGGCGGTAGCGTGAATGTCGCGTCGGGGACATCCCTTGTGGGTGACTCGGGCAAGGTGGGCTTGCGCTCAGCTGCAGTTTCATCCGCGGCATCTAGTGGGGCTGTCCAGATCGAGTCTGGCAGCTCATTCAGCGGCGTGTCTGGAGATGTACTCATTGGCAGTGGCGTTTCGCCGTCTTCTACGACGGTCGGTGCCGTACGCGTAACAGGAGGTGCCTCGGGCTCCGCAGGTGGTGTTGGCGGTACTGTTGCTGTCGCAGGTGGAGCTTCCAGTACAGGAGGGGACATCAATGTGAGTGGCGGCAATGGTCTGTCGAAGGGGGGTTCGGTCAACGTACTGGCTGGCGCGTCGGGGTCAGCTGGCAGCAGTGGCGCGGTCACAATCTCGACTAGTGTCTCGGATGCGATGCGTAGTGCTGGCCCGGTGAGTATCTCCTCTGGTCGAGGGTCGCAGGGTACGGTCGATATTTCATCCGGCACCTCAGTAGGCGCTACCAGCGATGCTTCTGCTACAGTGTCTCTTCGTACGTCTTCGACCAGCAGTGGCTCGAGTGGCACAATCGTCATCGGGACGGGAACTTCGGCATCCTCTCTCTCCGGCGGTGTAAGTATCGCGTCCGGGGACAGCAGTGTGTCGACAGGCTCGATTCGATTATCCGCAGGCGCTGGTGTCGGCGTGACTGGCGGGTCTGTCCAGCTTTTCTCTGGGAATAGCAGCTCTGGTGTGGGTGGACGACTCGACATTGTGTCTGGAGCGGGTATGACGTCTGGCGCAATCTCAATGTATTCTCGCAACTCGACTGCAGGCGGTCGCGTCGATATTTTATCTGGCAGTGGCAGCCAAGGATCGAGTGGTGTCGTGTCGATATCATCAGGCGCGGCACGCGACGTGGTCGGCGATGTGGTAGTTTCAGGTGGCCGGTCAAGTGTCGGTCGTGGCGGAGCAGTGTATCTGCAGTCTGGAGCGAGCGACGGACAATCCAGTGGTAGCGTCGGTATCTCGTCTGGCACTGGCGTAGGCAGTGTGAGCTCTGGATCGGTAGCACTGACATCAGGAACGACTGCGGTTGGTTCGTCCGGCGCAGTTTCGGTGGCGACCGGGGACTCGAGTACGATTGGTGGAAATGTAAGTGTGGCTTCTGGCCGAGGTGTTGGCAGCGGATCGAGCGGTCTTGTTGACCTCCGCTCAGGTGATTCAGCTAGTGGTAACAGTGGCAACGTGGTGGTGGGAGCTGGCTCCAGCTCGACGGGTAGTGGTGGTCGTGTGACCCTCTCTGCTGGAGCATCAGGAGCTAGCACACCTGGTGGCATTGTGAGTATCATGTCTGGAGCTTCGGCTGGTGGTGCCTCTGGCGATATTTCAATAACGTCAAGCTCTGGTACCAGAGGACGTGGAAGCGGTAACACAACGTTGACAACTGGCGATGGAGAGACGAGTGTGGGGATGACATCTGTCACAGGAGGCTTTTCGTCGTCGACCGGAAGTGGGGGCAGTGTACGTGTTAACGCAGGTGACAGCTCGAAGGGCGTGGGCGGTAGCGTGAATGTCGCGTCGGGGACATCCCTTGTGGGTGACTCGGGCAAGGTGGGCTTGCGCTCAGCTGCAGTTTCATCCGCGGCATCTAGTGGGGCTGTCCAGATCGAGTCTGGCAGCTCATTCAGCGGCGTGTCTGGGGATGTGCTCATTGGCAGTGGCGTTTCGCCGTCTTCTACGACGGTCGGTGCCGTACGCGTAACAGGAGGTGCCTCGGGCTCCGCAGGTGGTGTTGGCGGTACTGTTGCTGTCGCAGGTGGAGCTTCCAGTACAGGAGGGGACATCAATGTGAGTGGCGGCAATGGTCTGTCGAAGGGGGGTTCGGTCAACGTACTGGCTGGCGCGTCGGGGTCAGCTGGCAGCAGTGGCGCGGTCACAATCTCGACTAGTGTCTCGGATGCGATGCGTAGTGCTGGCCCGGTGAGCATCTCCTCTGGTCGAGGGTCGCAGGGTACGGTCGATATTTCATCCGGCACCTCAGTAGGCGCTACCAGCGATGCTTCTGCTACAGTGTCTCTTCGTACGTCTTCGACCAGCAGTGGCTCGAGTGGCACAATCGTCATCGGGACGGGAACTTCGGCATCCTCTCTCTCCGGCGGTGTAAGTATCGCGTCCGGGGACAGCAGTGTGTCGACAGGCTCGATTCGATTATCCGCAGGCGCTGGTGTCGGCGTGACTGGCGGGTCTGTCCAGCTTTTCTCTGGGAATAGCAGCTCTGGTGTGGGTGGACGACTCGACATTGTGTCTGGAGCGGGTATGACGTCTGGTGCAATCTCAATGTATTCTCGCAACTCGACTGCAGGCGGTCGCGTCGATATTTTATCTGGCAGTGGCAGCCAAGGATCGAGTGGTGTCGTGTCGATATCATCAGGCGCGGCACGCGACGTGGTCGGCGATGTGGTAGTTTCAGGTGGCCGGTCAAGTGTCGGTCGTGGCGGAGCAGTGTATCTGCAGTCTGGAGCGAGCGACGGACAATCCAGTGGTAGCGTCGGTATCTCGTCTGGCACTGGCGTAGGCAGTGTGAGCTCTGGATCGGTAGCACTGACATCAGGAACGACTGCGGTTGGTTCGTCCGGCGCAGTTTCGGTGGCGACCGGGGACTCGAGTACGATTGGTGGAAATGTAAGTGTGGCTTCTGGCCGAGGTGTTGGCAGCGGATCGAGCGGTCTTGTTGACCTCCGCTCAGGTGATTCAGCTAGTGGTAACAGTGGCAACGTGGTGGTGGGAGCTGGCTCCAGCTCGACGGGTAGTGGTGGTCGTGTGACCCTCTCTGCTGGAGCATCAGGAGCTAGCACACCTGGTGGCATTGTGAGTATCATGTCTGGAGCTTCGGCTGGTGGTGCCTCTGGCGATATTTCAATAACGTCAAGCTCTGGTACCAGAGGACGTGGAAGCGGTAACACAACGTTGACAACTGGCGATGGAGAGACGAGTGTGGGGATGACATCTGTCACAGGAGGCTTTTCGTCGTCGACCGGAAGTGGGGGCAGTGTACGTGTTAACGCAGGTGACAGCTCGAAGGGCGTGGGCGGTAGCGTGAATGTCGCGTCGGGGACATCCCTTGTGGGTGACTCGGGCAAGGTGGGCTTGCGCTCAGCTGCAGTTTCATCCGCGGCATCTAGTGGGGCTGTCCAGATCGAGTCTGGCAGCTCATTCAGCGGCGTGTCTGGGGATGTGCTCATTGGCAGTGGCGTTTCGCCGTCTTCTACGACGGTCGGTGCCGTACGCGTAACAGGAGGTGCCTCGGGCTCCGCAGGTGGTGTTGGCGGTACTGTTGCTGTCGCAGGTGGAGCTTCCAGTACAGGAGGGGACATCAATGTGAGTGGCGGCAATGGTCTGTCGAAGGGGGGTTCGGTCAACGTACTGGCTGGCGCGTCGGGGTCAGCTGGCAGCAGTGGCGCGGTCACAATCTCGACTAGTGTCTCGGATGCGATGCGTAGTGCTGGCCCGGTGAGCATCTCCTCTGGTCGAGGGTCGCAGGGTACGGTCGATATTTCATCCGGCACCTCAGTAGGCGCTACCAGCGATGCTTCTGCTACAGTGTCTCTTCGTACGTCTTCGACCAGCAGTGGCTCGAGTGGCACAATCGTCATCGGGACGGGAACTTCGGCATCCTCTCTCTCCGGCGGTGTAAGTATCGCGTCCGGGGACAGCAGTGTGTCGACAGGCTCGATTCGATTATCCGCAGGCGCTGGTGTCGGCGTGACTGGCGGGTCTGTCCAGCTTTTCTCTGGGAATAGCAGCTCTGGTGTGGGTGGACGACTCGACATTGTGTCTGGAGCGGGTATGACGTCTGGCGCAATCTCAATGTATTCTCGCAACTCGACTGCAGGCGGTCGCGTCGATATTTTATCTGGCAGTGGCAGCCAAGGATCGAGTGGTGTCGTGTCGATATCATCAGGCGCGGCACGCGACGTGGTCGGCGATGTGGTAGTTTCAGGTGGCCGGTCAAGTGTCGGTCGTGGCGGAGCAGTGTATCTGCAGTCTGGAGCGAGCGACGGACAATCCAGTGGTAGCGTCGGTATCTCGTCTGGCACTGGCGTAGGCAGTGTGAGCTCTGGATCGGTAGCACTGACATCAGGAACGACTGCGGTTGGTTCGTCCGGCGCAGTTTCGGTGGCGACCGGGGACTCGAGTACGATTGGTGGAAATGTAAGTGTGGCTTCTGGCCGAGGTGTTGGCAGCGGATCGAGCGGTCTTGTTGACCTCCGCTCAGGTGATTCAGCTAGTGGTAACAGTGGCAACGTGGTGGTGGGAGCTGGCTCCAGCTCGACGGGTAGTGGTGGTCGTGTGACCCTCTCTGCTGGAGCATCAGGAGCTAGCACACCTGGTGGCATTGTGAGTATCATGTCTGGAGCTTCGGCTGGTGGTGCCTCTGGCGATATTTCAATAACGTCAAGCTCTGGTACCAGAGGACGTGGAAGCGGTAACACAACGTTGACAACTGGCGATGGAGAGACGAGTGTGGGGATGACATCTGTCACAGGAGGCTTTTCGTCGTCGACCGGAAGTGGGGGCAGTGTACGTGTTAACGCAGGTGACAGCTCGAAGGGCGTGGGCGGTAGCGTGAATGTCGCGTCGGGGACATCCCTTGTGGGTGACTCGGGCAAGGTGGGCTTGCGCTCAGCTGCAGTTTCATCCGCGGCATCTAGTGGGGCTGTCCAGATCGAGTCTGGCAGCTCATTCAGCGGCGTGTCTGGGGATGTGCTCATTGGCAGTGGCGTTTCGCCGTCTTCTACGACGGTCGGTGCCGTACGCGTAACAGGAGGTGCCTCGGGCTCCGCAGGTGGTGTTGGCGGTACTGTTGCTGTCGCAGGTGGAGCTTCCAGTACAGGAGGGGACATCAATGTGAGTGGCGGCAATGGTCTGTCGAAGGGGGGTTCGGTCAACGTACTGGCTGGCGCGTCGGGGTCAGCTGGCAGCAGTGGCGCGGTCACAATCTCGACTAGTGTCTCGGATGCGATGCGTAGTGCTGGCCCGGTGAGTATCTCCTCTGGTCGAGGGTCGCAGGGTACGGTCGATATTTCATCCGGCACCTCAGTAGGCGCTACCAGCGATGCTTCTGCTACAGTGTCTCTTCGTACGTCTTCGACCAGCAGTGGCTCGAGTGGCACAATCGTCATCGGGACGGGAACTTCGGCATCCTCTCTCTCCGGCGGTGTAAGTATCGCGTCCGGGGACAGCAGTGTGTCGACAGGCTCGATTCGATTATCCGCAGGCGCTGGTGTCGGCGTGACTGGCGGGTCTGTCCAGCTTTTCTCTGGGAACAGCAGCTCTGGTGTTGGTGGACGACTCGACATTGTGTCTGGAGCGGGTATGACGTCTGGCGCAATCTCAATGTATTCTCGCAACTCGACTGCAGGCGGTCGCGTCGATATTTTATCTGGCAGTGGCAGCCAAGGATCGAGTGGTGTCGTGTCGATATCATCAGGCGCGGCACGCGACGTGGTCGGCGATGTGGTAGTTTCAGGTGGCCGGTCAAGTGTCGGTCGTGGCGGAGCAGTGTATCTGCAGTCTGGAGCGAGCGACGGACAATCCAGTGGTAGCGTCGGTATCTCGTCTGGCACTGGCGTAGGCAGTGTGAGCTCTGGATCGGTAGCACTGACATCAGGAACGACTGCGGTTGGTTCGTCCGGCGCAGTTTCGGTGGCGACCGGGGACTCGAGTACGATTGGTGGAAATGTAAGTGTGGCTTCTGGCCGAGGTGTTGGCAGCGGATCGAGCGGTCTTGTTGACCTCCGCTCAGGTGATTCAGCTAGTGGTAACAGTGGCAACGTGGTGGTGGGAGCTGGCTCCAGCTCGACGGGTAGTGGTGGTCGTGTGACCCTCTCTGCTGGAGCATCAGGAGCTAGCACACCTGGTGGCATTGTGAGTATCATGTCTGGAGCTTCGGCTGGTGGTGCCTCTGGCGATATTTCAATAACGTCAAGCTCTGGTACCAGAGGACGTGGAAGCGGTAACACAACGTTGACAACTGGCGATGGAGAGACGAGTGTGGGGATGACATCTGTCACAGGAGGCTTTTCGTCGTCGACCGGAAGTGGGGGCAGTGTACGTGTTAACGCAGGTGACAGCTCGAAGGGCGTGGGCGGTAGCGTGAATGTCGCGTCGGGGACATCCCTTGTGGGTGACTCGGGCAAGGTGGGCTTGCGCTCAGCTGCAGTTTCATCCGCGGCATCTAGCGGGGCTGTCCAGATCGAGTCTGGCAGCTCATTCAGCGGCGTGTCTGGGGATGTGCTCATTGGCAGTGGCGTTTCGCCGTCTTCTACGACGGTCGGTGCCGTACGCGTAACAGGAGGTGCCTCGGGCTCCGCAGGTGGTGTTGGCGGTACTGTTGCTGTCGCAGGTGGAGCTTCCAGTACAGGAGGGGACATCAATGTGAGTGGCGGCAATGGTCTGTCGAAGGGGGGTTCGGTCAACGTACTGGCTGGCGCGTCGGGGTCAGCTGGCAGCAGTGGCGCGGTCACAATCTCGACTAGTGTCTCGGATGCGATACGTAGTGCTGGCCCGGTGAGTATCTCCTCTGGTCGAGGGTCGCAGGGTACGGTCGATATTTCATCCGGCACCTCAGTAGGCGCTACCAGCGATGCTTCTGCTACAGTGTCTCTTCGTACGTCTTCGACCAGCAGTGGCTCGAGTGGCACAATCGTCATCGGGACGGGAACTTCGGCATCCTCTCTCTCCGGCGGTGTAAGTATCGCGTCCGGGGACAGCAGTGTGTCGACAGGCTCGATTCGATTATCCGCAGGCGCTGGTGTCGGCGTGACTGGCGGGTCTGTCCAGCTTTTCTCTGGGAACAGCAGCTCTGGTGTTGGTGGACGACTCGACATTGTGTCTGGAGCGGGTATGACGTCTGGCGCAATCTCAATGTATTCTCGCAACTCGACTGCAGGTGGTCACGTCGATATTTTATCTGGCAGTGGCAGCCAAGGATCGAGTGGTGTCGTGTCGATATCATCAGGCGCGGCACGCGACGTGGTCGGCGATGTGGTAGTTTCAGGTGGCCGGTCAAGTGTCGGTCGTGGCGGAGCAGTGTATCTGCAGTCTGGAGCGAGCGACGGACAATCCAGTGGTAGCGTCGGTATCTCGTCTGGCACTGGCGTAGGCAGTGTGAGCTCTGGATCGGTAGCACTGACATCAGGAACGACTGCGGTTGGTTCGTCCGGCGCAGTTTCGGTGGCGACCGGGGACTCGAGTACGATTGGTGGAAATATTAGTTTTGCTGCGGGTAGGGGTGGTGCCAGTGGTGGAAATTTGACACTAATATCGGGGTGGAGTGGACATCAGAGTGGCGGGAATGTGAATGTTTCAGCTGGTGGTAGCTTCAGTGCTGATGGAGGGAGTGCTGTCGTATCTGGTGGCTGGAGTAATAGTCAAACCTCAGGTGGGGTTGATGTGCTAACGCAGTCTGCTCGATTTTCTGGTGCGATGAGGTTCACGACTGGCAACGCAAGTCTATATAGTGGTGCGGTCATTTTAAGTACTGGGGCCTCTGTGGATGGAAGTAGCGGTGATATCGGACTCCAAACTGGCCGGAGTGTCAAACATGCTGGAAATGTTATTATCAGTGGTGGGAGTAGTCGCAATTCAGGTGGTGGCGACGTAAATTTGACTTCTGGTGGCACTGAGTATAAGTCTGGAAGCAGCGGTACTATTGCTGTGGCTAGTGCTGATGTTACGAACTCAGGTATGTCAGGGAATGCTTCTTTTGTATCGGGGAGCATTGTCAGTGGTTCAAGTGGGTCCACTCTGATCGCTACGGGTGATGCAGGAGATGGAGCTACTGGAAATCTAGCTCTTAAATCTGGCAGTAGTGCAACTGGAAGTCCTGGTGGCATTGCTGTAGTTGGTGGATCATCTGGCCAGCTCTCGGGGTCATCATTGCTCGTATCTGCTGGAAATGGGTCAAGTGGAGGGTCGACGTCTATTTCGTCCGGTTCCGGGAGTGTGATATCGGGTTCTGTGGTTATTCAGACGGGAAGAAGCGCGACTTCAACGGGCTCATTAGCCATGTCTAGTGGCACCGCCGGCACAGGTGTATCGGGGGATGTGAATGTTATGTCTGGTAATTCGTTATCTGGGCAGTCTGGAAGTGTCCTGGTGGCCGTTGGGATGTCTAAAGCCCGTGTTGGTGGTTCAATAAGTCTTCTCAGCGGAAATAGCACCAGCGCTGGAGGGTCGATCGTGGTTCGATCAGGATACACGGATCGTGGAATCACAGGAGACGTCAATATCTCGACTTCTTCAGCAGGCAAATCGAGTAGCTCTGGCTTAATGAACTTCGGTACTGGAGCAGCAGATTTGACCAGCGGGAATTTAAATATGTCGACTGGGCCATCAACGAGTTCTCAAGCTGGTAATGTTGTGCTTGCTGCTGGTACCAGTAACGCTGCATGGGGAGGAAATGCAACAATATTCGGAGGGCCGAACCGATTTCGAGGTGGCAATGTGAACCTAATGGCTGGAGAAAGTTTCCAAACGGTTGGTGGCATTGTTAACATATCATCAGGTGCTGGTGTACAAAGCAGTGGCCCCCTCGTGATGAGTTCCCCAGACTCTACTGATGCTGGTATTTCGGGGGCTATAGTTGCCTCTACCGGTGTATCGGTCTCAGGAGCCAGTGGAACTATAACATTGAGTACGGGTCTTTCTAACGGACAAGCTGGAGGGTCAATAGCTATGCTTGTTGGCTCTGGGACTCGTGGATCTGGCGGGATGGTTAATATTAGCAGTGGTGATAGTTACAGTGGCACTGGAGGATCGATTTTCGTACGTACTGGATATGGTACGATGACATCAAGCGGTTCTGTTGTAATTGAGACTGCAACTGCGGGAGTCACCGGCCAATCTGGAACAGTTAGCATTGCTACAGGATATTCTAGTGTAGCTGATTCGGGGAAAGTAGTCGTGGCTACAGGCAGTTCTCTGATGAAGAAAGGAGGAAATGTTGAGCTGCTGGTCGGAAGTGCCGGCGCGGTGCGAGGTGGTGACCTAACAGCATCAGCAGGGAACAGTTCTGATGTGGGTGGGTCGTTTGTTGCTACAGGAGGGCTTGGCTCCCAAACAGGTGGCCAGATATCGCTCAAATCTGGAGGAAGCAGCATTTCTAGTTCTGGAAACATAATTGTCGCGACTGAGATGTCAGGACCTGCCGGGCGATCTGGGGGGATATCTGTTGTTACTGGTAAAAGCCTTGGAGGAAATAGTGGTGACACGTATATCCAGACTGGTGATGCAACGCAAGGCAGTGGAGGTGCCATTCAGCTTCTCGGGGGGACAGGAGATACTGGCAATGGGGCAATCATCACCATGAAGGCTGGATCTACGCTCGACCAACATGCGGCTGGAGGAGCTATCTCAATAGCATCAGGTCCCAGTTTATATGGTTCAAGTGGAAATGCCACACTTGCTACACCAGATGCCGGGACGTTAGGAATGTCTGGATCCATCACACTAATGACTGGTTCTGCAACAGCAGATACTGTAGGCAACATATTGGTGAGCACTGGAGGCAGCACGGGCGGCAACGGCGGCTCCGTGTTGCTGAAGGTGGGCCCGGGCAATAGTGGCGCCGGCGGGTCCATTTCGCTTCGGTCTGGCGACTCGTTTACTGCTTCCAATTCCGGTCCAGCTGGCACGGTCGGTGGGTCGATCTCGCTGAGCGGCGGCAGTGGTGTGACGACTGGCGGGTCGATCTCGTTGCAGAGCGGTGCGGGTGCGACGTCTTCTAGCGGCGACATATCGCTGACGACGTCGGACACTGTTGGCACGAGTGGTGTAAGCGGCAGTCTGCGTCTGACGAGTGGCGTGAGTGTCTCGGGCAACAGCGGCTCCGTGCAGATGACCACTGGTGTGTCGACGAGCGGTCAGGGCGGGTCGATCTCGCTGTCGGTGGGTTCTGGCGACTCTTTGCTCGGCGGGTCGATTTCGCTGTCAGCGGGCGCGTCGACAGCTCCGGCGAGTGCGTCGAGTGGCACTGGTGGTTCTGTGAACGTGGTGAGCGGTCGCGGTGTGTCAAGTACTAGCGGGTGGATTTCGCTGAGCACTGGGTCTGGCGGCACTGTCGGTCGGTCTGGCGTGCTGAGCTTGAGCAGCGGCAGCGCGAGTGGCGGGTCTTCTGGCAACGTGTTGCTGGGCAGTGGCGCGAGCACATCGGGCGGCAACGGCGGCTCTGTGTTGGTGAGTGTGGGTGATGGCGCGAGTGGCGCCGGCGGCAAGGTGTCTCTGACGGCCGGCCGCAGCAGTTCCGGCACGAGTGGCGGTTTGATCGAGTTGATCGGCGGAGACGGTGCGCTGACAGGCGGGGCGATAAGCTTGACCAGCGGAGGAAGCAGCACGACGAGCGGTGACGTGTCGTTGTGGAGTGCTTCGTCCGGCACGAGTGGGTCGCTGTCTGTGTCGAGCGGTGCTGCGTCGCAGGCCTCGAGTGGGTCTGTTCGTGTGACGACAGGTCCATCGACTGGAGGGCGAGGTGGCAACATCGAGCTGTCGGTTGGCACGGGCAACACTGGTGCGGGCGGTAGCGTGTTGGTGAGCGGCGGTGCTACGAGCTCTACGACTGCGAGCAGTGGTGTGGGCGGCAAGGTGGAGGTGACGAGCGGCGCGAGCAGCAGCTTCACGAGCGGCAACGTGGTGTTGCGCACTCCGGACGGCGGATCGATTACTGGTGGTTCGTCTGGTATGATCAGCCTGACGACTGGTTCTGCTACGGCGGGCAAGGTCGGCGATGTGACGGTGAGCACTGGAGGCAGCACGGGCGGCAACGGCGGCTCCGTGTTGCTGAAGGTGGGCCCGGGCAATAGTGGCGCCGGCGGGTCCATTTCGCTTCGGTCTGGCGACTCGTTTACTGCTTCCAATTCCGGTCCAGCTGGCACGGTCGGTGGGTCGATCTCGCTGAGCGGCGGCAGTGGTGTGACGACTGGCGGGTCGATCTCGTTGCAGAGCGGTGCGGGTGCGACGTCTTCTAGCGGCGACATATCGCTGACGACGTCGGACACTGTTGGCACGAGTGGTGTAAGCGGCAGTCTGCGTCTGACGAGTGGCGTGAGTGTCTCGGGCAACAGCGGCTCCGTGCAGATGACCACTGGTGTGTCGACGAGCGGTCAGGGCGGGTCGATCTCGCTGTCGGTGGGTTCTGGCGACTCTTTGCTCGGCGGGTCGATTTCGCTGTCAGCGGGCGCGTCGACAGCTCCGGCGAGTGCGTCGAGTGGCACTGGTGGTTCTGTGAACGTGGTGAGCGGTCGCGGTGTGTCAAGTACTAGCGGGTGGATTTCGCTGAGCACTGGGTCTGGCGGCACTGTCGGTCGGTCTGGCGTGCTGAGCTTGAGCAGCGGCAGCGCGAGTGGCGGGTCTTCTGGCAACGTGTTGCTGGGCAGTGGCGCGAGCACATCGGGCGGCAACGGCGGCTCTGTGTTGGTGAGTGTGGGTGATGGCGCGAGTGGCGCCGGCGGCAAGGTGTCTCTGACGGCCGGCCGCAGCAGTTCCGGCACGAGTGGCGGTTTGATCGAGTTGATCGGCGGAGACGGTGCGCTGACAGGCGGGGCGATAAGCTTGACCAGCGGAGGAAGCAGCACGACGAGCGGTGACGTGTCGTTGTGGAGTGCTTCGTCCGGCACGAGTGGGTCGCTGTCTGTGTCGAGCGGTGCTGCGTCGCAGGCCTCGAGTGGGTCTGTTCGTGTGACGACAGGTCCATCGACTGGAGGGCGAGGTGGCAACATCGAGCTGTCGGTTGGCACGGGCAACACTGGTGCGGGCGGTAGCGTGTTGGTGAGCGGCGGTGCTACGAGCTCTACGACTGCGAGCAGTGGTGTGGGCGGCAAGGTGGAGGTGACGAGCGGCGCGAGCAGCAGCTTCACGAGCGGCAACGTGGTGTTGCGCACTCCGGACGGCGGATCGATTACTGGTGGTTCGTCTGGTATGATCAGCCTGACGACTGGTTCTGCTACGGTGGGCAAGGTCGGCGGTGTGACGGTGAGCACTGGAGGCAGCACGGGCGGCAACGGCGGCTCCGTGTTGCTGAAGGTGGGCCCGGGCAATAGTGGCGCCGGCGGGTCCATTTCGCTTCGGTCTGGCGACTCGTTTACTGCTTCCAATTCCGGTCCAGCTGGCACGGTCGGTGGGTCGATCTCGCTGAGCGGCGGCAGTGGTGTGACGACTGGCGGGTCGATCTCGTTGCAGAGCGGTGCGGGTGCGACGTCTTCTAGCGGCGACATATCGCTGACGACGTCGGACACTGTTGGCACGAGTGGTGTAAGCGGCAGTCTGCGTCTGACGAGTGGCGTGAGTGTCTCGGGCAACAGCGGCTCCGTGCAGATGACCACTGGTGTGTCGACGAGCGGTCAGGGCGGGTCGATCTCGCTGTCGGTGGGTTCTGGCGACTCTTTGCTCGGCGGGTCGATTTCGCTGTCAGCGGGCGCGTCGACAGCTCCGGCGAGTGCGTCGAGTGGCACTGGTGGTTCTGTGAACGTGGTGAGCGGTCGCGGTGTGTCAAGTACTAGCGGGTGGATTTCGCTGAGCACTGGGTCTGGCGGCACTGTCGGTCGGTCTGGCGTGCTGAGCTTGAGCAGCGGCAGCGCGAGTGGCGGGTCTTCTGGCAACGTGTTGCTGGGCAGTGGCGCGAGCACATCGGGCGGCAACGGCGGCTCTGTGTTGGTGAGTGTGGGTGATGGCGCGAGTGGCGCCGGCGGCAAGGTGTCTCTGACGGCCGGCCGCAGCAGTTCCGGCACGAGTGGCGGTTTGATCGAGTTGATCGGCGGAGACGGTGCGCTGACAGGCGGGGCGATAAGCTTGACCAGCGGAGGAAGCAGCACGACGAGCGGTGACGTGTCGTTGTGGAGTGCTTCGTCCGGCACGAGTGGGTCGCTGTCTGTGTCGAGCGGTGCTGCGTCGCAGGCCTCGAGTGGGTCTGTTCGTGTGACGACAGGTCCATCGACTGGAGGGCGAGGTGGCAACATCGAGCTGTCGGTTGGCACGGGCAACACTGGTGCGGGCGGTAGCGTGTTGGTGAGCGGCGGTGCTACGAGCTCTACGACTGCGAGCAGTGGTGTGGGCGGCAAGGTGGAGGTGACGAGCGGCGCGAGCAGCAGCTTCACGAGCGGCAACGTGGTGTTGCGCACTCCGGACGGCGGATCGATTACTGGTGGTTCGTCTGGTATGATCAGCCTGACGACTGGTTCTGCTACGGTGGGCAAGGTCGGCGGTGTGACGGTGAGCACTGGAGGCAGCACGGGCGGCAACGGCGGCTCCGTGTTGCTGAAGGTGGGCCCGGGCAATAGTGGCGCCGGCGGGTCCATTTCGCTTCGGTCTGGCGACTCGTTTACTGCTTCCAATTCCGGTCCAGCTGGCACGGTCGGTGGGTCGATCTCGCTGAGCGGCGGCAGTGGTGTGACGACTGGCGGGTCGATCTCGTTGCAGAGCGGTGCGGGTGCGACGTCTTCTAGCGGCGACATATCGCTGACGACGTCGGACACTGTTGGCACGAGTGGTGTAAGCGGCAGTCTGCGTCTGACGAGTGGCGTGAGTGTCTCGGGCAACAGCGGCTCCGTGCAGATGACCACTGGTGTGTCGACGAGCGGTCAGGGCGGGTCGATCTCGCTGTCGGTGGGTTCTGGCGACTCTTTGCTCGGCGGGTCGATTTCGCTGTCAGCGGGCGCGTCGACAGCTCCGGCGAGTGCGTCGAGTGGCACTGGTGGTTCTGTGAACGTGGTGAGCGGTCGCGGTGTGTCAAGTACTAGCGGGTGGATTTCGCTGAGCACTGGGTCTGGCGGCACTGTCGGTCGGTCTGGCGTGCTGAGCTTGAGCAGCGGCAGCGCGAGTGGCGGGTCTTCTGGCAACGTGTTGCTGGGCAGTGGCGCGAGCACATCGGGCGGCAACGGCGGCTCTGTGTTGGTGAGTGTGGGTGATGGCGCGAGTGGCGCCGGCGGCAAGGTGTCTCTGACGGCCGGCCGCAGCAGTTCCGGCACGAGTGGCGGTTTGATCGAGTTGATCGGCGGAGACGGTGCGCTGACAGGCGGGGCGATAAGCTTGACCAGCGGAGGAAGCAGCACGACGAGCGGTGACGTGTCGTTGTGGAGTGCTTCGTCCGGCACGAGTGGGTCGCTGTCTGTGTCGAGCGGTGCTGCGTCGCAGGCCTCGAGTGGGTCTGTTCGTGTGACGACAGGTCCATCGACTGGAGGGCGAGGTGGCAACATCGAGCTGTCGGTTGGCACGGGCAACACTGGTGCGGGCGGTAGCGTGTTGGTGAGCGGCGGTGCTACGAGCTCTACGACTGCGAGCAGTGGTGTGGGCGGCAAGGTGGAGGTGACGAGCGGCGCGAGCAGCAGCTTCACGAGCGGCAACGTGGTGTTGCGCACTCCGGACGGCGGATCGATTACTGGTGGTTCGTCTGGTATGATCAGCCTGACGACTGGTTCTGCTACGGTGGGCAAGGTCGGCGGTGTGACGGTGAGCACTGGAGGCAGCACGGGCGGCAACGGCGGCTCCGTGTTGCTGAAGGTGGGCCCGGGCAATAGTGGCGCCGGCGGGTCCATTTCGCTTCGGTCTGGCGACTCGTTTACTGCTTCCAATTCCGGTCCAGCTGGCACGGTCGGTGGGTCGATCTCGCTGAGCGGCGGCAGTGGTGTGACGACTGGCGGGTCGATCTCGTTGCAGAGCGGTGCGGGTGCGACGTCTTCTAGCGGCGACATATCGCTGACGACGTCGGACACTGTTGGCACGAGTGGTGTAAGCGGCAGTCTGCGTCTGACGAGTGGCGTGAGTGTCTCGGGCAACAGCGGCTCCGTGCAGATGACCACTGGTGTGTCGACGAGCGGTCAGGGCGGGTCGATCTCGCTGTCGGTGGGTTCTGGCGACTCTTTGCTCGGCGGGTCGATTTCGCTGTCAGCGGGCGCGTCGACAGCTCCGGCGAGTGCGTCGAGTGGCACTGGTGGTTCTGTGAACGTGGTGAGCGGTCGCGGTGTGTCAAGTACTAGCGGGTGGATTTCGCTGAGCACTGGGTCTGGCGGCACTGTCGGTCGGTCTGGCGTGCTGAGCTTGAGCAGCGGCAGCGCGAGTGGCGGGTCTTCTGGCAACGTGTTGCTGGGCAGTGGCGCGAGCACATCGGGCGGCAACGGCGGCTCTGTGTTGGTGAGTGTGGGTGATGGCGTGAGTGGCGCCGGCGGCAAGGTGTCTCTGACGGCCGGCCGCAGCAGTTCCGGCACGAGTGGCGGTTTGATCGAGTTGATCGGCGGAGACGGTGCGCTGACAGGCGGGGCGATAAGCTTGACCAGCGGAGGAAGCAGCACGACGAGCGGTGACGTGTCGTTGTGGAGTGCTTCGTCCGGCACGAGTGGGTCGCTGTCTGTGTCGAGCGGTGCTGCGTCGCAGGCCTCGAGTGGGTCTGTTCGTGTGACGACAGGTCCATCGACTGGAGGGCGAGGTGGCAACATCGAGCTGTCGGTTGGCACGGGCAACACTGGTGCGGGCGGTAGCGTGTTGGTGAGCGGCGGTGCTACGAGCTCTACGACTGCGAGCAGTGGTGTGGGCGGCAAGGTGGAGGTGACGAGCGGCGCGAGCAGCAGCTTCACGAGCGGCAACGTGGTGTTGCGCACTCCGGACGGCGGATCGATTACTGGTGGTTCGTCTGGTATGATCAGCCTGACGACTGGTTCTGCTACGGCGGGCAAGGTCGGCGATGTGACGGTGAGCACTGGAGGCAGCACGGGCGGCAACGGCGGCTCCGTGTTGCTGAAGGTGGGCCCGGGCAATAGTGGCGCCGGCGGGTCCATTTCGCTTCGGTCTGGCGACTCGTTTACTGCTTCCAATTCCGGTCCAGCTGGCACGGTCGGTGGGTCGATCTCGCTGAGCGGCGGCAGTGGTGTGACGACTGGCGGGTCGATCTCGTTGCAGAGCGGTGCGGGTGCGACGTCTTCTAGCGGCGACATATCGCTGACGACGTCGGACACTGTTGGCACGAGTGGTGTAAGCGGCAGTCTGCGTCTGACGAGTGGCGTGAGTGTCTCGGGCAACAGCGGCTCCGTGCAGATGACCACTGGTGTGTCGACGAGCGGTCAGGGCGGGTCGATCTCGCTGTCGGTGGGTTCTGGCGACTCTTTGCTCGGCGGGTCGATTTCGCTGTCAGCGGGCGCGTCGACAGCTCCGGCGAGTGCGTCGAGTGGCACTGGTGGTTCTGTGAACGTGGTGAGCGGTCGCGGTGTGTCAAGTACTAGCGGGTGGATTTCGCTGAGCACTGGGTCTGGCGGCACTGTCGGTCGGTCTGGCGTGCTGAGCTTGAGCAGCGGCAGCGCGAGTGGCGGGTCTTCTGGCAACGTGTTGCTGGGCAGTGGCGCGAGCACATCGGGCGGCAACGGCGGCTCTGTGTTGGTGAGTGTGGGTGATGGCGTGAGTGGCGCCGGCGGCAAGGTGTCTCTGACGGCCGGCCGCAGCAGTTCCGGCACGAGTGGCGGTTTGATCGAGTTGATCGGCGGAGACGGTGCGCTGACAGGCGGGGCGATAAGCTTGACCAGCGGAGGAAGCAGCACGACGAGCGGTGACGTGTCGTTGTGGAGTGCTTCGTCCGGCACGAGTGGGTCGCTGTCTGTGTCGAGCGGCGCTGCGTTGCAGGCCTCGAGTGGGTCTGTTCGTGTGACGACAGGTCCATCGACTGGAGGGCGAGGTGGCAACATCGAGCTATCGGTTGGCACGGGCAACACTGGTGCGGGCGGTAGCGTGTTGGTGAGCGGCGGTGCTACGAGCTCTACGACTGCGAGCAGTGGTGT